>JARGYO010000674.1:0-696473 GCA_029206835.1 Rana muscosa | reverse complement strand
TTGGGTACATGCTCCAGGAGGATGCCCAGCGTTTCGAAGGGTCTGATGATGAAACCCAGCTAGAGGAAGGCAGTAGCGTGAGAGCAGACAGAGGGGATGCTCAAGAAGGACACCAATCTGGCAGTCATGTTCCAGCAGCTGCAGCATACTGCCAGATTGGCTCCAGTGATGAGGAGGGAGGTGATGATGAGGTCACTGACTCCACGTGGGTGCCTAATAGGAGAGAGGAGGAGGAGGAGGATGAGGAGGAGGCACATCTCCAACGAGGCAGGATGCCCTTTGGTGGCCAGCGTAAGGGCAGTACACCGACGGAATCACACCGCAGAGCTCCGCCTGTGCAGGGCGCTGCCTCTGCCCGTCATTCAAAAAGTTCTTTGGTGTGGGCCTTTTTTGAGGCTAGTGCATCAGATCGCACAGCTGCTGTTTGCAACATATGTCTCAAGCGTATATCGCGTGGCCAAAACATCAGCCGCTTGGGTACCACATGCCTGACCAGACATATGTTGACCTGCCATGCAGCTCGTTGGCAAGCCTACCTGAAAGACCCACACCAAAGAACAAAGCGGACCTCTCCTTGCACCGCATCAGCTGGGATCTCCAACCCCACTATAACTTCAGTCCTCTCTGAAACATGCACTGAGAGGAATGAAGGTGTAGAATTAGGTGTGTCACAGCCAAGTACTTGCGGCCACTCTGCTAGCAGTACACCGACGTCCGATTCTAGCAGGCAAATTTCCCTGCCCCAGCTGCTGGACCGTCGAAAGAAGTTCACTCCCAGCCATCCACATGCCCAGCGGTTGAATGCTAGCTTGGCTAAATTGCTAGCGCTTCAACTGCTGCCTTTTCAGTTGGTAGACTCGGCCCCCTTCCGTGAGTTTGTGCAATGTGCGGTTCCTCAGTGGCAGGTTCCCAAACGCCACTTTTTCTCACGGAAGGCTATTCCGGCTCTCTACCGGCATGTGGAAGGCAATGTCTTGGCCTCGCTGGACAGGGCGGTCAGCGGTAAGGTGCATATTACCGCTGACTCATGGTCCAGCAGGCATGGACAGGGACGTTACCTTTCTTTCACGGCCCATTGGGTCACTCTTTTGGCAGCTGGGAAGGATGCAGGACAAGGTGCAGTAGTGTTGGAGGTTGTCCCACCGCCACGCCTCCAAAATGCTACTACTGGTTGTGACACACCTCTCTCCTCCACCCCCTCCTCTTCTTCTTCCTCCATGGCCTCTTCCTGTGGTTTGTCCTATGAACCAGCGGTGCTCCGTAGCCGTTCACGGGGCTACGCAAGTACGCAGGCAAAAAGATGCCATGCCGTGCTTGCGCTGGTGTGTTTGGGGGACAGAAGCCACACTGGGGCAGAGGTCCTGTCTGCTCTGCAGGGCCAGGCCGAGAGGTGGTTGACGCCACGCCAGCTTAAGCCAGGAATGGTGGTTTGCGACAATGGCACCAACCTCCTCTCCGCCCTCCGACAGGGACAACTGACCCATGTGCCCTGTGTGGCTCACGTCCTTAACCTGGTGGTGCAGCGGTTCTTGGGCAGGTACCCGGGCTTACAGGATGTCCTGAGGCAGGCCAGGAAAGTCTGTGTGCATTTCCGCAGATCTTATAATGCCAGTGCTCGCCTGGCTGAGCTGCAAAAGGAGTTGAACCTGCCCAAGAACCGCCTTATATGTGACATGCCCACCAGGTGGAATTCAACGTTGGCCATGCTGCAGCGGCTGCACACACAGCAGAGGGCCATCAATGAGTACCTGTGCGACTACGGCACCAGGACAGGGTCAGGGGAGCTTGGTTTTTTTTCTCCACGCCAGTGGGGCATGATCAGGGATGCATGCACTGTCCTGGCACCATTTGAGGAGGCCACGAGGATGGTGAGCAGTGACAGTGCATGCATCAGTGACACTGTACCTCTTGTCCACCTGTTGGAGCACACGCTGCGTGGAATAATGGACAGGGCACTTGAGGCAGAACAGAGGCAGGAAGAGGAGGACTTCCTTGCCTCTCAAGGTCCCCTTTACCCAGACAGTGTTCCTTCTGTCCCACCCATCGCACAGGAAGAGGAGGAGGAGGAGGAGGAGGAGGAGGAGGAGGAGGAGGATTGTGTCAGCATGGAGGTGGAGGCTGGCACTCAGCATCATCAGCAGCAGTCTTTTAGGGATGATTTACAGTCCCAAGAAACCAGTGGACTTGTACGTGGCTGGGAGGAGGTGGCTGCGGATCATGTCGTCCTTAGTGACCCAGAGGACTCCGGAGCGAATGCCTCAGCAAACCTACGCTGCATGGCCTCCCTGATCCTGCAAAGTCTGCGGAAGGATCCTCGTATTCTTCGGATCAAGGAGAGGGACCATTACTGGCTGGCCACTCTCCTTGATCCACGGTACAAGGGTAAGGTTGCGGACCTTATGTTACCGTCGCAGAGGGAGCAGAGGATGAGACAACTCCGGGAGGCCTTGCAGAAAGGTCTGTGCAACGCGTTCCCAGAGACTGGGAGGTTACAAACTCCTGGTCCTGGACAACGAGTTGCTGAGGCTTCGGCCAGTCAAAGAAGGAGCGGTGGGGAAGGTGGCCGTCTGACCGATGCGTTCAGACAATTCTTTAGTCCGCAGCCCCAAAGTATGATCGGTTCCAGCAACCATCGCCAGCGTCTGATAAACATGGTGCAGGAATATCTAGGGGCAAGGTCAGACTTGGACACCTTCCCCACCGAAAATCCTCTGGCTTACTGGGTCTTGAGGATGGATCACTGGCCAGAGCTTGCACAGTATGCAATTGAGCTACTGGCCTGTCCTGCATCCAGCGTTCTTTCGGAACGCACATTCAGTGCTGCTGGAGGATTTGTCAGGGATCACAGGGTGCGCCTGTCCACCGACTCGGTTGATCGACTGACTTTCATCAAGATGAACCAGTCTTGGATCACCACCAGCTACCACACACCTGATGCTGATATAACAGACTAATTGATTTTAACATGTCACATCCCTTCAAGACTGATGCTGATGCTGAGTGCCTGTGCTGTTATGTTGACTGGCTATCCTCCTCCTCCGAGTCCTCAATGATACGATTGATGATGATAGCTTGGAAGATCATTTTTGTTTATGGGTGCCGCCACCAGTGGCTAAGGCCCAATTTTTCAGCCCCTGTTTTACAGGGGCGTGTCATTACAATTTTTGAAGCAATACTTTGCAACAGGGCTCATTGCTGTGCTCCAAGTACAGTATCTGTGAGGGGTTGTAGTGTTGTGCCACCAGTGCCTAAGGCCCAATTTTTCAGCCCCTGTTCAACAGGGGCATGCAATTACAATTCTTGATCTAATAATTCACAGCAGGGTCCATTGCTGCACCCACCAAGAGTAACTCTGAGGGCTTACAGTCTTGTGGCAACGCCACCACCACCACCACCACGAAAGGCCCAATTTTTCAGCCCCTGTTCAAAAGGGGCATGTAATTACAATTCTTGATCTAATAATTCACAGCAGGGCCCATTTCTGCACCCACCAAGAGTAACTGTCAGGGCTTACAGTGTTGTGGCACCAGCACCACCATCAAAGCCCCAATTTTTACTACCACTGTTCAACAATTATATGTAATTAAAATTCCTGATATAATAGTTGACAGCAGGGCGTTCCAGCACCAACCAAGAGTAACTGAGTGCTTACAGTGTTGTGCCAACACCAACAACTAAGGGGCCTATTTCTGCAGAGTATATACGGCAGGTCCCTACTTTCAAACATCCAACTTACAAACGACTCCTACTTGCAAACGAAAGAAGACAACAGGAAGTGAGAGGAAATCTACCCCTAGAAAGGAAAATTCTCTCCTGTAAGAATAAATATGGGAGAAAGGGGTCTCATCTGTACTGATGCTTTATCAGCAATCCTTGTTTCAAGAAAAACACCACATTTCAAAAACAGTTGTCATTGGGACGGAAAGTGAGGTGAAATGTTCTGAACAGGGGCACAGACAGCAAAACAAATGTTACAGGGGTGATAACCCTTACCTATGTTTCCCAAAAAGTTTAAAAATAGATTTTTGGGCTGGAGCTACACTTCAACAATGTACCTGTTCAAAATTACAAACAGATTCTACATAAGAACAAACCTACAGTCCCTGTCTTGTATGCACCGCCTGTATACGGCTGTTCAGAGTATATAGGGCCTTTTTTATTTTATGTGCGGGGTTCCCCTTAATATCCATACAAGACCCAAAGGGGCTGGTAATGGGCTGGGGTAGGGGGGGGGTCATGGGGTAGCTATGCCATTTTTCTTAAAGAATTTCATCCATATTACCGGGACCAGACATTACATTAAAGCCGCAAGCAGTTTTAAATGGCTTTTTTTCTTTTAGAAGTGTCATTTTGTGCAGGGACAGTTCTAAACACGGGAAACACGTGGCACTTCACAGGCATACTTTAGACACCCCCCAGGTACGATATTTAAAGGAATATTTGACTTTTTGTTTTTCACTTTATGCATCATTAAAATGACTGCTCCCGAAAAACGACCGTTTTTAAAACTTCTTTTTGCATTGATACATGTCCCCTGGTGCAGAACCCGGGTTCCCAAACCCTATTTATGACAATAACATGCATAATAGTTGTTATAATTAGCACTTTAGAATTCGAACGTTCGCATCCATTGTATTTAATAGGGTTCTAATGTTCGTTCGAACTTTCGGTCCGTTCGCGGGTTCTGGTGCGAACCGAACCCGGGGGTGTTCGGCTCATCACTAAACACCGCACACAAAATAAAAAAGGCCCTATATACTCTGAACAGCCGTATACAGGCGGTGCATACAAGACAGGGACTGTAGGTTTGTTCTTATGTAGAATCTGTTTGTAATTTTGAACAGGTACATTGTTTAAGTGTAGCTCCAGCCCAAAAATCTATTTTTAAACTTTTTGGAAAACATAGGTAAGGGTTATCACCCCTGTAACATTTGTTTTGCTGTCTGTGCCCCTGTTCAGAACATTTCACCTCACTTTCCGTCCCAATGACAACTGTTTTTGAAATGTGGTGTTTTTCTTGAAACAAGGATTGGTGATAAAGCATCAGTACAGAGGAGACACCTTTCTCCCATATTAATTCTTACAGGAGAGAATTTTCCTTCCTAGGGGTAGATTTCCTCTCACTTCCTGTTGTCTTCTTGCGTTTGCAAGTAGGAGTCGTTTGTAAGTTGGATGTTTGAAAGTAGGGACCTGCCGTATATACTCTACAGAAATAGGCCCCTTAGTTGTTGGTGTTGGCACAACACTGTAAGCACTCACAGTTACTCTTGGTTGGTGCTGGAACGCCCTGCTGTCAACTATTATATCAGGAATTGTAATTACATATAATTGTTGAACAGTGGTAGTAAAAATTGGGCCTTTGATGGTGGTGCTGGTGCCACAACACTGTAAGCCCTGACAGTTACTCTTGGTGGGTGCAGCAATGGGCCCTGCTGTGAATTATTAGATCAAGAATTGTAATTGCATGCCCCTGTTGAACAGGGGCTGAAAAATTGGGCCTTTCGTGGTGGTGGTGGTGGTGGTGGTGTTGCCACAACACTGTAAGCCCTCAGAGTTACTCTTGGTGGGTGCAGGAATGGGCCCTGCTGTGAATTATTAGATCAAGAATTGTAATTACATGCCCCTTTTGAACAGGGGCTGAAAAATTGGGCCTTTCGTGGTGGTGGTGGTGGTGGCGTTGCCACAACACTGTAAGCCCTCAGAGTTACTCTTGGTGGGTGCAGCAATGGGCCCTGCTGTGAATTATTAGATCAAGAATTGTAATTACATGCCCCTGTTGAACAGGGGCTGAAAAATTGGGCCTTAGGCACTGGTGGCACAACACTGCAACCCCTCACAGATACTGTACTTGGAGCACAGCAATGAGCCCTGTTGCAAAGTATTGCTTCAAAAATTGTAATGACACGCCCCTGTTAAACAGGGGCTGAAAAATTGGGCCTTAGGCACTGGTGGCACAACACTCCAACCCCTCACAGATACTGTACTTGGAGCACAGCAATGAGCCCTGTTGCAAAGTATCGCTTCAAAAATTGTAATTACACGCCCCTGTTAAACAGGGGCTGAAAAATTGGGCCTTAGCCACTGGTGGCGGCACCCATAAACAAAAATGATCTTCCAAGCTATCATCATCAATCGTATCATTGAGGACTCGGAGGAGGAGGATAGCCAGTCAACATAACAGCACAGGCACTCAGCATCAGCATCAGTCTTGAAGGGATGTGACATGTTAAAATCAATTAGTCTGTTATATCAGCATCAGGTGTGTGGTAGCTGGTGGTGATCCAAGACTGGTTCATCTTGATGAAAGTCAGTCGATCAACCGAGTCGGTGGACAGGCGCACCCTGTGATCCGTGAAAAATCCTCCAGCAGCACTGAATGTGCGTTCCGAAAGAACGCTGGATGCAGGACAGGCCAGTAGCTCAATTGCATACTGTGCAAGCTCTGGCCAGTGATCCATCCTCAAGACCCAGTAAGCCAGAGGATTTTCGGTGGGGAAGGTGTCCAAGTCTGACCTTGCCCCTAGATATTCCTGCACCATGTTTATCAGACGCTGGCGATGGTTGCTGGAACCGATCATACTTTGGGGCTGCGGACTAAAGAATTGTCTGAACGCATCGGTCAGACGGCCACCTTCCCCACCGCTCCTTCTTTGACTGGCCGAAGCCTCAGCAATTCGTTGTCCAGGACCAGGAGTTTGTAACCTCCCAGTCTCTGGGAACGCGTTGCACAGACCTTTCTGCAAGGCCTCCCGGAGTTGTCTCATCCTCTGCTCCCTCTGCGACGGTAACATAAGGTCCGCAACCTTACCCTTGTACCGTGGATCAAGGAGAGTGGCCAGCCAGTAATGGTCCCTCTCCTTGATCCGAAGAATACAAGGATCCTTCCGCAGACTTTGCAGGATCAGGGAGGCCATGCAGCGTAGGTTTGCTGAGGCATTCGGTCCGGAGTCCTCTGGGTCACTAAGGACGACATGATCCGCAGCCACCTCCTCCCAGCCACGTACAAGTCCACTGGTTTCTTGGGACTGTAAATCATCCCTAAAAGACTGCTGCTGATGATGCTGAGTGCCAGCCTCCACCTCCATGCTGACACAATCCTCCTCCTCCTCCTCCTCCTCTTCCTGTGCGATGGGTGGGACAGAAGGAACACTGTCTGGGTAAAGGGGGCCTTGAGAGGCAAGGAAGTCCTCCTCTTCCTGCCTCTGTTCTGCCTCAAGTGCCCTGTCCATTATTCCACGCAGCGTGTGCTCCAACAGGTGGACAAGAGGTACAGTGTCACTGATGCATGCACTGTCACTGCTCACCATCCTCGTGGCCTCCTCAAATGGTGCCAGGACAGTGCATGCATCCCTGATCATGCCCCACTGGCGTGGAGAAAAAAAACCAAGCTCCCCTGACCCTGTCCTGGTGCCGTAGTCGCACAGGTACTCATTGATGGCCCTCTGCTGCGTGTGCAGCCGCTGCAGCATGGCCAACGTTGAGTTCCACCTGGTGGGCATGTCACATATAAGGCGGTTCTTGGGCAGGTTCAACTCCTTTTGCAGCTCAGCCAGGCGAGCACTGGCATTATAAGATCTGCGGAAATGCACACAGACTTTCCTGGCCTGCCTCAGGACATCCTGTAAGCCCGGGTACCTGCCCAAGAACCGCTGCACCACCAGGTTAAGGACGTGAGCCACACAGGGCACATGGGTCAGTTGTCCCTGTCGGAGGGCGGAGAGGAGGTTGGTGCCATTGTCGCAAACCACCATTCCTGGCTTAAGCTGGCGTGGCGTCAACCACCTCTCGGCCTGGCCCTGCAGAGCAGACAGGACCTCTGCCCCAGTGTGGCTTCTGTCCCCCAAACACACCAGCGCAAGCACGGCATGGCATCTTTTTGCCTGCGTACTTGCGTAGCCCCTTGAACGGCTACGGAGCACCTCTGGTTCAGAGGACAAAGCACAGGAAGAGGCCATGGAGGAAGAAGAAGAGGAGGGGGTGGAGGAGAGAGGTGTGTCACAACCAGTAGTAGCATTTTGGAGGCGTGGCGGTGGAACAACCTCCAACACTACTGCACCTTGTCCTGCATCCTTCCCAGCTGCCAAAAGAGTGACCCAATGGGCCGTGAAAGAAAGGTAACGTCCCTGTCCATGCGTGCTGGACCATGAGTCAGCGGTAATATGCACCTTACCGCTGACCGCCCTGTCCAGCGAGGCCAAGACATTGCCTTCCACATGCCGGTAGAGAGCCGGAATAGCCTTCCGTGAGAAAAAGTGGCATTTGGGAACCTGCCACTGAGGAACCGCACATTGCACAAACTCACGGAAGGGGGCCGAGTCTACCAACTGAAAAGGCAGCAGTTGAAGCGCTAGCAATTTAGCCAAGCTAGCATTCAACCGCTGGGCATGTGGATGGCTGGGAGTGAACTTCTTTCGACGGTCCAGCAGCTGGGGCAGGGAAATTTGCCTGCTAGAATCGGACGTCGGTGTACTGCTAGCAGAGTGGCCGCAAGTACTTGGCTGTGACACACCTAATTCTACACCTTCATTCCTCTCAGTGCATGTTTCAGAGAGGACTGAAGTTATAGTGGGGTTGGAGATCCCAGCTGATGCGGTGCAAGGAGAGGTCCGCTTTGTTCTTTGGTGTGGGTCTTTGAGGTAGGCTTGCCAACGAGCTGCATGGCAGGTCAACATATGTCTGGTCAGGCATGTGGTACCCAAGCGGCTGATGTTTTGGCCACGCGATATACGCTTGAGACATATGTTGCAAACAGCAGCTGTGCGATCTGATGCACTAGCCTCAAAAAAGGCCCACACCAAAGAACTTTTTGAATGACGGGCAGAGGCAGCGCCCTGCACAGGCGGAGCTCTGCGGTGTGATTCCGTCGGTGTACTGCCCTTACGCTGGCCACCAAAGGGCATCCTGCCTCGTTGGAGATGTGCCTCCTCCTCATCCTCCTCCTCTCTCCTATTAGGCACCCACGTGGAGTCACTGACCTCATCATCCCCTCCCTCCTCATCACTGGAGCCAATCTGGCAGTATGCTGCAGCTGCTGGAACATGACTGCCAGATTGGTGTCCTTCTTGAGCATCCCCTCTGTTTGCTCTCACGCTACTGCCTTCCTGTAGCTGGGTTTCATCATCAGACCCTTCGAAACGCTGGGCATCCTCCTGGAGCATGTACCCAACACTGTGCTCAAACAGTTCGGGGGACTCCTCAGGAGGAGGACATGGTGGGTCTAGGGAAGGAGTGACTGATGATGAGTCTGACATTGATACCAGGGAAGAGGACGCTTTGGCAGCTGCTTTGCCAGTACCCTGAGCCTGGGTGAGAGAGGATGAGGAGGAGGAGGAGGGCTTGGTCATCCACTCTACCAAGTCTTCGGCATGATGTGGCTCAACATGTCCAGCTGCCGAAAAGAAGGACAAGCGTGTCCCATGGCCATGTGCTGATGACAATGCACCGCGTCCACGACCAGCACTGTTGCCCCCAGGCACAGAGCCTGCTTGCCCTCTTTTATTGCCTCCTGACTGTCTGCCTCTCCTTGTTTGCCTTCCAGACATTCTAATAGATGGCCTGCAGGGAGATGGGAAAAAAGCTACCTTCAGATGTCCTTCTCTGTCCCTTTACTTAAGGATTTCTAAATATGGTTGAGGATGATTGCTTTCGCACAGAATAGTACAACGACAATTTCCCTGACTGTCCAAAAAACAAGGATTTCAAAGATGGTTGATGAGGAATGCTTTAGCACAGTATAGCACAAGGAGAATTTCCCTCACTGTCCTTCCCTGTCCCTAGAAACAAGGATTATCACAGTGAAAGAAACTGACACTCTTCCTACCTATAGTTTTCTGTCCCTAGAAAAAATGTTTTTTTAAAGATGGTTGATGATCAATGCTTTAGCACACTATAGCACAAGGAGAATTTCCCTCACTGTCCTTCCCTGTCCCTAGAAACAAGGATTATCACAGTGAAAGAAACTGACACTCTTCCTACCTATAGTTTTCTGTCCCTAGAAAAAATGTTTTTTTAAAGATGGTTGATGATCAATGCTTTAGCACACTATAGCACAAGGAGAATTTCCCTCACTGTCCTTCCCTGTCCCTAGAAACAAGGATTATCACAGTGAAAGAAACTGACACTCTTCCTACCTATAGTTTTCTGTCCCTAGAAAAAATGTTTTTTTAAAGATGGTTGATGATCAATGCTTTAGCACACTATAGCACAAGGAGAATTTCCCTCACTGTCCTTCCCTGTCCCTAGAAACAAGGATTATCACAGTGAAAGAAACTGACACTCTTCCTACCTATAGTTTTCTGTCCCTAGAAAAAATGTTTTTTTTAAAGATGGTTGATGATCAATGCTTTAGCACACTATAGCACAAGGAGAATTTCCCTCACTGTCCTTCCCTGTCCCTAGAAACAAGGATTATCACAGTGAAAGAAACTGACACTCTTCCTACCTATAGTTTTCTGTCCCTAGAAAAAATGTTTTTTTAAAGATGGTTGATGATCAATGCTTTAGCACACTATAGCACTAGGAGAATTTCCCTCACTGTCCTTCCCTGTCCCTAGAAACAAGGATTATCACAGTGAAAGAAACTGACACTCTTCCTACCTATAGTTTTCTGTCCCTAGAAAAAATGTTTTTTTAAAGATGGTTGATGATCAATGCTTTAGCACACTATAGCACAAGGAGAATTTCCCTCACTGTCCTTCCCTGTCCCTAGAAACAAGGATTATCACAGTGAAAGAAACTGACACTCTTCCTACCTATAGTTTTCTGTCCCTAGAAAAAATGTTTTTTTAAAGATGGTTGATGATCAATGCTTTAGCACACTATAGCACAAGGAGAATTTCCCTCACTGTCCTTCCCTGTCCCTAGAAACAAGGATTATCACAGTGAAAGAAACTGACACTCTTCCTACCTATAGTTTTCTGTCCCTAGAAAAAATGTTTTTTTAAAGATGGTTGATGATCAATGCTTTAGCACACTATAGCACAAGGAGAATTTCCCTCACTGTCCTTCCCTGTCCCTAGAAACAAGGATTATCACAGTGAAAGAAACTGACACTCTTCCTACCTATAGTTTTCTGTCCCTAGAAAAAATGTTTTTTTAAAGATGGTTGATGATCAATGCTTTAGCACACTATAGCACAAGGAGAATTTCCCTCACTGTCCTTCCCTGTCCCTAGAAACAAGGATTATCACAGTGAAAGAAACTGACACTCTTCCTACCTATAGTTTTCTGTCCCTAGAAAAAATGTTTTTTTAAAGATGGTTGATGATCAATGCTTTAGCACACTATAGCACAAGGAGAATTTCCCTCACTGTCCTTCCCTGTCCCTAGAAACAAGGATTATCACAGTGAAAGAAACTGACACTCTTCCTACCTATAGTTTTCTGTCCCTAGAAAAAATGTTTTTTTAAAGATGGTTGATGATCAATGCTTTAGCACACTATAGCACAAGGAGAATTTCCCTCACTGTCCTTCCCTGTCCCTAGAAACAAGGATTATCACAGTGAAAGAAACTGACACTCTTCCTACCTATAGTTTTCTGTCCCTAGAAAAAATGTTTTTTTAAAGATGGTTGATGATCAATGCTTTAGCACACTATAGCACAAGGAGAATTTCCCTCACTGTCCTTCCCTGTCCCTAGAAACAAGGATTATCACAGTGAAAGAAACTGACACTCTTCCTACCTATAGTTTTCTGTCCCTAGAAAAAATGTTTTTTTAAAGATGGTTGATGATCAATGCTTTAGCACACTATAGCACAAGGAGAATTTCCCTCACTGTCCTTCCCTGTCCCTAGAAACAAGGATTATCACAGTGAAAGAAACTGACACTCTTCCTACCTATAGTTTTCTGTCCCTAGAAAAAATGTTTTTTTAAAGATGGTTGATGATCAATGCTTTAGCACACTATAGCACAAGGAGAATTTCCCTCACTGTCCTTCCCTGTCCCTAGAAACAAGGATTATCACAGTGAAAGAAACTGACACTCTTCCTACCTATAGTTTTCTGTCCCTAGAAAAAATGTTTTTTTAAAGATGGTTGATGATCAATGCTTTAGCACACTATAGCACAAGGAGAATTTCCCTCACTGTCCTTCCCTGTCCCTAGAAACAAGGATTATCACAGTGAAAGAAACTGACACTCTTCCTACCTATAGTTTTCTGTCCCTAGAAAAAATGTTTTTTTAAAGATGGTTGATGATCAATGCTTTAGCACACTATAGCACAAGGAGAATTTCCCTCACTGTCCTTCCCTGTCCCTAGAAACAAGGATTATCACAGTGAAAGAAACTGACACTCTTCCTACCTATAGTTTTCTGTCCCTAGAAAAAATGTTTTTTTAAAGATGGTTGATGATCAATGCTTTAGCACACTATAGCACAAGGAGAATTTCCCTCACTGTCCTTCCCTGTCCCTAGAAACAAGGATTATCACAGTGAAAGAAACTGACACTCTTCCTACCTATAGTTTTCTGTCCCTAGAAAAAATGTTTTTTTAAAGATGGTTGATGATCAATGCTTTAGCACACTATAGCACAAGGAGAATTTCCCTCACTGTCCTTCCCTGTCCCTAGAAACAAGGATTATCACAGTGAAAGAAACTGACACTCTTCCTACCTATAGTTTTCTGTCCCTAGAAAAAATGTTTTTTTAAAGATGGTTGATGATCAATGCTTTAGCACACTATAGCACAAGGAGAATTTCCCTCACTGTCCTTCCCTGTCCCTAGAAACAAGGATTATCACAGTGAAAGAAACTGACACTCTTCCTACCTATAATTTTCTGTCCCTAGAAAAAATGTTTTTTTAAAGATGGTTGATGATCAATGCTTTAGCACACTATAGCACAAGGAGAATTTCCCTCACTGTCCTTCCCTGTCCCTAGAAACAAGGATTATCACAGTGAAAGAAACTGACACTCTTCCTACTGTGAGGGGGTTAGCTCGGCAGCGGGTGTGTGTGACCCCCGGGATGGGCTCCCCACACAAAACAGGCCCAGCAAACAGAGGTTGTGGTTTTCAAAATCAAAAAGGTGCGGTTTATTTTCTATTTACAGTGACAAAACACAGCAAAGCAAAAGAAACATAACCAAAATAAATCCTGGTCAAGTTGACCTCTGACTAAACATACAGGTTTCCTAACTAACAACTGGGATCAGCCTAGTGCTGTCCTAGTCCCTAAGTCCCTGGTTTTAAATGTCCAAGCAAATAGCCACACAGGCTTTGTCTCACCGCACAGGGGTTCACTCTCCCTAGACAGTCCACACAGGTCTGGTTCCAGGCATGAGCATACACCTAATGAATCTGGGAGTTTTTATAGAGGCCTAAATGAGCTGACAAGCTTCAGCTGGCCTCATCAACTCCCTGTCTGTATGACGCCCCACACTCTCCCTAGAGGTATGAGTCATCCATGAGCCCACTAGCCTTATACAACTCTCCACCTAGTTGTATAAGTCGGCGTAAAGCCTGAATCTGGGCGAAATATATCTACCCCCCTGGATGCAACCAGGTGACTTTACCTTCCTGCTGTCACATACCCCCCCCTCTTGTTTTAACCTCGGGGTTGGAACACCAGCAATCAGGCATTCATGTACTCGAGACAAAGCATCCACATTCCCCATTTGAACGCCAGGGCGATGCTTTACTGTGAAGTTGAATTCCTGGAGGGCCAGGAACCACCTATTCACTCTTCTATTTGTTTCCTTGTTTTGAGCCATCCACTTTAACGGAGCGTGATCCGTAACCATGTCAAAGTGCCTACCTAGCAGGTAGTACCGAAGGGAATCTAGAGCCCACTTCACCGCTAAACACTCCTTTTCAACGGTGGCGTAATTTACCTCATGGGACTTCAACTTCCTGCTGAGGTAAATGACTGGGTGCTCTTCCCCGTTCCAGACCTGGGACAATACTGCTCCTAACCCCACATCTGACGCATCACTTTGTACGACAAAGTCTTTAGAGAAGTCGGGTGAGTACAACACTGGCTGGCTACATAAGGCTTGTTTCAAGAATTGGAATGCTGCCTCAGCCTCGGGGGTCCATTTAATCATGACCGACCCTTTCCCCTTCGTCAGGTTGGTTAGGGGCACAGCCTTAGAAGCAAAGTGGGGAATGAATCGCCGATAATACCCAGCGATTCCCAGAAAGGCTCGTACCTGCTTCTTGCTGTTGGGACGTGGCCAACTCTGGATGGCCTCGACTTTGTTGAGTTGGGGTTTTATTACTCCCCTCCCAATGGTGTACCCAAGATATTTGGCCTCCTCCTGCCCAATGGTACACTTCTTGGGGTTAGCCGTAAACCCCGCTTCCCGAACAGAGTCCAGGACTGCTTGCACTTTTGGCAGATGTGAGGCCCAATCTGTGCTATGGACAATTACGTCATCCAGGTAAGCCGCAGCATACTTCCGATGGGGCCTCAGCATCTGGTCCATTTTCCGCTGGAATGTGGCCGGCGCATTCTGTAACCCGAACGGCATTCTTTTATATTGGAACGCCCCGTCTGGGGTTACAAATGCGGTTTTCTCTTTGGCCGACTTGGCCAGGGGGATTTGCCAATACCCTTTTGTGAGGTCAAGAGTCGTCATGTATCGGGCTGTTCCCAGCCGGTCGATCAACTCATCTATACGTGGCATGGGGTAGGTGTCAAATTTTGTAACTTTGTTCAACTGACGAAAATCGTTACAAAATCGCCAGCTCCCATCCGGTTTAGGCACCAACACGATGGGACTAGACCAATCACTTTGGGACTCCTCTATCACCCCTAAGTTCAGCATTTTCTGTACTTCCTCCCGTATTGCCTCCCGTCGAGCCTCTGGGATCCGATAGGGTTTTAACTTCACCCTTTCACCGGGCGGGGTAATGATGTCATGCTCTACCCCAGATGTTTGTCCCGGCAGCTCAGAGAATACCTCCTTGTTGCGAAGCACAAACTCCTTAACCTCCTGTTGTTGGGGTTGTGACAAGGTGGCTGCTATTCCAACCTCAGGAATCACGCAACCAGTTTGAGCTGGTGACCAAGTGTCTGCGACTAGGGACTCTCTATCCCTCCAGGCTTTCAACAGATTAACGTGATAGATCTGTTCGGGCTTTCGCCTTCCTGGTTGTCTGACCTTGTAATTCACTTCGCTCACTTTTTCCATTATCTCGTAGGGGCCTTGCCATTTGGCAAGGAATTTACTTTCAACCGTAGGGACAAGTACCAATATCCTATCCCCCGGGGAAAAGGTACGGGTCTTGGCTCCACGGTTGTACACTCTCTGCTGTGCCAACTGCGCTTGGGCCAAATGTTCCTTCACGATGGGCATTACCTGTGCAATTCGATCTTGCATCAGGGCGACATGCTCAATCACACTCCTGTGGGGAGAACTCTCACTTTCCCAAGTTTCCTTGGCAATATCCAACAGCCCTCTTGGGTGTCTCCCATGCACACAAATAACAGCTACCTTGCTATTCCCAGAGACCTCTGTTTTAACTAACTCAGCCTTTATCAGGGTCACAAGGCTACCTGAATCCAGCAATACCACAACATTTCTACCATTAACACACATTTTGCATAAATGTTTCTCAGTTCCTCGAATGGCAGTGCATGCGACTGTCGCACACAGCGACTGACGTCTGCCCGTCAGAAAGTCACACTGCATGGGTTCCTCCACAACCGGGCAATTGGCTGCAATATGTCCCGCTTGCCGGCAGCGGTAGCAAACGATCCTTCTTGCCGCCTCTTGAGCCGCTGATTTCCCAGGCTGTTCTCGCCAAACTTGGGGTAGAGCTCCCACCCTCTCACTCTCTCCACCCTCACCCCTTGGAATCCTCTTATCCGCCCCTGGGGATGGTCTGGTCTTAGGGTGGAAAGTCCGAGTGTCTCTGGAAGAGGCCGTCAGGTTCTCTGTAGCCAAGTATTTCTCCACACGATCCACAAGACCATCGGCCGTCTCTGGGTCTCCATGGCTTACCCACTTTTGGATGGCAGTAGGAAGAGCTCTCAAAAACCGATCCATTACAACACGTTCCACAATCTTTGGTGCGGACAAAGTCTCTGGCTGTAGCCACTTTCTGCTCAGGTGAATGAGATCATACATTTGAGACCTGGGGGGTTTTCCAAGCTGGAAAGTCCAGTTATGCACACGCTGAGCCCGGACAGCCTGGGTGACACCCAGCCTTGCCAAAATTTCAGCTTTTAGCATCACATAGTCTTTTGCTTGGTTAGGCTCTAGGTCATAGTAAGCTTTCTGCGATTCACCAGTTAACAGAGGAGCCACCAGTCCAGCCCACTGCTCCTCAGGCCACTTTTCTCTTTCAGCGGTCTATTCAAATGTGGTCAAAAATACCTCTGGATCATCCTCTCCAGTCATTTTTGTCAATAAACGACTCACCCCAAAGGACGCGGTATTAGTGGGACGGCTTTCCTCACTGGTCTGCGGACGTTGCTGCATTACTGCTTCCATTTGTTGTAGTCTCTGCTCTTGCTTCTGTAACAGGTCTATGAAGCGGGCCTCAGATTGCTGCTGGGCTTGTTGCTGAGCTTCCAGACTCTGTTGGTGAGCTTGCTGCTGGGCTGCAAGGCTCTGTTGATGAGCTTGCTGCTGGGCTGCAAGGCTCCTTTGCAAACCTGCATTTGTCTGCTGTTGATTGGCATTTGCTAGAGCCAGCTGTTTCAGTATCTCCTCCATGCTGGCTTAAAAAAAAACTGCCACTGGTTCTCCACCAACTGTGAGGGGGTTAGCTCGGCAGCGGGTGTGTGTGACCCCCGGGATGGGCTCCCCACACAAAACAGGCCCAGCAAACAGAGGTTGTGGTTTTCAAAATCAAAAAGGTGCGGTTTATTTTCTATTTACAGTGACAAAACACAGCAAAGCAAAAGAAACATAACCAAAATAAATCCTGGTCAAGTTGACCTCTGACTAAACATACAGGTTTCCTAACTAACAACTGGGATCAGCCTAGTGCTGTCCTAGTCCCTAAGTCCCTGGTTTTAAATGTCCAAGCAAATAGCCACACAGGCTTTGTCTCACCGCACAGGGGTTCACTCTCCCTAGACAGTCCACACAGGTCTGGTTCCAGGCATGAGCATACACCTAATGAATCTGGGAGTTTTTATAGAGGCCTAAATGAGCTGACACGCTTCAGCTGGCCTCATCAACTCCCTGTCTGTACGACGCCCCACACTCTCCCTAGAGGTATGAGTCATCCATGAGCCCACTAGCCTTATACAACTCTCCACCTAGTTGTATAAGTCGGCGTAAAGCCTGAATCTGGGCGAAATATATCTACCCCCCTGGATGCAACCAGGTGACTTTACCTTCCTGCTGTCACACTACCTATAGTTTTCTGTCCCTAGAAAAAATGTTTTTTTAAAGATGGTTGATGATCAATGCTTTAGCACACTATAGCACAAGGAGAATTTCCCTCACTGTCCTTCCCTGTCCCTAGAAACAAGGATTATCACAGTGAAAGAAACTGACACTCTTCCTACCTATAGTTTTCTGTCCCTAGAAAAAATGTTTTTTTAAAGATGGTTGATGATCAATGCTTTAGCACACTATAGCACGAGGAGAATTTCCCTCACTGTCCTTCCCTGTCCCTAGAAACAAGGATTATCACAGTAAAACACACTGACACTCTCCCTACCTATAGTTTTCTGTCCCTAGAAAAAATGATTTTTTAAAGATGGTTGATGATCAATGCTTTAGCACACTATAGCACAAGGAGAATTTCCCTCACTGTCCTTCCCTGTCCCTAGAAACAAGGATTCGCACAGTAAAACACACTGACACTCTCCCTACCTATAGTTTTCTGTCCCTAGAAAAAATGATTTTTTAAAGATGGTTGATGATCAATGCTTTAGCACACTATAGCACAAGGAGAATTTCCCTCACTGTCCTTCCCTGTCCCTAGAAACAAGGATTCGCACAGTAAAACCCACTGACACTCTCCCTACCTATCCTTCTCTTTCCCTAAACTAAAGGATTCCAGGTTAAGCAAGAAAAAAAATGTCACTGTCCCTGCCTATGCTTCTCTTTCCCTGCTCCGGAACACACTACACTAGGCCGCCGTGCTGGCGGCCTTTTATAGTGTGGGGCGTGTACTAAACACCCTCAGCAATAATTGGCCACAGGCATCCTGCCTGTGGCCAATCATTGCTCTCCTCGCTGCCGGCGCTGTGATTGGCCAAGCATGCGGGGTCACAGTGCATGCTTGGCCAATCACAGCGCCTGGATGACACTGCGATGGCGTAGTGCATTGTGGGCCGTTCGCGTCACTCGAATTAGGCGCGAACGGCCCAAATCGTTCGATCTTCGTCGAACGATCGAACAGCCGATGTTCGAGTCGAACGTATGTTCGACTCGAACACCGAGCTCATCCCTACACGACACACAATGTTCTGGTATCAGGAGTGGGGAGAAGGTGAACCTGGAAGGTAAGTGGATGACTCCGCCTCCATTTTGATCATTAACTCAATGGGCACCAAGTGTGGGTCACATGGGAGGTCTACCCTGGGGGTTCTATGGGGTACACAAGGTGATCAACGGGGTCACTTGTCCCCGGATATGACTGACACCTCCCCCAAATATGTGCTCATCAATACTCGGGACCAGGTGAGGGTCCACCCACTCAGCCTCTTCACACCCGCCCACTCAGCCTCTTCACACCTGCCCACTCAGCCTCTTCACACCCGCCCACTCAGCCTCTTCACACCTGCCCACTCAGCCTCTTCACAGTCCGCCCACTCAGCCTCTTCACACCCGCCCACTCAGCCTCCTCACACCTGCCCACTCAGCCTCTTCTCACTCCGCCCACTCAGCCTCTTCACACCCGCCCACTCAGCCTCTTCACACCCGCCCACTCAGCCTCTTCTCACTCCGCCCACTCAGCCTCTTCACACTGCCCACTCAGCCTCTTTACACCCGCCCACTCAGCCTCTTCTTACTCCGCCCACTCAGCCTCTTCACACTGCCCACTCAGCCTCTTCACACCTGCCCACTCAGCCTCTTTACACCCCCCACTCAGCCTCTTCACACCCGCCCACTCAGCCTCTTTACACCCGCCCACTCAGCCTCTTCTCACTCCGCCCACTCAGCCTCTTTACACCCGCCCACTCAGCCTCTTCTCACTCCGCCCACTCAGCCTCTTTACACCCGCCCACTCAGCCTCTTTACACCGCCCACTCAGCCTCTTTACACCCGCCCACTTAGCCTCTTCTCACTCCGCCCACTCAGCCTCTTTACACCGCCCACTCAGCCTCTTTACACCCCCCCACTCAGCCTCTTCACACCCGCCCACTCAGCCTCTTTACACCCACCCACTCAGCCTCTTCTCACTCCGCCCACTCAGCCTCTTTACACCCGCCCACTCAGCCTCTTCTCACTCCGCCCACTCAGCCTCTTTACACCCGCCCACTCAGCCTCTTTACACCGCCCACTCAGCCTCTTTACACCCGCCCACTTAGCCTCTTCTCACTCCGCCCACTCAGCCTCTTTACACCGCCCACTCAGCCTCTTTACACCCGCCCACTCAGCCTCTTTACACCGCCCACTCAGCCTCTTTACACCCGCCCACTCAGCCTCTTTACACTATTCCTTCTTTCATCCATCTGTCTCTGTCTATTACACAGCAAATAGAAAATAAACTCTCTGTTGGAGATAAAAAAGTGTTTTCTTTGGGGGAAGAAATAGAGACTTGTCCCCACACTCTGGGGAGAGAACCAGTGGGGGAGGGTAACTCACTGCAGGACCCAAAATCTGTGAACACCGCTTAACCTCTTCAAACAGGAGGGTGCGTCCGGGTACATAGTATGGTGCGCCTGGACCTGCAAGTGGAGAGAGAGAATATGTTGTATCAGCCACAGAGTGGTAACTGTGGATATCAACAAAAAGTACCTGGCGTGCCACGTCCTAACATTTGAATATAGAAGAAGCTAGATGGAGGGACTTGGACTTTTTAGGCACCATACACAAATTATATAAAAAAAAAATGTATTGTATCATAAACTAACATATCAATATTTCTATATAAAAATAGTTCACAAGTTCTAAAAGAGACGATACAACAATACCGATATAGTACAACACCATAGCTCTAATGCAGATCATATAGGGCCAGTATTCATCCATAGGCCAGTTAGATGCATTCCCAAAAGTTGAGGTATGGTTGAAACGGCATAAGTCGTAGGAAAAGATGTAATAATTTCACTCTCGCTCGACAAGTTCCGCGTCCAATGACGCTTCTTCAGGAGCGTGTCATGTGAACTAAACAGGAAATATATTTAAACATATAACATATATCATGAGTTTGTAATTTGTCATCATGCATTCAATAATGCTATAATACATTTAGAAACCCTTATAGAAAAAGGGAAGATATGTTTACACTTTTGTAAAGGAACTCGGAGAAGACCTAAATTATATATACTGACCTTAGAGACAGGGAAAAAGGTATAGAACGAACCCGACGGTCACTGTGGAGGCGTGCACCTATTATTCAATTGATAACATTGGATTAGTGAAAAATGCTTACTGTTAAGAACATCTGGTTACTAGAAACCAGGATGTCTAATGTTGTATAAATAATTTGGCTGCATATGAAAAAGACAATTTCCAAATTCCTATCGAGCAGAAATAGAATCCCTTAGAGATGGCAGGAGAGGAGGGGGAAAAAACAAAAAACGAAACGGAAGCCCCATAAAGTAATATGTTGGAAGTATGCTGGAAAATAGTTGTAGAAAAACTCTCCAACAGTCTAGGAATCAAACAAATGGATCCCAGAGTGTATATGCAGGTAGAGTGCATAGTGACCACAGCCATATTTATATAAAGGAGAAAGTAGAAACAGAGGTAAATAAGACAATAGTTCTAATTGATTGATGTCCATAACCTTAGCTTATTGCTAAGGGGTATAGCTTACCCGCTAATGCAGTTTAAGATCTAGGGAATTAATCAGCTATATTATAGAGGATTCGCCAGGGGATCAAGTCGAAGTTGCCCATGTGTAGAAAGACAGTGAAGGCAAAAAGCGTCAAGTACATCCACTTGTTGCCATTATCCTCACGACAGTCAGGATACAATGTAACAGTTAATCTAGACAATGGGTCTAGAATGAAAGAAGAATCACAATTGGTAATTACTTCATATGATCCAATAGTTTGACTAATTGAGGGTAACACTCACAAGAATAGTATTACCTGGCAATAGATTCCCATCTGGTAAATTTGTAGCCAGGACGCCGTCCTGGGCGTCCTTAACAAGAACAGCTGAATTAAATAATATAATAATTGCTATTAGGACATCTAATTAGTCAAAACAGGTAATGTCTATAATTATATTGGATGAACATGACTATAAAAAACATATATGCTCCAACTTACTTTAAAACATAGATAATTCCCTTAGAAACGACAGGAGGGAGGCCCCCAGGGGAGTATATAAATTGTATCACAGTAGAGAAGAGGGAAGGATCGAATCTCCAAGGCTCTATACAGAAATGGTGAACCCTAAGGTATGTATATAGAAAATATATATATAAAAATATATATACCATATATAATAGCCAAAACATTCATATAAGTCATAGTGTTTAAATAAGTAATACTGGTGCTAAAGTTTTCTATATACATACCTTAGGGTTCACCATTTCTGTATAGAGCCTTGGAGATTCGATCCTTCCCTCTTCTCTACTGTGATACAATTTATATACTCCCCTGGGGGCCTCCCTCCTGTCGTTTCTAAGGGAATTATCTATGTTTTAAAGTAAGTTGGAGCATATATGATTTTTATAGTCATGTTCATCCAATATAATTATAGACATTACCTGTTTTGACTAATTAGATGTCCTAATAGCAATTATTATATTATTTAATTCAGCTGTTCTTGTTAAGGACGCCCAGGACGGCGTCCTGGCTACAAATTTACCAGATGGGAATCTATTGCCAGGTAATACTATTCTTGTGAGTGTTACCCTCAATTAGTCAAACTATTGGATCATATGAAGTAATTACCAATTGTGATTCTTCTTTCATTCTAGACCCATTGTCTAGATTAACTGTTACATTGTATCCTGACTGTCGTGAGGATAATGGCAACAAGTGGATGTACTTGACGCTTTTTGCCTTCACTGTCTTTCTACACATGGGCAACTTCGACTTGATCCCCTGGCGAATCCTCTATAATATAGCTGATTAATTCCCTAGATCTTAAACTGCATTAGCGGGTAAGCTATACCCCTTAGCAATAAGCTAAGGTTATGGACATCAATCAATTAGAACTATTGTCTTATTTACCTCTGTTTCTACTTTCTCCTTTATATAAATATGGCTGTGGTCACTATGCACTCTACCTGCATATACACTCTGGGATCCATTTGTTTGATTCCTAGACTGTTGGAGAGTTTTTCTACAACTATTTTCCAGCATACTTCCAACATATTACTTTATGGGGCTTCCGTTTCGTTTTTTGTTTTTTCCCCCTCCTCTCCTGCCATCTCTAAGGGATTCTATTTCTGCTCGATAGGAATTTGGAAATTGTCTTTTTCATATGCAGCCAAATTATTTATACAACATTAGACATCCTGGTCTCTAGTAACCAGATGTTCTTAACAGTAAGCATTTTTCACTAATCCAATGTTATCAATTGAATAATAGGTGCACGCCTCCACAGTGACCGTCGGGTTCGTTCTATACCTTTTTCCCTGTCTCTAAGGTCAGTATATATAATTTAGGTCTTCTCCGAGTTCCTTTACAAAAGTGTAAACATATCTTCCCTTTTTCTATAAGGGTTTCTAAATGTATTATAGCATTATTGAATGCATGATGACAAATTACAAACTCATGATATATGTTATATGTTTAAATATATTTCCTGTTTAGTTCACATGACACGCTCCTGAAGAAGCGTCATTGGACGCGGAACTTGTCGAGCGAGAGTGAAATTATTACATCTTTTCCTACGACTTATGCCGTTTCAACCATACCTCAACTTTTGGGAATGCATCTAACTGGCCTATGGATGAATACTGGCCCTATATGATCTGCATTAGAGCTATGGTGTTGTACTATATCGGTATTGTTGTATCGTCTCTTTTAGAACTTGTGAACTATTTTTATATAGAAATATTGATATGTTAGTTTATTATACAATAAAATTATTTTTTTATATAATTTGTGTATGGTGCCTAAAAAGTCCAAGTCCCTCCATCTAGCTTCTTCTATGGACCTGCAAGTGAGCCAGGCGAGGAAAAGGTCCGTGTGCTCCACTCGTCTCCGGGGTTCTCCTCTCCAGGGATCTCCTCTCCGGGGATCTCCTCTCCGGGGTTCTCCTCTCAGGGGTTCTCCTCTCAGTGGATCTCCTCTCAGGGGTTCTCCTCTCCGGGGATCTCCTCTCCGGGGACCTCCTCTCCAGGGATCTCCTCTCCGGGGTTCTCCTCTCCGGGGTTCTCCTCTCCGGGGTTCTCCTCTCCGGGGTTCTCCTCTCCGAGGATCTCCTCTCCGGGGTTCTCCTCTCTGGGGATCTCCTCTCCGGGGTTCTCCTCTCCGGGGATCTCCTCTCTGGGGTTCTCCTCTCCGGGGATCTCCTCTCCGGGGATCTCCTCTCCAGGGTTCTCCTCTCCGGGGATCTCTTCTCCGGGGTTCTCCTCTCTGGGGTTCTCCTCTACGGGGTTCTCCTCTCCGGGGATCTCCTCTCCGGGGTTCTCCTCTCAGGAGTTCTCCTCTCAGGGGTTCTCCTCTCCGGGGATCTCCTCTCCGGGGAACTCCTCTCCGGGGATCTCCTCTCCGGGGAACTCCTCTCCGGGGGTTCTCCTCTCCGGGGATCTCCTCTCCGGGGATCTCCTCTCCGGGGTTCTCCTCTCCGGGGTTCTCCTCTCCGGGGTTCTCCTCTCAGGGGTTCTCCTCTCCGGGGTTCTCCTCTCAGGGGATCTCCTCTCCGGGGTTCTCCTCTCCGGGGATCTCCTCTCCGGGGACCTCCTCTCCGGGGATCTCCTCTCCGGGGTTCTCCTCTCCGGGGTTCTCCTCTCCGGGGTTCTCCTCTCCAGGGTTCTCCTCTACGGGGTTCTCCTCTCTGGGGTTCTCCTCTCCGGGGTTCTCCTCTCAGGGGTTCTCCTCTCAGGGGTTCTCCTCTCCGGGGATCTCCTCTCCGGGGATCTCCTCTCCGGCGAACTCCTCTCCGGGGATCTCCTCTACGGGGTTCTCCTCTCCGGGGTTATCCTCTCCGGGGATCTCCTCTCCGGGGATCTCCTCTCTGGGGATCTCCTCTCCAGGGTTCTCCTCTCAGAGGATCTCCTCTCCGAGGTTCTCCTCTCCGGTGATCTCCTCTCCGGGGTTCTCCTCTCCGGGATCTCCTCTCCGGGGTTCTCCTCTCAGGGGTTCTCCTCTCCGAGGATCTCCTCTCCGGGGTTCTCCTCTCCGGGATCTCCTCTCCGGGGTTCTCCTCTCCGGGGATCTCCTCTCCGGGGTTCTCCTCTACGGGGTTCTCCTCTCCGGGGATCTCCTCTCCGAGGTTCTCCTCTACAGGGTTCTCCTCTCCGGGGATCTCCTCTCCGGGGTTCTCCTCTCAGGGGTTCTCCTCTCAGGGGTTCTCCTCTCAGGGGTTCTCCTCTCCGGGGAACTCCTCTCCGGGGAACTCCTCTCCGGGATCTCCTCTCCGGGGTTCTCCTCTCCGGGATCTCCTCTACGGGGTTCTCCTCTCTGGGGATCTCTTCTCCGGGGTTCTCCTCTCCGGGGTTCTCCTCTCCAGGGTTCTCCTCTACGGGGTTCTCCTCTCTGGGGTTCTCCTCTCCGGGGTTCTCCTCTCAGGGGTTCTCCTCTCAGGGGTTCTCCTCTCCGGGGATCTCCTCTCCGGGGATCTCCTCTCCGGCGAACTCCTCTCCGGGGATCTCCTCTACGGGGTTCTCCTCTCCGGGGTTATCCTCTCCGGGGATCTCCTCTCCGGGGATCTCCTCTCTGGGGATCTCCTCTCCAGGGTTCTCCTCTCAGAGGATCTCCTCTCCGAGGTTCTCCTCTCCGGTGATCTCCTCTCCGGGGTTCTCCTCTCAGGGGTTCTCCTCTCAGGGGTTCTCCTCTCCGGGGATCTCCTCTCCGGGGAACTCCTCTCCGGGGATCTCTTCTCCGGGGTTCTCCTCTCAGGGGTTCTCCTCTCCGGGGTTCTCCTCTCAGGGGTTCTCCTCTCCGGGGTTCTCCTCTCCGGGGTTCTCCTCTCCGGGATCTCCTCTCCGGGGTTCTCCTCTCAGGGGTTCTCCTCTCTGGGATTCTCCTCTCTGGGGTTCTCCTCTCTGGGGTTCTCCTCTCTGGGGTTCTCCTCTCCGGAGATCTCCTCTCCGGGAATCTCCTCTCCGGGGTTCTCCTCTCTGGGGTTCTCCTCTCCGGGGTTCTCCTCTCAGGGGTTCTCCTCTCTGGGGTTCTCCTCTCTGGGGTTCTCCTCTCAGGGGTTCTCCTCTCCGGGGTTCTCCTCTCCAGGGGTTCTCCTCTCCGGGATCTCCTCTCCGGGGTTCTCCTCTCCGGGGATCTTCTCTCAGGGGTTCTCCTCTCTGGGGTTCTCCTCTCTGGGATTCTCCTCTCTGGGGTTCTCCTCTCCGGGGTTCTCCTCTCCGGGGTTCTCCTCTCCGGAGATCTCCTCTCCGGGGATCTCCTCTCCGGGGTTCTCCTCTCCGAGGTTCTCCTCTCCGGGGTTCTCCTCTCCGGGGATCTCCTCTCAGGGGTTCTCCTCTCCGGGGTTCTCCTCTCCAGGGGTTCTCCTCTCCGGGGTTCTCCTCTCCGGGGTTCTCCTCTCCGGGGATCTCCTCTCTGGGGTTCTCCTCTCAGGGGTTCTCCTCTCCGGGGTTCTCCTCTCAGGGGATCTCCTCTCCGGGGTTCTCCTCTCCGGGGTTCTCCTCTCTGGGGTTCTCCTCTCCGGGGTTCTCCTCTCTGGGGTTCTCCTCTCAGGGGTTCTCCTCTCCGGGGTTCTCCTCTCCAGGGGTTCTCCTCTCCGGGGTTCTCCTCTCTGGGGTTCTCCTCTCCGGGGATCTCCTCTCCGGGGATCTCCTCTCCGGGGTTCTCCTAGAAGTAATGTCCAGAAGAAGTTCACAACACAAAGTCTCTTTCAAGGGTTTTATTGAATAAAGTTTCCAACAGAGGGGGGAGGAAGGGATGGGAAGGACTCAGGTACCTTGGTTGTGAATCACAGGAATTCTCCTAGATCCAGAGGAACAAACTGTCTACACACTGGACTCAGCAAACACCGGATAGGCCCAATCTCACCGGCCCAGCAACCGATGTACAGCTCCATCACCTACAGTCTCTGCCACAGACTTGGTGTGAATAGAAGTCTCTGCCACAGACTTGGTGTAAATAGAACCGTCTCTGCCACAGACTTGGTGTAAATAGAACCGTCTCTGCCACAGACTTGGTGTAAATAGAACAGTCTCTGCCACAGACTTGGTGTGAATAGAACAGTCTCTGCCACAGACTTGGTGTAAATAGAACAGTCTCTGCCACAGACTTGGTGTAAATAGAACAGTCTCTGCCACAGACTTGATGTAAATAGAACCGTCTCTGCCACAGACTTGATGTACTATGGGCCATTACTGATATACTGTGGACCATCCCTGATGTACTGTGGATCATCACTGATGTACTGTGGATCATCACTGATGTACTGTGGATCATCACTGATGTACTATGGATCATCACTGATGTAGTATGGATCATCACTGATGTACTTTGAGCCATCACTGATGTACTATGGATCATCACTGATGTACTATGGATCATCACTGATGTACTATGGACCATCACTGATGTACTATGGGCCATCACTGGTGTACTATGGATCATCACTGATGTACTGTGGACCATCACTGATGTACTGTGGATCATCACTGATGTACTATAGATCATCACTGAAGTACTATGGATCTTCACTGGTGTACTATGGATCATCACTGATGTACTATGGATCATCACTGATGTACTATGGATCATCACTGATGTACTGAGGATCATCATTGGTGTACTGAGGATCATCACTGATGTACTGTGGATCATCACTGATGTACTGTGGATCATCACTGATGTACTATGGGCCATCACTGATGTACTATGGATCATCACTGGTGTACTATGGATCATCACTGATGTACTGTGGACCATCCCTGATGTACTGTGGACCATCCCTGATGTACTGTGGATCATCACTGATGTACCGTGGATCAGCACTGATGTACTGAGGATCATCACTGATGTACTGTGGATCATCACTGATGTACTGTGGATCATCACTGATGTACTATGGGCCATCACAGGTGTACTATGGATCATCACTGGTGTACTATGGATCATCACTGATGTACTATGGACCATCACTGATGTACTATGGGCCATCACTGGTGTACTATGGATCATCACTGATGTACTGTGGACCATCCCTGATGTACTGTGGATCATCACTGATGTACTGAGGATCATCCCTGGTGTACTATGGATCATCCCTGGTGTACTATGGATCATCACTGGTGTACTATGAATCATCACTGGTGTACTATGGATCATCACTGATGTACTGTGGACCATCCCTGATGTACTGTGGATCATCACTGATGTACTGTGGATCATCACTGATGTGCTATGGATCATCACTGATGTACTATGGATCATCACTGATGTGCTATGGATCATCACTGATGTACTATGAGCCATCACTGATGTACTATGGATCATCACTGGTGTACTATGGATCATCACTGGTGTACTGTGGACCATCCCTGATGTACTGTGGATCATCACTGATGTACTATGAGCCATCACTGATGTATTATGGGCCATCACTGATGTACTGTGGATCATCACTGATGTACTCTAGATCATCACTGATGTACTGTGAATAATCACTGATGCACTGTGGATCATCACTGATGTACTGAGGATCATCACTGGAGTACTATGGATCATCACTGATGTACTGTGGATCATCACTGATGTACTATAGATCATCACTGATGTACTGTGGACCATCACTGATGTACTGTGAATCATCACTGATGTACTGTGGATCATCACTGATGTACTGTGGATCATCACTGATGTACTATGGATCATCACTGATGTACTATAGATCATCACTGATGTACTATGGACCATCACTGGTGTACTATGGATTATCACTGGTGTACTATGGACCATCCCTGATGTACTGTGGATCATCACTGATGTACTATGGATCATCACTGATGTACTATAGATCATCACTGATGTACTATGGACCATCACTGGTGTACTATGGATTATCACTGGTGTACTATGGACCATCCCTGATGTACTGTGGATCATCACTGATGTACTGTGGATCATCACTGATGTACTATAGATCATCACTGATGTACTGTGAATAATCACTGATGCACTGTGGATCATCACTGATGTACTGAGGATCATCACTGGAGTACTATGGGCCATCACTGGTGTACTATGGATCATCACTGGTGTACTATGGATCATCACTGATGTACTATGGACCATCCCTGATGTACTATGGACCATCCCTGATGTACTGTGGATCATCACTGATGTACTGTGGATCATCACTGGTGTACTATAGATCATCACTGATGTACTATGGGCCATCACTGGTGTACTATGGGCCATCACTGGTGTACTATGGATCATCACTGATGTACTATGGACCATCCCTGATGTACTATGGACCATCCCTGATGTACTATTGACCATCCCTGATGTACTATGGACCATCCCTGATGTACTATAGATCATCACTGATGTACTGTGGATCATCACTGATGTACTATGGATCATCCCTGGTGTACTATGGATCATCACTGGTGTACTATGGATCATCACTGGTGTACTATGGATCATCACTGATGTACTATGGGCCATCACTGATGTACTATGGATCATCACTGGTGTACTATGGATCATCACTGGTGTACTATGGATCATCACTGGTGTACTATGGATCATCACTGATGTACTATGGGCCATCACTGGTGTACTCTGGGCCATCACTGGTGTACTATGGACCATCACTGATGTACTATGAGCCATCACTGATGTACTATGGGCCATCCCTGGTGTACTATGGATCATCACTGATGTACTGTGGATCATCACTGATGTACTATGAGACATCACTGGTGTACTATGGGCCATCACTGGTGTACTATGGATCATCACTGGTGTACTATGGGCGAACACTGGTGTACTATGGGCCATCACTGGTTTACTATGGGCCATCACTGGTGTACTATGGATCATCACTGGTGTACTATGGTCCATCACTGATATACTGTGGACCATCACTGATGTACTGTGGACCATCACTGGTGTACTGTGGATCATCCCTGGTGTACTATGGATCATCACTGGTGTATTATGGATCATCACTTATGTACTATGGGCCATCACTGATGTACTTTGGGCCATCACTGATGTACTATGGGCCATCACTGATGTACTATGGGCCATCACTGATATACTGTGGACCATCCCTGATGTACTGTGGATCATCACTGATGTACTGTGGATCATCACTGATGTACTGTGGATCATCACTGATGTACTGTGGATCATCACTGATGTACTATAGATCATCCCTGATGTACTGTGGACCATCCCTGATGTGCTGTGAATCATCACTGATGTACTGTGGACCATCACTGATGTACTGTGAATCATCACTGATGTACTGAGGATCATCACTGATGTACTATGGATCATCACTGATGTACCGTGGATCATCACTGATGTACCGTGGATCATCACTGATGTACCGTGGATCATCACTGATGTACTATAGATCATCACTGAAGTACTATGGGCCATCACTGGTGTACTATGGATCATCACTGATGTATTATGGATCATCACTGATGTACTATGGATCATCACTGATGTACTATGGATCATCACTGATGTACTATGGATCATCACTGATGTACTATGAGCCATCACTGATGTACTATGGGCCATCCCTGGTGTACTGTGGATCATCACTGGTGTACTGTGGACCATCACTGATGTACTGTGGACCATCACTGGTGTACTGTGGATTATCACTGGTGTACCGTGGATCATCACTGGTGTACTGTGGATCATCCCTGGTGTACTATGGATCATCACTGATGTACTATGGATCATCACTGATGTACTATGGGCCATCACTGATGTACTATGGGCCATCAATGGTGTACTATGGATCATCACTGATGTACTATGGGCCATCATTGATGTACTATAGTTCATCATTGATGTACTATGGGCCATCACTGATGTACTATGGGCCATCACTGATGTACTATGGGCCATCACTGATGTACTATGGGCCATCACTGATGTACTATGGGCCATCACTGGTGTACTATGGGCCATCACTGGTGTACTATGGATCATCACTGGTGTACTATGGACCATCACTGATGTACTGTGGACCACCACTGATGTACTGTGGACCACCACTGATGTACTGTGGATCATCCCTGGTGTACTATGGATCATCACTGGTGTACTATGGATCATCACTGATGTACTATGGGCCATAACTGATATACTGTGGACCATCACTGATGTACTGTGGATCATCACTGATGTACTGTGGATCATCACTGATGTACTGTGGATCATCACTGATGTACTATAGATCATCACTGATGTACTATGGGCCATCACTGATGTACTATGGATCATCACTGGTGTACTATGGGCCATCACTGGTGTACTATGGGCCATCACTGGTGTACTATGGGCCATCACTGGTGTACTATGGGCCATCACTGGTGTACTATGGACCATCACTGATGTACTGTGGACCATCACTGGTGTACTGTGGATCATCACTGGTGTACTATGGATCATCCCTGGTGTACTATGGATCATCACTGGTGTACTGTGGATCATCACTGGTGTACTGTGGATCATCACTGATGTGCTATGGGCCATCACTGATGTACTGTGGATCATCACTGATGTACTGTGGACCATCACTGATGTACTGTGGATCATCACTGATGTACTGTGGATCATCACTGATGTACTGTGGATCATCACTGATGTACTGTGGATCATCACTGGTGTGCTATGGATCATCACTGATGTACTATGGATCATCACTGGTGTACTATGGATCATCACTGATGTACTTTGAGCCATCACTGATGTACTTTGAGCCATCACTGATGTACTATGGATCATCACTGATGTACTGTGGGCCATCACTGATGTACTGTGGATCATCACTGATGTACTGTGGACCATCACTGATGTACTGTGGATCATCACTGAAGTATTATGGATCATCACTGGTGTACTATGGATCATCACTGGTGTACTATGGATCATCACTGATGTACTATGGATCATCACTGATGTACTATGGATCATCACTGATGTACTGAGGATCATCACTGGTGTACTGAGGATCATCACTGATGTAATGTGGATCATCACTGATGTACTGTGGACCATCACTGATGTACTGTGGATCATCACTGATGTACTGTAGATCATCACTGAAGTACTATGGATCATCACTGGTGTACTATGGATCATCACTGATGTACTATGGATCATCACTGATGTACTATGGATCATCACTGATGTACTGAGGATCATCACTGGTGTACTGAGGATCATCACTGATGTACTGTGGATCATCACTGATGTACCGTGGATCATCACTGATGTACCGTGGATCATCACTGGTGTACTATGGATCATCACTGATGTATTATGGATCATCACTGATGTACTATGGATCATCACTGATGTACTATGGATCATCACTGATGTACTATGGATCATCACTGATGTACTATGAGCCATCACTGATGTACTATGGGCCATCCCTGGTGTACTGTGGATCATCACTGGTGTACTGTGGACCATCACTGATGTACTGTGGACCATCACTGGTGTACTGTGGATTATAACTGGTGTACCGTGGATCATCACTGGTGTACTGTGGATCATCCCTGGTGTACTATGGATCATCACTGATGTACTATGGATCATCACTGATGTACTATGGGCCATCACTGATGTACTATGGGCCATCAATGGTGTACTATGGATCATCACTGATGTACTGTGGACCACCACTGATGTACTGTGGACCACCAGTGATGTACTGTGGATCATCCCTGGTGTACTATAGTTCATCATTGATGTACTATGGGCCATCACTGATGTACTATGGGCCATCACTGATGTACTATGGGCCATCACTGATGTACTATGGGCCATCACTGATGTACTATGGGCCATCACTGGTGTACTATGGGCCATCACTGGTGTACTATGGATCATCACTGGTGTACTATGGACCATCACTGATGTACTGTGGACCACCACTGATGTACTGTGGACCACCAGTGATGTACTGTGGATCATCCCTGGTGTACTATGGATCATCACTGGTGTACTATGGATCATCACTGATGTACTATGGGCCATCACTGATATACTGTGGACCATCACTGATGTACTGTGGATCATCACTGATGTACTGTGGATCATCACTGATGTACTGTGGATCATCACTGATGTACTATAGATCATCACTGATGTACTATGGGCCATCACTGGTGTACTATGGATCATCACTGGTGTACTATGGGCCATCACTGGTGTACTATGGGCCATCACTGGTGTACTATGGGCCATCACTGGTGTACTATGGACCATCACTGATGTACTGTGGACCATCACTGGTGTACTGTGGATCATCACTGGTGTACTATGGATCATCCCTGGTGTACTATGGATCATCACTGGTGTACTATGGATCATCACTGGTGTACTGTGGATCATCACTGATGTGCTATGGGCCATCACTGATGTACTGTGGATCATCACTGATGTACTGTGGACCATCACTGATGTACTGTGGATCATCACTGATGTACTGTGGATCATCACTGATGTACTGTGGATCATCACTGGTGTGCTATGGATCATCACTGATGTACTATGGATCATCACTGGTGTACTATGGATCATCACTGATGTACTTTGAGCCATCACTGATGTACTATGGATCATCACTGATGTACTATGGACCATCACTGATGTACTATGGGCCATCACTGATGTACTGTGGATCATCACTGATGTACTGTGGATCATCACTGAAGTACTATGGATCATCACTGGTGTACTATGGATCATCACTGATGTACTATGGATCATCACTGATGTACTATGGATCATCACTGATGTACTGAGGATCATCACTGGTGTACTGAGGATCATCACTGATGTACTGTGGATCATCACTGATGTACTGTGGACCATCACTGATGTACTATAGATCATCACTGAAGTACTATGGATCATCACTGGTGTACTATGGATCATCACTGGTGTACTATGGATCATCACTGATGTACTATGGATCATCACTGATGTACTATGGATCATCACTGATGTACTGAGGATCATCACTGGTGTACTGAGGATCATCACCGATGTACTGTGGATCATCACTGATGTACCGATCATCATCATTGATGTACCGTGGATCATCACTGGTGTACTATGGATCATCACTGATGTATTATGGATCATCACTGATGTACTATGGATCATCACTGATGTACTATGGATCATCACTGATGTACTATGGATCATCACTGATGTACTATGAGCCATCACTGATGTACTATGGGCCATCCCTGGTGTACTGTGGATCATCACTGGTGTACTGTGGACCATCACTGGTGTACTGTGGACCATCACTGGTGTACTGTGGATCATCACTGGTGTACTGTGGATCATCATTGGTGTACTGTGGCTCATCCCTGATGTACTATGGATCATCACTGATGTACTATGGGCCATCACTGATGTACTATGGATCATCACTGATGTACTATGGATCATCAATGGTGTACTATGGATCATCACTGGTGTACTATGGATCATCACTGGTGTACTATGGATCATCACTGATGTACTATGGGCCATCACTGGTGTACTCTGGGCCATCACTGGTGTACTATGGACCATCACTGATGTACTATGAGCTATCACTGATGTACTATGGGCCATCCCTGGTGTACTATGGATCATCACTGATGTACTGTGGATCATCACTGATGTACTATGAGACATCACTGGTGTACTATGGGCCATCACTGGTGTACTATGGATCATCACTGGTGTACTATGGGCGATCACTGGTGTACTTTGGGCCATCACTGGTTTACTATGGGCCATCACTGGTGTACTATGGATCATCACTGGTGTACTATGGACCATCACTGATGTACTGTGGACCATCACTGATGTACTGTGGACCATCACTGGTGTACTGTGGATCATCCCTGGTGTACTATGGATCATCACTGGTGTATTATGGATCATCACTTATGTACTATGGGCCATCACTGATGTACTATGGGCCATCACTGATGTACTATGGGCCATCACTGATGTACTATGGGCCATCACTGATATACTGTGGACCATCTCTGATGTACTGTGAATCATCACTGATGTACTGTGGATCATCACTGATGTACTGTGGATCATCACTGATGTACTGTGGATCATCACTGATGTACTATAGATCATCACTGATGTACTGTGGACCATCCCTGATGTGCTGTGGATCATCACTGATGTACTGTGGATCATCACTGATGTACTGTGAATCATCACTGATGTACTGAGGATCATCACTGATGTACTATGGATCATCACTGATGTACCGTGGATCATCACTGATGTACCGTGGATCATCACTGATGTACCGTGGATCATCACTGATGTACCGTGGATCATCACTGATGTACTATAGATCATCACTGAAGTACTAATGGCCATCACTGGTGTACTATGGATCATCACTGATGTATTATGGATCATCACTGATGTACTATGAACCATCACTGATGTACTATGGGCCATCCCTGGTGTACTGTGGATCATCATGGTGTACTGTGGACCATCACTGATGTACTGTGGACCATCACTGGTGTACTGTGGATTATCACTGGTGTACCATGGATCATCACTGGTGTACTGTGGATCATCCCTGGTGTACTATGGATCATCACTGATGTACTATGGATCATCACTGATGTACTATGGGCCATCACTGATGTACTATGGGCCATCAATGGTGTACTATGGATCATCACTGATGTACTATGGGCCATCATTGATGTACTATAGTTCATCATTGATGTACTATGGGCCATCACTGATGTACTATGGGCCATCACTGATGTACTATGGGCCATCACTGATGTACTATGGGCCATCACTAATGTACTATAGGCCATCACTGATGTACTATGGGCCATCACTGGTGTACTATGGATCATCACTGGTGTACTATGGACCATCACTGATGTACTGTGGACCACCACTGATGTACTGTGGATCATCCCTGGTGTACTATGGATCATCACTGGTGTACTATGGACCATCACTGATGTACTATGGGCCATCACTGATATACTGTGGACCATCACTAATGTACTGTGGATCATCACTGATGTACTGTGGATCATCACTGATGTACTGTGGATCATCACTGATGTACTATAGATCATCACTGGTGTACTATGGGCCATCACTGGTGTACTATGGATCATCACTGGTGTACTATTGGCCATCACTGGTGTACTATGGGCCATCACTGGTGTACTATGGGCCATCACTGGTGTACTATGGGCCTTCACTGGTGTACTATGGATCATCACTGGTGTACTATGGACCATCACTGATGTACTGTGGACCATCACTGGTGTACTGTGGATCATCACTGGTGTACTATGGATCATCCCTGGTGTACTATGGATCATCACTGGTGTACTATGGATCATCACTGGTGTGCTATGGGCCATCACTGATGTACTGTGGATCATCACTGATATACTGTGGACCATCACTGATGTATTGTGGATCATCACTGATGTACTGTGGATCATCACTGATGTACTGTGGATCATCACTGATGAACTATGGGCCATCACTGATGTACTATGGGCCATCACTGATGTACTATGGGCCATCACTGATGTACTATGGGCCATCACAGGTGTACTATGGGCCATCACAGGTGTACTATGGGCCATCACTGATGTACTATGGATCATCACTGGTGTACTATGGATCATCACTGGTGTACTATGGATGATCATTGGTGTACTATGGACCATCACTGATGTACTATGGACCATCACTGATGTACTATGGGCCATCACTGATGTACTATGGGCCATCACTGGTGTACTATGGATCATCACTGATGTACTATAGATCATCACTGATGTACTATGGGCCATCACTGGTGTACTATGGGCCATCACTGGTGTACTATGGATCATCACTGGTGTACTATGGGCCATCACTGGTGTACTATGGGCCATCACTGGTGTACTATGGGCCATCACTGGTGTACTATGGGCCTTCACTGGTGTACTATGGGCCTTCACTGGTGTACTATGGATCATCACTGGTGTACTATGGACCATCACTGATGTACTGTGGACCATCACTGGTGTACTGTGGATCATCACTGGTGTACTATGGATCATCCCTGGTGTACTATGGATCATCACTGGTGTACTATGGATCATCACTGGTGTGCTATGGGCCATCACTGATGTACTGTGGATCATCACTGATATACTGTGGACCATCACTGATGTATTTTGGATCATCACTGATGTACTGTGGATCATCACTGATGTACTGTGGATCATCACTGATGAACTATGGGCCATCACTGATGTACTATGGGCTATCACTGATGTACTATGGGCCATCACTGATGTATTATGGGCCATCACAGGTGTACTATGGGCCATCACAGGTGTATTATGGGCCATCACTGATGTACTATGGATCATCACTGGTGTACTATGGATCATCACTGGTGTACTATGGATGATCACTGGTGTACTATGGACCATCACTGATGTACTATGGACCATCACTGATGTACTATGGGCCATCACTGGTGTACTATGGATCATCACTGATGTACTGTGGACCATCACTGATGTACTGTGGATCATCACTGATGTACTGTGGATCATCACTGATGTACTGTGGATCATCACTGATGTACTGTGGATCATCACTGGTGTACTATGGGCCATCACTGGTGTATTATGGAGCATCACTGGTGTACTATGGATCATCACTGATGTACTATGGATCATCACTGATGTACTGTGGACCATCACTGATGTACTGTGGATCATCACTGATGTACTGTGGATCATCACTGATGTACTGTGGATCATCACTGATGTACTGTGGATCATCACTGGTGTGCTATGGATCATCACTGATGTACTATGGATCATCACAGGTGTACTATGGATCATCACTGATGTACTTTGAGCCATCACTGATGTACTTTGAGCCATCACTGATGTACTATGGATCATCACTGATGTACTATGGACCATCACTGATGTACTATGGGCCATCACTGGTGCACTATGGATCATCACTGATGTACTGTGGACCATCACTGATGTACTATGGATCATCACTGATGTACTGTGGACCATCACTGATGTACTGTGGATCATCACTGATGTACTGTGGATCATCACTGATGTATTGTGGATCATCACTGATGTACTGTGGATCATCACTGGTGTGCTATGGATCATCACTGATGTACTATGGATCATCACAGGTGTACTATGGATCATCACTGATGTACTTTGAGCCATCACTGATGTACTTTGAGCCATCACTGATGTACTATGGATCATCACTGATGTACTATGGACCATCACTGATGTACTATGGGCCATCACTGGTGTACTATGGATCATCACTGATGTACTGTGGACCATCACTGATGTACTGTGGATCATCACTGATGTACTATAGATCATCACTGAAGTACTATGGATCATCACTGGTGTACTATGGATCATCACTGGTGTACTATGGATCATCACTGATGTACTATGGATCATCACTGATGTACTGAGGATCATCACTGGTGTACTGAGGATCATCACTGGTGTACTGAGGATCATCACTGATGTACCATGGATCATCACTGATGTACCGTGGATCATCACTGATGTACCGTGGATCATCACTGGTGTACTGTGGATCATCACTGATGTATTATGGATCATCACTGATGTACTATGGATCATCACTGATGTACTATGGATCATCACTGATGTACTATGGATCATCACTGATGTACTATGGATCATCACTGATGTACTATGAGCCATCACTGATGTACTATGGGCCATCCCTGGTGTACTGTGGATCATCACTGGTGTACTGTGGATCATCACTGGTGTACTGTAGCTCATCCCTGGTGTACTATGGATCATCACTGATGTACTATGGATCATCACTGATGTACTATGGGCCATCACTGATGTACTATGGGCCATCACTGGTGTACTATGGATCATCACTGATGCACTATGGGCCATCATTGATGTACTATAGTTCATCATTGATGTACTATGGGCCATCACTGATGTACTATGGGCCATCACTGATGTACTATGGGCCATCACTGATGTACTATGGGCCATCACTGGTGTACTATGGGCCATCACTGGTGTACTATGGATCATCACTGGTGTACTATGGACCATCACTGGTGTACTATGGACCATCACTTATGTACTATGGGCCATCACTGATATACTGTGGACCATCACTGATGTACTGTGGATCATCACTGATGTACTGTGGATCATCACTGATGTACTGTGGATCATCACTGATGTACTATAGATCATCACTGATGTACTATGGGCCATCACTGGTGTACTATGGGCCATCACTGGTGTACTATGGATCATCACTGGTGTACTATGGGCCATCACTAGTGTACTATGGGCCATCACTGGTTTACTATGGATCATCACTGGTGTACTATGGACCATCACTGATGTACTGTGGACCATCACTGGTGTACTGTGGATCATCACTGGTGTACTATGGATCATCCCTGGTGTACTGTGGATCATCACTGATGTGCTATGGGCCATCACTGATGTACTGTGGATCATCACTGATATACTGTGGACCATCCCTGATGTACTGTGGATCATCACTGATGTATTGTGGATCATCACTGATGTACTGTGGATCATCACTGATGTACTGTGGATCATCACTGATGTACTATGGGCCATCACTGATGTACTATGGGCCATCACTGATGTACTATGGGCCATCACTGATGTACTATGGGCCATCACAGGTGTACTATGGGCCATCACTGATGTACTATGGATCATCACTGGTGTACTATGGATCATCACTGGTGTACTATGGATGATCACTGGTGTACTATGGACCATCACTGATGTACTACGGACCATCACTGATGTACTATGGGCCATCACTGGTGTACTATGGATCATCACTGATGTACTGTGGACCATCACTGATGTACTGTGGATCATCACTGATGTACTGTGGATCATCACTGATGTACTGTGGATCATCACTGGTGTACTATGGCCCATCACTGGTGTATTATGGAGCATCACTGGTGTACTATGGATCATCACTGATGTACTATGGATCATCACTGGTGTACTATGGATCATCACTGATGTACTTTGAGCAATCACTGATGTACTTTGAGCCATCACTGATGTACTATGGATCATCACTGATGTACTATGGACCATCACTGATGTACTATGGGCCATCACTGTTGTACTATGGATCATCACTGATGTACTGTGGACCATCACTGATGTACTGTGGATCATCACTGATGTACTATAGATCATCACTGAAGTACTATGGATCATCACTGGTGTACTATGGATCATCACTGGTGTACTATGGATCATCACTGATGTACTATGGATCATCACTGATGTACTATGGATCATCACTGATGTACTGAGGATCATCACTGGTGTACTGAGGATCATCACTGATGTACTGTGGATCATCACTGATGTACTGTGGATCATCACTGATATACTATGGGCCATCACTGATGTACTATGGATCATCACTGGTGTACTATGGATCATCACTGATGTACTGTGGACCATCCCTGATGTACTGTGGACCATCCCTGATGTACTGTGGATCATCACTGATGTACCGTAGATCAGCACTGATGTACTGAGGATCATCACTGATGTACTGTGGATCATCACTGATGTACTGTGGATCATCACTGATGTACTATGGGCCATCACAGGTGTACTATGGATCATCACTGGTGTACTTTGGATCATCACTGATGTACTATGGACCATCACTGATGTACTATGGATCATCACTGATGTACTATAGATCATCACTGATGTACTATGGGCCATCACTGGTGTACTATGGATCATCACTGATGTACTGTGGACCATCCCTGATGTACTGTGGATCATCACTGATGTACTGAGGATCATCACTGGTGTACTATGGACCATCACTGACATACTATGGATCATCACTGATGTACTATGGATCATCACTGATGTACTATAGATCATCACTGATGTACTTTGGGCCATCACTGGTGTACTATGGATCATCACTGATGTACTGTGGACCATCCCTGATGTACTGTGGATCATCACTGATGTACTGTGGATCATCACTGATGTACTGTGGATCATCACTGATGTACTGTGGATATCATCACTGATGTACTGAGGACCATCCCTGATGTACTGTGGACCATCCCTGATGTACTGTGGACCATCACTGATGTACTGTGGACCATCACTGATGTACTGTGGACCATCACTGATGTTCTATGGACCATCACTGATGTACTATAGATCATCACTGATGTACTGTGGATCATCACTGATGTACTGTGGATCATCACTGATGTACTATAGATCATCACTGATGTACTATGGGCCATCACTGGTGTACTATGGGCCATCACTGGTGTACTATGGGCCATCGCTGGTGTACTATGGATCATCACTGGTGTACTATAGATCATCACTGATGTACTGTGGATCATCACTGATGTACTGTGGATCATCACTGATTTACTATGGGCCATCACTGATGTACTGAGGATCATCACTGGTGTACTATGGATCATCACTGGTGTACTGTGGATCATCACTGATGTACTTTGGATCATCACTGATGTACTGTGGATCATCACTGATGTACTATAGATAATCACTGATATACTGTGGATCATCACTGATATACTATAGATCATCACTGATGTACTGAGGATCATCACTGATGTACTATGGATCATCACTGATGTACTATGGATCATCACTGATGTACTGAGGATCATCACTAATGTACTATGGATCATCACTGATGTACCGTGGATCATCACTGATGTACTGTGGATCATCACTGATGTACTATAGATCATCACTGAAGTACTATGGGCCATCACTGGTGTACTATGGATCATCATTGATGTATTATGGATCATCACTGATGTACTATGGATCATCACTGATGTACTATGGATCATCACTGATGTACTAAGAGCCATCACTGATGTACTATGGGCCATCACTGGTGTACTATGGATCATCACTGGTGTACTATGGGCCATCACTGGTGTACTATGGGCCATCATTGGTGTACTATGGGCCATCACTGGTGTACTATGGATCATCACTGGTGTACTGTACTGTGGATCATCACTGGTGTACTATCGATCATCACTGATATACTATGGATCATCACTGATGTACTATGGGCCATCACTGATGTACTATAGTTCATCACTAATGTACTATGGGCCATCACTGGTGTACTATAGTTCATCACTAATGTACTATGGGCCATCACTGGTGTACTATGGATCATCACTGGTGTACTATGGATCATCACTGGTGTACTATGGATCATCACTGATGTACTGTGGACCATCACTGATGTACTGTGGACCATCACTGGTGTACTATGGATCATCACTGATGTACTGTGGACCATCACTGATGTACTGTGGACCATCACTGGTGTACTGTGGATCATCCCTGGTGTACTATGGATCATCACTGGTGTATTATGGATCATCACTTATGTACTATGGGCCATCACTGATGTACTAAGAGCCATCGCTGATGTACTATGGGCCATCACTGATGTACTATGGGCCATCACTGATATACTGTGGACCATCCCTGATGTACTGTGGATCATCACTGATGTACTGTGGATCATCACTGATGTACTGTGGATCATCACTGATGTACTATGGATCATCACTGATGTACTATGGATCATCACTGATGTACTTTGAGCCATCACTGATGTACTATGGATCATCACTGATGTACTATGGACCATCACTGATGTACTATGGGCCATCACTGGTGTACTATGGATCATCACTGATGTACTGTGGACCATCACTGATGTACTGTGGATCATCAGTGATGTACTATAGATCATCACTGAAGTACTATGGATCATCACTTGTGTACTATGGATCATCACTGGTGTACTATGGATCATCACTGATGTACTATGGATCATCACTGATGTACTATGGATCATCACTGATGTACTGAGGATCATCATTGGTGTACTGAGGATCATCACTGATGTACTGTGGATTATCACTGATGTACTATGGGCCATCACTGATGTACTATGGATCATCACTGGTGTACTATGGATCATCATTGATGTACTGTGGACCATCCCTGATGTACTGTGGACCATCCCTGATGTACTGTGGATCATCACTGATGTACCGTGGATCAGCACTGATGTACTGAGGATCATCAGTGATGTCCTGTGGATCATCACTGATGTACTGTGGATCATCACTGATGTACTATGGGCCATCACAGGTGTACTATGGATCATCACTGGTGTACTATGGATCATCACTGATGTACTATGGACCATCACTGATGTACTATGGATCATCACTGATGTACTATAGATCATCACTGAAGTACTATGGATCATCACTGGTGTACTATGGATCATCACTGGTGTACTATGGATCATCACTGGTGTACTATGGATCATCACTGATGTACTATGGATCATCACTGATGTACTATGGATCATCACTGATGTACTGAGGATCATCACTGGTGTACTGAGGATCATCACTGATGTACTGTGGATCATCACTGATGTACTGTGGATCATCACTGATGTACTATGGGCCATCACTGATGTACTATGGATCATCACTGGTGTACTATGGATCATCACTGATGTACTGTGGACCATCCCTGATGTACTGTGGACCATCCCTGATGTACTGTGGATCATCACTGATGTACCGTAGATCAGCACTGATGTACTGAGGATCATCACTGATGTACTGTGGATCATCACTGATGTACTGTGGATCATCACTGGTGTACTTTGGATCATCACTGATGTACTATGGACCATCACTGATGTACTATGGATCATCACTGATGTACTATAGATCATCACTGATGTACTATGGGCCATCACTGGTGTACTATGGATCATCACTGATGTACTGAGGATCATCACTGGTGTACTATGGATCATCACTGACATACTATGGATCATCACTGACGTACTATGGATCATCACTGACGTACTATGGATCATCAATGATGTACTATGGATCATCACTGATGTACTATAGATCATCACTGATGTACTTTGGGCCATCACTGGTGTACTATGGATCATCACTGATGTACTGTGGACCATCCCTGATGTACTGTGGATCATCACTGATGTACTGTGGATCATCACTGATGTACTGTGGATATCATCACTGATGTACTGAGGACCATCCCTGATGTACTGTGGACCATCACTGATGTACTGTGGACCATCACTGATGTACTGTGGACCATCACTGATGTACTGTGGATCATCACTGATGTTCTATGGACCATCACTGATGTACTATAGATCATCACTAATGTACTGTGGATCATCACTGATGTACTGTGGATCATCACTGATGTACTATAGATCATCACTGATGTACTATGGGCCATCACTGGTGTACTATGGGCCATCACTGGTGTACTATGGGCCATCACTGGTGTACTATGGATCATCACTGGTGTACTATAGATCATCACTGATGTACTGTGGATCATCACTGATGTACTGTGGATCATCACTGATGTACTATGGGCCATCACTGATGTACTGAGGATCATCACTGGTGTACTATGGATCATCACTGGTGTACTGTGGATCATCACTGATGTACTTTGGATCATCACTGATGTACTGTGGATCATCACTGATGTACTATAGATCATCACTGATGTACTGTGGATCATCACTGATATACTATAGATCATCACTGATGTACTGAGGATCATCACTGATGTACTATGGATCATCACTGATGTACTATGGATCATCACTGATGTACTGAGGATCATCACTAATGTACTATGGATCATCACTGATGTACCGTGGATCATTACTGATGTACTGTGGATCATCACTGATGTACTATAGATCATCACTGAAGTACTATGGGCCATCACTGGTGTACTATGGATCATCATTGATGTATTATGGATCATCACTGATGTACTATGGATCATCACTGATGTACTATGGATCATCACTGATGTACTATGAGCCATCACTGATGTACTATGGGCCATCACTGGTGTACTATGGATCATCACTGGTGTACTATGGGCCATCACTGGTGTACTATGGGCCATCATTGGTGTACTATAGGCCATCACTGGTGTACTATGGATCATCACTGGTGTACTGTACTGTGGATCATCACTGGTGTACTATGGATCATCACTGATGTACTATGGATCATCACTGATGTACTATGGATCATCACTGATGTACTATGGGCCATCACTGATGTACTATAGTTCATCACTAATGTACTATGTGCCATCACTGGTGTACTATAGTTCATCACTAATGTACTATGGGCCATCACTGGTGTACTATGGATCATCATCACTGGTGTACTATGGATCATCACTGGTGTACTATGGATCATCACTGATGTACTGTGGACCATCACTGATGTACTGTGGACCATCACTGGTGTACTGTGGATCATCCCTGGTGTACTATGGATCATCACTGGTGTATTATGGATCATCACTTATGTACTATGGGCCATCACTGATGTACTATGGGCCATCGCTGATGTACTATGGGCCATCACTGATGTACTATGGGCCATCACTGATATACTGTGGACCATCCCTGATGTACTGTGGATCATCACTGATGTACTGTGGATCATCACTGATGTACTGTGGATCATCACTGATGTACTATGGATCATCACTGATGTACTATGGATCATCACTGATGTACTATGGATCATCACTGATGTACTGTGGATCATCACTGATGTACTTTGAGCCACTACTGATGTACTATGGATCATCACTGATGTACTATGGACCATCACTGATGTACTATGGGCCATCACTGGTGTACTATGGATCATCACTGATGTACTGTGGACCATCACTGATGTACTGTGAATCATCACTGATGTACTATAGATCATCACTGAAGTACTATGGATCATCACTTGTGTACTATGGATCATCACTGGTGTACTATGGATCATCACTGATGTACTATGGATCATCACTGATGTACTATGGATCATCACTGATGTACTGAGGATCATCATTGGTGTACTGAGGATCATCACTGATGTACTGTGGATCATCACTGATGTACTGTGGATCATCACTGATGTACTATGGGCCATCACTGATGTACTATGGATCATCACTGGTGTACTATGGATTATCACTGATGTACTGTGGACCATCCCTGATGTACTGTGGACCATCCCTGATGTACTGTGGATCATCACTGATGTACCGTGGATCAGCACTGATGTACTAAGGATCATCACTGATGTACTGTGGATCATCACTGATGTACTGTGGATCATCACTGATGTACTATGGGCCATCACAGGTGTACTATGGATCATCACTGGTGTACTATGGATCATCACTGATGTACTATGGACCATCACTGATGTACTATGGATCATCACTGATGTACTATAGATCATCACTGATGTACTATGGGCCATCACTGGTGTACTATGGATCATCACTGATGTACTGTGGACCATCCCTGATGTACTGTGGATCATCACTGATGTACTGAGGATCATCCCTGGTGTACTATGGATCATCCCTGGTGTACTATGGATCATCACTGGTGTACTATGAATCATCACTGGTGTACTATGGATCATCACTGATGTACTGTGGACCATCCCTGATGTACTGTGGATCATCACTGATGTACTGTGGATCATCACTAATGTGCTATGGATCATCACTGATGTACTATGGATCATCACTGATGTGCTATGGATCATCACTGATGTGCTATGGATCATCACTGATGTACTATGAGCCATCACTGATGTACTATGGATCATCACTGGTGTACTATGGATCATCACTGGTGTACTGTGGACCATCCCTGATGTACTGTGGATCATCACTGATGTACTATGAGCTATCACTGATGTATTATGGGCCATCACTGATGTACTGTGGATCATCACTGATGTACTATAGATCATCACTGATGTACTGTGGATAATCACTGATGCACTGTGGATCATCACTGATGTACTGAGGATCATCACTGGTGTACTATGGATCATCACTGATGTACTGTGGATCATCACTGATGTACTATAGATCATCACTGATGTACTGTGGACCATCACTGATGTACTGTGAATCATCACTGATGTACTGTGGATCATCACTGATGTACTGTGGATCATCACTGATGTACTATAGATCATCACTGATGTACTATGGACCATCACTGGTGTACTATGGATTATCACTGGTGTACTATGGACCATCCCTGATGTACTGTGGATCATAACTGATGTACTGTGGATCATCACTGATGTACTATAGTTCATCACTGATGTACTATGGGCCATCACTGGTGTACTATGGATCATCACTGGTGTACTATGGATCATCACTGATGTACTATGGACCATCCCTGATGTACTGTGGATCATCACTGATGTACTGTGGATCATCACTGGTGTACTATAGATCATCACTGATGTACTATGGGCCATCACTGGTGTACTATGGGCCATCACTGGTGTACTATGGGCCATCACTGGTGTACTATGGGCCATCACTGGTGTACTATGGATCATCACTGATGTACTATGGACCATCCCTGATGTACTATGGACCATCCCTGATGTACTATGGACCATCCCTGATGTACTATGGACCATCCCTGATGTACTATAGATCATCACTGATGTACTGTGGATCATCACTGATGTACTATGGATCATCCCTGGTGTACTATGGATCATCACTGGTGTACTATGGATCATCACTGGTGTACTATAGATCATCACTGATGTACTATGGGCCATCACTGGTGTACTATGGGCCATCACTGGTGTACTACGGGCCATCACTGGTGTACTATGGGCCATCACTGGTGTACTATGGATCATCACTGATGTACTGTGGATCATCACTGATGTACTATGGATCATCCCTGGTGTACTATGGATCATCACTGGTGTACTATGGATCATCACTGGTGTACTATGGATCATCACTGATGTACTATGGGCCATCACTGATGTACTATGGATCATCACTGGTGTACTATGGATCATCACTGGTGTACTATGGATCATCACTGATGTACTATGGGCCATCACTGGTGTACTCTGGGCCATCACTGGTGTACTATGGACCATCACTGATGTACTATGAGCCATCACTGATGTACTATGGGCCATCCCTGGTGTACTATGGATCATCACTGATGTACTGTGGATCATCACTGATGTACTATGAGACATCACTGGTGTACTATGGGCCATCACTGGTGTACTATGGATCATCACTGGTGTACTATGGGCGATCACTGGTGTACTATGGGCCATCACTGGTTTACTATGGGCCATCACTGGTGTACTATGGATCATCACTGGTGTACTATGGATCATCACTGATGTACTGTGGACCATCCCTGATGTACTGTGGACCATCCCTGATGTACTGTGGATCATCACTGATGTACCGTAGATCAGCACTGATGTACTGAGGATCATCACTGATGTACTGTGGATCATCACTGATGTACTGTGGATCATCACTGGTGTACTATAGATCATCACTGATGCACTATGGGCCATCACTGGTGTACTATGGGCCATCACTGGTGTACTATGGGCCATCACTGGTGTACTATGGGCCATCACTGGTGTACTATGGATCATCACTGATGTACTATGGACCATCCCTGATGTACTATGGACCATCCCTGATGTACTATGGACCATCCCTGATGTACTATGGACCATCCCTGATGTACTATAGATCATCCCTGATGTACTGTGGATCATCACTGATGTACTATGGATCATCCCTGGTGTACTATGGATCATCACTGGTGTACTATGGATCATCACTGGTGTACTATAGATCATCACTGATGTACTATGGGCCATCACTGGTGTACTATGGGCCATCACTGGTGTACTATGGGCCATCACTGGTGTACTATGGGCCATCACTGGTGTACTATGGATCATCACTGATGTACTATGGACCATCCCTGATGTACTATGGACCATCCCTGATGTACTATGGACCATCCCTGATGTACTATAGATCATCACTGATGTACTGTGGATCATCACTGATGTACTATGGATCATCCCTGGTGTACTATGGATCATCACTGGTGTACTATGGATCATCACTGGTGTACTATGGATCATCACTGATGTACTATGGGCCATCACTGATGTACTATGGATCATCACTGGTGTACTATGGATCATCACTGGTGTACTATGGATCATCACTGGTGTACTATGAATCATCACTGATGTACTATGGGCCATCACTGGTGTACTCTGGGCCATCACTGGTGTACTATGGACCATCACTGATGTACTATGAGCCATCACTGATGTACTATGGGCCATCCCTGGTGTACTATGGATCATCACTGATGTACTGTGGATCATCACTGATGTACTATGAGACATCACTGGTGTACTATGGGCCATCACTGGTGTACTATGGATCATCACTGGTGTACTATGGGCGATCACTGGTGTACTATGGGCCATCACTGGTTTACTATGGGCCATCACTGGTGTACTATGGATCATCACTGGTGTACTATGGATCATCACTGATGTACTGTGGACCATCCCTGATGTACTGTGGACCATCCCTGATGTACTGTGGATCATCACTGATGTACCGTAGATCAGCACTGATGTACTGAGGATCATCACTGATGTACTGTGGATCATCACTGATGTACTATGGGCCATCACAGGTGTACTATGGATCATCACTGGTGTACTTTGGATCATCACTGATGTACTATGGACCATCACTGATGTACTATGGATCATCACTGATGTACTATAGATCATCACTGATGTACTATGGGCCATCACTGGTGTACTATGGATCATCACTGATGTACTGTGGACCATCCCTGATGTACTGTGGATCATCACTGATGTACTGAGGATCATCACTGGTGTACTATGGATCATCACTGACATACTATGGATCATCACTGACGTACTATGGATCATCACTGACGTACTATGGATCATCACTGACATACTATGGATCATCACTGACGTACTATGGATCATCACTGACGTACTATGGATCATCAATGATGTACTATGGATCATCACTGATGTACTGTGGATCATCACTGATGTACTGTGGATCATCACTGATGTACTGTGGATCATCACTGATGTACTATGGGCCATCACAGGTGTACTATGGATCATCACTGGTGTACTATGGATCATCACTGATGTACTATGGACCATCACTGATGTACTATGGATCATCACTGATGTACTATAGATCATCACTGATGTACTATGGGCCATCACTGGTGTACTATGGATCATCACTGATGTACTGTGGACCATCCCTGATGTACTGTGGATCATCACTGATGTACTGAGGATCATCCCTGGTGTACTATGGATCATCCCTGGTGTACTATGGATCATCACTGGTGTACTATGAATCATCACTGGTGTACTATGGATCATCACTGATGTACTGTGGACCATCCCTGATGTACTGTGGATCATCACTGATGTACTGTGGATCATCACTAATGTGCTATGGATCATCACTGATGTACTATGGATCATCACTGATGTGCTATGGATCATCACTGATGTGCTATGGATCATCACTGATGTACTATGAGCCATCACTGATGTACTATGGATCATCACTGGTGTACTATGGATCATCACTGGTGTACTGTGGACCATCCCTGATGTACTGTGGATCATCACTGATGTACTATGAGCTATCACTGATGTATTATGGGCCATCACTGATGTACTGTGGATCATCACTGATGTACTATAGATCATCACTGATGTACTGTGGATAATCACTGATGCACTGTGGATCATCACTGATGTACTGAGGATCATCACTGGTGTACTATGGATCATCACTGATGTACTGTGGATCATCACTGATGTACTATAGATCATCACTGATGTACTGTGGACCATCACTGATGTACTGTGAATCATCACTGATGTACTGTGGATCATCACTGATGTACTGTGGATCATCACTGATGTACTATAGATCATCACTGATGTACTATGGACCATCACTGGTGTACTATGGATTATCACTGGTGTACTATGGACCATCCCTGATGTACTGTGGATCATAACTGATGTACTGTGGATCATCACTGATGTACTATAGTTCATCACTGATGTACTATGGGCCATCACTGGTGTACTATGGATCATCACTGGTGTACTATGGATCATCACTGATGTACTATGGACCATCCCTGATGTACTGTGGATCATCACTGATGTACTGTGGATCATCACTGGTGTACTATAGATCATCACTGATGTACTATGGGCCATCACTGGTGTACTATGGGCCATCACTGGTGTACTATGGGCCATCACTGGTGTACTATGGGCCATCACTGGTGTACTATGGATCATCACTGATGTACTATGGACCATCCCTGATGTACTATGGACCATCCCTGATGTACTATGGACCATCCCTGATGTACTATGGACCATCCCTGATGTACTATAGATCATCACTGATGTACTGTGGATCATCACTGATGTACTATGGATCATCCCTGGTGTACTATGGATCATCACTGGTGTACTATGGATCATCACTGGTGTACTATAGATCATCACTGATGTACTATGGGCCATCACTGGTGTACTATGGGCCATCACTGGTGTACTACGGGCCATCACTGGTGTACTATGGGCCATCACTGGTGTACTATGGATCATCACTGATGTACTATGGACCATCCCTGATGTACTATGGACCATCCCTGATGTACTATGGACCATCCCTGATGTACTATGGACCATCCCTGATGTACTATAGATCATCACTGATGTACTGTGGATCATCACTGATGTACTATGGATCATCCCTGGTGTACTATGGATCATCACTGGTGTACTATGGATCATCACTGGTGTACTATGGATCATCACTGATGTACTATGGGCCATCACTGATGTACTATGGATCATCACTGGTGTACTATGGATCATCACTGGTGTACTATGGATCATCACTGATGTACTATGGGCCATCACTGGTGTACTCTGGGCCATCACTGGTGTACTATGGACCATCACTGATGTACTATGAGCCATCACTGATGTACTATGGGCCATCCCTGGTGTACTATGGATCATCACTGATGTACTGTGGATCATCACTGATGTACTATGAGACATCACTGGTGTACTATGGGCCATCACTGGTGTACTATGGATCATCACTGGTGTACTATGGGCGATCACTGGTGTACTATGGGCCATCACTGGTTTACTATGGGCCATCACTGGTGTACTATGGATCATCACTGGTGTACTATGGATCATCACTGATGTACTGTGGACCATCCCTGATGTACTGTGGACCATCCCTGATGTACTGTGGATCATCACTGATGTACCGTAGATCAGCACTGATGTACTGAGGATCATCACTGATGTACTGTGGATCATCACTGATGTACTGTGGATCATCACTGGTGTACTATAGATCATCACTGATGTACTATGGGCCATCACTGGTGTACTATGGGCCATCACTGGTGTAATATGGGCCATCACTGGTGTACTATGGGCCATCACTGGTGTACTATGGATCATCACTGATGTACTATGGACCATCCCTGATGTACTATGGACCATCCCTGATGTACTATGGACCATCCCTGATGTACTATGGACCATCCCTGATGTACTATAGATCATCCCTGATGTACTGTGGATCATCACTGATGTACTATGGATCATCCCTGGTGTACTATGGATCATCACTGGTGTACTATGGATCATCACTGGTGTACTATAGATCATCACTGATGTACTATGGGCCATCACTGGTGTACTATGGGCCATCACTGGTGTACTATGGGCCATCACTGGTGTACTATGGATCATCACTGATGTACTATGGACCATCCCTGATGTACTATGGACCATCCCTGATGTACTATGGACCATCCCTGATGTACTATAGATCATCCCTGATGTACTGTGGATCATCACTGATGTACTATGGATCATCCCTGGTGTACTATGGATCATCACTGGTGTACTATGGATCATCACTGGTGTACTATAGATCATCACTGATGTACTATGGGCCATCACTGGTGTACTATGGGCCATCACTGGTGTACTATGGGCCATCACTGGTGTACTATGGGCCATCACTGGTGTACTATGGATCATCACTGATGTACTATGGACCATCCCTGATGTACTATGGACCATCCCTGATGTACTATGGACCATCCCTGATGTACTATAGATCATCACTGATGTACTGTGGATCATCACTGATGTACTATGGATCATCCCTGGTGTACTATGGATCATCACTGGTGTACTATGGATCATCACTGGTGTACTATGGATCATCACTGATGTACTATGGGCCATCACTGATGTACTATGGATCATCACTGGTGTACTATGGATCATCACTGGTGTACTATGGATCATCACTGGTGTACTATGAATCATCACTGATGTACTATGGGCCATCACTGGTGTACTCTGGGCCATCACTGGTGTACTATGGACCATCACTGATGTACTATGAGCCATCACTGATGTACTATGGGCCATCCCTGGTGTACTATGGATCATCACTGATGTACTGTGGATCATCACTGATGTACTATGAGACATCACTGGTGTACTATGGGCCATCACTGGTGTACTATGGATCATCACTGGTGTACTATGGGCGATCACTGGTGTACTATGGGCCATCACTGGTTTACTATGGGCCATCACTGGTGTACTATGGATCATCACTGGTGTACTATGGATCATCACTGATGTACTGTGGACCATCCCTGATGTACTGTGGACCATCCCTGATGTACTGTGGATCATCACTGATGTACCGTAGATCAGCACTGATGTACTGAGGATCATCACTGATGTACTGTGGATCATCACTGATGTACTATGGGCCATCACAGGTGTACTATGGATCATCACTGGTGTACTTTGGATCATCACTGATGTACTATGGACCATCACTGATGTACTATGGATCATCACTGATGTACTATAGATCATCACTGATGTACTATGGGCCATCACTGGTGTACTATGGATCATCACTGATGTACTGTGGACCATCCCTGATGTACTGTGGATCATCACTGATGTACTGAGGATCATCACTGGTGTACTATGGATCATCACTGACATACTATGGATCATCACTGACGTACTATGGATCATCACTGACGTACTATGGATCATCACTGACATACTATGGATCATCACTGACGTACTATGGATCATCACTGACGTACTATGGATCATCAATGATGTACTATGGATCATCACTGATGTACTGTGGATCATCACTGATGTACTGTGGATCATCACTGATGTACTGTGGATCATCACTGATGTACTATGGGCCATCACAGGTGTACTATGGATCATCACTGGTGTACTATGGATCATCACTGATGTACTATGGACCATCACTGATGTACTATGGATCATCACTGATGTACTATAGATCATCACTGATGTACTATGGGCCATCACTGGTGTACTATGGATCATCACTGATGTACTGTGGACCATCCCTGATGTACTGTGGATCATCACTGATGTACTGAGGATCATCCCTGGTGTACTATGGATCATCCCTGGTGTACTATGGATCATCACTGGTGTACTATGAATCATCACTGGTGTACTATGGATCATCACTGATGTACTGTGGACCATCCCTGATGTACTGTGGATCATCACTGATGTACTGTGGATCATCACTAATGTGCTATGGATCATCACTGATGTACTATGGATCATCACTGATGTGCTATGGATCATCACTGATGTGCTATGGATCATCACTGATGTACTATGAGCCATCACTGATGTACTATGGATCATCACTGGTGTACTATGGATCATCACTGGTGTACTGTGGACCATCCCTGATGTACTGTGGATCATCACTGATGTACTATGAGCTATCACTGATGTATTATGGGCCATCACTGATGTACTGTGGATCATCACTGATGTACTATAGATCATCACTGATGTACTGTGGATAATCACTGATGCACTGTGGATCATCACTGATGTACTGAGGATCATCACTGGTGTACTATGGATCATCACTGATGTACTGTGGATCATCACTGATGTACTATAGATCATCACTGATGTACTGTGGACCATCACTGATGTACTGTGAATCATCACTGATGTACTGTGGATCATCACTGATGTACTGTGGATCATCACTGATGTACTATAGATCATCACTGATGTACTATGGACCATCACTGGTGTACTATGGATTATCACTGGTGTACTATGGACCATCCCTGATGTACTGTGGATCATAACTGATGTACTGTGGATCATCACTGATGTACTATAGTTCATCACTGATGTACTATGGGCCATCACTGGTGTACTATGGATCATCACTGGTGTACTATGGATCATCACTGATGTACTATGGACCATCCCTGATGTACTGTGGATCATCACTGATGTACTGTGGATCATCACTGGTGTACTATAGATCATCACTGATGTACTATGGGCCATCACTGGTGTACTATGGGCCATCACTGGTGTACTATGGGCCATCACTGGTGTACTATGGGCCATCACTGGTGTACTATGGATCATCACTGATGTACTATGGACCATCCCTGATGTACTATGGACCATCCCTGATGTACTATGGACCATCCCTGATGTACTATGGACCATCCCTGATGTACTATAGATCATCACTGATGTACTGTGGATCATCACTGATGTACTATGGATCATCCCTGGTGTACTATGGATCATCACTGGTGTACTATGGATCATCACTGGTGTACTATAGATCATCACTGATGTACTATGGGCCATCACTGGTGTACTATGGGCCATCACTGGTGTACTACGGGCCATCACTGGTGTACTATGGGCCATCACTGGTGTACTATGGATCATCACTGATGTACTATGGACCATCCCTGATGTACTATGGACCATCCCTGATGTACTATGGACCATCCCTGATGTACTATGGACCATCCCTGATGTACTATAGATCATCACTGATGTACTGTGGATCATCACTGATGTACTATGGATCATCCCTGGTGTACTATGGATCATCACTGGTGTACTATGGATCATCACTGGTGTACTATGGATCATCACTGATGTACTATGGGCCATCACTGATGTACTATGGATCATCACTGGTGTACTATGGATCATCACTGGTGTACTATGGATCATCACTGATGTACTATGGGCCATCACTGGTGTACTCTGGGCCATCACTGGTGTACTATGGACCATCACTGATGTACTATGAGCCATCACTGATGTACTATGGGCCATCCCTGGTGTACTATGGATCATCACTGATGTACTGTGGATCATCACTGATGTACTGTGGATCATCACTGATGTACTGTGGATCATCACTGATGTACTATGGGCCATCACAGGTGTACTATGGATCATCACTGGTGTACTATGGATCATCACTGATGTACTATGGACCATCACTGATGTACTATGGATCATCACTGATGTACTATAGATCATCACTGATGTACTATGGGCCATCACTGGTGTACTATGGATCATCACTGATGTACTGTGGACCGTCCCTGATGTACTGTGGATCATCACTGATGTACTGAGGATCATCCCTGGTGTACTATGGATCATCCCTGGTGTACTATGGATCATCACTGGTGTACTATGAATCATCACTGGTGTACTATGGATCATCACTGATGTACTGTGGACCATCCCTGATGTACTGTGGATCATCACTGATGTACTGTGGATCATCACTAATGTGCTATGGATCATCACTGATGTACTATGGATCATCACTGATGTGCTATGGATCATCACTGATGTGCTATGGATCATCACTGATGTACTATGAGCCATCACTGATGTACTATGGATCATCACTGGTGTACTATGGATCATCACTGGTGTACTGTGGACCATCCCTGATGTACTGTGGATCATCACTGATGTACTATGAGCTATCACTGATGTATTATGGGCCATCACTGATGTACTGTGGATCATCACTGATGTACTATAGATCATCACTGATGTACTGTGGATAATCACTGATGCACTGTGGATCATCACTGATGTACTGAGGATCATCACTGGTGTACTATGGATCATCACTGATGTACTGTGGATCATCACTGATGTACTATAGATCATCACTGATGTACTGTGGACCATCACTGATGTACTGTGAATCATCACTGATGTACTGTGGATCATCACTGATGTACTGTGGATCATCACTGATGTACTATAGATCATCACTGATGTACTATGGACCATCACTGGTGTACTATGGATTATCACTGGTGTACTATGGACCATCCCTGATGTACTGTGGATCATAACTGATGTACTGTGGATCATCACTGATGTACTATAGTTCATCACTGATGTACTATGGGCCATCACTGGTGTACTATGGATCATCACTGGTGTACTATGGATCATCACTGATGTACTATGGACCATCCCTGATGTACTGTGGATCATCACTGATGTACTGTGGATCATCACTGGTGTACTATAGATCATCACTGATGTACTATGGGCCATCACTGGTGTACTATGGGCCATCACTGGTGTACTACGGGCCATCACTGGTGTACTATGGGCCATCACTGGTGTACTATGGATCATCACTGATGTACTATGGACCATCCCTGATGTACTATGGACCATCCCTGATGTACTATGGACCATCCCTGATGTACTATGGACCATCCCTGATGTACTATAGATCATCACTGATGTACTGTGGATCATCACTGATGTACTATGGATCATCCCTGGTGTACTATGGATCATCACTGGTGTACTATGGATCATCACTGGTGTACTATGGATCATCACTGATGTACTATGGGCCATCACTGATGTACTATGGATCATCACTGGTGTACTATGGATCATCACTGGTGTACTATGGATCATCACTGATGTACTATGGGCCATCACTGGTGTACTCTGGGCCATCACTGGTGTACTATGGACCATCACTGATGTACTATGAGCCATCACTGATGTACTATGGGCCATCCCTGGTGTACTATGGATCATCACTGATGTACTGTGGATCATCACTGATGTACTGTGGATCATCACTGATGTACTGTGGATCATCACTGATGTACTATGGGCCATCACAGGTGTACTATGGATCATCACTGGTGTACTATGGATCATCACTGATGTACTATGGACCATCACTGATGTACTATGGATCATCACTGATGTACTATAGATCATCACTGATGTACTATGGGCCATCACTGGTGTACTATGGATCATCACTGATGTACTGTGGACCGTCCCTGATGTACTGTGGATCATCACTGATGTACTGAGGATCATCCCTGGTGTACTATGGATCATCCCTGGTGTACTATGGATCATCACTGGTGTACTATGAATCATCACTGGTGTACTATGGATCATCACTGATGTACTGTGGACCATCCCTGATGTACTGTGGATCATCACTGATGTACTGTGGATCATCACTAATGTGCTATGGATCATCACTGATGTACTATGGATCATCACTGATGTGCTATGGATCATCACTGATGTGCTATGGATCATCACTGATGTACTATGAGCCATCACTGATGTACTATGGATCATCACTGGTGTACTATGGATCATCACTGGTGTACTGTGGACCATCCCTGATGTACTGTGGATCATCACTGATGTACTATGAGCTATCACTGATGTATTATGGGCCATCACTGATGTACTGTGGATCATCACTGATGTACTATAGATCATCACTGATGTACTGTGGATAATCACTGATGCACTGTGGATCATCACTGATGTACTGAGGATCATCACTGGTGTACTATGGATCATCACTGATGTACTGTGGATCATCACTGATGTACTATAGATCATCACTGATGTACTGTGGACCATCACTGATGTACTGTGAATCATCACTGATGTACTGTGGATCATCACTGATGTACTGTGGATCATCACTGATGTACTATAGATCATCACTGATGTACTATGGACCATCACTGGTGTACTATGGATTATCACTGGTGTACTATGGACCATCCCTGATGTACTGTGGATCATAACTGATGTACTGTGGATCATCACTGATGTACTATAGTTCATCACTGATGTACTATGGGCCATCACTGGTGTACTATGGATCATCACTGGTGTACTATGGATCATCACTGATGTACTATGGACCATCCCTGATGTACTGTGGATCATCACTGATGTACTGTGGATCATCACTGGTGTACTATAGATCATCACTGATGTACTATGGGCCATCACTGGTGTACTATGGGCCATCACTGGTGTACTATGGGCCATCACTGGTGTACTATGGGCCATCACTGGTGTACTATGGATCATCACTGATGTACTATGGACCATCCCTGATGTACTATGGACCATCCCTGATGTACTATGGACCATCCCTGATGTACTATGGACCATCCCTGATGTACTATAGATCATCACTGATGTACTGTGGATCATCACTGATGTACTATGGATCATCCCTGGTGTACTATGGATCATCACTGGTGTACTATGGATCATCACTGGTGTACTATAGATCATCACTGATGTACTATGGGCCATCACTGGTGTACTATGGGCCATCACTGGTGTACTACGGGCCATCACTGGTGTACTATGGGCCATCACTGGTGTACTATGGATCATCACTGATGTACTATGGACCATCCCTGATGTACTATGGACCATCCCTGATGTACTATGGACCATCCCTGATGTACTATGGACCATCCCTGATGTACTATAGATCATCACTGATGTACTGTGGATCATCACTGATGTACTATGGATCATCCCTGGTGTACTATGGATCATCACTGGTGTACTATGGATCATCACTGGTGTACTATGGATCATCACTGATGTACTATGGGCCATCACTGATGTACTATGGATCATCACTGGTGTACTATGGATCATCACTGGTGTACTATGGATCATCACTGATGTACTATGGGCCATCACTGGTGTACTCTGGGCCATCACTGGTGTACTATGGACCATCACTGATGTACTATGAGCCATCACTGATGTACTATGGGCCATCCCTGGTGTACTATGGATCATCACTGATGTACTGTGGATCATCACTGATGTACTATGAGACATCACTGGTGTACTATGGGCCATCACTGGTGTACTATGGATCATCACTGGTGTACTATGGGCGATCACTGGTGTACTATGGGCCATCACTGGTTTACTATGGGCCATCACTGGTGTACTATGGATCATCACTGGTGTACTATGGATCATCACTGATGTACTGTGGACCATCCCTGATGTACTGTGGACCATCCCTGATGTACTGTGGATCATCACTGATGTACCGTAGATCAGCACTGATGTACTGAGGATCATCACTGATGTACTGTGGATCATCACTGATGTACTGTGGATCATCACTGGTGTACTATAGATCATCACTGATGTACTATGGGCCATCACTGGTGTACTATGGGCCATCACTGGTGTAATATGGGCCATCACTGGTGTACTATGGGCCATCACTGGTGTACTATGGATCATCACTGATGTACTATGGACCATCCCTGATGTACTATGGACCATCCCTGATGTACTATGGACCATCCCTGATGTACTATGGACCATCCCTGATGTACTATAGATCATCCCTGATGTACTGTGGATCATCACTGATGTACTATGGATCATCCCTGGTGTACTATGGATCATCACTGGTGTACTATAGATCATCACTGATGTACTATGGGCCATCACTGGTGTACTATGGGCCATCACTGGTGTACTATGGGCCATCACTGGTGTACTATGGATCATCACTGATGTACTATGGACCATCCCTGATGTACTATGGACCATCCCTGATGTACTATGGACCATCCCTGATGTACTATGGACCATCCCTGATGTACTATAGATCATCACTGATGTACTGTGGATCATCACTGATGTACTATGGATCATCCCTGGTGTACTATGGATCATCACTGGTGTACTATGGATCATCACTGGTGTACTATGGATCATCACTGATGTACTATGGGCCATCACTGATGTACTATGGATCATCACTGGTGTACTATGGATCATCACTGGTGTACTATGGATCATCACTGGTGTACTATGGATCATCACTGATGTACTATGGGCCATCACTGGTGTACTCTGGGCCATCACTGGTGTACTATGGACCATCACTGATGTACTATGAGCCATCACTGATGTACTATGGGCCATCCCTGGTGTACTATGGATCATCACTGATGTACTGTGGATCATCACTGATGTACTATGAGACATCACTGGTGTACTATGGGCCATCACTGGTGTACTATGGATCATCACTGGTGTACTATGGGCGATCACTGGTGTACTATGGGCCATCACTGGTTTACTATGGGCCATCACTGGTTTACTATGGGCCATCACTGGTGTACTATGGATCATCACTGGTGTACTATGGATCATCACTGATGTACTGTGGACCATCCCTGATGTACTGTGGACCATCCCTGATGTACTGTGGATCATCACTGATGTACCGTAGATCAGCACTGATGTACTGAGGATCATCACTGATGTACTGTGGATCATCACTGATGTACTATGGGCCATCACAAGTGTACTATGGATCATCACTGGTGTACTTTGGATCATCACTGATGTACTATGGACCATCACTGATGTACTATGGATCATCACTGATGTACTATAGATCATCACTGATGTACTATTGGCCATCACTGGTGTACTATGGATCATCACTGATGTACTGTGGACCATCCCTGATGTACTGTGGATCATCACTGATGTACTGAGGATCATCACTGGTGTACTATGGATCATCACTGACATACTATGGATCATCACTGACGTACTATGGATCATCACTGACGTACTATGGATCATCAATGATGTACTATGGATCATCACTGATGTACTATAGATCATCACTGATGTACTTTGGGCCATCACTGGTGTACTATGGATCATCACTGATGTACTGTGGACCATCCCTGATGTACTGTGGATCATCACTGATGTACTGTGGATCATCACTGATGTACTGTGGATCATCACTGATGTACTGTGGATATCATCACTGATGTACTGAGGACCATCCCTGATGTACTGTGGACCATCACTGATGTACTGTGGACCATCACTGATGTACTGTGGATCATCACTGATGTTCTATGGACCATCACTGATGTACTATAGATCATCACTGATGTACTGTGGATCATCACTGATGTACTGTGGATCATCACTGATGTACTATAGATCATCACTGATGTACTATGGGCCATCACTGGTGTACTATGGGCCATCACTGGTGTACTATGGGCCATCACTGGTGTACTATGGATCATCACTGGTGTACTATAGATCATCACTGATGTACTGTGGATCATCACTGATGTACTGTGGATAATCACTGATGTACTATGGGCCATCACTGATGTACTGAGGATCATCACTGGTGTACTATGGATCATCACTGGTGTACTGTGGATCATCACTGATGTACTTTGGATCATCACTGATGTACTGTGGATCATCACTGATGTACTATAGATCATCACTGATGTACTGTGGATCATCACTGATATACTATAGATCATCACTGATGTACTGAGGATCATCACTGATGTACTATGGATCATCACTGATGTACTATGGATCATCACTGATGTACTGAGGATCATCACTAATGTACTATGGATCATCACTGATGTACCGTGGATCATCACTGATGTACCGTGGATCATCACTGATGTACTATAGATCATCACTGAATTACTATGGGCCATCACTGGTGTACTATGGATCATCATTGATGTATTATGGATCATCACTGATGTACTATGGATCATCACTGATGTACTATGGATCATCACTGATGTACTATGAGCCATCACTGATGTACTATGGGCCATCACTGGTGTACTATGGATCATCACTGGTGTACTATGGGCCATCACTGGTGTACTATGGGCCATCATTGGTGTACTATGGGCCATCACTGGTGTACTATGGATCATCACTGGTGTACTGTACTGTGGATCATCACTGGTGTACTATGGATCATCACTGATGTACTATGGATCATCACTGATGTACTATGGATCATCACTGATGTACTATGGATCATCACTGATGTACTATGGGCCATCACTGATGTACTAAAGTTCATCACTAATGTACTATGGGCCATCACTGGTGTACTATAGTTCATCACTAATGTACTATGGGCCATCACTGGTGTACTATGGATCATCACTGGTGTACTATGGATCATCACTGGTGTACTATGGATCATCACTGGTGTACTATGGATCATCACTGATGTACTGTGGACCATCACTGATGTACTGTGGACCATCACTGGTGTACTGTGGATCATCCCTGGTGTACTATGGATCATCACTGGTGTATTATGGATCATCACTTATGTACTATGGGCCATCACTGATGTACTATGGGCCATCACTGATGTACTATGGGCCATCACTGATGTACTATGGGCCATCCCTGATATACTGTGGACCATCCCTGATGTACTGTGGATCATCACTGATGTACTGTGGATCATCACTGATGTACTATGGATCATCACTGATGTACTATGGATCATCACTGATGTACTATGGATCATCACTGATGTACTTTGAGCCATCACTGATGTACTATGGATCATCACTGATGTACTATGGACCATCACTGATGTACTATGGGCCATCACTGGTGTACTATGGATCATCACTGATGTACTGTGGACCATCACTGATGTACTGTGGATCATCACTGATGTACTATAGATCATCACTGAAGTACTATGGATCATCACTTGTGTACTATGGATCATCACTGGTGTACTATGGATCATCACTGATGTACTATGGATCATCACTGATGTACTATGGATCATCACTGATGTACTGAGGATCATCATTGGTGTACTGAGGATCATCACTGATGTACTGTGGATCATCACTGATGTACTGTGGATCATCACTGATGTACTATGGGCCATTACTGATGTACTATGGATCATCACTGGTGTACTATGGATCATCACTGATGTACTGTGGACCATCCCTGATGTACTGTGGACCATCCCTGATGTACTGTGGATCATCACTGATGTACCGTGGATCAGCCCTGATGTACTGAGGATCATCACTGATGTACTGTGGATCATCACTGATGTACTGTGGATCATCAATGATGTACTATGGGCCATCACAGGTGTACTATGGATCATCACTGGTGTACTATGGATCATCACTGATGTACTATGGATCATCACTGATGTACTATGGATCATCACTGATGTACTATGGACCATCACTGATGTACTATGGGCCATCACTGGTGCACTATGGATCATCACTGATGTACTGTGGACCATCCCTGATGTACTGTGGATCATCACTGATGTACTGTGGACCATCCCTGGTGTACTATGGATCATCCCTGGTGTACTATGGATCATCACTGGTGTACTATGAATCATCACTGGTGTACTATAGATCATCACTGGTGTACTGTGGCCCATCCCTGATGTACTGTGGATCATCACTGATGTACTGTGGATCATCACTGATGTACTGTGGATCATCACTGATGTGCTATGGATCATCACTGATGTGCTATGGATCATCACTGATGTACTATGAGCCATCACTGATGTACTATGGATCATCACTGGTGTACTATGGATCATCACTGGTGTACTGTGGACCATCCCTGATGTACTGTGGATCATCACTGATGTACTATGAGCCATCACTGATGTATTATGGGCCATCACTGATGTACTGTGGATCATCACTGATGTACTATAGATCATCACTGATGTACTGTGGATAATCACTGATGCACTGTGGATCATCACTGATGTACTGAGGATCATCACTGGTGTACTATGGATCATCACTGATGTACTGTGGATCATCACTGATGTACTATAGATCATCACTGATGTACTGTGGACCATCACTGATGTACTGTGAATCATCACTGATGTACTGTGGATCATCACTGATGTACTGTGGATCATCACTGATGTACTATAGTTCATCACTGATGTACTATGGGCCATCACTGGTGTACTATGGATCATCACTGGTGTACTATGGATCATCACTGATGTACTATGGACCATCCCTGATGTACTATGGACCATCCCTGTTGTACTGTGGATCATCACTGATGTACTATGGGCCATCACTGGTGTACTATGGATCATCACTGATGTACTATGGACCATCCCTGATGTACTATGGACCATCCCTGATGTACTATGGACCATCCCTGATGTACTATAGATCATCACTGATGTACTGTGGATCATCACTGATGTACTATGGATCATCCCTGGTGTACTATGGATCATCACTGGTGTACTATGGATCATCACTGGTGTACTATGGATCATCACTGATGTACTATGGGCCATCACTGATGTACTATGGATCATCACTGGTGTACTATGGATCATCACTGGTGTACTATGGATCATCACTGATGTACTATGGGCCATCACTGGTGTACTCTGGGCCATCACTGGTGTACTATTGACCATCACTGATGTACTATGAGCCATCACTGATGTACTATGGGCCATCCCTGGTGTACTATGGATCATCACTGATGTACTGTGGATCATCACTGATGTACTATGAGACATCACTGGTGTACTATGGGCCATCACTGGTGTACTATGGATCATCACTGGTGTACTATGGGCGATCACTGGTGTACTATGGGCCATCACTGGTGTACTATGGATCATCACTGGTGTACTATGGACCATCACTGATGTACTGTCGACCATCACTGATGTACTGTGGACCATCACTGGTGTACTGTGGATCATCCCTGGTGTACTATGGATCATCACTGGTGTATTATGGATCATCACTTATGTACTATGGGCCATCACTGATGTACTATGGGCCATCACTGATGTACTATGGGCCATCACTGATGAACTATGGGCCATCACTGATGTACTATGGGCCATCACTGATGAACTATGGGCCATCACTGATATACTGTGGACCATCCCTGATGTACTGTGGATCATCACTGATGTACTGTGGATCATCACTGATGTACTGTGGATCATCACTGATGTACTGTGGATCATCACTGATGTACTGTGGATCATCACTGATGTACTATAGATCATCACTGATGTACTATAGATCATCCCTGATATACTGTGGACCATCCCTGATGTGCTGTGGATCATCACTGATGTACTGTGGATCATCACTGATGTACTGTGAATCATCACTGATGTACTGAGGATCATCACTGATGTACTATGGATCATCACTGATGTACCGTGGATCATCACTGATGTACTATAGATCATCGCTGAAGTACTATGGGCCATCCCTGGTGTACTATGGATCATCACTGATGTATTATGGATCATCACTGATGTACTATGGATCATCACTGATGTACTATGGATCATCACTGATGTACTATGGATCATCACTGATGTACTATGAGCCATCACTGATTTACTATGGGCCATCCCTGGTGTACTGTGGATCATCACTGGTGTACTGTGGACCATCACTGATGTACTGTGGACCATCACTGGTGTACTGTGGATTATCACTGGTGTACCGTGGATCATCACTGGTGTACTGTGGATCATCCCTGGTGTACTATGGATCATCACTGATGTACTATGGATCATCACTGATGTACTATGGGCCATCACTGATGTACTATGGGCCATCAATGGTGTACTATGGATCATCACTGATGTACTATTGGCCATCATTGATGTACTATAGTTCATCATTGATGTACTATGGGCCATCACTGAAGTACTATGGGCCATCACTGATGTACTATGGGCCATCGCTGATGTACTATGGGCCATCACTGGTGCACTATGGGCCATCCCTGGTGTACTATGGATCATCACTGATGTATTATGGATCATCACTGATGTACTATGGATCATCACTGATGTACTGTGGATCATCACTGATGTACTATGGATCATCACTGATGTACTATGAGCCATCACTGATTTACTATGGGCCATCCCTGGTGTACTGTGGATCATCACTGGTGTACTGTGGACCATCACTGATGTACTGTGGACCATCACTGGTGTACTGTGGATTATCACTGGTGTACCGTGGATCATCACTGGTGTACTGTGGATCATCCCTGGTGTACTATGGATCATCACTGATGTACTATGGATCATCACTGATGTACTATGGGCCATCACTGATGTACTATGGGCCATCAATGGTGTACTATGGATCATCACTGATGTACTATGGGCCATCATTGATGTACTATAGTTCATCATTGATGTACTATGGGCCATCACTGAAGTACTATGGGCCATCACTGATGTACTATGGGCCATCGCTGATGTACTATGGGCCATCACTGGTGCACTATGGGCCATCACTGGTGTACTATGGATCATCACTGGTGTACTATAGACCGTCACTGATGTACTGTGGACCACCACTGATGTACTGTGGATCATCCCTGGTGTACTATGGATCATCACTGGTGTACTATGGATCATCACTGATGTACTATGGGCCATCACTGATATACTGTGGACCATCACTGATGTACTGTGGATCATCACTGATGTACTGTGGATCATCACTGATGTACTGTGGATCATCACTGAAGTACTATGGGCCATCACTGGTGTACTATGGGCCATCACTGGTGTACTATGGATCATCACTGGTGTACTATGGGCCATCACTGGTGTACTATGGGCCATCACTGGTGTACTATGGGCCATCACTGGTGTACTATGGATCATCACTGGTGTACTATGGACCATCACTGATGTACTGTGGACCATCACTGGTGTACTGTGGATCATCACTGGTGTACTATGGATCATCCCTGGTGTACTATGGATCATCACTGGTGTACTATGGATCATCACTGGTGTACTGTGGATCATCACTGATGTGCTATGGGCCATCACTGATGTACTGTGGATCATCACTGATATACTGTGGATCATCACTGATGTACTGTGGATCATCACTGATGTATTGTGGATCATCACTGATGTACTGTGGATCATCACTGATGTACTATGGGCCATCACTGATGTACTATGGGCCATCACTGATGTACTATGGGCCATCACTGATGTACTATGGGCCATCACAGGTGTACTATGGGCCATCACTGATGTACTATGGATCATCACTGGTGTACTATGGATCATCACTGGTGTACTATGGACGATCACTGGTGTACTATGGACCATCACTGATGTACTATGGACCATCACTGATGTACTATGGGCCATCACTGGTGTACTATGGATCATCACTGATGTACTGTGGACCATCACTGATGTACTGTGGATCATCACTGATGTACTGTGGAACATCACTGATGTACTGTGGATCATCACTGATGTACTGTGGATCAACACTGGTGTACTATGGGCCATCACTGGTGTATTATGGAGCATCACTGGTGTACTATGGATCATCACTGATGTACTATGGATCATCACTGATGTACTGTGGACCATCACTGATGTACTGTGGATCATCACTGATGTACTGTGGATCATCACTGATGTACTGTGGATCATCACTGGTGTGCTATGGATCATCACTGATGTACTATGGATCATCACTGATGTACTATGGATCATCACTGGTGTACTATGGATCATCACTGATGTACTTTGAGCCATCACTGATGTACTTTGAGCCATCACTGATGTACTATGGATCATCACTGATGTACTATGGACCATCACTGATGTACTATGGGCCATCACTGGTGTACTATGGATCATCACTGATGTACTGTGGACCATCACTGATGTACTGTGGATCATCACTGAAGTACTATGGATCATCACTGGTGTACTATGGATCATCACTGGTGTACTATGGATCATCACTGATGTACTATGGATCATCACTGATGTACTATGGATCATCACTGATGTACTGATGATCATCACTGGTGTACTGAGGATCATCACTGATGTACTGTGGATCATCACTGATGTACCGTGGATCATCACTGATGTACCGTGGATCATCACTGATGTACCGTGGATCATCACTGATGTACTATAGATCATCACTGAAGTACTATGGGCCATCACTGGTGTACTATGGATCATCACTGATGTATTATGGATCATCACTGATGTACTATGGATCATCACTGATGTACTATGGATCATCACTGATGTACTATGGATCATCACTGATGTACTATGAGCCATCACTGATGTACTATGGGCCATCCCTGGTGTACTGTGGATCATCACTGGTGTACTGTGGACCATCACTGATGTACTGTGGACCATTACTGGTGTACTGTGGATCATCACTGGTGTACTGTGGATCATCACTGGTGTACTGTGGCTCATCCCTGGTGTACTATGGATCATCACTGATGTACTATGGATCATCACTGATGTACTATGGGCCATCACTGATGTACTATGGGCCATCACTGGTGTACTATGGATCATCACTGATGTACTATGGGCCATCATTGATGTACTATAGTTCATCATTGATGTACTATGGGCCATCACTGATGTACTATGGGCCATCACTGATGTACTATGGGCCATCACTGATGTACTATGGGCCATCACTGGTGTACTATGGGCCATCACTGGTGTACTATGGATCATCACTGGTGTACTGTGGATCATCACTGATGTGCTATGGGCCATCACTGATGTACTGTGGATCATCACTGATATACTGTGGATCATCACTGATGTACTGTGGATCATCACTGATGTATTGTGGATCATCACTGATGTACTGTGGATCATCACTGATGTACTGTGGATCATCACTGATGTACTATGGGCCATCACTGATGTACTATGGGCCATCTCTGATGTACTATGGGCCATCACTGATGTACTATGGGCCATCACTGATGTACTATGGGCCATCACAGGTGTACTATGGGCCATCACTGATGTACTATGGATCATCACTGGTGTACTATGGATCATCACTGGTGTACTATGGATGATCACTGGTGTACTATGGACCATCACTGATGTACTATGGACCATCACTGATGTACTATGGGCCATCACTGGTGTACTATGGATCATCACTGATGTACTGTGGACCATCACTGATGTACTGTGGATCATCACTGATGTACTGTGGAACATCACTGATGTACTGTGGATCATCACTGATGTACTGTGGATCATCACTGGTGTACTATGGGCCATCACTGGTGTATTATGGAGCATCACTGGTGTACTATGGATCATCACTGATGTACTATGGATCATCACTGATGTACTGTGGACCATCACTGATGTACTGTGGATCATCACTGATGTACTGTGGATCATCACTGGTGTGCTATGGATCATCACTGATGTACTATGGATCATCACTGATGTACTTTGAGCCATCACTGATGTACTTTGAGTCATCACTGATGTACTATGGATCATCACTGATGTAATATGGACCATCACTGATGTACTATGGGCCATCACTGGTGTACTATGGATCATCACTGATGTACTGTGGACCATCACTGATGTACTGTGGACCATCACTGAAGTACTATGGATCATCACTGGTGTACTATGGATCATCACTGATGTACTATGGATCATCACTGATGTACTATGGATCATCACTGATGTACTGAGGATCATCACTGGTGTACTGAGGATCATCACTGATGTACTGTGGATCATCACTGATGTACCGTGGATCATCACTGATGTACCGTGGATCATCACTGATGTACCGTGGATAATCACTGATGTACTATAGATCATCACTGAAGTACTATGGGCCATCACTGGTGTACTATGGATCATCACTGATGTATTATGGATCATCACTGATGTACTATGGATCATCACTGGTGTACTATGGATCATCACTGATGTACTATGAGCCATCACTGATGTACTATGGGCCATCCCTGGTGTACTGTGGATCATCTCTGGTGTACTGTGGACCATCACTGATGTACTCTGGACCATTACTGGTGTACTGTGGATCATCACTGGTGTACTGTGGATCATCACTGGTGTACTGTGGCTCATCCCTGGTGTACTATGGATCATCACTGATGTACTATGGATCATCACTGATGTACTATGGGCCATCACTGATGTACTATGGGCCATCACTGGTGTACTATGGATCATCACTGATGTACTATGGGCCATCATTGATGTACTATAGTTCATCATTGATGTACTATGGGCCACCACTGATGTACTATGGGCCATCACTGATGTACTTTGGGCCATCACTGATGTACTATGGGCCATCACTGGTGTACTATGGGCCATCACTGGTGTACTATGGATCATCACTGGTGTACTATGGACCATCACTGGTGTACTATGGACCATCACTGATGTACTGTGGACCACCACTGATGTACTGTGGATCATCCCTTGTGTACTATGAATCATCACTGGTGTACTATGGATCATTACTGATGTACTATGGGCCATCACTGATATACTGTGGACCATCACTGATGTACTGTGGATCATCACTGATGTACTGTGGATCATCACTGATGTACTATAGATCATCACTGATGTACTATGGGCCATCACTGGTGTACTATGGGCCATCACTGGTGTACTATGGATCATCACTGGTGTACTATGGGCCATCACTGGTGTACTATGGGCCATCACTGGTGTACTATGGGCCATCACTGGTGTACTATGGGCCATCACTGGTTTACTATGGATCATCACTGGTGTACTATGGACCATCACTGATGTACTGTGGACCATCACTGGTGTACTGTGGATCATCACTGGTGTACTTTGGATCATCCCTGGTGTACTATGGATCATCACTGGTGTACTATGGATCATCACTGGTGTACTGTGGATCATCACTGATGTGCTATGGGCCATCACTGATGTACTGTGGATCATCACTGATATACTGTGGACCATCCCTGATGTACTATGGGCCATCACTGATGTACTGTGGGCCATCACAGGTGTACTATGGGCCATCACTGATGTACTATGGATCATCACTGGTGTACTATGGATCATCACTGATGTACTATGGATGATCACTGGTGTACTATGGACCATCACTGATGTACTATGGACCATCACTGGTGTACTATGGATCATCACTGATGTACTGTGGACCATCACTGATGTACTGTGGATCATCACTGATGTACTGTGGATCATCACTGATGTACTGTGGATCATCACTGGTGTACTATGGGCCATCACTGGTGTATTATGGAGCATCACTGGTGTACTATGGATCATCACTGATGTACTATGGATCATCACTGATGTACTGTGGACCATCACGGATGTACTGTGGATCATCACTGATGTACTGTGGATCATCACTGATGTACTGTGGATCATCACTGATGTACTGTGGATCATCACTGGTGTACTATGGATCATCACTGATGTACTATGGATCATCACTGGTGTACTATGGATCATCACTGATGTACTTTGAGCAATCACTGATGTACTTTGAGCCATCACTGATGTACTATGGATCATCACTGATGTACTATGGACCATCACTGATGTACTATGGGCCATCACTGGTGTACTATGGATCATCACTGATGTACTGTGGACCATCACTAATGTACTGTGGACCATCACTGGTGTACTGTGGATCATCACTGGTGTACTATGGATCATCCCTGGTGTACTATGGATCATCACTGGTGTACTATGGATCATCACTGATGTACTGTGGACCATCACTGATGTACTGTGGACCATCACTGATGTACTGTGGATCATCACTGATGTACTGTGGATCATCACTGATGTACTGTGGATCATCACTGGTGTACTATGGGCCATCACTGGTGTATTATGGAGCATCACTGGTGTACTATGGATCATCACTGATGTACTATGGATCATCACTGATGTACTGTGGACCATCACGGATGTACTGTGGATCATCACTGATGTACTGTGGATCATCACTGATGTACTGTGGATCATCACTGATGTACTGTGGATCATCACTGGTGTACTGTGGATCATCACTGATGTACTATGGATCATCACTGATGTACTGTGGATCATCACTGAAGTACTATGGGCCATCACTGGTGTACTATGGGCCATCACTGGTGTACTATGGATCATCACTGGTGTACTATGGGCCATCACTGGTGTACTATGGGCCATCACTGGTGTACTATGGATCATCACTGGTGTACTATGGACCAACACTGATGTACTGTGGACCATCACTGGTGTACTGTGGATCATCACTGGTGTACTATGGATCATCCCTGGTGTACTATGGATCATCACTGGTGTACTATGGATCATCACTGGTGTACTGTGGATCATCACTGATGTGCTATGGGCCATCACTGATGTACTGTGGATCATCACTGATATACTGTGGATCATCACTGATGTACTGTGGATCATCACTGATGTATTGTGGATCATCACTGATGTACTGTGGATCATCACTGATGTACTATGGGCCATCACTGATGTACTATGGGCCATCACTGATGTACTATGGGCCATCACTGATGTACTATGGGCCATCACAGGTGTACTATGGGCCATCACAGGTGTACTATGGGCCATCACTGATGTACTATGGATCATCACTGGTGTACTATGGATCATCACTGGTGTACTATGGATGATCACTGGTGTACTATGGACCATCACTGATGTACTATGGACCATCACTGATGTACTATGGGCCATCACTGGTGTACTATGGATCATCACTGATGTACTGTGGACCATCACTGATGTACTGTGGATCATCACTGATGTACTGTGGAACATCACTGATGTACTGTGGATCATCACTGATGTACTGTGGATCATCACTGGTGTACTATGGGCCATCACTGGTGTATTATGGAGCATCACTGGTGTACTATGGATCATCACTGATGTACTATGGATCGTCACTGATGTACTGTGGACCATCACTGATGTACTGTGGATCATCACTGATGTACTGTGGATCATCACTGATGTACTGTGGATCATCACTGGTGTGCTATGGATCATCACTGATGTACTATGGATCATCACTGATGTACTATGGATCATCACTGGTGTACTATGGATCATCACTGATGTACTTTGAGCCATCACTGATGTACTTTGAGCCATCACTGATGTACTATGGATCATCACTGATGTACTATGGACCATCACTGATGTACTATGGGCCATCACTGGTGTACTATGGATCATCACTGATGTACTGTGGACCATCACTGATGTACTGTGGATCATCACTGATGTACTATAGATCATCACTGAAGTACTATGGATCATCACTGGTGTACTATGGATCATCACTGGTGTACTATGGATCATCACTGATGTACTATGGATCATCACTGATGTACTATGGATCATCACTGATGTACTGATGATCATCACTGGTGTACTGAGGATCATCACTGATGTACTGTGGATCATCACTGATGTACCGTGGATCATCACTGATGTACTATAGATCATCACTGATGTACCGTGGATCATCACTGATGTACTATAGATCATCACTGAAGTACTATGGGCCATCACTGGTGTACTATGGATCATCACTGATGTATTATGGATCATCACTGATGTACTATGGATCATCACTGATGTACTATGGATCATCACTGATGTACTATGGATCATCACTGATGTACTATGAGCCATCACTGATGTACTATGGGCCATCCCTGGTGTACTGTGGATCATCACTGGTGTACTGTGGACCATCACTGATGTACTGTGGACCATTACTGGTGTACTGTGGATCATCACTGGTGTACTGTGGATCATCACTGGTGTACTGTGGCTCATCCCTTGTGTACTATGGATCATCACTGATGTACTATGGATCATCACTGATGTACTATGGGCCATCACTGATGTACTATGGGCCATCACTGGTGTACTATGGATCATCACTGATGTACTATGGGCCATCATTGATGTACTATAGTTCATCATTGATGTACTATGGGCCATCACTGATGTACTATGGGCCATTACTGATGTACTATGGGCCATCACTGATGTACTATGGGCCATCACTGGTGTACTATGGGCCATCACTGGTGTACTATGGATCATCACTGGTGTACTGTGGATCATCACTGATGTGCTATGGGCCATCACTGATGTACTGTGGATCATCACTGATGTACTGTGGATCATCACTGGTGTACTATGGTCCATCACTGGTGTATTATGGAGCATCACTGGTGTACTATGGATCATCACTGATGTACTATGGATCATCACTGATGTACTGTGGACCATCACTGATGTACTGTGGATCATCACTGATGTACTGTGGATCATCACTGGTGTGCTATGGATCATCACTGATGTACTATGGATCATCACTGATGTACTTTGAGCCATCACTGATGTACTTTGAGTCATCACTGATGTACTATGGATCATCACTGATGTAATATGGACCATCACTGATGTACTATGGGCCATCACTGGTGTACTATGGATCATCACTGATGTACTGTGGACCATCACTGATGTACTGTGGATCATCACTGATGTACTATAGATCATCACTGAAGTAATATGGATCATCACTGGTGTACTATGGATCATCACTGATGTACTATGGATCATCACTGATGTACTATGGATCATCACTGATGTACTGAGGATCATCACTGGTGTACTGAGGATCATCACTGATGTACTGTGGATCATCACTGATGTACCGTGGATCATCACTGATGTACCGTGGATCATCACTGATGTACCGTGGATAATCACTGATGTACTATAGATCATCACTGAAGTACTATGGGCCATCACTGGTGTACTATGGATCATCACTGATGTATTATGGATCATCACTGATGTACTATGGATCATCACTGGTGTACTATGGATCATCACTGATGTACTATGAGCCATCACTGATGTACTATGGGCCATCCCTGGTGTACTGTGGATCATCTCTGGTGTACTGTGGACCATCACTGATGTACTGTGGACCATTACTGGTGTACTGTGGATCATCACTGGTGTACTGTGGATCATCACTGGTGTACTGTGACTCATCCCTGGTGTACTATGGATCATCACTGATGTACTATGGATCATCACTGATGTACTATGGGCCATCACTGATGTACTATGGGCCATCACTGGTGTACTATGGATCATCACTGATGTACTATGGGCCATCATTGATGTACTATAGTTCATCATTGATGTACTATGGGCCATCACTGATGTACTATGGGCCATCACTGATGTACTTTGGGCCATCACTGATGTACTATGGGCCATCACTGGTGTACTATGGGCCATCACTGGTGTACTATGGATCATCACTGGTGTACTATGGACCATCACTGGTGTACTATGGACCATCACTGATGTACTGTGGACCACCACTGATGTACTGTGGATCATCCCTTGTGTACTATGGATCATCACTGGTGTACTATGGATCATTACTGATGTACTATGGGCCATCACTGATATACTGTGGACCATCACTGATGTACTGTGGATCATCACTGATGTACTGTGGATCATCACTGATGTACTATAGATCATCACTGATGTACTATGGGCCATCACTGGTGTACTATGGGCCATCACTGGTGTACTATGGATCATCACTGGTGTACTATGGGCCATCACTGGTGTACTATGGGCCATCACTGGTGTACTATGGGCCATCACTGGTTTACTATGGATCATCACTTGTGTACTATGGACCATCACTGATGTACTGTGGACCATCACTGGTGTACTGTGGATCATCACTGGTGTACTTTGGATCATCCCTGGTGTACTATGGATCATCACTGGTGTACTATGGATCATCACTGGTGTACTGTGGATCATCACTGATGTGCTATGGGACATCACTGATGTACTGTGGATCATCACTGATATACTGTGGACCATCCCTGATGTACTATGGGCCATCACTGATGTACTGTGGGCCATCACAGGTGTACTATGGGCCATCACTGATGTACTATGGATCATCACTGGTGTACTATGGATCATCACTGATGTACTATGGATGATCACTGGTGTACTATGGACCATCACTGATGTACTATGGACCATCACTGATGTACTATGGGCCATCACTGGTGTACTATGGATCATCACTGATGTACTGTGGACCATCACTGATGTACTGTGGACCATCACTGATGTACTGTGGATCATCACTGATGTACTGTGGATCATCACTGATGTACTGTGGATCATCACTGGTGTATTATGGAGCATCACTGGTGTACTATGGATCATCACTGATGTACTATGGATCATCACTGATGTACTGTGGACCATCACGGATGTACTGTGGATCATCACTGATGTACTGTGGATCATCACTGATGTACTGTGGATCATCACTGATGTACTGTGGATCATCACTGGTGTACTATGGATCATCACTGGTGTACTATGGATCATCACTGATGTACTTTGAGCAATCACTGATGTACTTTGAGCCATCACTGATGTACTATGGATCATCACTGATGTACTATGGACCATCACTGATGTACTATGGGCCATCACTGGTGTACTATGGATCATCACTGATGTACTGTGGACCATCACTAATGTACTGTGGATCATCACTGATGTACTATAGATCATCACTGAAGTACTATGGATCATCACTGGTGTACTATGGATCATCACTGGTGTACTATGGATCACCACTGGTGTACTATGGATCATCACTGATGTACTATGGATCATCACTGATGTACTGAGGATCATCGCTGGTGTACTGAGGATCATCACTGATGTACTGTGGATCATCACTGATGTACTGTGGATCATCACTGATGTACTGTGGATCATCACTGATGTACTGTAGATCAGCACTGATGTACTGAGGATCATCACTGATGTACTGTGGATCATCACTGATGTACTGTGGATCATCACTGATGTACTATGGGCCATCACAGGTGTACTATGGATCATCACTGGTGTACTTTGGATCATCACTGATGTACTATGGACCATCACTGATGTACTATGGATCATCACTGATGTACTATAGATCATCACTGATGTACTATGGGCCATCACTGGTGTACTATGGATCATCACTGATGTACTGTGGACCATCCCTGATGTACTGTGGATCATCACTGATGTACTGAGGATCATCACTGGTGTACTGTGGATCATCACTGATGTACCGTAGATCAGCACTGATGTACTGAGGATCATCACTGATGTACTGTGGATCATCACTGATGTACTGTGGATCATCACTGATGTACTATGGGCCATCACAGGTGTACTATGGATCATCACTGGTGTACTTTGGATCATCACTGATGTACTGTGGACCATCACTGATGTACTATGGATCATCACTGATGTACTATAGATCATCACTGATGTACTATGGGCCATCACTGGTGTACTATGGATCATCACTGATGTACTGTGGACCATCCCTGATGTACTGTGGATCATCACTGATGTACCGTAGATCAGCACTGATGTACTGAGGATCATCACTGATGTACTGTGGATCATCACTGATGTACTGTGGGCCATCACAGGTGTACTATGGATCATCACTGGTGTACTTTGGATCATCACTGATGTACTATGGACCATCACTGATGTACTATGGATCATCACTGATGTACTATGGATCATCACTGATGTACTGTGGACCATCCCTGATGTACTGTGGACCATCCCTGATGTACTGTGGACCATCCCCGATGTACTGTGGACCATCACTGATGTACTATAGATCATCACTGATGTACTATGGACCATCACTGGTGTACTATGGACCATCACTGGTGTACCATGGATCATCACTGATGTACTATGGGCCATCACAGGTGTACTATGGATCATCACTGGTGTACTTTGGATCATCACTGATGTACTATGGACCATCACTGATGTACTATGGATCATCACTGATGTACTATAGATCATCACTGATGTACTATGGGCCATCACTGGTGTACTATGGATCATCACTGATGTACTGTGGACCATCCCTGATGTACTGTGGATCATCACTGATGTACTGAGGATCATCACTGGTGTACTATGGATCATCACTGACATACTATGGATCATCACTGACGTACTATGGATCATCACTGACGTACTATGGATCATCAATGATGTACTATGGATCATCACTGATGTACTATAGATCATCACTGATGTACTTTGGGCCATCACTGGTGTACTATGGATCATCACTGATGTACTGTGGACCATCCCTGATGTACTGTGGATCATCACTGATGTACTGTGGATCATCACTGATGTACTGTGGATCATCACTGATGTACTGTGGATCATCACTGATGTACTGTGGATATCATCACTGATGTACTGAGGACCATCCCTGATGTACTGTGGACCATCACTGATGTACTGTGGACCATCACTGATGTACTGTGGACCATCACTGATGTACTGTGGATCATCACTGATGTTCTATGGACCATCACTGATGTTCTATAGATCATCACTGATGTACTGTGGATCATCACTGATGTACTGTGGATCATCACTGATGTACTATAGATCATCACTGATGTACTATGGGCCATCACTGGTGTACTATGGGCCATCACTGGTGTACTATGGGCCATCACTGATGTACTGAAGATCATCACTGGTGTACTATGGATCATCGCTGGTGTACTGTGGATCATCACTGATGTACTTTGGATCATCACTGATGTACTGTGGATCATCACTGATGTACTATAGATCATCACTGATGTACTGTGGATCATCACTGATATACTATAGATCATCACTGATGTACTGAGGATCATCACTGATGTACTATGGATCATCACTGATGTACTATGGATCACCACTGATGTACTGAGGATCATCACTAATGTACTATGGATCATCACTGATGTACCATGGATCATCACTGATGTACCATGGATGATCACTGATGTACTATAGATCATCACTGAAGTACTATGGGCCATCACTGGTGTACTATGGATCATCATTGATGTGTTATGGATCATCACTGATGTACTATGGATCATCACTGATGTACTATGGATCATCACTGATGTACTATGAGCCATCACTGATGTACTATGGGCCATCACTGGTGTACTATGGATCATCACTGGTGTACTATGGGCCATCACTGGTGTACTATGGGCCATCATTGGTGTACTATGGGCCATCACTGGTGTACTATGGATCATCACTGGTGTACTGTACTGTGGATCATCACTGGTGTACTATGGATCATCACTGATGTACTATGGATCATCACTGATGTACTATGGATCATCACTTATGTACTATGGATCATCACTGATGTACTATGGGCCATCACTGATGTACTATAGTTCATCACTAATGTACTATGGGCCATCACTGGTGTACTATAGTTCATCACTAATGTACTATGGGCCATCACTGGTGTACTATGGATCATCACTGGTGTACTATGGATCATCACTGGTGTACTATGGATCATCACTGATGTACTGTGGACCATCACTGATGTACTGTGGACCATCACTGGTGTACTGTGGATCATCCCTGGTGTACTATGGATCATCACTGGTGTATTATGGATCATCACTTATGTACTATGGGCCATCACTGATGTACTATGGGCCATCACTGATGTACTATGGGCCATCACTGATGTACTATGGGCCATCCCTGATATACTGTGGACCATCCCTAAAGTACTGTGGATCATCACTGATGTACTGTGGATCATCACTGATGTACTGTGGATCATCACTGATGTACTATGGATCATCACTGATGTACTATGGATCATCACTGATGTACTATGGATCATCACTGATGTACTTTGAGCCATCACTGATGTACTATGGATCATCACTGATGTACTATGGACCATCACTGATGTACTATGGGCCATCACTGGTGTACTATGGATCATCACTGATGTACTGTGGACCATCACTGATGTACTGTGGATCATCACTGATGTACTATAGATCATCACTGAAGTACTATGGATCATCACTGGTGTACTATGGATCATCACTGATGTACTATGGATCATCACTGATGTACTATGGATCATCACTGATGTACTGAGGATCATCATTGGTGTACTGAGGATCATCACTGATGTACTGTGGATCATCACTGATGTACTATAGATCATCACTGAAGTACTATGGATCATCACTTGTGTACTATGGATCATCACTGGTGTACTATGGATCATCACTGATGTACTATGGATCATCACTGATGTACTATGGATCATCACTGATGTACTGAGGATCATCATTGGTGTACTGAGGATCATCACTGATGTACTGTGGATCATCACTGATGTACTGTGGATCATCACTGATGTACTATGGGCCATCACTGATGTACTATGGATCATCACTGGTGTACTATGGATCATCACTGATGTACTGTGGACCATCCCTGATGTACTGTGGACCATCCCTGATGTACTGTGGATCATCACTGATGTACCGTGGATCAGCACTGATGTACTGAGAATCATCACTGATGTACTGTGGATCATCACTGATGTACTGTGGATCATCACTGATGTACTATGGGCCATCACAGGTGTACTATGGATCATCACTGGTGTACTATGGATCATCACTGATGTACTATGGATCATCACTGATGTACTATGGATCATCACTGATGTACTATGGATCATCACTGATGTACTATGGACCATCACTGATGTACTATGGGCCATCACTGATGTACTGAGGATCATCACTGGTGTACTATGGATCATCACTGGTGTACTGTGGATCATCACTGATGTACTATGGGCCATCACTGATGTACTGAGGATCATCACTGGTGTACTATGGATCATCACTGGTGTACTGTGGATCATCACTGATGTACTTTGGATCATCACTGATGTACTGTGGATCATCACTGATGTACTATAGATCATCACTGATGTACTGTGGATCATCACTGATATACTATAGATCATCACTGATGTACTGAGGATCATCACTGATGTACTATGGATCATCACTGATGTACTATGGATCATCACTGATGTACTGAGGATCATCACTAATGTACTATGGATCATCACTGATGTACCATGGATCATCACTGATGTACCGTGGATCATCACTGATGTACTATAGATCATCACTGAAGTACTATGGGCCATCACTGGTGTACTATGGATCATCATTGATGTATTATGGATCATCACTGATGTACTATGGATCATCACTGATGTACTATGGATCATCACTGATGTACTATGAGCCATCACTGATGTACTATGGGCCATCACTGGTGTACTATGGATCATCACTGGTGTACTATGGGCCATCACTGATGTACTATGGGCCATCATTGGTGTACTATGGGCCATCACTGGTGTACTATGGATCATCACTGGTGTACTGTACTGTGGATCATCACTGGTGTACTATGGATCATCACTGATGTACTATGGATCATCACTGATGTACTATGGATCATCACTTATGTACTATGGATCATCACTGATGTACTATGGGCCATCACTGATGTACTATAGTTCATCACTAATGTACTATGGGCCATCACTGGTGTACTATAGTTCATCACTAATGTACTATGGGCCATCACTGGTGTACTATGGATCATCACTGGTGTACTATGGATCATCACTGGTGTACTATGGATCATCACTGATGTACTGTGGACCATCACTGGTGTACTGTGGATCATCCCTGGTGTACTATGGATCATCACTGGTGTATTATGGATCATCACTTATGTACTATGGGCCATCACTGATGTACTATGGGCCATCACTGATGTACTATGGGTCATCACTGATGTACTATGGGCCATCACTGATGTACTATGGGCCATCCCTGATGCACTGTGGATCATCACTGATGTACTGTGGATCACCACTGATGTACTGTGGATCATCACTGATGTACTATGGATCATCACTGATGTAATATGGATCATCACTGATGTACTATGGATCATCACTGATGTACTATGGATCATCACTGATTTACTTTGAGCCATCACTGATGTACTATGGATCATCACTGATGTACTATGGACCATCACTGATGTACTATGGACCATCACTGGTGTACTATGGATCATCACTGATGTACTGTGGACCATCACTGATGTACTGTGGATCATCACTGATGTACTATAGATTATCACTGAAGTACTATGGATCATCACTTGTGTACTATGGATCATCACTGGTGTACTATGGATCATCACTGATGTACTATGGATCATCACTGATGTACTGAGGATCATCATTGGTGTACTGAGGATCATCACTGATGTACTGTGGATCATCACTGATGTACTGTGGATCATCACTGATGTACTATGGGCCATCACTGATGTACTATGGATCATCACTGGTGTACTATGGATCATCACTGATGTACTGTGGACCATCCCTGATGTACTGTGGACCATCCCTGATGTACTGTGGATCATCACTGATGTACCGTGGATCAGCACTGATGTACTGAGAATCATCACTGATGTACTGTGGATCATCACTGATGTACTGTGGATCATCACTGATGTACTATGGGCCATCACAGGTGTACTATGGATCATCACTGGTGTACTATGGATCATCACTGATGTACTATGGATCATCACTGATGTACTATGGATCATCACTGATGTACTATGGACCATCACTGATGTACTATGGGCCATCACTGGTGTACTATGGATCATCACTGATGTACTGTGGACCATCCCTGATGTACTGTGGATCATCACTGATGTACTGTGGACCATCCCTGGTGTACTATGGATCATCCCTGGTGTACTATGGATCATCACTGGTGTACTATGAATCATCACTGGTGTACTATGGATCATCACTGGTGTACTGTGGACCATCCCTGATGTACTGTGGATCATCACTGATGTACTGTGGATCATCACTGATGTACTGTGGATCATCACTGATGTGCTATGGATCATCACTGATGTGCTATGGATCATCACTGATGTACTATGAGCCATCACTGATGTACTATGGATCATCACTGGTGTACTATGGATCATCACTGGTGTACTGTGGACCATCCCTGATGTACTGTGGATCATCACTGATGTACTATGAGCCATCACTGATGTATTATGGGCCATCACTGATGTACTGTGGATCATCACTGATGTACTATAGATCATCACTGATGTACTGTGGATAATCACTGATGCACTGTGGATCATCACTGATATACTGAGGATCATCACTGGTGTACTATGGATCATCACTGATGTACTATGGATCATCACTGATGTACTATGGATCATCACTGATGTACTATGGACCATCACTGATGTACTATGGGCCATCACTGATGTACTGAGGATCATCACTGGTGTACTATGGATCATCACTGGTGTACTGTGGATCATCACTGATGTACTATGGGCCATCACTGATGTACTGAGGATCATCACTGGTGTACTATGGATCATCACTGGTGTACTGTGGATCATCACTGATGTACTTTGGATCATCACTGATGTACTGTGGATCATCACTGATGTACTATAGATCATCACTGATGTACTGTGGATCATCACTGATATACTATAGATCATCACTGATGTACTGAGGATCATCACTGATGTACTATGGATCATCACTGATGTACTATGGATCATCACTGATGTACTGAGGATCATCACTAATGTACTATGGATCATCACTGATGTACCATGGATCATCACTGATGTACCGTGGATCATCACTGATGTACTATAGATCATCACTGAAGTACTATGGGCCATCACTGGTGTACTATGGATCATCATTGATGTATTATGGATCATCACTGATGTACTATGGATCATCACTGATGTACTATGGATCATCACTGATGTACTATGAGCCATCACTGATGTACTATGGGCCATCACTGGTGTACTATGGATCATCACTGGTGTACTATGGGCCATCACTGGTGTACTATGGGCCATCATTGGTGTACTATGGGCCATCACTGGTGTACTATGGATCATCACTGGTGTACTGTACTGTGGATCATCACTGGTGTACTATGGATCATCACTGATGTACTATGGATCATCACTGATGTACTATGGATCATCACTTATGTACTATGGATCATCACTGATGTACTGTGGATCATCACTGATGTACTGTGGATCATCACTGATGTACTGTGGATCATCACTGGTGTATTATGGAGCATCACTGGTGTACTATGGATCATCACTGATGTACTATGGATCATCACTGATGTACTGTGGACCATCACGGATGTACTGTGGATCATCACTGATGTACTGTGGATCATCACTGATGTACTGTGGATCATCACTGATGTACTGTGGATCATCACTGGTGTACTGTGGATCATCACTGATGTACTATGGATCATCACTGGTGTACTATGGATCATCACTGATGTACTTTGAGCAATCACTGATGTACTTTGAGCCATCACTGATGTACTATGGATCATCACTGATGTACTATGGACCATCACTGATGTACTATGGGCCATCACTGGTGTACTATGGATCATCACTGATGTACTGTGGACCATCACTAATGTACTGTGGATCATCACTGATGTACTATAGATCATCACTGAAGTACTATGGATCATCACTGGTGTACTATGGATCATCACTGGTGTACTATGGATCACCACTGGTGTACTATGGATCATCACTGATGTACTATGGATCATCACTGATGTACTGAGGATCATCGCTGGTGTACTGAGGATCATCACTGATGTACTGTGGATCATCACTGATGTACTGTGGATCATCACTGATGTACTGTGGATCATCACTGATGTACTGTAGATCAGCACTGATGTACTGAGGATCATCACTGATGTACTGTGGATCATCACTGATGTACTGTGGATCATCACTGATGTACTATGGGCCATCACAGGTGTACTATGGATCATCACTGGTGTACTTTGGATCATCACTGATGTACTATGGACCATCACTGATGTACTATGGATCATCACTGATGTACTATAGATCATCACTGATGTACTATGGGCCATCACTGGTGTACTATGGATCATCACTGATGTACTGTGGACCATCCCTGATGTACTGTGGATCATCACTGATGTACTGAGGATCATCACTGGTGTACTATGGGCCATCACTGGTGTACTATGGGCCATCATTGGTGTACTATGGGCCATCACTGGTGTACTATGGATCATCACTGGTGTACTGTACTGTGGATCATCACTGGTGTACTATGGATCATCACTGATGTACTATGGATCATCACTGATGTACTATGGATCATCACTTATGTACTATGGATCATCACTGATGTACTATGGGCCATCACTGATGTACTATAGTTCATCACTAATGTACTATGGGCCATCACTGGTGTACTATAGTTCATCACTAATGTACTATGGGCCATCACTGCTGTACTATGGATCATCACTGGTGTACTATGGATCATCACTGGTGTACTATGGATCATCACTGATGTACTGTGGACCATCACTGATGTACTGTGGACCATCACTGGTGTACTGTGGATCATCCCTGGTGTACTATGGATCATCACTGGTGTATTATGGATCATCACTTATGTACTATGGGCCATCACTGATGTACTATGGGCCATCACTGATGTACTATGGGCCATCACTGATGTACTATGGGCCATCCCTGATATACTGTGGACCATCCCTAAAGTACTGTGGATCATCACTGATGTACTGTGGATCATCACTGATGTACTGTGGATCATCACTGATGTACTATGGATCATCACTGATGTACTATGGATCATCACTGATGTACTATGGATCATCACTGATGTACTTTGAGCCATCACTGATGTACTATGGATCATCACTGATGTACTATGGACCATCACTGATGTACTATGGGCCATCACTGGTGTACTATGGATCATCACTGATGTACTGTGGACCATCACTGATGTACTGTGGATCATCACTGATGTACTATAGATCATCACTGAAGTACTATGGATCATCACTTGTGTACTATGGATCATCACTGGTGTACTATGGATCATCACTGATGTACTATGGATCATCACTGATGTACTATGGATCATCACTGATGTACTGAGGATCATCATTGGTGTACTGAGGATCATCATTGATGTACTGTGGATCATCACTGATGTACTATAGATCATCACTGAAGTACTATGGATCATCACTTGTGTACTATGGATCATCACTGGTGTACTATGGATCATCACTGATGTACTATGGATCATCACTGATGTACTATGGATCATCACTGATGTACTGAGGATCATCATTGGTGTACTGAGGATCATCACTGATGTACTGTGGATCATCACTGATGTACTGTGGATCATCACTGATGTACTATGGGCCATCACTGATGTACTATGGATCATCACTGGTGTACTATGGATCATCACTGATGTACTGTGGACCATCCCTGATGTACTGTGGACCATCCCTGATGTACTGTGGATCATCACTGATGTACCGTGGATCAGCACTGATGTACTGAGAATCATCACTGATGTACTGTGGATCATCACTGATGTACTGTGGATCATCACTGATGTACTATGGGCCATCACAGGTGTACTATGGATCATCACTGGTGTACTATGGATCATCACTGATGTACTATGGATCATCACTGATGTACTATGGATCATCACTGATGTACTATGGACCATCACTGATGTACTATGGGCCATCACTGATGTACTGAGGATCATCACTGGTGTACTATGGATCATCACTGGTGTACTGTGGATCATCACTGATGTACTATGGGCCATCACTGATGTACTGAGGATCATCACTGGTGTACTATGGATCATCACTGGTGTACTGTGGATCATCACTGATGTACTTTGGATCATCACTGATGTACTGTGGATCATCACTGATGTACTATAGATCATCACTGATGTACTGTGGATCATCACTGATATACTATAGATCATCACTGATGTACTGAGGATCATCACTGATGTACTATGGATCATCACTGATGTACTATGGATCATCACTGATGTACTGAGGATCATCACTAATGTACTATGGATCATCACTGATGTACCATGGATCATCACTGATGTACCGTGGATCATCACTGATGTACTATAGATCATCACTGAAGTACTATGGGCCATCACTGGTGTACTATGGATCATCATTGATGTATTATGGATCATCACTGATGTACTATGGATCATCACTGATGTACTATGGATCATCACTGATGTACTATGAGCCATCACTGATGTACTATGGGCCATCACTGGTGTACTATGGATCATCACTGGTGTACTATGGGCCATCACTGGTGTACTATGGGCCATCATTGGTGTACTATGGGCCATCACTGGTGTACTATGGATCATCACTGGTGCACTGTACTGTGGATCATCACTGGTGTACTATGGATCATCACTGATGTACTATGGATCATCACTGATGTACTATGGATCATCACTTATGTACTATGGATCATCACTGATGTACTATGGGCCATCACTGATGTACTATAGTTCATCACTAATGTACTATGGGCCATCACTGGTGTACTATAGTTCATCACTAATGTACTATGGGCCATCACTGGTGTACTATGGATCATCACTGGTGTACTATGGATCATCACTGGTGTACTATGGATCATCACTGATGTACTGTGGACCATCACTGGTGTACTGTGGATCATCCCTGGTGTACTATGGATCATCACTGGTGTATTATGGATCATCACTTATGTACTATGGGCCATCACTGATGTACTATGGGCCATCACTGATGTACTATGGGCCATCACTGATGTACTATGGGCCATCCCTGATGCACTGTGGATCATCACTGATGTACTGTGGATCACCACTGATGTACTGTGGATCATCACTGATGTACTATGGATCATCACTGATGTAATATGGATCATCACTGATGTACTATGGATCATCACTGATGTACTATGGATCATCACTTATGTACTTTGAGCCATCACTGATGTACTATGGATCATCACTGATGTACTATGGACCATCACTGATGTACTATGGGCCATCACTGGTGTACTATGGATCATCACTGATGTACTGTGGACCATCACTGATGTACTGTGGATCATCACTGATGTACTATAGATTATCACTGAAGTACTATGGATCATCACTTGTGTACTATGGATCATCACTGGTGTACTATGGATCATCACTGATGTACTATGGATCATCACTGATGTACTGAGGATCATCATTGGTGTACTGAGGATCATCACTGATGTACTGTGGATCATCACTGATGTACTGTGGATCATCACTGATGTACTATGGGCCATCACTGATGTACTATGGATCATCACTGGTGTACTATGGATCATCACTGATGTACTGTGGACCATCCCTGATGTACTGTGGACCATCCCTGATGTACTGTGGATCATCACTGATGTACCGTGGATCAGCACTGATGTACTGAGAATCATCACTGATGTACTGTGGATCATCACTGATGTACTGTGGATCATCACTGATGTACTATGGGCCATCACAGGTGTACTATGGATCATCACTGGTGTACTATGGATCATCACTGATGTACTATGGATCATCACTGATGTACTATGGATCATCACTGATGTACTATGGACCATCACTGATGTACTATGGGCCATCACTGGTGTACTATGGATCATCACTGATGTACTGTGGACCATCCCTGATGTACTGTGGATCATCACTGATGTACTGTGGACCATCCCTGGTGTACTATGGATCATCCCTGGTGTACTATGGATCATCACTGGTGTACTATGAATCATCACTGGTGTACTATGGATCATCACTGGTGTACTGTGGACCATCCCTGATGTACTGTGGATCATCACTGATGTACTGTGGATCATCACTGATGTACTGTGGATCATCACTGATGTGCTATGGATCATCACTGATGTGCTATGGATCATCACTGATGTACTATGAGCCATCACTGATGTACTATGGATCATCACTGGTGTACTATGGATCATCACTGGTGTACTGTGGACCATCCCTGATGTACTGTGGATCATCACTGATGTACTATGAGCCATCACTGATGTATTATGGGCCATCACTGATGTACTGTGGATCATCACTGATGTACTATAGATCATCACTGATGTACTGTGGATAATCACTGATGCACTGTGGATCATCACTGATATACTGAGGATCATCACTGGTGTACTATGGATCATCACTGATGTACTATGGATCATCACTGATGTACTATGGATCATCACTGATGTACTATGGATCATCACTGATGTACTATGGACCATCACTGATGTACTATGGGCCATCACTGATGTACTGAGGATCATCACTGGTGTACTATGGATCATCACTGGTGTACTGTGGATCATCACTGATGTACTTTGGATCATCACCGATGTACTGTGGATCATCACTGATGTACTATAGATCATCACTGATGTACTGTGGATCATCACTGATATACTATAGATCATCACTGATGTACTGAGGATCATCACTGATGTACTATGGATCATCACTGATGTACTATGGATCATCACTGATGTACTGAGGATCATCACTAATGTACTATGGATCATCACTGATGTACCATGGATCATCACTGATGTACCGTGGATCATCACTGATGTACTATAGATCATCACTGAAGTACTATGGGCCATCACTGGTGTACTATGGATCATCATTGATGTATTATGGATCATCACTGATGTACTATGGATCATCACTGATGTACTATGGATCATCACTGATGTACTATGAGCCATCACTGATGTACTATGGGCCATCACTGGTGTACTATGGATCATCACTGGTGTACTATGGGCCATCACTGGTGTACTATGGGCCATCATTGGTGTACTATGGGCCATCACTGGTGTACTATGGATCATCACTGGTGTACTGTACTGTGGATCATCACTGGTGTACTATGGATCATCACTGATGTACTATGGATCATCACTGATGTACTATGGATCATCACTGATGTACTATGGATCATCACTGATGTACTATGAGCCATCACTGATGTACTATGGGCCATCACTGGTGTACTATGGATCATCACTGGTGTACTATGGGCCATCACTGGTGTACTATGGGCCATCATTGGTGTACTATGGGCCATCACTGGTGTACTATGGATCATCACTGGTGTACTGTACTGTGGATCATCACTGGTGTACTATGGATCATCACTGATGTACTATGGATCATCACTGATGTACTATGGATCATCACTTATGTACTATGGATCATCACTGATGTACTGTGGATCATCACTGATGTACTGTGGATCATCACTGATGTACTGTGGATCATCACTGGTGTATTATGGAGCATCACTGGTGTACTATGGATCATCACTGATGTACTATGGATCATCACTGATGTACTGTGGACCATCACGGATGTACTGTGGATCATCACTGATGTACTGTGGATCATCACTGATGTACTGTGGATCATCACTGATGTACTGTGGATCATCACTGGTGTACTGTGGATCATCACTGATGTACTATGGATCATCACTGGTGTACTATGGATCATCACTGATGTACTTTGAGCAATCACTGATGTACTTTGAGCCATCACTGATGTACTATGGATCATCACTGATGTACTATGGACCATCACTGATGTACTATGGGCCATCACTGGTGTACTATGGATCATCACTGATGTACTGTGGACCATCACTAATGTACTGTGGATCATCACTGATGTACTATAGATCATCACTGAAGTACTATGGATCATCACTGGTGTACTATGGATCATCACTGGTGTACTATGGATCACCACTGGTGTACTATGGATCATCACTGATGTACTATGGATCATCACTGATGTACTGAGGATCATCGCTGGTGTACTGAGGATCATCACTGATGTACTGTGGATCATCACTGATGTACTGTGGATCATCACTGATGTACTGTGGATCATCACTGATGTACTGTAGATCAGCACTGATGTACTGAGGATCATCACTGATGTACTGTGGATCATCACTGATGTACTGTGGATCATCACTGATGTACTATGGGCCATCACAGGTGTACTATGGATCATCACTGGTGTACTTTGGATCATCACTGATGTACTATGGACCATCACTGATGTACTATGGATCATCACTGATGTACTATAGATCATCACTGATGTACTATGGGCCATCACTGGTGTACTATGGATCATCACTGATGTACTGTGGACCATCCCTGATGTACTGTGGATCATCACTGATGTACTGAGGATCATCACTGGTGTACTGTGGATCATCACTGATGTACCGTAGATCAGCACTGATGTACTGAGGATCATCACTGATGTACTGTGGATCATCACTGATGTACTGTGGATCATCACTGATGTACTATGGGCCATCACAGGTGTACTATGGATCATCACTGGTGTACTTTGGATCATCACTGATGTACTGTGGACCATCACTGATGTACTATGGATCATCACTGATGTACTATAGATCATCACTGATGTACTATGGGCCATCACTGGTGTACTATGGATCATCACTGATGTACTGTGGACCATCCCTGATGTACTGTGGATCATCACTGATGTACCGTAGATCAGCACTGATGTACTGAGGATCATCACTGATGTACTGTGGATCATCACTGATGTACTGTGGGCCATCACAGGTGTACTATGGATCATCACTGGTGTACTTTGGATCATCACTGATGTACTATGGACCATCACTGATGTACTATGGATCATCACTGATGTACTATGGATCATCACTGATGTACTGTGGACCATCCCTGATGTACTGTGGACCATCCCTGATGTACTGTGGACCATCCCCGATGTACTGTGGACCATCACTGATGTACTATAGATCATCACTGATGTACTATGGACCATCACTGGTGTACTATGGACCATCACTGGTGTACCATGGATCATCACTGATGTACTATGGGCCATCACAGGTGTACTATGGATCATCACTGGTGTACTTTGGATCATCACTGATGTACTATGGACCATCACTGATGTACTATGGATCATCACTGATGTACTATAGATCATCACTGATGTACTATGGGCCATCACTGGTGTACTATGGATCATCACTGATGTACTGTGGACCATCCCTGATGTACTGTGGATCATCACTGATGTACTGAGGATCATCACTGGTGTACTATGGATCATCACTGACATACTATGGATCATCACTGACGTACTATGGATCATCACTGACGTACTATGGATCATCAATGATGTACTATGGATCATCACTGATGTACTATAGATCATCACTGATGTACTTTGGGCCATCACTGGTGTACTATGGATCATCACTGATGTACTGTGGACCATCCCTGATGTACTGTGGATCATCACTGATGTACTGTGGATCATCACTGATGTACTGTGGATCATCACTGATGTACTGTGGATCATCACTGATGTACTGTGGATATCATCACTGATGTACTGAGGACCATCCCTGATGTACTGTGGACCATCACTGATGTACTGTGGATCATCACTGACGTACTATGGATCATCAATGATGTACTATGGATCATCACTGATGTACTATAGATCATCACTGAAGTACTATGGGCCATCACTGGTGTATTATGGATCATCATTGATGTATTATGGATCATCACTGATGTACTATGGATCATCACTGATGTACTATGGATCATCACTGATGTACTATGAGCCATCACTGATGTACTATGGGCCATCACTGGTGTACTATGGATCATCACTGGTGTACTATGGGCCATCACTGGTGTACTATGGGCCATCATTGGTGTACTATGGGCCATCACTGGTGTACTATGGATCATCACTGGTGTACTGTACTGTGGATCATCACTGGTGTACTATGGATCATCACTGATGTACTATGGATCATCACTGATGTACTATGGATCATCACTTATGTACTATGGATCATCACTGATGTACTATGGGCCATCACTGATGTACTATAGTTCATCACTAATGTACTATGGGCCATCACTGGTGTACTATAGTTCATCACTAATGTACTATGGGCCATCACTGGTGTACTATGGATCATCACTGGTGTACTATGGATCATCACTGGTGTACTATGGATCATCACTGGTGTACTATGGATCATCACTGATGTACTGTGGACCATCACTGGTGTACTGTGGATCATCCCTGGTGTACTATGGATCATCACTGGTGTATTATGGATCATCACTTATGTACTATGGGCCATCACTGATGTACTATGGGCCATCACTGATGTACTATGGGCCATCACTGATGTACTATGGGCCATCCCTGATATACTGTGGACCATCCCTAAAGTACTGTGGATCATCACTGATGTACTGTGGATCATCACTGATGTACTGTGGATCATCACTGATGTACTATGGATCATCACTGATGTACTATGGATCATCACTGATGTACTATGGATCATCACTGATGTACTTTGAGCCATCACTGATGTACTATGGATCATCACTGATGTACTATGGACCATCACTGATGTACTATGGGCCATCACTGGTGTACTATGGATCATCACTGATGTACTGTGGACCATCACTGATGTACTGTGGATCATCACTGATGTACTATAGATCATCACTGAAGTACTATGGATCATCACTTGTGTACTATGGATCATCACTGGTGTACTATGGATCATCACTGATGTACTATGGATCATCACTGATGTACTATGGATCATCACTGATGTACTGAGGATCATCATTGGTGTACTGAGGATCATCACTGATGTACTGTGGATCATCACTGATGTACTATAGATCATCACTGAAGTACTATGGATCATCACTTGTGTACTATGGATCATCACTGGTGTACTATGGATCATCACTGATGTACTATGGATCATCACTGATGTACTATGGATCATCACTGATGTACTGAGGATCATCATTGGTGTACTGAGGATCATCACTGATGTACTGTGGATCATCACTGATGTACTGTGGATCATCACTGATGTACTATGGGCCATCACTGATGTACTATGGATCATCACTGGTGTACTATGGATCATCACTGATGTACTGTGGACCATCCCTGATGTACTGTGGACCATCCCTGATGTACTGTGGATCATCACTGATGTACCGTGGATCAGCACTGATGTACTGAGAATCATCACTGATGTACTGTGGATCATCACTGATGTACTGTGGATCATCACTGATGTACTATGGGCCATCACAGGTGTACTATGGATCAACACTGGTGTACTATGGATCATCACTGATGTACTATGGATCATCACTGATGTACTATGGATCATCACTGATGTACTATGGATCATCACTGATGTACTATGGACCATCACTGATGTACTATGGGCCATCACTGATGTACTGAGGATCATCACTGGTGTACTATGGATCATCACTGGTGTACTGTGGATCATCACTGATGTACTATGGGCCATCACTGATGTACTGAGGATCATCACTGGTGTACTATGGATCATCACTGGTGTACTGTGGATCATCACTGATGTACTTTGGATCATCACTGATGTACTGTGGATCATCACTGATGTACTATAGATCATCACTGATGTACTGTGGATCATCACTGATATACTATAGATCATCACTGATGTACTGAGGATCATCACTGATGTACTATGGATCATCACTGATGTACTATGGATCATCACTGATGTACTGAGGATCATCACTAATGTACTATGGATCATCACTGATGTACCATGGATCATCACTGATGTACCGTGGATCATCACTGATGTACTATAGATCATCACTGAAGTACTATGGGCCATCACTGGTGTACTATGGATCATCATTGATGTATTATGGATCATCACTGATGTACTATGGATCATCACTGATGTACTATGGATCATCACTGATGTACTATGAGCCATCACTGATGTACTATGGGCCATCACTGGTGTACTATGGATCATCACTGGTGTACTATGGGCCATCACTGGTGTACTATGGGCCATCATTGGTGTACTATGGGCCATCACTGGTGTACTATGGATCATCACTGGTGTACTGTACTGTGGATCATCACTGGTGTACTATGGATCATCACTGATGTACTATGGATCATCACTGATGTACTATGGATCATCACTTATGTACTATGGATCATCACTGATGTACTATGGGCCATCACTGATGTACTATAGTTCATCACTAATGTACTATGGGCCATCACTGGTGTACTATAGTTCATCACTAATGTACTATGGGCCATCACTGGTGTACTATGGATCATCACTGGTGTACTATGGATCATCACTGGTGTACTATGGATCATCACTGATGTACTGTGGACCATCACTGGTGTACTGTGGATCATCCCTGGTGTACTATGGATCATCACTGGTGTATTATGGATCATCACTTATGTACTATGGGCCATCACTGATGTACTATGGGCCATCACTGATGTACTATGGGCCATCACTGATGTACTATGGGCCATCCCTGATGCACTGTGGATCATCACTGATGTACTGTGGATCACCACTGATGTACTGTGGATCATCACTGATGTACTATGGATCATCACTGATGTACTATGGATCATCACTGATGTACTATGGATCATCACTGATGTACTTTGAGCCATCACTGATGTACTATGGATCATCACTGATGTACTATGGACCATCACTGATGTACTATGGGCCATCACTGGTGTACTATGGATCATCACTGATGTACTGTGGACCATCACTGATGTACTGTGGATCATCACTGATGTACTATAGATTATCACTGAAGTACCATGGATCATCACTTGTGTACTATGGATCATCACTGGTGTACTATGGATCATCACTGATGTACTATGGATCATCACTGATGTACTGAGGATCATCATTGGTGTACTGAGGATCATCACTGATGTACTGTGGATCATCACTGATGTACTGTGGATCATCACTGATGTACTATGGGCCATCACTGATGTACTATGGATCATCACTGGTGTACTATGGATCATCACTGATGTACTGTGGACCATCCCTGATGTACTGTGGACCATCCCTGATGTACTGTGGATCATCACTGATGTACCGTGGATCAGCACTGATGTACTGAGAATCATCACTGATGTACTGTGGATCATCACTGATGTACTGTGGATCATCACTGATGTACTATGGGCCATCACAGGTGTACTATGGATCATCACTGGTGTACTATGGATCATCACTGATGTACTATGGATCATCACTGATGTACTATGGATCATCACTGATGTACTATGGACCATCACTGATGTACTATGGGCCATCACTGGTGTACTATGGATCATCACTGATGTACTGTGGACCATCCCTGATGTACTGTGGATCATCACTGATGTACTGTGGACCATCCCTGGTGTACTATGGATCATCCCTGGTGTACTATGGATCATCACTGGTGTACTATGAATCATCACTGGTGTACTATGGATCATCACTGGTGTACTGTGGACCATCCCTGATGTACTGTGGATCATCACTGATGTACTGTGGATCATCACTGATGTACTGTGGATCATCACTGATGTGCTATGGATCATCACTGATGTGCTATGGATCATCACTGATGTACTATGAGCCATCACTGATGTACTATGGATCATCACTGGTGTACTATGGATCATCACTGGTGTACTGTGGACCATCCCTGATGTACTGTGGATCATCACTGATGTACTATGAGCCATCACTGATGTATTATGGGCCATCACTGATGTACTGTGGATCATCACTGATGTACTATAGATCATCACTGATGTACTGTGGATAATCACTGATGCACTGTGGATCATCACTGATATACTGAGGATCATCACTGGTGTACTATGGATCATCACTGATGTACTATGGATCATCACTGATGTACTATGGATCATCACTGATGTACTATGGATCATCACTGATGTACTATGGACCATCACTGATGTACTATGGGCCATCACTGATGTACTGAGGATCATCACTGGTGTACTATGGATCATCACTGGTGTACTGTGGATCATCACTGATGTACTATGGGCCATCACTGATGTACTGAGGATCATCACTGGTGTACTATGGATCATCACTGGTGTACTGTGGATCATCACTGATGTACTTTGGATCATCACTGATGTACTGTGGATCATCACTGATGTACTATAGATCATCACTGATGTACTGTGGATCATCACTGATATACTATAGATCATCACTGATGTACTGAGGATCATCACTGATGTACTGTGGATCATCACTGATATACTATAGATCATCACTGATGTACTGAGGATCATCACTGATGTACTATGGATCATCACTGATGTACTATGGATCATCACTGATGTACTGAGGATCATCACTAATGTACTATGGATCATCACTGATGTACCATGGATCATCACTGATGTACCGTGGATCATCACTGATGTACTATAGATCATCACTGAAGTACTATGGGCCATCACTGGTGTACTATGGATCATCATTGATGTATTATGGATCATCACTGATGTACTATGGATCATCACTGATGTACTATGGATCATCACTGATGTACTATGAGCCATCACTGATGTACTATGGGCCATCACTGGTGTACTATGGATCATCACTGGTGTACTATGGGCCATCACTGGTGTACTATGGGCCATCATTGGTGTACTATGGGCCATCACTGGTGTACTATGGATCATCACTAGTGTACTGTACTGTGGATCATCACTGGTGTACTATGGATCATCACTGATGTACTATGGATCATCACTGATGTACTATGGATCATCACTTATGTACTATGGGCCATCACTGATGTACTATGGGCCATCACTGATGTACTATAGTTCATCACTAATGTACTATGGGCCATCACTGGTGTACTATAGTTCATCACTAATGTACTATGGGCCATCACTGGTGTACTATGGATCATCACTGGTGTACTATGGATCATCACTGGTGTACTATGGATCATCACTGATGTACTGTGGACCATCACTGGTGTACTGTGGATCATCCCTGGTGTACTATGGATCATCACTGGTGTATTATGGATCATCACTTATGTACTATGGGCCATCACTGATGTACTATGGGCCATCACTGATGTACTATGGGCCATCACTGATGTACTATGGGCCATCACTGATGTACTATGGGCCATCCCTGATGCACTGTGGATCATCACTGATGTACTGTGGATCACCACTGATGTACTGTGGATCATCACTGATGTACTATGGATCATCACTGATGTACTATGGATCATCACTGATGTACTATGGATCATCACTGATGTACTTTGAGCCATCACTGATGTACTATGGATCATCACTGATGTACTATGGACCATCACTGATGTACTATGGGCCATCACTGGTGTACTATGGATCATCACTGATGTACTGTGGACCATCACTGATGTACTGTGGATCATCACTGATGTACTATAGATTATCACTGAAGTACTATGGATCATCACTTGTGTACTATGGATCATCACTGGTGTACTATGGATCATCACTGATGTACTATGGATCATCACTGATGTACTGAGGATCATCATTGGTGTACTGAGGATCATCACTGATGTACTGTGGATCATCACTGATGTACTGTGGATCATCACTGATGTACTATGGGCCATCACTGATGTACTATGGATCATCACTGGTGTACTATGGATCATCACTGATGTACTGTGGACCATCCCTGATGTACTGTGGACCATCCCTGATGTACTGTGGATCATCACTGATGTACCGTGAATCAGCACTGATGTACTGAGAATCATCACTGATGTACTGTGGATCATCACTGATGTACTGTGGATCATCACTGATGTACTATGGGCCATCACAGGTGTACTATGGATCATCACTGGTGTACTATGGATCATCACTGATGTACTATGGATCATCACTGATGTACTATGGACCATCACTGATGTACTATGGGCCATCACTGGTGTACTATGGATCATCACTGATGTACTGTGGACCATCCCTGATGTACTGTGGATCATCACTGATGTACTGTGGACCATCCCTGGTGTACTATGGATCATCCCTGGTGTACTATGGATCATCACTGGTGTACTATGAATCATCACTGGTGTACTATGGATCATCTTTGGTGTACTGTGGACCATCCCTGATGTACTGTGGATCATCACTGATGTACTGTGGATCATCACTGATGTACTGTGGATCATCACTGATGTGCTATGGATCATCACTGATGTGCTATGGATCATCACTGATGTACTATGAGCCATCACTGATGTACTATGGATCATCACTGGTGTACTATGGATCATCACTGGTGTACTGTGGACCATCCCTGATGTACTGTGGATCATCACTGATGTACTATGAGCCATCACTGATGTATTATGGGCCATCACTGATGTACTGTGGATCATCACTGATGTACTATAGATCATCACTGATGTACTGTGGATAATCACTGATGCACTGTGGATCATCACTGATATACTGAGGATCATCACTGGTGTACTATGGATCATCACTGATGTACTGTGGATCATCACTGATGTACTATAGATCATCACTGATGTACTGTGGACCATCACTGATGTACTGTGAATCATCACTGATGTACTGTGGATCATCACTGAAGTACTATGGATCATCACTGGTGTACTATGGATCATCACTGATGTACTATGGATCATCACTGATGTACTATGGATCATCACTGATGTACTGAGGATCATCACTGGTGTACTGAGGATCATCACTGATGTACTGTGGATCATCACTGATGTACCGTGGATCGTCACTGATGTACCGTGGATCATCACTGATGTACCGTAGATAATCACTGATGTACTATAGATCATCACTGAAGTACTATGGGCCATCACTGGTGTACTATGGATCATCACTGATGTATTATGGATCATCACTGATGTACTATGGATCATCACTGGTGTACTATGGATCATCACTGATGTACTATGAGCCATCACTGATGTACTATGGGCCATCCCTGGTGTACTGTGGATCATCTCTGGTGTACTGTGGACCATCACTGATGCACTGTGGACCATTACTGGTGTACTGTGGATCATCACTGGTGTACTGTGGATCATCACTGGTGTACTGTGGCTCATCCCTGGTGTACTATGGATCATCACTGATGTACTATGGATCATCACTGATGTACTATGGGCCATCACTGATGTACTATGGGCCATCACTGGTGTACTATGGATCATCACTGATGTACTATGGGCCATCATTGATGTACTATAGTTCATCATTGATGTACTATGGGCCATCACTGATGTACTATGGGCCATCACTGATGTACTATGGGCCGTCACTGATGTACTATGGGCCATCACTGGTGTACTATGGGCCATCACTGGTGTACTATGGATCATCACTGGTGTACTATGGACCATCACTGGTGTACTATGGACCATCACTGATGTACTGTGGACCACCACTGATGTACTGTGGATCATCCCTTGTGTACTATGGATCATCACTGGTGTACTATGGATCATCACTGATGTACTATGGGACCTCACTGATGTACTGTGGACCATCACTGATGTACTGTGGATCATCACTGATGTACTGTGGATCATCACTGATGTACTATAGATCATCACTGATGTACTATGGGCCATCACTGGTGTACTATGGGCCATCACTGGTGTACTATGGATCATCACTGGTGTACTATGGGCCATCACTGGTGTACTATGGGCCATCACTGGTGTACTATGGGCCATCACTGGTGTACTATGGGCCATCACTGGTTTACTATGGATCATCACTGGTGTACTATGGACCATCACTGATGTACTGTGGACCATCACTGGTGTACTGTGGATCATCACTGGTGTACTTTGGATCATCCCTGGTGTACTATGGATCATCACTGGTGTACTATGGATCATCACTGGTGTACTGTGGATCATCACTGATGTGCTATGGGCCATCACTGATGTACTGTGGATCATCACTGATATACTGTGGACCATCCCTGATGTACTATGGGCCATCACTGATGTACTATGGGCCATCACAGGTGTACTATGGGCCATCACTGATGTACTATGGATCATCACTGGTGTACTATGGATCATCACTGGTGTACTATGGATGATCACTGGTGTACTATGGACCATCACTGATGTACTATGGACCATCACTGATGTACTATGGACCATCACTGGTGTACTATGGATCATCACTGATGTACTGTGGACCATCACTGATGTACTGTGGACCATCACTGATGTACTGTGGATCATCACTGATGTACTGTGGATCATCACTGATGTACTGTGGATCATCACTGGTGTACTATGGGCCATCACTGGTGTATTATGGAGCATCACTGGTGTACTATGGATCATCACTGATGTACTATGGATCATCACTGATGTACTGTGGACCATCACGGATGTACTGTGGATCATCACTGATGTACTGTGGATCATCACTGATGTACTGTGGATCATCACTTATGTACTGTGGATCATCACTGGTGTACTATGGATCATCACTGATGTACTATGGATCATCACTGGTGTACTATGGATCATCACTGATGTACTTTGAGCAATCACTGATGTACTTTGAGCCATCACTGATGTACTATGGATCATCACTGATGTACTGTGGATCATCACTGATGTACTATAGATCATCACTGAAGTACTATGGATCATCACTGGTGTACTATGGATCATCACTGGTGTACTATGGATCATCACTGATGTACTATGGATCATCACTGATGTACTGAGGATCATCGCTGGTGTACTGAGGATCATCACTGATGTACTGTGGATCATCACTGATGTACTGTGGATCATCACTGATGTACTATGGGCCATCACTGATGTACTATGGATCATCACTGGTGTACTATGGATCATCACTGATGTACTGTGGACCATCCCTGATGTACTGTGGACCATCCCTGATGTACTGTGGATCATCACTGATGTACTGTAGATCAGCACTGATGTACTGAGGATCATCACTGATGTACTGTGGATCATCACTGATGTACTGTGGATCATCACTGATGTACTATGGGCCATCACAGGTGTACTATGGATCATCACTGGTGTACTTTGGATCATCACTGATGTACTGTGGATCATCACTGATGTACTATAGATCATCACTGATGTACTATGGGCCATCACTGGTGTACTATGGGCCATCACTGGTGTACTATGGATCATCACTGGTGTACTATGGGCCATCACTGGTGTACTATGGGCCATCACTGGTGTACTATGGGCCATCACTGGTGTACTATGGGCCATCACTGGTGTACTATGGACCATCACTGATGTACTGTGGACCATCACTGGTGTACTGTGGATCATCACTGGTGTACTTTGGATCATCCCTGGTGTACTATGGATCATCACTGGTGTACTATGGATCATCACTGGTGTACTGTGGATCATCACTGATGTGCTATGGGCCATCACTGATGTACTGTGGATCATCACTGATATACTGTGGACCATCCCATATGTACTATGGGCCATCACTGATGTACTGTGGGCCATCACAGGTGTACTATGGGCCATCACTGATGTACTATGGATCATCACTGGTGTACTATGGATCATCACTGATGTACTATGGATGATCACTGGTGTACTATGGACCATCACTGATGTACTATGGACCATCACTGATGTACTATGGGCCATCACTGGTGTACTATGGATCATCACTGATGTACTGTGGACCATCACTGATGTACTGTGGACCATCACTGATGTACTGTGGATCATCACTGATGTACTGTGGATCATCACTGATGTACTGTGGATCATCACTGGTGTACTATGGGCCATCACTGGTGTATTATGGAGCATCACTGGTGTACTATGGATCATCACTGATGTACTATGGATCATCACTGATGTACTGTGGACCATCACGGATGTACTGTGGATCATCACTGATGTACTGTGGATCATCACTGATGTACTGTGGATCATCACTGATGTACTGTGGATCATCACTGGTGTACTATGGATCATCACTGATGTACTATGGATCATCACTGGTGTACTATGGATCATCACTGATGTACTTTGAGCAATCACTGATGTACTTTGAGCCATCACTGATGTACTATGGATCATCACTGATGTACTATGGACCATCACTGATGTACTATGGGCCATCACTGGTGTACTATGGATCATCACTGATGTACTGTGGACCATCACTAATGTACTGTGGATCATCACTGATGTAATATAGATCATCACTGAAGTACTATGGATCATCACTGGTGTACTATGGATCATCACTGGTGTACTATGGATCATCACTGGTGTACTATGGATCATCACTGATGTACTATGGATCATCACTGATGTACTGACGATCATCGCTGGTGTACTGAGGATCATCACTGATGTACTGTGGATCATCACTGATGTACTGTGGATCATCACTGATGTACTATGGGCCATCACTGATGTACTATGGATCATCACTGGTGTACTATGGATCATCACTGATGTACTGTGGACCATCCCTGATGTACTGTGGACCATCCCTGATGTACTGTGGATCATCACTGATGTACTGTAGATCAGCACTGATGTACTGTGGATCATCACTGATGTACTGTGGATCATCACTGATGTACTGTGGATCATCACTGATGTACTATGGGCCATCACAGGTGTACTATGGATCATCACTGGTGTACTTTGGATCATCACTGATGTACTATGGACCATCACTGATGTACTATGGATCATCACTGATGTACTATAGATCATCACTGATGTACTATGGGCCATCACTGGTGTACTATGGATCATCACTGATGTACTGTGGACCATCCCTGATGTACTGTGGATCATCACTGATGTACTGAGGATCATCACTGGTGTACTGTGGATCATCACTGATGTACCGTAGATCAGCACTGATGTACTGAGGATCATCACTGATGTACTGTGGATCATCACTGATGTACTGTGGATCATCACTGATGTACTATGGGCCATCACAGGTGTACTATGGATCATCACTGGTGTACTTTGGATCATCACTGATGTACTGTGGACCATCACTGATGTACTATGGATCATCACTGATGTACTATAGATCATCACTGATGTACTATGGGCCATCACTGGTGTACTATGGATCATCACTGATGTACTGTGGACCATCCCTGATGTACTGTGGATCATCACTGATGTACTATAGATCAGCACTGATGTACTGAGGATCATCACTGATGTACTGTGGATCATCACTGATGTACTGTGGGCCATCACAGGTGTACTATGGATCATCACTGGTGTACTTTGGATCATCACTGATGTACTATGGACCATCACTGATGTACTATGGATCATCACTGATGTACTATGGATCATCACTGATGTACTGTGGACCATCCCTGATGTACTGTGGACCATCCCTGATGTACTGTGGACCATCCCTGATGTACTGTGGACCATCCCCGATGTACTGTGGACCATCACTGATGTACTATAGATCATCACTGATGTACTATGGACCATCACTGGTGTACTATGGACCATCACTGGTGTACTATGGATCATCACTGATGTACTATGGGCCATCACAGGTGTACTATGGATCATCACTGGTGTACTTTGGATCATCACTGATGTACTATGGACCATCACTGATGTACTATGGATCATCACTGATGTACTATAGATCATCACTGATGTACTATGGGCCATCACTGGTGTACTATGGATCATCACTGATGTACTGTGGACCATCCCTGATGTACTGTGGATCATCACTGATGTACTGAGGATCATCACTGGTGTACTATGGATCATCACTGACATACTATGGATCATCACTGACGTACTATGGATCATCACTGACGTACTATGGATCATCAATGACGTACTATGGATCATCACTGATGTACTATAGATCATCACTGATGTACTTTGGGCCATCACTGGTGTACTATGGATCATCACTGATGTACTGTGGACCATCCCTGATGTACTGTGGATCATCACTGATGTACTGTGGATCATCACTGATGTACTGTGGATCATCACTGATGTACTGTGGATCATCACTGATGTACTGTGGATATCATCACTGATGTACTGAGGACCATCCCTGATGTACTGTGGACCATCACTGATGTACTGTGGACCATCACTGATGTACTGTGGACCATCACTGATGTACTGTGGATCATCACTGATGTTCTATGGACCATCACTGATGTTCTATAGATCATCACTGATGTACTGTGGATCATCACTGATGTACTGTGGATCATCACTGATGTACTATAGATCATCACTGATGTACTATGGGCCATCACTGGTGTACTATGGGCCATCACTGGTGTACTATGGGCCATCACTGGTGTACTATGGATCATCACTGGCGTACTATAGATCATCACTGATGTACTGTGGATCATCACTGATGTACTGTGGATCATCACTGATGTACTATGGGCCATCACTGATGTACTGAGGATCATCACTGGTGTACTATGGATCATCGCTGGTGTACTGTGGATCATCACTGATTTACTTTGGATCATCACTGATGTACTGTGGATCATCACTGATGTACTATAGATCATCACTGATGTACTGTGGATCATCACTGATATACTATAGATCATCACTGATGTACTGAGGATCATCACTGATGTACTATGGATCATCACTGATGTACTATGGATCATCACTGATGTACTGAGGATCATCACTAATGTACTATGGATCATCACTGATGTACCATGGATCATCACTGATGTACCATGGATGATCACTGATGTACTATAGATCATCACTGAAGTACTATGGGCCATCACTGGTGTACTATGGATCATCATTGATGTATTATGGATCATCACTGATGTACTATGGATCATCACTGATGTACTATGGATCATCACTGATGTACTATGAGCCATCACTGATGTACTATGGGCCATCACTGGTGTACTATGGATCATCACTGGTGTACAATGGGCCATCACTGGTGTACTATGGGCCATCATTGGTGTACTATGGGCCATCACTGGTGTACTATGGATCATCACTGGTGTACTGTACTGTGGATCATCACTGGTGTACTACGGATCATCACTGATGTACTATGGATCATCACTGATGTACTATGGATCATCACTTATGTACTATGGATCATCACTGATGTACTATGGGCCATCACTGATGTACTATAGTTCATCACTAATGTACTATGGGCCATCACTGGTGTACTATAGTTCATCACTAATGTACTATGGGCCATCACTGGTGTACTATGGATCATCACTGGTGTACTATGGATCATCACTGGTGTACTATGGATCATCACTGATGTACTGTGGACCATAACTGATGTACTGTGGACCATCACTGGTGTACTGTGGATCATCCCTGGTGTACTATGGATCATCACTGGTGTATTATGGATCATCACTTATGTACTATGGGCCATCACTGATGTACTATGGGCCATCACTGATGTACTATGGGCCATCACTGATGTACTATGGGCCATCCCTGATATACTGTGGACCATCTCTAAAGTACTGTGGATCATCACTGATGTACTGTGGATCATCACTGATGTACTGTGGATCATCACTGATGTACTATGGATCATCACTGATGTACTATGGATCATCACTGATGTACTATGGATCATCACTGATGTACTTTGAGCCATCACTGATGTACTATGGATCATCACTGATGTACTATGGACCATCACTGATGTACTATGGGCCATCACTGGTGTACTATGGATCATCACTGATGTACTGTGGACCATCACTGATGTACTGTGGATCATCACTGATGTACTATAGATCATCACTGAAGTACTATGGATCATCACTTGTGTACTATGGATCATCACTGGTGTACTATGGATCATCACTGATGTACTATGGATCATCACTGATGTACTATGGATCATCACTGATGTACTGAGGATCATCATTGGTGTACTGAGGATCATCACTGATGTACTGTGGATCATCACTGATGTACTATAGATCATCACTGAAGTACTATGGATCATCACTTGTGTACTATGGATCATCACTGGTGTACTATGGATCATCACTGATGTACTATGGATCATCACTGATGTACTATGGATCATCACTGATGTACTGAGGATCATCATTGGTGTACTGAGGATCATCACTGATGTACTGTGGATCATCACTGATGTACTGTGGATCATCACTGATGTACTATGGGCCATCACTGATGTACTATGGATCATCACTGGTGTACTATGGATCATCACTGATGTACTGTGGACCATCCCTGATGTACTGTGGACCATCCCTGATGTACTGTGGATCATCACTGATGTACCGTGGATCAGCACTGATGTACTGAGAATCATCACTGATGTACTGTGGATCATCACTGATGTACTGTGGATCATCACTGATGTACTATGGGCCATCACAGGTGTACTATGGATCATCACTGGTGTACTATGGATCATCACTGATGTACTATGGATCATCACTGATGTACTATGGATCATCACTGATGTACTATGGACCATCACTGATGTACTATGGGCCATCACTGATGTACTGAGGATCATCACTGGTGTACTATGGATCATCACTGGTGTACTGTGGATCATCACTGATGTACTATGGGCCATCACTGATGTACTGAGGATCATCACTGGTGTACTATGGATCATCACTGGTGTACTGTGGATCATCACTGATGTACTTTGGATCATCACTGATGTACTGTGGATCATCACTGATGTACTATAGATCATCACTGATGTACTGTGGATCATCACTGATATACTATAGATCATCACTGATGTACTGAGGATCATCACTGATGTACTATGGATCATCACTGATGTACTATAGATCATCACTGATGTACTGAGGATCATCACTAATGTACTATGGATCATCACTGATGTACCATGGATCATCACTGATGTACCATGGATGATCACTGATGTACTATAGATCATCACTGAAGTACTATGGGCCATCACTGGTGTACTATGGATCATCATTGATGTATTATGGATCATCACTGATGTACTATGGATCATCACTGATGTACTATGGATCATCACTGATGTACTATGAGCCATCACTGATGTACTATGGGCCATCACTGGTGTACTATGGATCATCACTGGTGTACAATGGGCCATCACTGGTGTACTATGGGCCATCATTGGTGTACTATGGGCCATCACTGGTGTACTATGGATCATCACTGGTGTACTGTACTGTGGATCATCACTGGTGTACTACGGATCATCACTGATGTACTATGGATCATCACTGATGTACTATGGATCATCACTTATGTACTATGGATCATCACTGATGTACTATGGGCCATCACTGATGTACTATAGTTCATCACTAATGTACTATGGGCCATCACTGGTGTACTATAGTTCATCACTAATGTACTATGGGCCATCACTGGTGTACTATGGATCATCACTGGTGTACTATGGATCATCACTGGTGTACTATGGATCATCACTGATGTACTGTGGACCATAACTGATGTACTGTGGACCATCACTGGTGTACTGTGGATCATCCCTGGTGTACTATGGATCATCACTGGTGTATTATGGATCATCACTTATGTACTATGGGCCATCACTGATGTACTATGGGCCATCACTGATGTACTATGGGCCATCACTGATGTACTATGGGCCATCCCTGATATACTGTGGACCATCTCTAAAGTACTGTGGATCATCACTGATGTACTGTGGATCATCACTGATGTACTGTGGATCATCACTGATGTACTATGGATCATCACTGATGTACTATGGATCATCACTGATGTACTATGGATCATCACTGATGTACTTTGAGCCATCACTGATGTACTATGGATCATCACTGATGTACTATGGACCATCACTGATGTACTATGGGCCATCACTGGTGTACTATGGATCATCACTGATGTACTGTGGACCATCACTGATGTACTGTGGATCATCACTGATGTACTATAGATCATCACTGAAGTACTATGGATCATCACTTGTGTACTATGGATCATCACTGGTGTACTATGGATCATCACTGATGTACTATGGATCATCACTGATGTACTATGGATCATCACTGATGTACTGAGGATCATCATTGGTGTACTGAGGATCATCACTGATGTACTGTGGATCATCACTGATGTACTGTGGATCATCACTGATGTACTATGGGCCATCACTGATGTACTATGGATCATCACTGGTGTACTATGGATCATCACTGATGTACTGTGGACCATCCCTGATGTACTGTGGACCATCCCTGATGTACTGTGGATCATCACTGATGTACCGTGGATCAGCACTGATGTACTGAGAATCATCACTGATGTACTGTGGATCATCACTGATGTACTGTGGATCATCACTGATGTACTATGGGCCATCACAGGTGTACTATGGATCATCACTGGTGTACTATGGATCATCACTGATGTACTATGGATCATCACTGATGTACTATGGACCATCACTGATGTACTATGGGCCATCACTGATGTACTGAGGATCATCACTGGTGTACTATGGATCATCACTGGTGTACTGTGGATCATCACTGATGTACTATGGGCCATCACTGATGTACTGAGGATCATCACTGGTGTACTATGGATCATCACTGGTGTACTGTGGATCATCACTGATGTACTTTGGATCATCACTGATGTACTGTGGATCATCACTGATGTACTATAGATCATCACTGATGTACTGTGGATCATCACTGATATACTATAGATCATCACTGATGTACTGAGGATCATCACTGATGTACTATGGATCATCACTGATGTACTATGGATCATCACTGATGTACTGAGGATCATCACTAATGTACTATGGATCATCACTGATGTACCATGGATCATCACTGATGTACCGTGGATCATCACTGATGTACTATAGATCATCACTGAAGTACTATGGGCCATCACTGGTGTACTATGGATCATCATTGATGTATTATGGATCATCACTGATGTACTATGGATCATCACTGATGTACTATGGATCATCACTGATGTACTATGAGCCATCACTGATGTACTATGGGCCATCACTGGTGTACTATGGATCATCACTGGTGTACTATGGGCCATCACTGGTGTACTATGGGCCATCATTGGTGTACTATGGGCCATCACTGGTGTACTATGGATCATCACTGGTGTACTGTACTGTGGATCATCACTGGTGTACTATGGATCATCACTGATGTACTATGGATCATCACTGATGTACTATGGATCATCACTTATGTACTATGGATCATCACTGATGTACTATGGGCCATCACTGATGTACTATAGTTCATCACTAATGTACTATGGGCCATCACTGGTGTACTATAGTTCATCACTAATGTACTATGGGCCATCACTGGTGTACTATGGATCATCACTGGTGTACTATGGATCATCACTGGTGTACTATGGATCATCACTGATGTACTGTGGACCATCACTGATGTACTGTGGACCATCACTGGTGTACTGTGGATCATCCCTGGTGTACTATGGATCATCACTGGAGTATTATGGATCATCACTTATGTACTATGGGCCATCACTGATGTACTATGGGCCATCACTGATGTACTATGGGCCATCACTGATGTACTATGGGCCATCCCTGATATACTGTGGACCATCCCTGATGCACTGTGGATCATCACTGATGTACTGTGGATCACCACTGATGTACTGTGGATCATCACTGATGTACTATGGATCATCACTGATGTACTATGGATCATCACTGATGTACTATGGATCATCACTGATGTACTTTGAGCCATCACTGATGTACTATGGATCATCACTGATGTACTATGGACCATCACTGATGTACTATGGGCCATCACTGGTGTACTATGGATCATCACTGATGTACTGTGGACCATCACTGATGTACTGTGGATCATCACTGATGTACTATAGATCATCACTGAAGTACTATGGATCATCACTTGTGTACTATGGATCATCACTGGTGTACTATGGATCATCACTGATGTACTATGGATCATCACTGATGTACTGAGGATCATCATTGGTGTACTGAGGATCATCACTGATGTACTGTGGATCATCACTGATGTACTGTGGATCATCACTGATGTACTATGGGCCATCACTGATGTACTATGGATCATCACTGGTGTACTATGGATCATCACTGATGTACTGTGGACCATCCCTGATGTACTGTGGACCATCCCTGATGTACTGTGGATCATCACTGATGTACCGTGGATCAGCACTGATGTACTGAGAATCATCACTGATGTACTGTGGATCATCACTGATGTACTGTGGATCATCACTGATGTACTATGGGCCATCACAGGTGTACTATGGATCATCACTGGTGTACTATGGATCATCACTGATGTACTATGGATCATCACTGATGTACTATGGACCATCACTGATGTACTATGGGCCATCACTGGTGTACTATGGATCATCACTGATGTACTGTGGACCATCCCTGATGTACTGTGGATCATCACTGATGTACTGTGGACCATCCCTGGTGTACTATGGATCATCCCTGGTGTACTATGGATCATCACTGGTGTACTATGAATCATCACTGGTGTACTATGGATCATCACTGGTGTACTGTGGACCATCCCTGATGTACTGTGGATCATCACTGATGTACTGTGGATCATCACTGATGTACTGTGGATCATCACTGATGTGCTATGGATCATCACTGATGTGCTATGGATCATCACTGATGTACTATGAGCCATCACTGATGTACTATGGATCATCACTGGTGTACTATGGATCATCACTGGTGTACTGTGGACCATCCCTGATGTACTGTGGATCATCACTGATGTACTATGAGCCATCACTGATGTATTATGGGCCATCACTGATGTACTGTGGATCATCACTGATGTACTATAGATCATCACTGATGTACTGTGGATAATCACTGATGCACTGTGGATCATCACTGATATACTGAGGATCATCACTGGTGTACTATGGATCATCACTGATGTACTGTGGATCATCACTGATGTACTATAGATCATCACTGATGTACTGTGGACCATCACTGATGTACTGTGAATCATCACTGATGTACTGTGGATCATCACTGAAGTACTATGGATCATCACTGGTGTACTATGGATCATCACTGATGTACTATGGATCATCACTGATGTACTGAGGATCATCACTGGTGTACTGAGGATCATCACTGATGTACTGTGGATCATCACTGATGTACCGTGGATCATCACTGATGTACCGTGGATCATCACTGATGTACCGTAGATAATCACTGATGTACTATAGATCATCACTGAAGTACTATGGGCCATCACTGGTGTACTATGGATCATCACTGATGTATTATGGATCATCACTGATGTACTATGGATCATCACTGGTGTACTATGGATCATCACTGATGTACTATGAGCCATCACTGATGTACTATGGGCCATCCCTGGTGTACTGTGGATCATCTCTGGTGTACTGTGGACCATCACTGATGTACTGTGGACCATTACTGGTGTACTGTGGATCATCACTGGTGTACTGTGGATCATCACTGGTGTACTGTGGCTCATCCCTGGTGTACTATGGATCATCACTGATGTACTATGGATCATCACTGATGTACTATGGGCCATCATTGATGTACTATGGGCCATCACTGATGTACTATGGGCCATCACTGATGTACTATGGGCCGTCACTGATGTACTATGGGCCATCACTGGTGTACTATGGGCCATCACTGGTGTACTATGGATCATCACTGGTGTACTATGGACCATCACTGGTGTACTATGGACCATCACTGATGTACTGTGGACTACCACTGATGTACTGTGGATCATCCCTTGTGTACTATGGATCATCACTGGTGTACTATGGATCATCACTGATGTACTATGGGCCATCACTGATATACTGTGGACCATCACTGATGTACTATGGATCATCACTGATGTACTGTGGATCATCACTGATGTACTGTGGATCATCACTGATGTACTATAGATCATCACTGATGTACTATGGGCCATCACTGGTGTACTATGGGCCATCACTGGTGTACTATGGATCATCACTGGTGTACTATGGGCCATCACTGGTGTACTATGGGCCATCACTGGTGTACTATGGGCCATCACTGGTTTACTATGGATCATCACTGGTGTACTATGGACCATCACTGATGTACTGTGGACCATCACTGGTGTACTGTGGATCATCACTGGTGTACTTTGGATCATCCCTGGTGTACTATGGATCATCACTGGTGTACTATGGATCATCACTGGTGTACTGTGGATCATCACTGATGTGCTATGGGCCATCACTGATGTACTGTGGATCATCACTGATATACTGTGGACCATCCCTGATGTACTATGGGCCATCACTGATGTACTATGGGCCATCACAGGTGTACTATGGGCCATCACTGATGTACTATGGATCATCACTGGTGTACTATGGATCATCACTGGTGTACTATGGATGATCACTGGTGTACTATGGACCATCACTGATGTACTATGGACCATCACTGATGTACTATGGGCCATCACTGGTGTACTATGGATCATCACTGATGTACTGTGGACCATCACTGATGTACTGTGGACCATCACTGATGTACTGTGGATCATCACTGATGTACTGTGGATCATCACTGATGTACTGTGGATCATCACTGGTGTACTATGGGCCATCACTGGTGTATTATGGAGCATCACTGGTGTACTATGGATCATCACTGATGTACTATGGATCATCAAAGATGTACTGTGGACCATCACGGATGTACTGTGGATCATCACTGATGTACTGTGGATCATCACTGATGTACTGTGGATCATCACTTATGTACTGTGGATCATCACTGGTGTACTATGGATCATCACTGATGTACTATGGATCATCACTGGTGTACTATGGATCATCACTGATGTACTTTGAGCAATCACTGATGTACTTTGAGCCATCACTGATGTACTATGGATCATCACTGATGTACTGTGGATCATCACTGGTGTACTATGGATCATCACTGATGTACTGTGGACCATCCCTGATGTACTGTGGACCATCCCTGATGTACTGTGGATCATCACTGATGTACTGTAGATCAGCACTGATGTACTGAGGATCATCACTGATGTACTGTGGATCATCACTGATGTACTGTGGATCATCACTGATGTACTATGGGCCATCACAGGTGTACTATGGATCATCACTGGTGTACTTTGGATCATCACTGATGTACTGTGGATCATCACTGATGTACTATAGATCATCACTGATGTACTATGGGCCATCACTGGTGTACTATGGGCCATCACTGGTGTACTATGGATCATCACTGGTGTACTATGGGCCATCACTGGTGTACTATGGGCCATCACTGGTGTACTATGGGCCATCACTGGTGTACTATGGGCCATCACTGGTGTACTATGGGCCATCACTGGTGTACTATGGGCCATCACTGGTGTACTATGGACCATCACTGATGTACTGTGGACCATCACTGGTGTACTGTGGATCATCACTGGTGTACTTTGGATCATCCCTGGTGTACTATGGATCATCACTGGTGTACTATGGATCATCACTGGTGTACTGTGGATCATCACTGATGTGCTATGGGCCATCACTGATGTACTGTGGATCATCACTGATATACTGTGGACCATCCCATATGTACTATGGGCCATCACTGATGTACTGTGGGCCATCACAGGTGTACTATGGGCCATCACTGATGTACTATGGATCATCACTGGTGTACTATGGATCATCACTGATGTACTATGGATGATCACTGGTGTACTATGGACCATCACTGATGTACTATGGACCATCACTGATGTACTATGGGCCATCACTGGTGTACTATGGATCATCACTGATGTACTGTGGACCATCACTGATGTACTGTGGACCATCACTGATGTACTGTGGATCATCACTGATGTACTGTGGATCATCACTGATGTACTGTGGATCATCACTGGTGTACTATGGGCCATCACTGGTGTATTATGGAGCATCACTGGTGTACTATGGATCATCACTGATGTACTATGGATCATCACTGATGTACTGTGGACCATCACGGATGTACTGTGGATCATCACTGATGTACTGTGGATCATCACTGATGTACTGTGGATCATCACTGATGTACTGTGGATCATCACTGGTGTACTATGGATCATCACTGATGTACTATGGATCATCACTGATGTACTATGGGCCATCACTGATGTACTATAGTTCATCACTAATGTACTATGGGCCATCACTGGTGTACTATAGTTCATCACTAATGTACTATGGGCCATCACTGGTGTACTATGGATCATCACTGGTGTACTATGGATCATCACTGGTGTACTATGGATCATCACTGATGTACTGTGGACCATAACTGATGTACTGTGGACCATCACTGGTGTACTGTGGATCATCCCTGGTGTACTATGGATCATCACTGGTGTATTATGGATCATCACTTATGTACTATGGGCCATCACTGATGTACTATGGGCCATCACTGATGTACTATGGGCCATCACTGATGTACTATGGGCCATCCCTGATATACTGTGGACCATCTCTAAAGTACTGTGGATCATCACTGATGTACTGTGGATCATCACTGATGTACTGTGGATCATCACTGATGTACTATGGATCATCACTGATGTACTATGGATCATCACTGATGTACTATGGATCATCACTGATGTACTTTGAGCCATCACTGATGTACTATGGATCATCACTGATGTACTATGGACCATCACTGATGTACTATGGGCCATCACTGGTGTACTATGGATCATCACTGATGTACTGTGGACCATCACTGATGTACTGTGGATCATCACTGATGTACTATAGATCATCACTGAAGTACTATGGATCATCACTTGTGTACTATGGATCATCACTGGTGTACTATGGATCATCACTGATGTACTATGGATCATCACTGATGTACTATGGATCATCACTGATGTACTGAGGATCATCATTGGTGTACTGAGGATCATCACTGATGTACTGTGGATCATCACTGATGTACTGTGGATCATCACTGATGTACTATGGGCCATCACTGATGTACTATGGATCATCACTGGTGTACTATGGATCATCACTGATGTACTGTGGACCATCCCTGATGTACTGTGGACCATCCCTGATGTACTGTGGATCATCACTGATGTACCGTGGATCAGCACTGATGTACTGAGAATCATCACTGATGTACTGTGGATCATCACTGATGTACTGTGGATCATCACTGATGTACTATGGGCCATCACAGGTGTACTATGGATCATCACTGGTGTACTATGGATCATCACTGATGTACTATGGATCATCACTGATGTACTATGGACCATCACTGATGTACTATGGGCCATCACTGATGTACTGAGGATCATCACTGGTGTACTATGGATCATCACTGGTGTACTGTGGATCATCACTGATGTACTATGGGCCATCACTGATGTACTGAGGATCATCACTGGTGTACTATGGATCATCACTGGTGTACTGTGGATCATCACTGATGTACTTTGGATCATCACTGATGTACTGTGGATCATCACTGATGTACTATAGATCATCACTGATGTACTGTGGATCATCACTGATATACTATAGATCATCACTGATGTACTGAGGATCATCACTGATGTACTATGGATCATCACTGATGTACTATGGATCATCACTGATGTACTGAGGATCATCACTAATGTACTATGGATCATCACTGATGTACCATGGATCATCACTGATGTACCGTGGATCATCACTGATGTACTATAGATCATCACTGAAGTACTATGGGCCATCACTGGTGTACTATGGATCATCATTGATGTATTATGGATCATCACTGATGTACTATGGATCATCACTGATGTACTATGGATCATCACTGATGTACTATGAGCCATCACTGATGTACTATGGGCCATCACTGGTGTACTATGGATCATCACTGGTGTACTATGGGCCATCACTGGTGTACTATGGGCCATCATTGGTGTACTATGGGCCATCACTGGTGTACTATGGATCATCACTGGTGTACTGTACTGTGGATCATCACTGGTGTACTATGGATCATCACTGATGTACTATGGATCATCACTGATGTACTATGGATCATCACTTATGTACTATGGATCATCACTGATGTACTATGGGCCATCACTGATGTACTATAGTTCATCACTAATGTACTATGGGCCATCACTGGTGTACTATAGTTCATCACTAATGTACTATGGGCCATCACTGGTGTACTATGGATCATCACTGGTGTACTATGGATCATCACTGGTGTACTATGGATCATCACTGATGTACTGTGGACCATCACTGATGTACTGTGGACCATCACTGGTGTACTGTGGATCATCCCTGGTGTACTATGGATCATCACTGGAGTATTATGGATCATCACTTATGTACTATGGGCCATCACTGATGTACTATGGGCCATCACTGATGTACTATGGGCCATCACTGATGTACTATGGGCCATCCCTGATATACTGTGGACCATCCCTGATGCACTGTGGATCATCACTGATGTACTGTGGATCACCACTGATGTACTGTGGATCATCACTGATGTACTATGGATCATCACTGATGTACTATGGATCATCACTGATGTACTATGGATCATCACTGATGTACTTTGAGCCATCACTGATGTACTATGGATCATCACTGATGTACTATGGACCATCACTGATGTACTATGGGCCATCACTGGTGTACTATGGATCATCACTGATGTACTGTGGACCATCACTGATGTACTGTGGATCATCACTGATGTACTATAGATCATCACTGAAGTACTATGGATCATCACTTGTGTACTATGGATCATCACTGGTGTACTATGGATCATCACTGATGTACTATGGATCATCACTGATGTACTGAGGATCATCATTGGTGTACTGAGGATCATCACTGATGTACTGTGGATCATCACTGATGTACTGTGGATCATCACTGATGTACTATGGGCCATCACTGATGTACTATGGATCATCACTGGTGTACTATGGATCATCACTGATGTACTGTGGACCATCCCTGATGTACTGTGGACCATCCCTGATGTACTGTGGATCATCACTGATGTACCGTGGATCAGCACTGATGTACTGAGAATCATCACTGATGTACTGTGGATCATCACTGATGTACTGTGGATCATCACTGATGTACTATGGGCCATCACAGGTGTACTATGGATCATCACTGGTGTACTATGGATCATCACTGATGTACTATGGATCATCACTGATGTACTATGGACCATCACTGATGTACTATGGGCCATCACTGGTGTACTATGGATCATCACTGATGTACTGTGGACCATCCCTGATGTACTGTGGATCATCACTGATGTACTGTGGACCATCCCTGGTGTACTATGGATCATCCCTGGTGTACTATGGATCATCACTGGTGTACTATGAATCATCACTGGTGTACTATGGATCATCACTGGTGTACTGTGGACCATCCCTGATGTACTGTGGATCATCACTGATGTACTGTGGATCATCACTGATGTACTGTGGATCATCACTGATGTGCTATGGATCATCACTGATGTGCTATGGATCATCACTGATGTACTATGAGCCATCACTGATGTACTATGGATCATCACTGGTGTACTATGGATCATCACTGGTGTACTGTGGACCATCCCTGATGTACTGTGGATCATCACTGATGTACTATGAGCCATCACTGATGTATTATGGGCCATCACTGATGTACTGTGGATCATCACTGATGTACTATAGATCATCACTGATGTACTGTGGATAATCACTGATGCACTGTGGATCATCACTGATATACTGAGGATCATCACTGGTGTACTATGGATCATCACTGATGTACTGTGGATCATCACTGATGTACTATAGATCATCACTGATGTACTGTGGACCATCACTGATGTACTGTGAATCATCACTGATGTACTGTGGATCATCACTGAAGTACTATGGATCATCACTGGTGTACTATGGATCATCACTGATGTACTATGGATCATCACTGATGTACTGAGGATCATCACTGGTGTACTGAGGATCATCACTGATGTACTGTGGATCATCACTGATGTACCGTGGATCATCACTGATGTACCGTGGATCATCACTGATGTACCGTAGATAATCACTGATGTACTATAGATCATCACTGAAGTACTATGGGCCATCACTGGTGTACTATGGATCATCACTGATGTATTATGGATCATCACTGATGTACTATGGATCATCACTGGTGTACTATGGATCATCACTGATGTACTATGAGCCATCACTGATGTACTATGGGCCATCCCTGGTGTACTGTGGATCATCTCTGGTGTACTGTGGACCATCACTGATGTACTGTGGACCATTACTGGTGTACTGTGGATCATCACTGGTGTACTGTGGATCATCACTGGTGTACTGTGGCTCATCCCTGGTGTACTATGGATCATCACTGATGTACTATGGATCATCACTGATGTACTATGGGCCATCATTGATGTACTATGGGCCATCACTGATGTACTATGGGCCATCACTGATGTACTATGGGCCGTCACTGATGTACTATGGGCCATCACTGGTGTACTATGGGCCATCACTGGTGTACTATGGATCATCACTGGTGTACTATGGACCATCACTGGTGTACTATGGACCATCACTGATGTACTGTGGACTACCACTGATGTACTGTGGATCATCCCTTGTGTACTATGGATCATCACTGGTGTACTATGGATCATCACTGATGTACTATGGGCCATCACTGATATACTGTGGACCATCACTGATGTACTATGGATCATCACTGATGTACTGTGGATCATCACTGATGTACTGTGGATCATCACTGATGTACTATAGATCATCACTGATGTACTATGGGCCATCACTGGTGTACTATGGGCCATCACTGGTGTACTATGGATCATCACTGGTGTACTATGGGCCATCACTGGTGTACTATGGGCCATCACTGGTGTACTATGGGCCATCACTGGTTTACTATGGATCATCACTGGTGTACTATGGACCATCACTGATGTACTGTGGACCATCACTGGTGTACTGTGGATCATCACTGGTGTACTTTGGATCATCCCTGGTGTACTATGGATCATCACTGGTGTACTATGGATCATCACTGGTGTACTGTGGATCATCACTGATGTGCTATGGGCCATCACTGATGTACTGTGGATCATCACTGATATACTGTGGACCATCCCTGATGTACTATGGGCCATCACTGATGTACTATGGGCCATCACAGGTGTACTATGGGCCATCACTGATGTACTATGGATCATCACTGGTGTACTATGGATCATCACTGGTGTACTATGGATGATCACTGGTGTACTATGGACCATCACTGATGTACTATGGACCATCACTGATGTACTATGGGCCATCACTGGTGTACTATGGATCATCACTGATGTACTGTGGACCATCACTGATGTACTGTGGACCATCACTGATGTACTGTGGATCATCACTGATGTACTGTGGATCATCACTGATGTACTGTGGATCATCACTGGTGTACTATGGGCCATCACTGGTGTATTATGGAGCATCACTGGTGTACTATGGATCATCACTGATGTACTATGGATCATCAAAGATGTACTGTGGACCATCACGGATGTACTGTGGATCATCACTGATGTACTGTGGATCATCACTGATGTACTGTGGATCATCACTTATGTACTGTGGATCATCACTGGTGTACTATGGATCATCACTGATGTACTATGGATCATCACTGGTGTACTATGGATCATCACTGATGTACTTTGAGCAATCACTGATGTACTTTGAGCCATCACTGATGTACTATGGATCATCACTGATGTACTGTGGATCATCACTGGTGTACTATGGATCATCACTGATGTACTGTGGACCATCCCTGATGTACTGTGGACCATCCCTGATGTACTGTGGATCATCACTGATGTACTGTAGATCAGCACTGATGTACTGAGGATCATCACTGATGTACTGTGGATCATCACTGATGTACTGTGGATCATCACTGATGTACTATGGGCCATCACAGGTGTACTATGGATCATCACTGGTGTACTTTGGATCATCACTGATGTACTGTGGATCATCACTGATGTACTATAGATCATCACTGATGTACTATGGGCCATCACTGGTGTACTATGGGCCATCACTGGTGTACTATGGATCATCACTGGTGTACTATGGGCCATCACTGGTGTACTATGGGCCATCACTGGTGTACTATGGGCCATCACTGGTGTACTATGGGCCATCACTGGTGTACTATGGGCCATCACTGGTGTACTATGGGCCATCACTGGTGTACTATGGACCATCACTGATGTACTGTGGACCATCACTGGTGTACTGTGGATCATCACTGGTGTACTTTGGATCATCCCTGGTGTACTATGGATCATCACTGGTGTACTATGGATCATCACTGGTGTACTGTGGATCATCACTGATGTGCTATGGGCCATCACTGATGTACTGTGGATCATCACTGATATACTGTGGACCATCCCATATGTACTATGGGCCATCACTGATGTACTGTGGGCCATCACAGGTGTACTATGGGCCATCACTGATGTACTATGGATCATCACTGGTGTACTATGGATCATCACTGATGTACTATGGATGATCACTGGTGTACTATGGACCATCACTGATGTACTATGGACCATCACTGATGTACTATGGGCCATCACTGGTGTACTATGGATCATCACTGATGTACTGTGGACCATCACTGATGTACTGTGGACCATCACTGATGTACTGTGGATCATCACTGATGTACTGTGGATCATCACTGATGTACTGTGGATCATCACTGGTGTACTATGGGCCATCACTGGTGTATTATGGAGCATCACTGGTGTACTATGGATCATCACTGATGTACTATGGATCATCACTGATGTACTGTGGACCATCACGGATGTACTGTGGATCATCACTGATGTACTGTGGATCATCACTGATGTACTGTGGATCATCACTGATGTACTGTGGATCATCACTGGTGTACTATGGATCATCACTGATGTACTATGGATCATCACTGGTGTACTATGGATCATCACTGATGTACTTTGAGCAATCACTGATGTACTTTGAGCCATCACTGATGTACTATGGATCATCACTGATGTACTATGGACCATCACTGATGTACTATGGGCCATCACTGGTGTACTATGGATCATCACTGATGTACTGTGGACCATCACTAATGTACTGTGGATCATCACTGATGTAATATAGATCATCACTGAAGTACTATGGATCATCACTGGTGTACTATGGATCATCACTGGTGTACTATGGATCATCACTGGTGTACTATGGATCATCACTGATGTACTATGGATCATCACTGATGTACTGACGATCATCGCTGGTGTACTGAGGATCATCACTGATGTACTGTGGATCATCACTGATGTACTGTGGATCATCACTGATGTACTATGGGCCATCACTGATGTACTATGGATCATCACTGGTGTACTATGGATCATCACTGATGTACTGTGGACCATCCCTGATGTACTGTGGACCATCCCTGATGTACTGTGGATCATCACTGATGTACTGTAGATCAGCACTGATGTACTGTGGATCATCACTGATGTACTGTGGATCATCACTGATGTACTGTGGATCATCACTGATGTACTATGGGCCATCACAGGTGTACTATGGATCATCACTGGTGTACTTTGGATCATCACTGATGTACTATGGACCATCACTGATGTACTATGGATCATCACTGATGTACTATAGATCATCACTGATGTACTATGGGCCATCACTGGTGTACTATGGATCATCACTGATGTACTGTGGACCATCCCTGATGTACTGTGGATCATCACTGATGTACTGAGGATCATCACTGGTGTACTGTGGATCATCACTGATGTACCGTAGATCAGCACTGATGTACTGAGGATCATCACTGATGTACTGTGGATCATCACTGATGTACTGTGGATCATCACTGATGTACTATGGGCCATCACAGGTGTACTATGGATCATCACTGGTGTACTTTGGATCATCACTGATGTACTGTGGACCATCACTGATGTACTATGGATCATCACTGATGTACTATAGATCATCACTGATGTACTATGGGCCATCACTGGTGTACTATGGATCATCACTGATGTACTGTGGACCATCCCTGATGTACTGTGGATCATCACTGATGTACTATAGATCAGCACTGATGTACTGAGGATCATCACTGATGTACTGTGGATCATCACTGATGTACTGTGGGCCATCACAGGTGTACTATGGACCATCACTGATGTACTATGGATCATCACTGATGTACTATAGATCATCACTGATGTACTATGGGCCATCACTGGTGTACTATGGATCATCACTGATGTACTGTGGACCATCCCTGATGTACTGTGGATCATCACTGATGTACTGAGGATCATCACTGGTGTACTATGGATCATCACTGACATACTATGGATCATCACTGACGTACTATGGATCATCACTGACGTACTATGGATCATCAATGACGTACTATGGATCATCACTGATGTACTATAGATCATCACTGATGTACTTTGGGCCATCACTGGTGTACTATGGATCATCACTGATGTACTGTGGACCATCCCTGATGTACTGTGGATCATCACTGATGTACTGTGGATCATCACTGATGTACTGTGGATCATCACTGATGTACTGTGGATCATCACTGATGTACTGTGGATATCATCACTGATGTACTGAGGACCATCCCTAATGTACTGTGGACCATCACTGATGTACTGTGGACCATCACTGATGTACTGTGGACCATCACTGATGTACTGTGGATCATCACTGATGTTCTATGGACCATCACTGATGTTCTATAGATCATCACTGATGTACTGTGGATCATCACTGATGTACTGTGGATCATCACTGATGTACTATAGATCATCACTGATGTACTATGGGCCATCACTGGTGTACTATGGGCCATCACTGGTGTACTATGGGCCATCACTGGTGTACTATGGATCATCACTGGCGTACTATAGATCATCACTGATGTACTGTGGATCATCACTGATGTACTGTGGATCATCACTGATGTACTATGGGCCATCACTGATGTACTGAGGATCATCACTGGTGTACTATGGATCATCGCTGGTGTACTGTGGATCATCACTGATTTACTTTGGATCATCACTGATGTACTGTGGATCATCACTGATGTACTATAGATCATCACTGATGTACTGTGGATCATCACTGATATACTATAGATCATCACTGATGTACTGAGGATCATCACTGATGTACTATGGATCATCACTGATGTACTATGGATCATCACTGATGTACTGAGGATCATCACTAATGTACTATGGATCATCACTGATGTACCATGGATCATCACTGATGTACCATGGATGATCACTGATGTACTATAGATCATCACTGAAGTACTATGGGCCATCACTGGTGTACTATGGATCATCATTGATGTATTATGGATCATCACTGATGTACTATGGATCATCACTGATGTACTATGGATCATCACTGATGTACTATGAGCCATCACTGATGTACTATGGGCCATCACTGGTGTACTATGGATCATCACTGGTGTACAATGGGCCATCACTGGTGTACTATGGCCCATCATTGGTGTACTATGGGCCATCACTGGTGTACTATGGATCATCACTGGTGTACTGTACTGTGGATCATCACTGGTGTACTACGGATCATCACTGATGTACTATGGATCATCACTGATGTACTATGGATCATCACTTATGTACTATGGATCATCACTGATGTACTATGGGCCATCACTGATGTACTATAGTTCATCACTAATGTACTATGGGCCATCACTGGTGTACTATAGTTCATCACTAATGTACTATGGGCCATCACTGGTGTACTATGGATCATCACTGGTGTACTATGGATCATCACTGGTGTACTATGGATCATCACTGATGTACTGTGGACCATAACTGATGTACTGTGGACCATCACTGGTGTACTGTGGATCATCCCTGGTGTACTATGGATCATCACTGGTGTATTATGGATCATCACTTATGTACTATGGGCCATCACTGATGTACTATGGGCCATCACTGATGTACTATGGGCCATCACTGATGTACTATGGGCCATCCCTGATATACTGTGGACCATCTCTAAAGTACTGTGGATCATCACTGATGTACTGTGGATCATCACTGATGTACTGTGGATCATCACTGATGTACTATGGATCATCACTGATGTACTATGGATCATCACTGATGTACTATGGATCATCACTGATGTACTTTGAGCCATCACTGATGTACTATGGATCATCACTGATGTACTATGGACCATCACTGATGTACTATGGGCCATCACTGGTGTACTATGGATCATCACTGATGTACTGTGGACCATCACTGATGTACTGTGGATCATCACTGATGTACTATAGATCATCACTGAAGTACTATGGATCATCACTTGTGTACTATGGATCATCACTGGTGTACTATGGATCATCACTGATGTACTATGGATCATCACTGATGTACTATGGATCATCACTGATGTACTGAGGATCATCATTGGTGTACTGAGGATCATCACTGATGTACTGTGGATCATCACTGATGTACTATAGATCATCACTGAAGTACTATGGATCATCACTTGTGTACTATGGATCATCACTGGTGTACTATGGATCATCACTGATGTACTATGGATCATCACTGATGTACTGAGGATCATCATTGGTGTACTGAGGATCATCACTGATGTACTGTGGATCATCACTGATGTACTGTGGATCATCACTGATGTACTATGGGCCATCACTGATGTACTATGGATCATCACTGGTGTACTATGGATCATCACTGATGTACTGTGGACCATCCCTGATGTACTGTGGACCATCCCTGATGTACTGTGGATCATCACTGATGTACCGTGGATCAGCACTGATGTACTGAGAATCATCACTGATGTACTGTGGATCATCACTGATGTACTGTGGATCATCACTGATGTACTATGGGCCATCACAGGTGTACTATGGATCATCACAGGTGTACTATGGATCATCACTGATGTACTATGGATCATCACTGATGTACTATGGATCATCACTGATGTACTATGGACCATCACTGATGTACTATGGGCCATCACTGATGTACTGAGGATCATCACTGGTGTACTATGGATCATCACTGGTGTACTGTGGATCATCACTGATGTACTATGGGCCATCACTGATGTACTGAGGATCATCACTGGTGTACTATGGATCATCACTGGTGTACTGTGGATCATCACTGATGTACTTTGGATCATCACTGATGTACTGTGGATCATCACTGATGTACTATAGATCATCACTGATGTACTGTGGATCATCACTGATATACTATAGATCATCACTGATGTACTGAGGATCATCACTGATGTACTATGGATCATCACTGATGTACTATGGATCATCACTGATGTACTGAGGATCATCACTAATGTACTATGGATCATCACTGATGTACCATGGATCATCACTGATGTACCATGGATGATCACTGATGTACTATAGATCATCACTGAAGTACTATGGGCCATCACTGGTGTACTATGGATCATCATTGATGTATTATGGATCATCACTGATGTACTATGGATCATCACTGATGTACTATGGATCATCACTGATGTACTATGAGCCATCACTGATGTACTATGGGCCATCACTGGTGTACTATGGATCATCACTGGTGTACAATGGGCCATCACTGGTGTACTATGGGCCATCATTGGTGTACTATGGGCCATCACTGGTGTACTATGGATCATCACTGGTGTACTGTACTGTGGATCATCACTGGTGTACTACGGATCATCACTGATGTACTATGGATCATCACTGATGTACTATGGATCATCACTTATGTACTATGGATCATCACTGATGTACTATGGGCCATCACTGATGTACTATAGTTCATCACTAATGTACTATGGGCCATCACTGGTGTACTATAGTTCATCACTAATGTACTATGGGCCATCACTGGTGTACTATGGATCATCACTGGTGTACTATGGATCATCACTGGTGTACTATGGATCATCACTGATGTACTGTGGACCATAACTGATGTACTGTGGACCATCACTGGTGTACTGTGGATCATCCCTGGTGTACTATGGATCATCACTGGTGTATTATGGATCATCACTTATGTACTATGGGCCATCACTGATGTACTATGGGCCATCACTGATGTACTATGGGCCATCACTGATGTACTATGGGCCATCCCTGATATACTGTGGACCATCTCTAAAGTACTGTGGATCATCACTGATGTACTGTGGATCATCACTGATGTACTGTGGATCATCACTGATGTACTATGGATCATCACTGATGTACTATGGATCATCACTGATGTACTATGGATCATCACTGATGTACTTTGAGCCATCACTGATGTACTATGGATCATCACTGATGTACTATGGACCATCACTGATGTACTATGGGCCATCACTGGTGTACTATGGATCATCACTGATGTACTGTGGACCATCACTGATGTACTGTGGATCATCACTGATGTACTATAGATCATCACTGAAGTACTATGGATCATCACTTGTGTACTATGGATCATCACTGGTGTACTATGGATCATCACTGATGTACTATGGATCATCACTGATGTACTATGGATCATCACTGATGTACTGAGGATCATCATTGGTGTACTGAGGATCATCACTGATGTACTGTGGATCATCACTGATGTACTGTGGATCATCACTGATGTACTATGGGCCATCACTGATGTACTATGGATCATCACTGGTGTACTATGGATCATCACTGATGTACTGTGGACCATCCCTGATGTACTGTGGACCATCCCTGATGTACTGTGGATCATCACTGATGTACCGTGGATCAGCACTGATGTACTGAGAATCATCACTGATGTACTGTGGATCATCACTGATGTACTGTGGATCATCACTGATGTACTATGGGCCATCACAGGTGTACTATGCATCATCACTGGTGTACTATGGATCATCACTGATGTACTATGGATCATCACTGATGTACTATGGACCATCACTGATGTACTATGGGCCATCACTGATGTACTGAGGATCATCACTGGTGTACTATGGATCATCACTGGTGTACTGTGGATCATCACTGATGTACTATGGGCCATCACTGATGTACTGAGGATCATCACTGGTGTACTATGGATCATCACTGGTGTACTGTGGATCATCACTGATGTACTTTGGATCATCACTGATGTACTGTGGATCATCACTGATGTACTATAGATCATCACTGATGTACTGTGGATCATCACTGATATACTATAGATCATCACTGATGTACTGAGGATCATCACTGATGTACTATGGATCATCACTGATGTACTATGGATCATCACTGATGTACTGAGGATCATCACTAATGTACTATGGATCATCACTGATGTACCATGGATCATCACTGATGTACCGTGGATCATCACTGATGTACTATAGATCATCACTGAAGTACTATGGGCCATCACTGGTGTACTATGGATCATCATTGATGTATTATGGATCATCACTGATGTACTATGGATCATCACTGATGTACTATGGATCATCACTGATGTACTATGAGCCATCACTGATGTACTATGGGCCATCACTGGTGTACTATGGATCATCACTGGTGTACTATGGGCCATCACTGGTGTACTATGGGCCATCATTGGTGTACTATGGGCCATCACTGGTGTACTATGGATCATCACTGGTGTACTGTACTGTGGATCATCACTGGTGTACTATGGATCATCACTGATGTACTATGGATCATCACTGATGTACTATGGATCATCACTTATGTACTATGGATCATCACTGATGTACTATGGGCCATCACTGATGTACTATAGTTCATCACTAATGTACTATGGGCCATCACTGGTGTACTATAGTTCATCACTAATGTACTATGGGCCATCACTGGTGTACTATGGATCATCACTGGTGTACTATGGATCATCACTGGTGTACTATGGATCATCACTGATGTACTGTGGACCATCACTGATGTACTGTGGACCATCACTGGTGTACTGTGGATCATCCCTGGTGTACTATGGATCATCACTGGAGTATTATGGATCATCACTTATGTACTATGGGCCATCACTGATGTACTATGGGCCATCACTGATGTACTATGGGCCATCACTGATGTACTATGGGCCATCCCTGATATACTGTGGACCATCCCTGATGCACTGTGGATCATCACTGATGTACTGTGGATCACCACTGATGTACTGTGGATCATCACTGATGTACTATGGATCATCACTGATGTACTATGGATCATCACTGATGTACTATGGATCATCACTGATGTACTTTGAGCCATCACTGATGTACTATGGATCATCACTGATGTACTATGGACCATCACTGATGTACTATGGGCCATCACTGGTGTACTATGGATCATCACTGATGTACTGTGGACCATCACTGATGTACTGTGGATCATCACTGATGTACTATAGATCATCACTGAAGTACTATGGATCATCACTTGTGTACTATGGATCATCACTGGTGTACTATGGATCATCACTGATGTACTATGGATCATCACTGATGTACTGAGGATCATCATTGGTGTACTGAGGATCATCACTGATGTACTGTGGATCATCACTGATGTACTGTGGATCATCACTGATGTACTATGGGCCATCACTGATGTACTATGGATCATCACTGGTGTACTATGGATCATCACTGATGTACTGTGGACCATCCCTGATGTACTGTGGACCATCCCTGATGTACTGTGGATCATCACTGATGTACCGTGGATCAGCACTGATGTACTGAGAATCATCACTGATGTACTGTGGATCATCACTGATGTACTGTGGATCATCACTGATGTACTATGGGCCATCACAGGTGTACTATGGATCATCACTGGTGTACTATGGATCATCACTGATGTACTATGGATCATCACTGATGTACTATGGACCATCACTGATGTACTATGGGCCATCACTGGTGTACTATGGATCATCACTGATGTACTGTGGACCATCCCTGATGTACTGTGGATCATCACTGATGTACTGTGGACCATCCCTGGTGTACTATGGATCATCCCTGGTGTACTATGGATCATCACTGGTGTACTATGAATCATCACTGGTGTACTATGGATCATCACTGGTGTACTGTGGACCATCCCTGATGTACTGTGGATCATCACTGATGTACTGTGGATCATCACTGATGTACTGTGGATCATCACTGATGTGCTATGGATCATCACTGATGTGCTATGGATCATCACTGATGTACTATGAGCCATCACTGATGTACTATGGATCATCACTGGTGTACTATGGATCATCACTGGTGTACTGTGGACCATCCCTGATGTACTGTGGATCATCACTGATGTACTATGAGCCATCACTGATGTATTATGGGCCATCACTGATGTACTGTGGATCATCACTGATGTACTATAGATCATCACTGATGTACTGTGGATAATCACTGATGCACTGTGGATCATCACTGATATACTGAGGATCATCACTGGTGTACTATGGATCATCACTGATGTACTGTGGATCATCACTGATGTACTATAGATCATCACTGATGTACTGTGGACCATCACTGATGTACTGTGAATCATCACTGATGTACTGTGGATCATCACTGAAGTACTATGGATCATCACTGGTGTACTATGGATCATCACTGATGTACTATGGATCATCACTGATGTACTGAGGATCATCACTGGTGTACTGAGGATCATCACTGATGTACTGTGGATCATCACTGATGTACCGTGGATCATCACTGATGTACCGTGGATCATCACTGATGTACCGTAGATAATCACTGATGTACTATAGATCATCACTGAAGTACTATGGGCCATCACTGGTGTACTATGGATCATCACTGATGTATTATGGATCATCACTGATGTACTATGGATCATCACTGGTGTACTATGGATCATCACTGATGTACTATGAGCCATCACTGATGTACTATGGGCCATCCCTGGTGTACTGTGGATCATCTCTGGTGTACTGTGGACCATCACTGATGTACTGTGGACCATTACTGGTGTACTGTGGATCATCACTGGTGTACTGTGGATCATCACTGGTGTACTGTGGCTCATCCCTGGTGTACTATGGATCATCACTGATGTACTATGGATCATCACTGATGTACTATGGGCCATCATTGATGTACTATGGGCCATCACTGATGTACTATGGGCCATCACTGATGTACTATGGGCCGTCACTGATGTACTATGGGCCATCACTGGTGTACTATGGGCCATCACTGGTGTACTATGGATCATCACTGGTGTACTATGGACCATCACTGGTGTACTATGGACCATCACTGATGTACTGTGGACTACCACTGATGTACTGTGGATCATCCCTTGTGTACTATGGATCATCACTGGTGTACTATGGATCATCACTGATGTACTATGGGCCATCACTGATATACTGTGGACCATCACTGATGTACTGTGGATCATCACTGATGTACTGTGGATCATCACTGATGTACTGTGGATCATCACTGATGTACTATAGATCATCACTGATGTACTATGGGCCATCACTGGTGTACTATGGGCCATCACTGGTGTACTATGGATCATCACTGGTGTACTATGGGCCATCACTGGTGTACTATGGGCCATCACTGGTGTACTATGGGCCATCACTGGTTTACTATGGATCATCACTGGTGTACTATGGACCATCACTGATGTACTGTGGACCATCACTGGTGTACTGTGGATCATCACTGGTGTACTTTGGATCATCCCTGGTGTACTATGGATCATCACTGGTGTACTATGGATCATCACTGGTGTACTGTGGATCATCACTGATGTGCTATGGGCCATCACTGATGTACTGTGGATCATCACTGATATACTGTGGACCATCCCTGATGTACTATGGGCCATCACTGATGTACTATGGGCCATCACAGGTGTACTATGGGCCATCACTGATGTACTATGGATCATCACTGGTGTACTATGGATCATCACTGGTGTACTGTGGACCATCCCTGATGTACTGTGGACCATCCCTGATGTACTGTGGATCATCACTGATGTACCGTGGATCAGCACTGATGTACTGAGAATCATCACTGATGTACTGTGGATCATCACTGATGTACTGTGGATCATCACTGATGTACTATGGGCCATCACAGGTGTACTATGGATCATCACTGGTGTACTATGGATCATCACTGATGTACTATGGATCATCACTGATGTACTATGGACCATCACTGATGTACTATGGGCCATCACTGGTGTACTATGGATCATCACTGATGTACTGTGGACCATCCCTGATGTACTGTGGATCATCACTGATGTACTGTGGACCATCCCTGGTGTACTATGGATCATCCCTGGTGTACTATGGATCATCACTGGTGTACTATGAATCATCACTGGTGTACTATGGATCATCACTGGTGTACTGTGGACCATCCCTGATGTACTGTGGATCATCACTGATGTACTGTGGATCATCACTGATGTACTGTGGATCATCACTGATGTGCTATGGATCATCACTGATGTGCTATGGATCATCACTGATGTACTATGAGCCATCACTGATGTACTATGGATCATCACTGGTGTACTATGGATCATCACTGGTGTACTGTGGACCATCCCTGATGTACTGTGGATCATCACTGATGTACTATGAGCCATCACTGATGTATTATGGGCCATCACTGATGTACTGTGGATCATCACTGATGTACTATAGATCATCACTGATGTACTGTGGATAATCACTGATGCACTGTGGATCATCACTGATATACTGAGGATCATCACTGGTGTACTATGGATCATCACTGATGTACTGTGGATCATCACTGATGTACTATAGATCATCACTGATGTACTGTGGACCATCACTGATGTACTGTGAATCATCACTGATGTACTGTGGATCATCACTGAAGTACTATGGATCATCACTGGTGTACTATGGATCATCACTGATGTACTATGGATCATCACTGATGTACTGAGGATCATCACTGGTGTACTGAGGATCATCACTGATGTACTGTGGATCATCACTGATGTACCGTGGATCATCACTGATGTACCGTGGATCATCACTGATGTACCGTAGATAATCACTGATGTACTATAGATCATCACTGAAGTACTATGGGCCATCACTGGTGTACTATGGATCATCACTGATGTATTATGGATCATCACTGATGTACTATGGATCATCACTGGTGTACTATGGATCATCACTGATGTACTATGAGCCATCACTGATGTACTATGGGCCATCCCTGGTGTACTGTGGATCATCTCTGGTGTACTGTGGACCATCACTGATGTACTGTGGACCATTACTGGTGTACTGTGGATCATCACTGGTGTACTGTGGATCATCACTGGTGTACTGTGGCTCATCCCTGGTGTACTATGGATCATCACTGATGTACTATGGATCATCACTGATGTACTATGGGCCATCATTGATGTACTATGGGCCATCACTGATGTACTATGGGCCATCACTGATGTACTATGGGCCGTCACTGATGTACTATGGGCCATCACTGGTGTACTATGGGCCATCACTGGTGTACTATGGATCATCACTGGTGTACTATGGACCATCACTGGTGTACTATGGACCATCACTGATGTACTGTGGACTACCACTGATGTACTGTGGATCATCCCTTGTGTACTATGGATCATCACTGGTGTACTATGGATCATCACTGATGTACTATGGGCCATCACTGATATACTGTGGACCATCACTGATGTACTGTGGATCATCACTGATGTACTGTGGATCATCACTGATGTACTGTGGATCATCACTGATGTACTATAGATCATCACTGATGTACTATGGGCCATCACTGGTGTACTATGGGCCATCACTGGTGTACTATGGATCATCACTGGTGTACTATGGGCCATCACTGGTGTACTATGGGCCATCACTGGTGTACTATGGGCCATCACTGGTTTACTATGGATCATCACTGGTGTACTATGGACCATCACTGATGTACTGTGGACCATCACTGGTGTACTGTGGATCATCACTGGTGTACTTTGGATCATCCCTGGTGTACTATGGATCATCACTGGTGTACTATGGATCATCACTGGTGTACTGTGGATCATCACTGATGTGCTATGGGCCATCACTGATGTACTGTGGATCATCACTGATATACTGTGGACCATCCCTGATGTACTATGGGCCATCACTGATGTACTATGGGCCATCACAGGTGTACTATGGGCCATCACTGATGTACTATGGATCATCACTGGTGTACTATGGATCATCACTGGTGTACTATGGATGATCACTGGTGTACTATGGACCATCACTGATGTACTATGGACCATCACTGATGTACTATGGGCCATCACTGGTGTACTATGGATCATCACTGATGTACTGTGGACCATCACTGATGTACTGTGGACCATCACTGATGTACTGTGGATCATCACTGATGTACTGTGGATCATCACTGATGTACTGTGGATCATCACTGGTGTACTATGGGCCATCACTGGTGTATTATGGAGCATCACTGGTGTACTATGGATCATCACTGATGTACTATGGATCATCAAAGATGTACTGTGGACCATCACGGATGTACTGTGGATCATCACTGATGTACTGTGGATCATCACTGATGTACTGTGGATCATCACTTATGTACTGTGGATCATCACTGGTGTACTATGGATCATCACTGATGTACTATGGATCATCACTGGTGTACTATGGATCATCACTGATGTACTTTGAGCAATCACTGATGTACTTTGAGCCATCACTGATGTACTATGGATCATCACTGATGTACTGTGGATCATCACTGATGTACTATAGATCATCACTGAAGTACTATGGATCATCACTGGTGTACTATGGATCATCACTGGTGTACTATGGATCATCACTGATGTACTATGGATCATCACTGATGTACTGAGGATCATCGCTGGTGTACTGAGGATCATCACTGATGTACTGTGGATCATCACTGATGTGCTGTGGATCATCACTGATGTACTATGGGCCATCACTGATGTACTATGGATCATCACTGGTGTACTATGGATCATCACTGATGTACTGTGGACCATCCCTGATGTACTGTGGACCATCCCTGATGTACTGTGGATCATCACTGATGTACTGTAGATCAGCACTGATGTACTGAGGATCATCCCTGATGTACTGTGGATCATCACTGATGTACTGTGGATCATCACTGATGTACTATGGGCCATCACAGGTGTACTATGGATCATCACTGGTGTACTTTGGATCATCACTGATGTACTATGGACCATCACTGATGTACTATGGATCATCACTGATGTACTATAGATCATCACTGATGCACTATGGGCCATCACTGGTGTACTATGGATCATCACTGATGTACTGTGGACCATCCCTGATGTACTGTGGATCATCACTGATGTACTGAGGATCATCACTGGTGTACTGTGGATCATCACTGATGTACCGTAGATCAGCACTGATGTACTGAGGATCATCACTGATGTACTGTGGATCATCACTGATGTACTGTGGATCATCACTGATGTACTATGGGCCATCACAGGTGTACTATGGATCATCACTGGTGTACTTTGGATCATCACTGATGTACTGTGGACCATCACTGATGTACTATGGATCATCACTGATGTACTATAGATCATCACTGATGTACTATGGGCCATCACTGGTGTACTATGGATCATCACTGAAGTACTGTGGACCATCCCTGATGTACTGTGGATCATCACTGATGTACCGTAGATCAGCACTGATGCACTGAGGATCATCACTGATGTACTGTGGATCATCACTGATGTACTGTGGGCCATCACAGGTGTACTATGGATCATCACTGGTGTACTTTGGATCATCACTGATGTACTATGGACCATCACTGATGTACTATGGATCATCACTGATGTACTATGGATCATCACTGATGTACTGTGGACCATCCCTGATGTACTGTGGACCATCCCTGATGTACTGTGGACCATCCCTGATGTACTGTGGACCATCCCCGATGTACTGTGGACCATCACTGATGTACTATAGATCATCACTGATGTACTATGGACCATCACTGGTGTACTATGGACCATCACTGGTGTACTTTGGATCATCACTGATGTACTATGGACCATCACTGATGTACTATGGATCATCACTGATGTACTATAGATCATCACTGATGTACTATGGGCCATCACTGGTGTACTATGGATCATCACTGATGTACTGTGGACCATCCCTGATGTACTGTGGATCATCACTGATGTACTGAGGATCATCACTGGTGTACTATGGATCATCACTGACATACTATGGATCATCACTGACGTACTATGGATCATCACTGACGTACTATGGATCATCAATGATGTACTATGGATCATCACTGATGTACTATAGATCATCACTGATGTACTTTGGGCCATCACTGGTGTACTATGGATCATCACTGATGTACTGTGGACCATCCCTGATGTACTGTGGATCATCACTGATGTACTGTGGATCATCACTGATGTACTGTGGATAATCACTGATGTACTGTGGATATCATCACTGATGTACTGAGGACCATCCCTGATGTACTGTGGACCATCACTGATGTACTGTGGACCATCACTGATGTACTGTGGACCATCACTGATGTACTGTGGATCATCACTGATGTTCTATGGACCATCACTGATGTACTATAGATCATCACTGATGTACTGTGGATCATCACTGATGTACTGTGGATCATCACTGATGTACTATAGATCATCACTGATGTACTATGGGCCATCACTGGTGTACTATGGGCCATCACTGGTGTACTATGGGCCATCACTGGTGTACTATGGATCATCACTGGTGTACTATAGATCATCACTGATGTACTGTGGATCATCACTGATGTACTGTGGATCATCACTGATGTACTATGGGCCATCACTGATGTACTGAGGATCATCACTGGTGTACTATGGATCATCACTGGTGTACTGTGAATCATCACTGATGTACTTTGGATCATCACTGATGTACTGTGGATCATCACTGATGTACTATAGATCATCACTGATGTACTGTGGATCATCACTGATATACTATAGATCATCACTGATGTACTGAGGATCATCACTGATGTACTATGGATCATCACTGATGTACTATGGATCATCACTGATGTACTGAGGATCATCACTAATGTACTATGGATCATCACTGATGTACCATGGATCATCACTGATGTACCTTGGATCATCACTGATGTACTATAGATCATCACTGAAGTACTATGGGCCATCACTGGTGTACTATGGATCATCATTGATGTATTATGGATCATCACTGATGTACTATGGATCATCACTGATATACTATGGATCATCACTGATGTACTATGAGCCATCACTGATGTACTATGGGCCATCACTGGTGTACTATGGATCATCACTGGTGTACTATGGGCCATCACTGGTGTACTATGGGCCATCATTGGTGTACTATGGGCCATCACTGGTGTACTATGGATCATCACTGGTGTACTGTACTGTGGATCATCACTGGTGTACTATGGATCATCACTGATGTACTATGGATCATCACTGATGTACTATGGATCATCACTAGGGATGAGCTTCGTGTTCGAGTCGAACATACGTTCGACTCGAACATCGGCTGTTCGATCGTTCGACGAAGATCGAACGATTTGGGCCGTTCGCGCCAAATTCGAGTGACGCGAACGGCCCACAATGCACTACGCCATCGCAGTGTCATCCAGGCGCTGTGATTGGCCAAGCATGCACTGTGACCCCGCATGCTTGGCCAATCACAGCGCCGGCAGCGAGGAGAGCAATGATTGGCCACAGGCAGGATGCCTGTGGCCAATTATTGCTGAGGGTGTTTAGTACACGCCCCACACTATAAAAGGCCGCCAGCACGGCGGCCTAGTGTAGTGTGTTCCGGAGCAGGGATAGAGCAGCATAGGCAGGGACAGTGACTGTTATTTCTTTCTTGCTTAACCTGGATTCCTTTAGTTTAGGGAAAGAGAAGGATAGGTAGGGAGAGTGTCAGTGTGTTTTGTGCTTGTGCTATAGTGTGCTTAAAAAAAACATTTATTCTAGGGACAGAAAACTGTAGGTAGGGACAGTGTCAGTTTCTTTCACTCTGCAAGTCCTTGTTTCCAGGGACCTGGAAGGACAGTGAGTGAATTGTCCTTGTGCTATATTGTGCTTAAAAAAACATTTATTCTAGGGACAGAAAACTGTAGGTAGGGAGAGTGTCAGTTTCTTTCACTCTGCAAGTCCTTGTTTCCAGGGACCTGTAAGGACAGTGAGTGAATTGTCCTTGTGCTATATTGTGATTAAAAAAAACATTTTTTCTAGGGACAGAAAACTGTAGGTAGGGAGAGTGTCAGTTTCTTTCACTCTGCAAGTCCTTGTTTCCAGGGACCTGTAAGGACAGTGAGTGAATTGTCCTTGTGCTATATTGTGATTAAAAAAAACATTTTTTCTAGGGACAGAAAACTGTAGGTAGGGAGAGTGTTTTTTTTCTTTCACTCTGCAAGTCCTTGTTTCCAGGGACCTGGAAGGACAGTGAGTGAATTCTCCTTGTGCTATATTGTGCTTAAAAAAAACATTTATTCTAGGGACAGAAAACTGTAGGTAGGGAGAGTGTCAGTTTATTTCACTCTGCAAGTCCTTGTTTCCAGGGACCTGTAAGGACAGTGAGTGAATTGTCCTTGTGCTATATTGTGATTAAAAAAAACATTTTTTCTAGGGACAGAAAACTGTAGGTAGGGAGAGTGTTTTTTTTCTTTCACTCTGCAAGTCCTTGTTTCCAGGGACCTGTAAGGACAGTGAGTGAATTGTCCTTGTGCTATATTGTGCTTAAAAAAAACATTTATTCTAGGGACAGAAAACTGTAGGTAGGGAGAGTGTCAGTTTATTTCACTCTGCAAGTCCTTGTTTCCAGGGACCTGTAAGGACAGTGAGTGAATTGTCCTTGTGCTATATTGTGATTAAAAAAAACATTTTTTCTAGGGACAGAAAACTGTAGGTAGGGAGAGTGTTTTTTTTCTTTCACTCTGCAAGTCCTTGTTTCCAGGGACCTGTAAGGACAGTGAGTGAATTGTCCTTGTGCTATATTGTGCTTAAAAAAAACATTTATTCTAGGGACAGAAAACTGTAGGTAGGGAGAGTGTCAGTTTATTTCACTCTGCAAGTCCTTGTTTCCAGGGACCTGTAAGGACAGTGAGTGAATTGTCCTTGTGCTATATTGTGATTAAAAAAAACATTTTTTCTAGGGACAGAAAACTGTAGGTAGGGAGAGTGTTTTTTTTCTTTCACTCTGCAAGTCCTTGTTTCCAGGGACCTGTAAGGACAGTGAGTGAATTGTCCTTGTGCTATATTGTGATTAAAAAAAACATTTTTTCTAGGGACAGAAAACTGTAGGTAGGGAGAGTGTTTTTTTTCTTTCACTCTGCAAGTCCTTGTTTCCAGGGACCTGTAAGGACAGTGAGTGAATTGTCCTTGTGCTATAGTGTGCTTAAAAAAAACATTTATTCTAGGGACAGAAAACTGTAGGTAGGGACAGTGTCAGTTTCTTTCACTCTGCAAGTCCTTGTTTCCAGGGACCTGGAAGGACAGTGAGTGAATTGTCCTTGTGCTATATTGTGATTAAAAAAAACATTTTTTCTAGGGACAGAAAACTGTAGGTAGGGAGAGTGTTTTTTTTCTTTCACTCTGCAAGTCCTTGTTTCCAGGGACCTGTAAGGACAGTGAGTGAATTGTCCTTGTGCTATATTGTGATTAAAAAAAACATTTTTTCTAGGGACAGAAAACTGTAGGTAGGGAGAGTGTTTTTTTTCTTTCACTCTGCAAGTCATTGTTTCCAGGGACCTGTAAGGACAGTGAGTGAATTGTCCTTGTGCTATATTGTGCTTAAAAAAAACATTTATTCTAGGGACAGAAAACTGTAGGTAGGGAGAGTGTCAGTTTATTTCACTCTGCAAGTCCTTGTTTCCAGGGACCTGGAAGGACAGTGAGTGAATTGTCCTTGTGCTATATTGTGATTAAAAAAAACATTTTTTCTAGGGACAGAAAACTGTAGGTAGGGAGAGTGTTTTTTTTCTTTCACTCTGCAAGTCCTTGTTTCCAGGGACCTGGAAGGACAGTGAGTGAATTCTCCTTGTGCTATATTGTGCTTAAAAAAAACATTTATTCTAGGGACAGAAAACTGTAGGTAGGGAGAGTGTCAGTTTATTTCACTCTGCAAGTCCTTGTTTCCAGGGACCTGTAAGGACAGTGAGTGAATTGTCCTTGTGCTATATTGTGATTAAAAAAAACATTTTTTCTAGGGACAGAAAACTGTAGGTAGGGAGAGTGTTTTTTTTCTTTCACTCTGCAAGTCCTTGTTTCCAGGGACCTGTAAGGACAGTGAGTGAATTGTCCTTGTGCTATATTGTGCTTAAAAAAAATATTTATTCTAGGGACAGAAAACTGTAGGTAGGGAGAGTGTCAGTTTATTTCACTCTGCAAGTCCTTGTTTTCAGGGACCTGTAAGGACAGTGAGTGAATTGTCCTTGTGCTATATTGTGATTAAAAAAAAAAAATTTTCTAGGGACAGAAAACTGTAGGTAGGGAGAGTGTTTTTTTTCTTTCACTCTGCAAGTCCTTGTTTCCAGGGACCTGTAAGGACAGTGAGTGAATTGTCCTTGTGCTATATTGTGCTTAAAAAAAACATTTATTCTAGGGACAGAAAACTGTAGGTAGGGAGAGTGTCAGTTTATTTCACTCTGCAAGTCCTTGTTTCCAGGGACCTGTAAGGACAGTGAGTGAATTGTCCTTGTGCTATATTGTGATTAAAAAAAACATTTTTTCTAGGGACAGAAAACTGTAGGTAGGGAGAGTGTTTTTTTTCTTTCACTCTGCAAGTCCTTGTTTCCAGGGACCTGTAAGGACAGTGAGTGAATTGTCCTTGTGCTATATTGTGATTAAAAAAAACATTTTTTCTAGGGACAGAAAACTGTAGGTAGGGAGAGTGTTTTTTTTCTTTCACTCTGCAAGTCCTTGTTTCCAGGGACCTGTAAGGACAGTGAGTGAATTGTCCTTGTGCTATAGTGTGCTTAAAAAAAACATTTATTCTAGGGACAGAAAACTGTAGGTAGGGAGAGTGTCAGTTTATTTCACTCTGCAAGTCCTTGTTTCCAGGGACCTGTAAGGACAGTGAGTGAATTGTCCTTGTGCTATATTGTGATTAAAAAAAACATTTTTTCTAGGGACAGAAAACTGTAGGTAGGGAGAGTGTTTTTTTTCTTTCACTCTGCAAGTCCTTGTTTCCAGGGACCTGTAAGGACAGTGAGTGAATTGTCCTTGTGCTATATTGTGCTTAAAAAAAACATTTATTCTAGGGACAGAAAACTGTAGGTAGGGAGAGTGTCAGTTTATTTCACTCTGCAAGTCCTTGTTTCCAGGGACCTGTAAGGACAGTGAGTGAATTGTCCTTGTGCTATATTGTGATTAAAAAAAACATTTTTTCTAGGGACAGAAAACTGTAGGTAGGGAGAGTGTTTTTTTTCTTTCACTCTGCAAGTCCTTGTTTCCAGGGACCTGTAAGGACAGTGAGTGAATTGTCCTTGTGCTATATTGTGATTAAAAAAAACATTTTTTCTAGGGACAGAAAACTGTAGGTAGGGAGAGTGTTTTTTTTCTTTCACTCTGCAAGTCCTTGTTTCCAGGGACCTGTAAGGACAGTGAGTGAATTGTCCTTGTGCTATAGTGTGCTTAAAAAAAACATTTATTCTAGGGACAGAAAACTGTAGGTAGGGAGAGTGTCAGTTTATTTCACTCTGCAAGTCCTTGTTTCCAGGGACCTGTAAGGACAGTGAGTGAATTGTCCTTGTGCTATATTGTGATTAAAAAAAACATTTTTTCTAGGGACAGAAAACTGTAGGTAGGGAGAGTGTTTTTTTTCTTTCACTCTGCAAGTCCTTGTTTCCAGGGACCTGTAAGGACAGTGAGTGAATTGTCCTTGTGCTATATTGTGCTTAAAAAAAACATTTATTCTAGGGACAGAAAACTGTAGGTAGGGAGAGTGTCAGTTTATTTCACTCTGCAAGTCCTTGTTTCCAGGGACCTGTAAGGACAGTGAGTGAATTGTCCTTGTGCTATATTGTGATTAAAAAAAACATTTTTTCTAGGGACAGAAAACTGTAGGTAGGGAGAGTGTTTTTTTTCTTTCACTCTGCAAGTCCTTGTTTCCAGGGACCTGTAAGGACAGTGAGTGAATTGTCCTTGTGCTATATTGTGCTTAAAAAAAATATTTTTTCTAGGGACAGAAAACTGTAGGTAGGGAGAGTGTCAGTTTCTTTCACTGTGAAAGTCCATCTCCCTGCAGGCCATCTATTAGAATGTCTGGAAGGCAAACAAGGAGAGGCAGACAGTCAGGAGGCAATAAAAGAGGGCAAGCAGGCTCTGTGTCTGGGGGCAACAGTGCTGGTCGTGGACGCGGTGCATTGTCATCAGCACATGGCCATGGGACACGCTTGTCCTTCTTTTTGGCAGCTGGACATGTTGAGCCACATCATGCCGAAGACTTGGTAGAGTGGATGACCAAGCCCTCCTCCTCCTCCTCATCCTCTCTCACCCAGGCTCAGGGTACTGGAAAAGCAGCTGCCAAAGCGTCGTCTTCCCTGGTATCAATGTCAGACAAATCATCAGTCACTCCTTCCCTAGACCCACCATGTCCTCCTCCTGAGGAGTCCCCCGAACTGTTTCAGCACAGTGTTGGGTACATGCTCCAGGAGGATGCCCAGCGTTTCGAAGGGTCTGATGATGAAACCCAGCTAGAGGAAGGCAGTAGCGTGAGAGCAGACAGAGGGGATGCTCAAGAAGGACACCAATCTGGCAGTCATGTTCCAGCAGCTGCAGCATACTGCCAGATTGGCTCCAGTGATGAGGAGGGAGGGGATGATGAGGTCACTGACTCCACGTGGGTGCCTAATAGGAGAGAGGAGGAGGAGGAGGATGAGGAGGAGGCACATCTCCAACGAGGCAGGATGCCCTTTGGTGGCCAGCGTAAGGGCAGTACACCGACGGAATCACACCGCAGAGCTCCGCCTGTGCAGGGCGCTGCCTCTGCCCGTCATTCAAAAAGTTCTTTGGTGTGGGCCTTTTTTGAGGCTAGTGCATCAGATCGCACAGCTGCTGTTTGCAACATATGTCTCAAGCGTATATCGCGTGGCCAAAACATCAGCCGCTTGGGTACCACATGCCTGACCAGACATATGTTGACCTGCCATGCAGCTCGTTGGCAAGCCTACCTCAAAGACCCACACCAAAGAACAAAGCGGACCTCTCCTTGCACCGCATCAGCTGGGATCTCCAATCCCACTATAACTTCAGTCCTCTCTGAAACATGCACTGAGAGGAATGAAGGTGTAGAATTAGGTGTGTCACAGCCAAGTACTTGCGCCCACTCTGCTAGCAGTACACCGACGTCCGATTCTAGCAGGCAAATTTCCCTGCCCCAGCTGCTGGACCGTCGAAAGAAGTTCACTCCCAGCCATCCACATGCCCAGCGGTTGAATGCTAGCTTGGCTAAATTGCTAGCGCTTCAACTGCTGCCTTTTCAGTTGGTAGACTCGGCCCCCTTCCGTGAGTTTGTGCAATGTGCGGTTCCTCAGTGGCAGGTTCCCAAACGCCACTTTTTCTCACGGAAGGCTATTCCGGCTCTCTACCGGCATGTGGAAGGCAATGTCTTGGCCTCGCTGGACAGGGCGGTCAGCGGTAAGGTGCATATTACCGCTGACTCATGGTCCAGCAGGCATGGACAGGGACGTTACCTTTCTTTCACGGCCCATTGGGTCACTCTTTTGGCAGCTGGGAAGGATTCAGGACAAGGTGCAGTAGTGTTGGAGGTTGTCCCACCGCCACGCCTCCAAAATGCTACTACTGGTTGTGACACACCTCTCTCCTCCACCCCCTCCTCTTCTTCTTCCTCCATGGCCTCTTCCTGTGGTTTGTCCTATGAACCAGCGGTGCTCCGTAGCCGTTCACGGGGCTACGCAAGTACGCAGGCAAAAAGATGCCATGCCGTGCTTGCGCTGGTGTGTTTGGGGGACAGAAGCCACACTGGGGCAGAGGTCCTGTCTGCTCTGCAGGGCCAGGCCGAGAGGTGGTTGACGCCACGCCAGCTTAAGCCAGGAATGGTGGTTTGCGACAATGGCACCAACCTCCTCTCCGCCCTCCGACAGGGACAACTGACCCATGTGCCCTGTGTGGCTCACGTCCTTAACCTGGTGGTGCAGCGCTTCTTGGGCAGGTACCCGGGCTTACAGGATGTCCTGAGGCAGGCCAGGAAAGTCTGTGTGCATTTCCGCAGATCTTATAATGCCAGTGCTCGCCTGGCTGAGCTGCAAAAGGAGTTGAACCTGCCCAAGAACCGCCTTATATGTGACATGCCCACCAGGTGGAACTCAACGTTGGCCATGCTGCAGCGGCTGCACACGCAGCAGAGGGCCATCAATGAGTACCTGTGCGACTACGGCACCAGGACAGGGTCAGGGGAGCTTGGTTTTTTTTCTCCACGCCAGTGGGGCATGATCAGGGATGCATGCACTGTCCTGGCACCATTTGAGGAGGCCGCGAGGATGGTGAGCAGTGACAGTGCATGCATCAGTGACACTGTACCTCTTGTCCACCTGTTGGAGCACACGCTGCGTGGAATAATGGACAGGGCACTTGAGGCAGAACAGAGGCAGGAAGAGGAGGACTTCCTTGCCTCTCAAGGCCCCCTTTACCCAGACAGTGTTCCTTCTGTCCCACCCATCGCACAGGAAGAGGAGGAGGAGGAGGAGGAGGAGGATTGTGTCAGCATGGAGGTGGAGGCTGGCACTCAGCATCATCAGCAGCAGTCTTTTAGGGATGATTTACAGTCCCAAGAAACCAGTGGACTTGTACGTGGCTGGGAGGAGGTGGCTGCGGATCATGTCGTCCTTAGTGACCCAGAGGACTCCGGAGCGAATGCCTCAGCAAACCTACGCTGCATGGCCTCCCTGATCCTGCAAAGTCTGCGGAAGGATCCTCGTATTCTTCGGATCAAGGAGAGGGACCATTACTGGCTGGCCACTCTCCTTGATCCACGGTACAAGGGTAAGGTTGCGGACCTTATGTTACCGTCGCAGAGGGAGCAGAGGATGAGACAACTCCGGGAGGCCTTGCAGAAAGGTCTGTGCAACGCGTTCCCAGAGACTGGGAGGTTGCAAACTCCTGGTCCTGGACAACGAGTTGCTGAGGCTTCGGCCAGTCAAAGAAGGAGCGGTGGGGAAGGTGGCCGTCTGACCGATGCGTTCAGACAATTCTTTAGTCCGCAGCCCCAAAGTATGATCGGTTCCAGCAACCATCGCCAGCGTCTGATAAACATGGTGCAGGAATATCTAGGGGCAAGGTCAGACTTGGACACCTTCCCCACCGAAAATCCTCTGGCTTACTGGGTCTTGAGGATGGATCACTGGCCAGAGCTTGCACAGTATGCAATTGAGCTACTGGCCTGTCCTGCATCCAGCGTTCTTTCGGAACGCACATTCAGTGCTGCTGGAGGATTTGTCACGGATCACAGGGTGCGCCTGTCCACCGACTTGGTTGATCGACTGACTTTCATCAAGATGAACCAGTCTTGGATCACCACCAGCTACCACACACCTGATGCTGATATAACAGACTAATTGATTTTAACATGTCACATCCCTTCAAGACTGATGCTGATGCTGAGTGCCTGTGCTGTTATGTTGACTGGCTATCCTCCTCCTCCGAGTCCTCAATGATACGATTGATGATGATAGCTTGTAAGATCATTTTTGTTTATGGGTGCCGCCACCAGTGCCTAACGCCCAATTTTTCAGCCCCTGTTTAACAGGGGCGTGTAATTACAATTTTTGAAGCAATACTTTGCAACAGGGCTCATTGCTGTGCTCCAAGTACAGTATCTGTGAGGAGTTGCAGTGTTGTGCCACCAGTGCCTAAGGCCCAATTTTTCAGCCCCTGTTTAACAGGGGCGTGTCATTACAATTTTTGAAGCAATACTTTGCAACAGGGCTCATTGCTGTGCTCCAAGTACAGTATCTGTGAGGAGTTGCAGTGTTGTGCCACCAGTGCCTAAGGCCCAATTTTTCAGCCCCTGTTTAACAGGGGCGTGTCATTACAATTTTTGAAGCAATACTTTGCAACAGGGCTCATTGCTGTGCTCCAAGTACAGTATCTGTGAGGGGTTGCAGTGTTGTGCCACCAGTGCCTAAGGCCCAATTTTTCAGCCCCTGTTCAACAGGGGCATGTAATTACAATTCTTGATCTAATAATTCACAGCAGGGCCCATTGCTGCACCCACCAAGAGTAACTGTCAGGGCTTACAGTGTTGTGGCACCAGCACCACCATCAAAGGCCCAATTTTTACTACCACTGTTCAACAATTATATGTAATTAAAATTCCTGATATAATAGTTGACAGCAGGGCGTTCCAGCACCAACCAAGAGTAACTGTGAGTGCTTACAGTGTTGTGCCAACACCAACAACTAAGGGGCCTATTTCTGCAGAGTATATACGGCAGGTCCCTACTTTCAAACATCCAACTTACAAACGACTCCTACTTGCAAACGCAAGAAGACAACAGGAAGTGAGAGGAAATCTACCACTAGGAAGGAAAATTCTCTCCTGTAAGAATAAATATGGGAGAAAGGTGTCTCCTCTGTACTGATGCTTTATCAGCAATCCTTGTTTCAAGAAAAAGACCACATTTCAAAAAGAGTTGTCATTGGGACGGAAAGTGAGGTGAAATGTTCTGAACAGGGGCACAGACAGCAAAACAAATGTTACAGGGGTGATAACCCTTACCTATGTTTTCCAAAAAGTTTAAAAATAGATTTTTGGGCTGGAGCTACACTTCAACAATGTACCTGTTCAAAATTACAAACAGACTCTACATAAGAACAAACCTACAGTCCCTGTCTTGTATGCACCGCCTGTATAGGGCTGTTCAGAGTATATAGGGCCTTTTTTATTTTATGTGCGGGGTTCCCCTTAATATCCATACAAGACCCAAAGGGGCTGGTAATGGGCTGGGGTAGGGGGGGGGCATGGGGTAGCTATGCCATTTTTCTTAAAGAATTTCATCCATATTACCGGGACCAGACATTACATTAAAGCCGCAAGCAGTTTTAAATGGCTTTTTTTTCCTTTAGAAGTGTCATTTTGTGCAGGGACAGTTCTAAACACGGGAAACACGTGGCACTTCACAGGCATACTTTAGACACCCCCCAGGTACGATATTTAAAGGAATATTTGACTTTTTTTTTTTCACTTTATGCATCATTAAAATGACTGCTCCCGAAAAACGACCGTTTTTAAAACTTCTTTTTGCATTGATACATGTCCCCTGGTGCAGAACCCGGGTTCCCAAACCCTTTTTAGGACAATAACATGCATAATAGTTGTTATAATTAGCACTTTAGAATTCGAACGTTCGCATCCATTGTATTTAATAGGGTTCTAATGTTCGTTCGAACTTTCGGTCCGTTCGCGGGTTCTGGTGCGAACCGAACCCGGGGGTGTTCGGCTCATCACTAATCATCACTGATGTACTATGGGCCATCACTGATGTACTATAGTTCATCACTAATGTACTATGGGCCATCACTGGTGTACTATGGATCATCACTGGTGTACTATGGATCATCACTGGTGTACTATGGATCATCACTGGTGTACTATGGATCATCACTGATGTACTGTGGACCATCACTGATGTACTGTGGACCATCACTGGTGTACTGTGGATCATCCCTGGTGTACTATGGATCATCACTGGTGTATTATGGATCATCACTTATGTACTATGGGCCATCACTGATGTACTATGGGCCATCACTGATGTACTATGGGCCATCACTGATGTACTATGGGCCATCCCTGATATACTGTGGACCATCCCTGATGTACTGTGGATCATCACTGATGTACTGTGGATCATCACTGATGTACTGTGGATCATCACTGATGTACTATGGATCATCACTGATGTACTATGGATCATCACTGATGTACTATGGATCATCACTGATGTACTATGGATCATCACTGATGTACTTTGAGCCATCACTGATGTACTATGGATCATCACTGATGTACTATGGACCATCACTGATGTACTATGGGCCATCACTGGTGTACTATGGATCATCACTGATATACTGTGGACCATCACTGATGTACTGTGGATCATCACTGATGTACTATAGATCATCACTGAAGTACTATGGATCATCACTTGTGTACTATGGATCATCACTGGTGTACTATGGATCATCACTGATGTACTATGGATCATCACTGATGTACTATGGATCATCACTGATGTACTGAGGATCATCATTGGTGTACTGAGGATCATCACTGATGTACTGTGGATCATCACTGATGTACTGTGGATCATCACTGATGTACTATGGGCCATCACTGATGTACTATGGATCATCACTGGTGTACTATGGATCATCACTGATGTACTGTGGACCATCCCTGATGTACTGTGGACCATCCCTGATGTACTGTGGATCATCACTGATGTACCGTGGATCAGCACTGATGTACTGAGGATCATCACTGATGTACTGTGGATCATCACTGATGTACTGTGGATCATCACTGATGTACTATGGGCCATCACAGGTGTACTATGGATCATCACTGGTGTACTATGGATCATCACTGATGTACTATGGATCATCACTGATGTACTATGGATCATCACTGATGTACTATGGACCATCACTGATGTACTATGGGCCATCACTGGTGTACTATGTATCATCACTGATGTACTGTGGACCATCCCTGATGTACTGTGGATCATCACTGATGTACTGTGGACCATCCCTGGTGTACTATGGATCATCCCTGGTGTACTATGGATCATCACTGGTGTACTATGAATCGTCACTGGTGTACTATGGATCATCACTGGTGTACTGTGGACCATCCCTGATGTACTGTGGATCATCACTGATGTACTGTGGATCATCACTGATGTACTGTGGATCATCACTGATGTGCTATGGATCATCACTGATGTACTATGAGCCATCACTGATGTACTATGGATCATCACTGGTGTACTATGGATCATCACTGGTGTACTGTGGACCATCCCTGATGTACTGTGGATCATCACTGATGTACTATGAGCCATCACTGATGTATTATGGGCCATCACGGATGTACTGTGGATCATCACTGATGTACTATAGATCATCACTGATGTACTGTGGATAATCACTGATGCACTGTGGATCATCACTGATATACTGAGGATCATCACTGGTGTACTATGGATCATCACTGATGTACTGTGGATCATCACTGATGTACTATAGATCATCACTGATGTACTGTGGACCATCACTGATGTACTGTGAATCATCACTGATGTACTGTGGATCATCACTGATGTACTGTGGATCATCACTGACGTACTATAGTTCATCACTGATGTACTATGGGCCATCACTGGTGTACTATGGATCATCACTGGTGTACTATGGATCATCACTGATGTACTATGGACCATCCCTGATGTACTATGGACCATCCCTGATGTACTGTGGATCATCACTGATGTACTATGGGCCATCACTGGTGTACTATGGATCATCACTGATGTACTATGGACCATCCCTGATGTACTATGGACCATCCCTGATGTACTATGGACCATCCCTGATGTACTATAGATCATTACTGGTGTACTATGGATCATCACTGGTGTACTATGGATCATCACTGATGTACTATGGGCCATCACTGATGTACTATGGATCATCACTGGTGTACTATGGATCATCACTGGTGTACTATGGATCATCACTGGTGTACTATGGATCATCACTGATGTACTATGGGCCATCACTGGTGTACTCTGGGCCATCACTGGTGTACTATGGACCATCACTGATGTACTATGAGCCATCACTGATGTACTATGGGCCATCCCTGGTGTACTATGGATCATCACTGATGTACTGTGGATCATCACTGATGTACTATGAGACATCACTGGTGTACTATGGATCATCACTGATGTACTATGGATCATCACTGGTGTACTATGGGCGATCACTGGTGTACTATGGGCCATCACTGGTGTACTATGGATCATCACTGGTGTACTATGGACCATCACTGATGTACTGTGGACCATCACTGATGTACTGTGGACCATCACTGGTGTACTGTGGATCATCACTGATGTACTGTGGACCATCACTGATGTACTGTGGACCATCACTGGTGTACTGTGGATCATCCCTGGTGTACTATGGATCATCACTGGTGTATTATGGATCATCACTTATGTACTATGGGCCATCACTGATGTACTATGGGCCATCACTGATGTACTATGGGCCATCACTGATATACTGTGGACCATCCCTGATGTACTGTGGATCATCACTGATGTACTGTGGATCATCACTGATGTACTGTGGATCATCACTGATGTACTGTGGATCATCACTGATGTACTGTGGATCATCACTGATGTACTATAGATCATCACTGATGTACTATAGATCATCCCTGATATACTGTGGACCATCCCTGATGTGTTGTGGATCATCACTGATGTACTGTGGATCATCACTGATGTACTGTGAATCATCACTGATGTACTGAGGATCATTACTGATGTACTATAGATCATCACTGAAGTACTATGGGCCATCACTGGTGTACTATGGATCATCACTGATGTATTATGGATCATCACTGATGTACTATGGATCATCACTGATGTACTATGGATCATCACTGATGTACTATGAGCCATCACTGATGTACTATGAGCCATCACTGATTTACTATGGGCCATCCCTGGTGTACTGTGGATCATCACTGGTGTACTGTGGACCATCACTGATGTACTGTGGACCATCACTGTTGTACTGTGGATTATCACTGGTGTACCGTGGATCATCACTGGTGTACTGTGGATCATCCCTGGTGTACTATGGATCATCACTGATGTACTATGGATCATCACTGATGTACTATGGGCCATCACTGATGTACTATGGGCCATCAATGGTGTACTATGGATCATCACTGATGTACTATGGGCCATCATTGATGTACTATAGTTCATCATTGATGTACTATGGGCCATCACTGAAGTACTATGGGCCATCACTGATGTACTATGGGCCATCACTGATGTACTATGGGCCATCACTGGTGCACTATGGGCCATCACTGGTGTACTATGGGCCATCACTGGTGTACTATAGACCATCACTGATGTACTGTGGACAACCACTGATGCACTGTGGATCATCCCTGGTGTACTATGGATCATCACTGGTGTACTATGGATCATCACTGATGTACTATGGGCCATCACTGATGTACTGTGGGCCATCACTGGTGCACTATGGGCCATCACTGGTGTACTATGGATCATCACTGGTGTACTATAGACCATCACTGATGTACTGTGGACCACCACTGATGTACTGTGGATCATCCCTGGTGTACTATGGATCATCACTGGTGTACTATGGATCATCACTGATGTACTATGGGCCATCACTGATATACTGTGGACCATCACTGATGTACTGTGGATCATCACTGATGTACTGTGGATCATGACTGATGTACTGTGGATCATCACTGAAGTACTATGGGCCATCACTGGTGTACTATGGGCCATCACTGGTGTACTATGGGCCATCACTGGTGTACTATGGGCCATCACTGGTGTACTATGGGCCATCACTGGTGTACTATGGATCATCACTGGTGTACTATGGACCATCACTGATGTACTGTGGACCATCACTGGTGTACTGTGGATCATCACTGGTGTACTATGGATCATCCCTGGTGTACTATGGATCATCACTGGTGTACTATGGATCATCACTGGTGTACTGTGGATCATCACTGATGTGCTATGGGCCATCACTGATGTACTGTGGATCATCACTGATATACTGTGGATCATCACTGATGTACTGTGGATCATCACTGATGTATTGTGGATCATCACTGATGTACTGTGGATCATCACTGATGTACTGTGGATCATCACGGATGTACTGTGGATCATCACTGGTGTACTATGGGCCATCACTGGTGTATTATGGAGCATCACTGGTGTACTATGGATGATCACTGGTGTACTATGGACCATCACTGATGTACTATGGACCATCACTGATGTACTATGGGCCATCACTGGTGTACTATGGATCATCACTGATGTACTGTGGACCATCACTGATGTACTGTGGATCATCACTGATGTACTGTGGAACATCACTGATGTACTGTGGATCATCACGGATGTACTGTGGATCATCACTGGTGTACTATGGGCCATCACTGGTGTATTATGGAGCATCACTGGTGTACTATGGATCATCACTGATGTACTATGGATCATCACTGATGTACTGTGGACCATCACTGATGTACTGTGGATCATCACTGATGTACTGTGGATCATCACTGATGTACTGTGGATCATCACTGGTGTGCTATGGATCATCACTGATGTACTATGGATCATCACTGATGTACTATGGATCATCACTGGTGTACTATGGATCATCCCTGATGTACTTTGAGCCATCACTGATGTACTTTGAGCCATCACTGATGTACTATGGATCATCACTGATGTACTATGGACCATCACTGATGTACTATGGGCCATCACTGGTGTACTATGGATCATCACTGATGTACTGTGGACCATCACTGATGTACTGTGGATCATCACTGATGTACTATAGATCATCACTGGTGTACTATGGATCATCACTGGTGTACTATGGATCATCACTGATGTACTATGGATCATCACTGATGTACTACGGATCATCACTGATGTACTGAGGATCATCACTGGTGTACTGAGGATCATCACTGATGTACCGTGGATCATCACTGATGTACCGTGGATCATCACTGATGTACCGTGGATCATCACTGATGTACCGTGGATCATCACTGATGTACTATAGATCATCACTGAAGCACTATGGGCCATCACTGGTGTACTATGGATCATCACTGATGTACTATGGATCATCACTGATGTACTATGGATCATCACTGATGTACTATGAGCCATCACTGATGTACTATGGGCCATCCCTGGTGTACTGTGGATCATCACTGGTGTACTGTGGACCATCACTGATGTACTGTGGACCATTACTGGTGTACTGTGGATCATCACTGGTGTACTGTGGATCATCACTGGTGTACTGTGGCTCATCCCTGGTGTACTATGGATCATCACTGATGTACTATGGATCATCACTGATGTACTATGGGCCATCACTGATGTACTATGGGCCATCACTGGTGTACTATGGATCATCACTGATGTACTATGGGCCATCATTGATGTACTATAGTTCATCATTAGTGATGAGCCGAACACCCCCGGGTTCGGTTCGCACCAGAACCCGCGAACGGACCGAAAGTTCGAACGAACATTAGAACCCTATTAAATACAATGGATGCGAACGTTCGAATTCTAAAGTGCTAATTATAACAACTATTATGCATGTTATTGTCATAAATAGGGTTTGGGAACCCGGGTTGTGCACCAGGGGACATGTATCAATGCAAAAAGAAGTTTTAAAAACGGTCGTTTTTCGGGAGCAGTCATTTTAATGATGCATAAAGTGAAAAAAAAAAGTCAAATATTCCTTTAAATATCGTACCTGGGGGGTGTCTAAAGTATGCCTGTGAAGTGCCACGTGTTTCCCGTGTTTAGAACTGTCCCTGCACAAAATGACACTTCTAAAGGAAAAAAAAGCCATTTAAAACTGCTTGCGGCTTTAATGTAATGTCTGGTCCCGGTAATATGGATGAAATTCTTTAAGAAAAATGGCATAGCTACCCCATGACCCCCCCCCTACCCCAGCCCATTACCAGCCCCTTTGGGTCTTGTATGGATATTAAGGGGAACCCCGCACATAAAATAAAAAAGGCCCTATATACTCTGAACAGCCGTATACAGGCGGTGCATACAAGACAGGGACTGTAGGTTTGTTCTTATGTAGAATCTGTTTGTAATTTTGAACAGGTACATTGTTGAAGTGTAGCTCCAGCCCAAAAATCTATTTTTAAACTTTTTGGGAAACATAGGTAAGGGTTATCACCCCTGTAACATTTGTTTTGCTGTCTGTGCCCCTGTTCAGAACATTTCACCTCACTTTCCGTCCCAATGACAACTGTTTTTGAAATGTGGTGTTTTTCTTGAAACAAGGATTGCTGATAAAGCATCAGTACAGATGAGACCCCTTTCTCCCATATTTATTCTTACAGGAGAGAATTTTCCTTTCTAGGGGTAGATTTCCTCTCACTTCCTGTTGTCTTCTTTCGTTTGCAAGTAGGAGTCGTTTGTAAGTTGGATGTTTGAAAGTAGGGACCTGCCGTATATACTCTGCAGAAATAGGCCCCTTAGTTGTTGGTGTTGGCACAACACTGTAAGCACTCAGTTACTCTTGGTTGGTGCTGGAACGCCCTGCTGTCAACTATTATATCAGGAATTTTAATTACATATAATTGTTGAACAGTGGTAGTAAAAATTGGGGCTTTGATGGTGGTGCTGGTGCCACAACACTGTAAGCCCTGACAGTTACTCTTGGTGGGTGCAGCAATGGGCCCTGCTGTGAATTATTAGATCAAGAATTGTAATTACATGCCCCTTTTGAACAGGGGCTGAAAAATTGGGCCTTTCGTGGTGGTGGTGGTGGTGGCGTTGCCACAACACTGTAAGCCCTCAGAGTTACTCTTGGTGGGTGCAGCAATGGACCCTGCTGTGAATTATTAGATCAAGAATTGTAATTGCATGCCCCTGTTGAACAGGGGCTGAAAAATTGGGCCTTAGGCACTGGTGGCACAACACTACAACCCCTCACAGATACTGTACTTGGAGCACAGCAATGAGCCCTGTTGCAAAGTATTGCTTCAAAAATTGTAATGACACGCCCCTGTTAAACAGGGGCTGAAAAATTGGGCCTTAGGCACTGGTGCCACAACACTCCAACCCCTCACAGATACTGTACTTGGAGCACAGCAATGAGCCCTATGGCAAATTATTGCTAAAAAAATTGTAATTACACGCCCCTGTAAAACAGGGGCTGAAAAATTGGGCCTTAGCCACTGGTGGCGGCACCCATAAACAAAAATGATCTTCCAAGCTATCATCATCAATCGTATCATTGAGGACTCGGAGGAGGAGGATAGCCAGTCAACATAACAGCACAGGCACTCAGCATCAGCATCAGTCTTGAAGGGATGTGACATGTTAAAATCAATTAGTCTGTTATATCAGCATCAGGTGTGTGGTAGCTGGTGGTGATCCAAGACTGGTTCATCTTGATGAAAGTCAGTCGATCAACCGAGTCGGTGGACAGGCGCACCCTGTGATCCGTGACAAATCCTCCAGCAGCACTGAATGTGCGTTCCGAAAGAACGCTGGATGCAGGACAGGCCAGTAGCTCAATTGCATACTGTGCAAGCTCTGGCCAGTGATCCATCCTCAAGACCCAGTAAGCCAGAGGATTTTCGGTGGGGAAGGTGTCCAAGTCTGACCTTGCCCCTAGATATTCCTGCACCATGTTTATCAGACGCTGGCGATGGTTGCTGGAACCGATCATACTTTGGGGCTGCGGACTAAAGAATTGTCTGAACGCATCGGTCAGACGGCCACCTTCCCCACCGCTCCTTCTTTGACTGGCCGAAGCCTCAGCAACTCGTTGTCCAGGACCAGGAGTTTGTAACCTCCCAGTCTCTGGGAACGCGTTGCACAGACCTTTCTGCAAGGCCTCCCGGAGTTGTCTCATCCTCTGCTCCCTCTGCGACGGTAACATAAGGTCCGCAACCTTACCCTTGTACCGTGGATCAAGGAGAGTGGCCAGCCAGTAATGGTCCCTCTCCTTGATCCGAAGAATACGAGGATCCTTCCGCAGACTTTGCAGGATCAGGGAGGCCATGCAGCGTAGGTTTGCTGAGGCATTCGCTCCGGAGTCCTCTGGGTCACTAAGGACGACATGATCCGCAGCCACCTCCTCCCAGCCACGTACAAGTCCACTGGTTTCTTGGGACTGTAAATCATCCCTAAAAGACTGCTGCTGATGATGCTGAGTGCCAGCCTCCACCTCCATGCTGACACAATCCTCCTCCTCCTCCTCCTCCTCCTCCTCCTCCTCTTCCTGTGCGATGGGTGGGACAGAAGGAACACTGTCTGGGTAAAGGGGGCCTTGAGAGGCAAGGAAGTCCTCCTCTTCCTGCCTCTGTTCTGCCTCAAGTGCCCTGTCCATTATTCCACGCAGCGTGTGCTCCAACAGGTGGACAAGAGGTACAGTGTCACTGATGCATGCACTGTCACTGCTCACCATCCTCGTGGCCTCCTCAAATGGTGCCAGGACAGTGCATGCATCCCTGATCATGCCCCACTGGCGTGGAGAAAAAAAACCAAGCTCCCCTGACCCTGTCCTGGTGCCGTAGTCGCACAGGTACTCATTGATGGCCCTCTGCTGCGTGTGCAGCCGCTGCAGCATGGCCAACGTTGAGTTCCACCTGGTGGGCATGTCACATATAAGGCGGTTCTTGGGCAGGTTCAACTCCTTTTGCAGCTCAGCCAGGCGAGCACTGGCATTATAAGATCTGCGGAAATGCACACAGACTTTCCTGGCCTGCCTCAGGACATCCTGTAAGCCCGGGTACCTGCCCAAGAACCGCTGCACCACCAGGTTAAGGACGTGAGCCACACAGGGCACATGGGTCAGTTGTCCCTGTCGGAGGGCGGAGAGGAGGTTGGTGCCATTGTCGCAAACCACCATTCCTGGCTTAAGCTGGCGTGGCGTCAACCACCTCTCGGCCTGGCCCTGCAGAGCAGACAGGACCTCTGCCCCAGTGTGGCTTCTGTCCCCCAAACACACCAGCGCAAGCACGGCATGGCATCTTTTTGCCTGCGTACTTGCGTAGCCCCGTGAACGGCTATGGAGCACCGCTGGTTCATAGGACAAACCACAGGAAGAGGCCATGGAGGAAGAAGAAGAGGAGGGGGTGGAGGAGAGAGGTGTGTCACAACCAGTAGTAGCATTTTGGAGGCGTGGCGGTGGGACAACCTCCAACACTACTGCACCTTGTCCTGCATCCTTCCCAGCTGCCAAAAGAGTGACCCAATGGGCCGTGAAAGAAAGGTAACGTCCCTGTCCATGCCTGCTGGACCATGAGTCAGCGGTAATATGCACCTTACCGCTGACCGCCCTGTCCAGCGAGGCCAAGACATTGCCTTCCACATGCCGGTAGAGAGCCGGAATAGCCTTCCGTGAGAAAAAGTGGCGTTTGGGAACCTGCCACTGAGGAACCGCACATTGCACAAACTCACGGAAGGGGGCCGAGTCTACCAATTGAAAAGGCAGCAGTTGAAGCGCTAGCAATTTAGCCAAGCTAGCATTCAACCGCTGGGCATGTGGATGGCTGGGAGTGAACTTCTTTCGACGGTCCAGCAGCTGGGGCAGGGAAATTTGCCTGCTAGAATCGGACGTCGGTGTACTGCTAGCAGAGTGGCCGCAAGTACTTGGCTGTGACACACCTAATTCTACACCTTCATTCCTCTCAGTGCATGTTTCAGAGAGGACTGAAGTTATAGTGGGGTTGGAGATCCCAGCTGATGCGGTGCAAGGAGAGGTCCGCTTTGTTCTTTGGTGTGGGTCTTTGAGGTAGGCTTGCCAACGAGCTGCATGGCAGGTCAACATATGTCTGGTCAGGCATGTGGTACCCAAGCGGCTGATGTTTTGGCCACGCGATATACGCTTGAGACATATGTTGCAAACAGCAGCTGTGCGATCTGATGCACTAGCCTCAAAAAAGGCCCACACCAAAGAACTTTTTGAATGACGGGCAGAGGCAGCGCCCTGCACAGGCGGAGCTCTGCGGTGTGATTCCGTCGGTGTACTGCCCTTACGCTGGCCACCAAAGGGCATCCTGCCTCGTTGGAGATGTGCCTCCTCCTCATCCTCCTCCTCCTCCTCTCTCCTATTAGGCACCCACGTGGAGTCAGTGACCTCATCATCACCTCCCTCCTCATCACTGGAGGCAATCTGGCAGTATGCTGCAGCTGCTGGAACATGACTGCCAGATTGGTGTCCTTCTTGAGCATCCCCTCTGTCTGCTCTCACGCTACTGCCTTTCTCTAGCTGGGTTTCATCATCAGACCCTTCGAAACGCTGGGCATCCTCCTGGAGCATGTACCCAACACTGTGCTGAAACAGTTCGGGGGACTCCTCAGGAGGAGGACATGGTGGGTCTAGGGAAGGAGTGACTGATGATGAGTCTGACATTGATACCAGGGAAGAGGACGCTTTGGCAGCTGCTTTTCCAGTACCCTGAGCCTGGGTGAGAGAGGATGAGGAGGAGGAGGAGGGCTTGGTCATCCACTCTACCAAGTCTTCGGCATGATGTGGCTCAACATGTCCAGCTGCCGAAAAGAAGGACAAGCGTGTCCCATGGCCATGTGCTGATGACAATGCACCGCGTCCACGACCAGCACTGTTGCCCCCAGACACAGAGCCTGCTTGCCCTCTTTTATTGCCTCCTGACTGTCTGCCTCTCCTTGTTTGCCTTCCAGACATTCTAATAGATGGCCTGCAGGGAGATGGGAAAAAAGCAATAAGGGCTACCTTCAGGTGTCCTTCTCTGTCCCTTGAAACAAGGACTTTGACAGTGAAAGAAACTGACACACTCTCCCTACCTACAGTTTTCTGTCCCTAGAAAAAATGTTTTTTTTAAGCACAATTTAGCACAAGGAGAATTACCTCACTGTCCTTCCAGGTCCCTGGAAACAAGGACTTTGACAGTGAAAGAAACTGACACACTCTCCCTACCTACAGTTTTCTGTCCCTAGAAAAAAAGTTTTTTTTAAGCACAATATAGCACAAGGAGAATTCACTCACTGTCCTTCCAGGTCCCTGGAAACAAGGACTTTGACAGTGAAAGAAACTGACACACTCTCCCTACCTACAGTTTTCTGTCCCTAGAAAAAATGTTTTTTTTAAGCACAATTTAGCACAAGGAGAATTACCTCACTGTCCTTCCAGGTCCCTGGAAACAAGGACTTTGACAGTGAAAGAAACTGACACACTCTCCCTACCTACAGTTTTCTGTCCCTAGAAAAAATGTTTTTTTTAAGCACAATTTAGCACAAGGAGAATTACCTCACTGTCCTTCCAGGTCCCTGGAAACAAGGACTTTGACAGTGAAAGAAACTGACACACTCTCCCTACCTACAGTTTTCTGTCCCTAGAAAAAATGTTTTTTTTAAGCACAATTTAGCACAAGGAGAATTACCTCACTGTCCTTCCAGGTCCCTGGAAACAAGGACTTTGACAGTGAAAGAAACTGACACACTCTCCCTACCTACAGTTTTCTGTCCCTAGAAAAAATGTTTTTTTTAAGCACAATTTAGCACAAGGAGAATTACCTCACTGTCCTTCCAGGTCCCTGGAAACAAGGACTTTGACAGTGAAAGAAACTGACACACTCTCCCTACCTACAGTTTTCTGTCCCTAGAAAAAATGTTTTTTTTAAGCACAATATAGCACAAGGAGAATTCACTCTCTGTCCTTCCAGGTCCCTGGAAACAAGGACTTTGACAGTGAAAGAAACTGACACACTCTCCCTACCTACAGTTTTCTGTCCCTAGAAAAAATGTTTTTTTTAAGCACAATATAGCACAAGGAGAATTCACTCAATGTCCTTCCAGGTCCCTGGAAACAAGGACTTTGACAGTGAAAGAAACTGACACACTCTCCCTACCTACAGTTTTCTGTCCCTAGAAAAAATGTTTTTTTTAAGCACAATTTAGCACAAGGAGAATTACCTCACTGTCCTTCCAGGTCCCTGGAAACAAGGACTTTGACAGTGAAAGAAACTGACACACTCTCCCTACCTACAGTTTTCTGTCCCTAGAAAAAATGTTTTTTTTAAGCACAATTTAGCACAAGGAGAATTACCTCACTGTCCTTCCAGGTCCCTGGAAACAAGGACTTTGACAGTGAAAGAAACTGACACACTCTCCCTACCTACAGTTTTCTGTCCCTAGAAAAAATGTTATTTTTAAGCACAATTTAGCACAAGGAGAATTACCTCACTGTCCTTCCAGGTCCCTGGAAACAAGGACTTTGACAGTGAAAGAAACTGACACACTCTCCCTACCTACAGTTTTCTGTCCCTAGAAAAAATGTTTTTTTTAAGCACAATATAGCACAAGGAGAATTCACTCACTGTCCTTCCAGGTCCCTGGAAACAAGGACTTTGACAGTGAAAGAAACTGACACACTCTCCCTACCTACAGTTTTCTGTCCCTAGAAAAAATGTTTTTTTTAAGCACAATTTAGCACAAGGAGAATTACCTCACTGTCCTTCCAGGTCCCTGGAAACAAGGACTTTGACAGTGAAAGAAACTGACACACTCTCCCTACCTACAGTTTTCTGTCCCTAGAAAAAATGTTTTTTTTAAGCACAATATAGCACAAGGAGAATTCACTCACTGTCCTTCCAGGTCCCTGGAAACAAGGACTTTGACAGTGAAAGAAACTGACACACTCTCCCTACCTACAGTTTTCTGTCCCTAGAAAAAATGTTTTTTTTAAGCACAATTTAGCACAAGGAGAATTACCTCACTGTCCTTCCAGGTCCCTGGAAACAAGGACTTTGACAGTGAAAGAAACTGACACACTCTCCCTACCTACAGTTTTCTGTCCCTAGAAAAAATGTTTTTTTTAAGCACAATATAGCACAAGGAGAATTACCTCACTGTCCTTCCAGGTCCCTGGAAACAAGGACTTTGACAGTGAAAGAAACTGACACACTCTCCCTACCTACAGTTTTCTGTCCCTAGAAAAAATGTTTTTTTTAAGCACAATATAGCACAAGCACAAAACACACTGACACTCTCCCTACCTATCCTTCTCTTTCCCTAAACTAAAGGAATCCAGGTTAAGCAAGAAAGAAATAAAAGTCACTGTCCCTGCCTATGCTGCTCTATCCCTGCTCCGGAACACACTACACTAGGCCGCCGTGCTGGCGGCCTTTTATAGTGTGGGGCGTGTACTAAACCCCCTCAGCAATAATTGGCCACAGGCATCCTGCCTGTGGCCAATCATTGCTCTCCTCGCTGCCGGCGCTGTGATTGGCCAAGCATGCGGGGTCACAGTGCATGCTTGGCCAATCACAGCGCCTGGATGACACTGCGATGGCGTAGTGCATTGTGGGCCGTTCGCGTCACTCGAATTTGGCGCGAACGGCCCAAATCGTTCGATCTTCGTCGAACGATCGAACAGCCGATGTTCGAGTCGAACGTATGTTCGACTCGAACACGAAGCTCATCCCTATTCATCATTGATGTACTATGGGCCATCACTGATGTACTATGGGACATCACTGATGTACTATGGGCCATCACTGATGTACTATGGGCCATCACTGGTGTACTATGGGCCATCACTGGTGTACTATGGATCATCACTGGTGTACTGTGGATCATCACTGATGTGCTATGGGCCATCACTGATGTACTGTGGATCATCACTGATATACTGTGGATCATCACTAATGTACTGTGGATCATCACTGATGTATTGTGGATCATCACTGATGTACTGTGGATCATCACTGATGTACTGTGGATCATCACTGATGTACTATGGGCCATCACTGATGTACTATGGGCCATCACTGATGTACTATGGGCCATCACTGATGTACTATGGGCCATCACAGGTGTACTATGGGCCATCACTGATGTACTATGGATCATCACTGGTGTACTATGGATCATCACTGGTGTACTATGGATGATCACTGGTGTACTATGGACCATCACTGATGTACTATGGACCATCACTGATGTACTATGGGCCATCACTGGTGTACTATGGATCATCACTAATGTACTGTGGACCATCACTGATGTACTGTGGATCATCACTGATGTACTGTGGAACATCACTGATGTACTGTGGATCATCACTGATGTACTGTGGATCATCACTGGTGTACTATGGGCCATCACTGGTGTATTATGGAGCATCACTGGTGTACTATGGATCATCACTGATGTACTATGGATCATCACTGATGTACTGTGGACCATCACTGATGTACTGTGGATCATCACTGATGTACTGTGGATCATCACTGATGTACTGTGGATCATCACTGGTGTGCTCTGGATCATCACTGATGTACTATGGATCATCACTGATGTACTATGGATCATCACTGGTGTACTATAGATCATCACTGATGTACTTTGAGCCATCACTGATGTACTTTGAGCCATCACTGATGTACTATGGATCATCACTGATGTACTATGGACCATCACTGATGTACTATGGGCCATCACTGGTGTACTATGGATCATCACTGATGTACTGTGGACCATCACTGATGTACTGTGGATCATCACTGATGTACTATAGACCATCACTGAAGTACTATGGATCATCACTGGTGTACTATCGATCATCACTAATGTACTATGGATCATCACTGATGTACTATGGATCATCACTGATGTACTGAGGATCATCACTGGTGTACTGAGGATCATCACTGATGTACTGTGGATCATCACTGATGTACTGTGGATCATCACTGATGTACCGTGGATCATCACTGATGTACCGTGGATCATCACTGATGTACTATAGATCATCACTGAAGTACTATGGGCCATCACTGGTGTACTATGGATCATCACTGATGTATTATGGATCATCACTGATGTACTATGGATCATCACTGATGTACTATGGATCATCACTGATGTACTATGGATCATCACTGATGTACTATGAGCCATCACTGATGTACTATGGGCCATCCCTGGTGTACTGTGGATCATCTCTGGTGTACTGTGGACCATCACTGATGTACTGTGGACCATTACTGGTGTACTGTGGATCATCAGTGGTGTACTGTGGATCATCACTGGTGTACTGTGGCTCATCCCTGGTGTACTATGGATCATCACTGATGTACTATGGATCATCACTGATGTACTATGAGTCATCACTGATGTACTATGGGCCATCACTGGTGTACTATGGATCATCACTGATGTACTATGGACCATCATTGATGTACTATAGTTCATCATTGATGTACTATGGGCCATCACTGATGTACTATGGGCCATCACTGATGTACTATGGGCCATCACTGGTGTACTATGGGCCATCACTGGTGTACTATGGGCCATCACTGGTGTACTATGGATCATCACTGGTGTACTATGGACCATCACTGATGTACCGTGGACCACCACTGATGTACTGTGGATCATCCCTTGTGTACTATGGATCATCACTGGTGTACTATGGATCATCACTGATGTACTATGGGCCATCACTGATATACTGTGGACCATCACTGATGTACTGTGGATCATCACTGATGTACTGTGGATCATCACTGATGTACTGTGGATCATCACTGATGTACTATAGATCATCACTGATGTACTATGGGCCATCACTGGTGTACTATGGGCCATCACTGGTGTACTATGGATCATCACTGGTGTACTATGGGCCATCACTGGTGTACTATGGGCCATCACTGGTGTACTATGGGCCATCACTGGTGTACTATGGGCCATCACTGGTTTACTATGGATCATCACTGGTGTACTATGGACCATCACTGATGTACTGTGGACCATCACTGGTGTACTGTGGATCATCACTGGTGTACTTTGGATCATCCCTGGTGTGCTATGGATCATCACTGGTGTACTATGGATCATCACTGGTGTACTGTGGATCATCACTGATGTGCTATGGGCCATCACTGATGTACTGTGGATCATCACTGATATACTGTGGACCATCCCTGATGTACTATGGGCCATCACTGATGTACTATGGGCCATCACAGGTGTACTATGGGCCATCACTGATGTACTATGGATCATCACTGGTGTACTATGGATCATCACTGGTGTACTATGGATGATCACTGGTGTACTATGGACCATCACTGATGTACTATGGACCATCACTGATGTACTATGGGCCATCACTGGTGTACTATGGATCATCACTGATGTACTGTGGACCATCACTGATGTACTGTGGACCATCACTGATGTACTGTGGATCATCACTGATGTACTGTGGATCATCACTGATGTACTGTGGATCATCACTGGTGTACTATGGGCCATCACTGGTGTATTATGGAGCATCACTGGTGTACTATGGATCATCACTGATGTACTATGGATCATCACTGATGTACTGTGGACCATCACTGATGTACTGTGGATCATCACTGATGTACTGTGGATCATCACTGATGTACTGTGGATCATCACTGATGTACTGTGGATCATCACTGGTGTACTATGGATCATCACTGATGTACTATGGATCATCACTGGTGTACTATGGATCATCACTGATGTACTTTGAGCAATCACTGATGTACTTTGAGCCATCACTGATGTACTATGGATCATCACTGATGTACTATGGACCATCACTGATGTACTATGGGCCATCACTGGTGTACTATGGATCATCACTGATGTACTGTGGACCATCACTGATGTACTGTGGATCATCACTGATGTACTATAGATCATCACTGAAGTACTATGGATCATCACTGGTGTACTATGGATCATCACTGGTGTACTATGGATCATCACTGGTGTACTATGGATCATCACTGATGTACTATGGATCATCACTGATGTACTGAGGATCATCGCTGGTGTACTGAGGATCATCACTGATGTACTGTGGATCATCACTGATGTACTGTGAATCATCACTGATGTACTATGGGCCATCACTGATGTACTATGGATCATCACTGGTGTACTATGGATCATCACTGATGTACTGTGGACCATCCCTGATGTACTGTGGACCATCCCTGATGTACTGTGGATCATCACTGATGGACTGTAGATCAGCACTGATGTACTGAGGATCATCACCGATGTACTGTGGATCATCACTGATGTACTGTGGATCATCACTGATGTACTATGGGCCATCACAGGTGTACTATGGATCATCACTGGTGTACTTTGGATCATCACTGATGTACTATGGACCATCACTGATGTACTATGGCTCATCACTGATGTACTATAGATCATCACTGATGTACTGTGGACCATCCCTGATGTACTGTGGATCATCACTGATGTACTGAGGATCATCACTGGTGTACTATGGATCATCACTGACATACTATGGATCATCACTGACGTACTATGGATCATCACTGACGTACTATGGATCATCACTGATGTACTATAGATCTTCACTGATGTACTTTGGGCCATCACTGGTGTACTATGGATCATCACTGGTGTACTGTGGACCATCCCTGATGTACTGTGGATCATCACTGATGTACTGTGGATCATCACTGGTGTACTATGGATCATCACTGGTGTACTATGGATCATCACTGACATACTATGGATCATCACTGACGTACTATGGATCATCACTGACGTACTATGGATCATCACTGATGTACTATGGATCATCACTGATGTACTATAGATCATCACTGATGTACTTTGGGCCATCACTGGTGTACTGTGGATCATCACTGGTGTACTGTGGACCATCCCTGATGTACTGTGGATCATCACTGATGTACTGTGGATCATCACTGATGTACTGTGGATATCATCACTGATGTACTGAGGACCATCCCTGAAGTACTGTGGACCATCACTGATGTACTGTGGACCATCACTGATGTATGGTGGACCATCACTGATGTACTGTGGATCATCACTGATGTTCTATGGACCATCACTGATGTACTATAGATCATCACTGATGTACTGTGGATCATCACTGATGTACTATAGATCATCACTGATGTACTATGGGCCATCACTGGTGTACTATGGGCCATCACTGGTGTACTATGGGCCATCACTGGTGTACTATGGATCATCACTGGTGTACTATAGATCATCACTGATGTACTGTGGATCATCACTGATGTACTGTGGATCATCACTGATGTACTATGGGCCATCACTGATGTACTGAGGATTATCACTGGTGTACTATGGATCATCACTGGTGTACGGTGGATCATCACTGATGTACTTTGGATCATCACTGATGTACTGTGGATCATCACTGATGTACTATAGATCATCACTGATGTAATGCGGATCATCACTGATATACTATAGATCATCACTGATGTACTGAGGATCATCACTGATGTACTATGGATCATCACTGATGTACTATGGATCATCACTGATGTACTGAGGATCATCACTAATGTACTATGGATCATCACTGATGTACCGTGGATCATCACTGATGTACTGTGGATCATCACTGATGTACTATAGATCATCACTGAAGTACTATGGGCCATCACTGGTGTACTATGGATCATCATTGATGTATTATGGATCATCACTGATGTACTATGGATCATCACTGATGTACTATGGATCATCACTGATGTACTATGAGCCATCACTGATGTACTATGGGCCATCACTGGTGTTCTATGGATCATCACTGGTGTACTATGGGCCATCACTGGTGTACTATGGGCCATCATTGGTGTACTATGGGCCATCACTGGTGTACTATGGATCATCACTGGTGTACTGTACTGTGGCTCATCACTGGTGTACTATGGATCATCACTGATGTACTATGGATCATCACTGATGTACTATGGATCATCACTGATGTACTATGGGCCATCACTGATGTACTATAGTTCATCACTAATGTACTATGGGCCATCACTGGTGTACTATAGTTCATCACTAATGTACTATGGGCCATCACTGGTGTACTATGGATCATCACTGGTGTACTATGGATCATCACTGGTGTACTATGGATCATCACTGGTGTACTATGGGCCATCACTGGTGTACTATGGATCATCACTGGTGTACTATGGATCATCACTGGTGTACTATGGACCATCACTGATGTACTGTGGACCACCACTGATGTACTGTGGATCATCACTGATGTATTGTGGATCATCCCTGATGTACTATAGATCATCACTGGTGTACTATGGGCCATCACTGGTGTACTATGGGCCATCACTGGTGTACTATGGGCCATCACTGGTGTACTATGGATCATCACTGGTGTACTATGGGCCATCACTGGTGTACTATGGGCCATCACTGGTGTACTATGGGCCATCACTGATGTACTGTGGACCATGACTGGTGTACTATGGATCATCACTGATGTACTGTGGACCATCACTGGTGTACTGTGGATCATCACTGGTGTACTATGGATCATCACTGGTGTACTATGGATCATCACTGATGTACTATGAGCCATCACTGATGTACTATGGATCATCACTGATGTACTATGGACCATCACTGATGTATTATGGGCCATCACTGGTGTACTGTGGATCATCATTCATGTACTGTGGATCATCACTGATGTCACTGGTGTACTATGGATCATCACTGGTGTACTATGGATCATCACTGATGTACTATGGATCATCATTGATGTACTATGGATCATCACTGATGTACTATGAGCCATCACTGATGTACTATGGATCATCACTGATGTACTGTGGGCCATCACTGGTGTACTGTGGGCCATCACTGATGTACTGTGGACCATCCCTGATGTACTGTGGATCATCACTGATGTACTGTGGATCATCACTGATGTACTGAGGACCATCCCTGATGTACTGTGGACCATCACTGATGTACTGTGGACCATCACTGATGTACTATAGATCATCACTGATGTACTGTGGATCATCACTGATGTACTGTGGATCATCACTGATGTACTGTGGATCATCACTGATGTACTGTGGATCATCACTGATGTACTATAGATCATCACTGATGTACTATAGATCATCACTGGTGTACTATGGGCCATCACTGGTGTACAATGGGCCATCACTAATGGACTATGGATCATCACTGATGTACTGTGGATCAACCCTGGTGTACTATGGATCTTCACTGGTGTACTATGGGCCATCACTGATGTACTATGGGCCATCACTGATGTACTATGGGCCATCACTGGTGTACTATGGGCCATCACTGGTGTACTATGGATCATCACTGGTGTACTATGGACCATCACTGGTGTACTATGGACCATCACTTATGTACTATGGGCCATCACTGATATACTGTGGACCATCACTGATGTACTGTGGATCATCACTGATGTACTGTGGATCATCACTGATGTACTATAGATCATCACTGATGTACTATGGGCCATCACTGGTGTACTATGGGCCATCACTGGTGTACTATGGATCATCACTGGTGTACTATGGGCCATCACTGGTGTACTATGGGCCATCACTGGTTTACTATGGATCATCACTGGTGTACTATGGACCATCACTGATGTACTGTGGACCATCACTGGTGTACTGTGGATCATCACTGGTGTACTATGGATCATCCCTGGTGTACTGTGGATCATCACTGATGTGCTATGGGCCATCACTGATGTACTGTGGATCATCACTGATATACTGTGGACCATCCCTGATGTACTGTGGATCATCACTGATGTATTGTGGATCATCACTGATGTACTGTGGATCATCACTGATGTACTGTGGATCATCACTGATGTACTATGGGCCATCACTGATGTACTATGGGCCATCACTGATGTACTATGGGCCATCACTGATGTACTATGGGCCATCACAGGGGTACTATGGGCCATCACTGATGTACTATGGATCATCACTGGTGTACGATGGATCATCACTGGTGTACTATGGATGATCACTGGTGTACTATGGACCATCACTGATGTACTACGGACCATCACTGATGTACTATGGGCCATCACTGGTGTACTATGGATCATCACTGATGTACTGTGGACCATCACTGATGTACTGTGGATCATCACTGATGTACTGTGGATCATCACTGATGTACTGTGGATCATCACTGGTGTACTATGGGCCATCACTGGTGTATTATGGAGCATCACTGGTGTACTATGGATCATCACTGATGTACTATGGATCATCACTGGTGTACTATGGATCATCACTGATGTACTTTGAGCAATCACTGATGTACTTTGAGCCATCACTGATGTACTATGGATCATCACTGATGTACTATGGACCATCACTGATGTACTATGGGCCATCACTGTTGTACTATGGATCATCACTGATGTACTGTGGACCATCACTGATGTACTGTGGATCATCACTGATGTACTATAGATCATCACTGATGTACTATAGATCATCACTGAAGTACTATGGATCATCACTGGTGTACTATGGATCATCACTGGTGTACTATGGATCATCACTGATGTACTATGGATCATCACTGATGTACTGAGGATCATCACTGGTGTACTGAGGATCATCACTGATGTACTGTGGATCATCACTGATGTACTGTGGATCATCACTGATATACTATGGGCCATCACTGATGTACTATGGATCATCACTGGTGTACTATGGATCATCACTGATGTACTGTGGACCATCCCTGATGTACTGTGGACCATCCCTGATGTACTGTGGATCATCACTGATGTACCGTAGATCAGCACTGATGTACTGAGGATCATCACTGATGTACTGTGGATCATCACTGATGTACTGTGGATCATCACTGATGTACTATGGGCCATCACAGGTGTACTATGGATCATCACTGGTGTACTTTGGATCATCACTGATGTACTATGGACCATCACTGATGTACTATGGATCATCACTGATGTACTATAGATCATCACTGATGTACTATGGGCCATCACTGGTGTACTATGGATCATCACTGATGTACTGTGGACCATCCCTGATGTACTGTGGATCATCACTGATGTACTGAGGATCATCACTGGTGTACAATGGACCATCACTGACATACTATGGATCATCACTGACGTACTATGGATCATCACTGACGTACTATGGATCATCAATGATGTACTATGGATCATCACTGATGTACTATAGATCATCACTGATGTACTTTGGGCCATCACTGGTGTACTATGGATCATCACTGATGTACTGTGGACCATCCCTGATGTACTGTGAATCATCACTGATGTACTGTGGATCATCACTGATGTACTGTGGATCATCACTGATGTACTGTGGATATCATCACTGATGTACTGAGGACCATCCCTGATGTACTGTGGACCATCACTGATGTACTGTGGACCATCACTGATGTACTGTGGACCATCACTGATGTACTGTGGATCATCACTGATGTTCTATGGACCATCACTGATGTACTATAGATCATCACTAATGTACTGTGGATCATCACTGATGTACTGTGGATCATCACTGATGTACTATAGATCATCACTGATGTACTATGGGCCATCACTGGTGTACTATGGGCCATCACTGGTGTACTATGGGCCATCACTGGTGTACTATGGATCATCACTGGTGTACTATAGATCATCACTGATGTACTGTGGATCATCACTGATGTACTGTGGATCATCACTGATGTACTATGGGCCATCACTGATGTACTGAGGATCATCACTGGTGTACTATGGATCATCACTGGTGTACTGTGGATCATCACTGATGTACTTTGGATCATCACTGATGTACTGTGGATCATCACTGATGTACTATAGATCATCACTGATATACTGTGGATCATCACTGATATACTATAGATCATCACTGATGTACTGAGGATCATCACTGATGTACTATGGATCATCACTGATGTACTATGGATCATCACTGATGTACTGAGGATCATCACTAATGTACTATGGATCATCACTGATGTACCGTGGATCATCACTGATGTACTGTGGATCATCACTGATGTACTATAGATCATCACTGAAGTACTATGGGCCATCACTGGTGTACTATGGATCATCATTGATGTATTTTGGATCATCACTGATGTACTATGGATCATCACTGATGTACTATGGATCATCACTGATGTACTATGAGCCATCACTGATGTACTATGGGCCATCACTGGTGTACTATGGATCATCACTGGTGTACTATGGGCCATCACTGGTGTACTATGGGCCATCATTGGTGTACTATGGGCCATCACTGGTGTACTATGGATCATCACTGGTGTACTGTACTGTGGATCATCACTGGTGTACTATCGATCATCACTGATGTACTATGGATCATCACTGATGTACTATGGGCCATCACTGATGTACTATAGTTCATCACTAATGTACTATGGGCCATCACTGGTGTACTATAGTTCATCACTAATGTACTATGGGCCATCACTGGTGTACTATGGATCATCACTGGTGTACTATGGATCATCACTGGTGTACTATGGATCATCACTGATGTACTGTGGACCATCACTGATGTACTGTGGACCATCACTGGTGTACTATGGATCATCACTGATGTACTGTGGACCATCACTGATGTACTGTGGACCATCACTGGTGTACTGTGGATCATCCCTGGTGTACTATGGATCATCACTGGTGTATTATGGATCATCACTTATGTACTATGGGCCATCACTGATGTACTATGAGCCATCGCTGATGTACTATGGGCCATCACTGATGTACTATGGGCCATCACTGATATACTGTGGACCATCCCTGATGTACTGTGGATCATCACTGATGTACTGTGGATCATCACTGATGTACTGTGGATCATCACTGATGTACTATGGATCATCACTGATGTACTATGGATCATCACTGATGTACTATGGATCATCACTGATGTACTTTGAGCCATCACTGATGTACTATGGATCATCACTGATGTACTATGGACCATCACTGATGTACTATGGGCCATCACTGGTGTACTATGGATCATCACTGATGTACTGTGGACCATCACTGATGTACTGTGGATCATCACTGATGTACTATAGATCATCACTGAAGTACTATGGATCATCACTTGTGTACTATGGATCATCACTGGTGTACTATGGATCATCACTGATGTACTATGGATCATCACTGATGTACTATGGATCATCACTGATGTACTGAGGATCATCATTGGTGTACTGAGGATCATCACTGATGTACTGTGGATTATCACTGATGTACTATGGGCCATCACTGATGTACTATGGATCATCTCTGGTGTACTATGGATCATCATTGATGTACTGTGGACCATCCCTGATGTACTGTGGACCATCCCTGATGTACTGTGGATCATCACTGATGTACCGTGGATCAGCACTGATGTACTGAGGATCATCAGTGATGTCCTGTGGATCATCACTGATGTACTGTGGATCATCACTGATGTACTATGGTCCATCACAGGTGTACTATGGATCATCACTGGTGTACTATGGATCATCACTGATGTACTATGGACCATCACTGATGTACTATGGATCATCACTGATGTACTATAGATCATCACTGAAGTACTATGGATCATCACTGGTGTACTATGGATCATCACTGGTGTACTATGGATCATCACTGATGTACTATGGATCATCACTGATGTACTATGGATCATCACTGATGTACTGAAGATCATCACTGGTGTACTGAGGATCATCACTGATGTACTGTGGATCATCACTGATGTACTGTGGATCATCACTGATGTACTATGGGCCATCACTGATGTACTATGGATCATCACTGGTGTACTATGGATCATCACTGATGTACTGTGGACCATCCCTGTTGTACTGTGGACCATCCCTGATGTACTGTGGATCATCACTGATGTACCGTAGATCAGCACTGATGTACTGAGGATCATCACTGATGTACTGTGGATCATCACTGATGTACTGTGGATCATCACTGGTGTACTTTGGATCATCACTGATGTACTATGGACCATCACTGATGTACTATGGATCATCACTGATGTACTATAGATCATCACTGATGTACTATGGGCCATCACTGGTGTACTATGGATCATCGCTGATGTACTGTGGACCATCCCTGATGTACTGTGGATCCTCACTGATGTACTGAGGATCATCACTGGTGTACTATGGATCATCACTGACATACTATGGATCATCACTGACGTACTATGGATCATCACTGACGTACTATGGATCATCAATGATGTACTATGGATCATCACTGATGTACTATAGATCATCACTGATGTACTTTGGGCCATCACTGGTGTACTATGGATCATCACTGATGTACTGTGGACCATCCCTGATGTACTGTGGATCATCACTGATGTACTGTGGATCATCACTGATGTACTGTGGATATCATCACTGATGTACTGAGGACCATCCCTGATGTACTGTGGACCATCACTGATGTACTGTGGACCATCACTGATGTACTGTGGATCATCACTGATGTTCTATGGACCATCACTAATGTACTATAGATCATCACTGATGTACTGTGGATCATCACTGATGTACTGTGGATCATCACTGATGTACTATAGATCATCACTGATGTACTATGGGCCATCACTGGTGTACTATGGGCCATCACTGGTGTACTATGGGCCATCACTGGTGTACTATGGATCATCACTGGTGTACTATAGATCATCACTGATGTACTGTGGATCATCACTGATGTACTGTGGATCATCACTGGTGTACTATGGATCATCACTGGTGTACTGTGGATCATCACTGATGTACTTTGGATCATCACTGATGTACTGTGGATCATCACTGATGTACTATAGATCATCACTGATGTACTGTGGATCATCACTGATATACTATAGATCATCACTGATGTACTGAGGATCATCACTGATGTACTATGGATCATCACTGAAGTACTATGGGCCATCACTGGTGTACTATGGATCATCATTGATCTATTATGGATCATCACTGATGTACTATGGATCATCACTGACGTACTATGGATCATCACTGATGTACTATGAGCCATCACTGATGTACTATGGGCCATCACTGGTGTACTATGGATCATCACTGGTGTACTATGGGCCATCACTGGTGTACTATGGGCCATCATTGGTGTACTATAGGCCATCACTGGTGTACTATGGATCATCACTGGTGTACTGTACTGTGGATCATCACTGGTGTACTATGGATCATCACTGATGTACTATGGATCATCACTGATGTACTATGGATCATCACTGATGTACTATGGATCATCACTGATGTACTATGGGCCATCACTGATGTACTATAGCTCATCACTAATGTACTATGTGCCATCACTGGTGTACTATGGATCATCACTGATGTACTATGGATCATCACTGATGTACTATGAGCCATCACTGATGTACTATGGGCCATCACTGGTGTACTATGGATCATCACTGGTGTACTATGGGCCATCACTGGTGTACTATGGGCCATCATTGGTGTACTATAGGCCATCACTGGTGTACTATGGATCATCACTGGTGTACTGTACTGTGGATCATCACAGGTGTACTATGGATCATCACTGATGTACTATGGATCATCACTGATGTACTATGGATCATCACTGATGTACTATGGATCATCACTGATGTACTATGGGCCATCACTGATGTACTATGGTTCATCACTAATGTACTATGGGCCATCACTGGTGTACTATGGATCATCACTGGTGTACTATGGATCATCATCACTGGTGTACTATGGATCATCACTGGTGTACTATGGATCATCACTGATGTACTGTGGACCATCACTGATGTACTGTGGACCATCACTGGTGTACTGTGGATCATCCCTGGTGTACTATGGATCATCACTGGTGTATTATGGATCATCACTTATGTACTATGGGCCATCACTGATGTACTATGGGCCATCGCTGATGTACTATGGGCCATCACTGATGTACTATGGGCCATCACTGATATACTGTGGACCATCCCTGATGTACTGTGGATCATCACTGATGTACTGTGGATCATCACTGATGTACTGTGGATCATCACTGATGTACTATGGATCATCACTGATGTACTATGGATCATCACTGATGTACTATGGATCATCACTGATGTACTTTGAGCCATCACTGATGTACTATGGATCATCACTGATGTACTATGGACCATCACTGATGTACTATGGGCCATCACTGGTGTACTATGGATCATCACTGATGTACTGTGGACCATCACTGATGTACTGTGAATCATCACTGATGTACTATAGATCATCACTGAAGTACTATGGATCATCACTTGTGTACTATGGATCATCACTGGTGTACTATGGATCATCACTGATGTACTATGGATCATCACTGATGTACTATGGATCATCACTGATGTACTGAGGATCATCATTGGTGTACTGAGGATCATCACTGATGTACTGTGGATCATCACTGATGTACTGTGGATCATCACTGATGTACTATGGGCCATCACTGATGTACTATGGATCATCACTGGTGTACTATGGATCATCACTGATGTACTGTGGACCATCCCTGATGTACTGTGGACCATCCCTGATGTACTGTGGATCATCACTGATGTACCGTGGATCAGCACTGATGTACTGAGGATCATCACTGATGTACTGTGGATCATCACTGATGTACTGTGGATCATCACTGATGTACTATGGGCCATCACAGGTGTACTATGGATCATCACTGGTGTACTATGGATCATCACTGATGTACTATGGACCATCACTGATGTACTATGGATCATCACTGATGTACTATAGATCATCACTGATGTACTATGGGCCATCACTGGTGTACTATGGATCATCACTGATGTACTGTGGACCATCCCTGATGTACTGTGGATCATCACTGATGTACTGAGGATCATCCCTGGTGTACTATGGATCATCCCTCGTGTACTATGGATCATCACTGGTGTACTATGAATCATCACTGGTGTACTATGGATCATCACTGATGTACTGTGGACCATCACTAATGTGCTATGGATCATCACTGATGTACTATGGATCATCACTGATGTGCTATGGATCATCACTGATGTACTATGAGCCATCACTGATGTACTATGGATCATCACTGGTGTACTATGGATCATCACTGGTGTACTGTGGACCATCCCTGATGTACTGTGGATCATCACTGATGTACTATGAGCTATCACTGATGTATTATGGGCCATCACTGATGTACTGTGGATCATCACTGATGTACTATAGATCATCACTGATGTACTGTGGATAATCACTGATGCACTGTGGATCATCACTGATGTACTGAGGATCATCACTGGTGTACTATGGATCATCACTGATGTACTGTGGATCATCACTGATGTACTATAGATCATCACTGATGTACTGTGGACCATCACTGATGTACTGTGAATCATCACTGATGTACTGTGGATCATCACTGATGTACTGTGGATCATCACTGATGTACTATGGATCATCACTGATGTACTATGGGCCATCACTGATGTACTATAGTTCATCACTAATGTACTATGGGCCATCACTGGTGTACTATAGTTCATCACTAATGTACTATGGGCCATCACTGGTGTACTATGGATCATCACTGGTGTACTATGGATCATCACTGGTGTACTATGGATCATCACTGGTGTACTATGGGCCATCACTGGTGTACTATGGATCATCACTGGTGTACTATGGATCATCACTGGTGTACTATGGACCATCACTGATGTACTGTGGACCACCACTGATGTACTGTGGATCATCACTGATGTATTGTGGATCATCCCTGATGTACTATAGATCATCACTGGTGTACTATGGGCCATCACTGGTGTACTATGGGCCATCACTGGTGTACTATGGGCCATCACTGGTGTACTATGGATCATCACTGGTGTACTATGGGCCATCACTGGTGTACTATGGGCCATCACTGGTGTACTATGGGCCATCACTGATGTACTGTGGACCATGACTGGTGTACTATGGATCATCACTGATGTACTGTGGACCATCACTGGTGTACTGTGGATCATCACTGGTGTACTATGGATCATCACTGGTGTACTATGGATCATCACTGATGTACTATGAGCCATCACTGATGTACTATGGATCATCACTGATGTACTATGGACCATCACTGATGTATTATGGGCCATCACTGGTGTACTGTGGATCATCATTCATGTACTGTGGATCATCACTGATGTCACTGGTGTACTATGGATCATCACTGGTGTACTATGGATCATCACTGATGTACTATGGATCATCACTGATGTACTATGGATCATCACTGATGTACTATGAGCCATCACTGATGTACTATGGATCATCACTGATGTACTGTGGGCCATCACTGGTGTACTGTGGGCCATCACTGATGTACTGTGGACCATCCCTGATGTACTGTGGATCATCACTGATGTACTGTGGATCATCACTGATGTACTGAGGACCATCCCTGATGTACTGTGGACCATCACTGATGTACTGTGGACCATCACTGATGTACTATAGATCATCACTGATGTACTGTGGATCATCACTGATGTACTGTGGATCATCACTGATGTACTGTGGATCATCACTGATGTACTGTGGATCATCACTGATGTACTATAGATCATCACTGATGTACTATAGATCATCACTGGTGTACTATGGGCCATCACTGGTGTACAATGGGCCATCACTAATGGACTATGGATCATCACTGATGTACTGTGGATCAACCCTGGTGTACTATGGATCATCACTGGTGTACTATGGGCCATCACTGATGTACTATGGGCCATCACTGATGTACTATGGGCCATCACTGGTGTACTATTGGCCATCACTGGTGTACTATGGATCATCACTGGTGTACTATGGACCATCACTGGTGTACTATGGACCATCACTTATGTACTATGGGCCATCACTGATATACTGTGGACCATCACTGATGTACTGTGGATCATCACTGATGTACTGTGGATCATCACTGATGTACTGTGGATCATCACTGATGTACTATAGATCATCACTGATGTACTATGGGCCATCACTGGTGTACTATGGGCCATCACTGGTGTACTATGGATCATCACTGGTGTACTATGGGCCATCACTGGTGTACTATGGGCCATCACTGGTTTACTATGGATCATCACTGGTGTACTATGGACCATCACTGATGTACTGTGGACCATCACTGGTGTACTGTGGATCATCACTGGTGTACTATGGATCATCCCTGGTGTACTGTGGATCATCACTGATGTGCTATGGGCCATCACTGATGTACTGTGGATCATCACTGATATACTGTGGACCATCCCTGATGTACTGTGGATCATCACTGATGTATTGTGGATCATCACTGATGTACTGTGGATCATCACTGATGTACTGTGGATCATCACTGATGTACTATGGGCCATCACTGATGTACTATGGGCCATCACTGATGTACTATGGGCCATCACTGATGTACTATGGGCCATCACAGGGGTACTATGGGCCATCACTGATGTACTATGGATCATCACTGGTGTACGATGGATCATCACTGGTGTACTATGGATGATCACTGGTGTACTATGGACCATCACTGATGTACTACGGACCATCACTGATGTACTATGGGCCATCACTGGTGTACTATGGATCATCACTGATGTACTGTGGACCATCACTGATGTACTGTGGATCATCACTGATGTACTGTGGATCATCACTGATATACTGTGGATCATCACCGGTGTACTATGGGCCATCACTGGTGTATTATGGAGCATCACTGGTGTACTATGGATCATCACTGATGTACTATGGATCATCACTGGTGTACTATGGATCATCACTGATGTACTTTGAGCAATCACTGATGTACTTTGAGCCATCACTGATGTACTATGGATCATCACTGATGTACTATGGACCATCACTGATGTACTATGGGCCATCACTGTTGTACTATGGATCATCACTGATGTACTGTGGACCATCACTGATGTACTGTGGATCATCACTGATGTACTATAGATCATCACTGATGTACTATAGATCATCACTGAAGTACTATGGATCATCACTGGTGTACTATGGATCATCACTGGTGTACTATGGATCATCACTGATGTACTATGGATCATCACTGATGTACTATGGATCATCACTGATGTACTGAGGATCATCACTGGTGTACTGAGGATCATCACTGATGTACTGTGGATCATCACTGATGTACTGTGGATCATCACTGATATACTATGGGCCATCACTGATGTACTATGGATCATCACTGGTGTACTATGGATCATCACTGATGTACTGTGGACCATCCCTGATGTACTGTGGACCATCCCTGATGTACTGTGGATCATCACTGATGTACCGAAGATCAGCACTGATGTACTGAGGATCATCACTGATGTACTGTGGATCATCACTGATGTACTGTGGATCATCACTGATGTACTATGGGCCATCACAGGTGTACTATGGATCATCACTGGTGTACTTTGGATCATCACTGATATACTATGGACCATCACTGATGTACTATGGATCATCACTGATGTACTATAGATCATCACTGATGTACTATGGGCCATCACTGGTGTACTATGGATCATCACTGATGTACTGTGGACCATCCCTGATGTACTGTGGATCATCACTGATGTACTGAGGATCATCACTGGTGTACTATGGACCATCACTGACATACTATGGATCATCACTGACGTACTATGGATCATCACTGACGTACTATGGATCATCAATGATGTACTATGGATCATCACTGATGTACTATAGATCATCACTGATGTACTTTGGGCCATCACTGGTGTACTATGGATCATCACTGATGTACTGTGGACCATCCCTGATGTACTGTGGATCATCACTGATGTACTGTGGATCATCACTGATGTACTGTGGATCATCACTGATGTACTGTGGATATCATCACTGATGTACTGAGGACCATCCCTGATGTACTGTGGACCATCACTGATGTACTGTGGACCATCACTGATGTACTGTGGACCATCACTGATGTACTGTGGATCATCACTGATGTTCTATGGACCATCACTGATGTACTATAGATCATCACTGATGTACTGTGGATCATCACTGATGTACTGTGGATCATCACTGATGTACTATAGATCATCACTGATGTACTATGGGCCATCACTGGTGTACTATGGGCCATCACTGGTGTACTATGGGCCATCACTGGTGTACTATGGATCATCACTGGTGTACTATAGATCATCACTGATGTACTGTGGATCATCACTGATGTACTGTGGATCATCACTGATGTACTATGGGCCATCACTGATGTACTGAGGATCATCACTGGTGTACTATGGATCATCACTGGTGTACTGTGGATCATCACTGATGTACTTTGGATCATCACTGATGTACTGTGGATCATCACTGATGTACTATAGATCATCACTGATATACTGTGGATCATCACTGATATACTATAGATCATCACTGATGTACTGAGGATCATCACTGATGTACTATGGATCATCACTGATGTACTATGGATCATCACTGATGTACTGAGGATCATCACTAATGTACTATGGATCATCACTGATGTACCGTGGATCATCACTGATGTACTGTGGATCATCACTGATGTACTATAGATCATCACTGAAGTACTATGGGCCATCACTGGTGTACTATGGATCATCATTGATGTATTATGGATCATCACTGATGTACTATGGATCATCACTGATGTACTATGGATCATCACTGATGTACTATGAGCCATCACTGATGTACTATGGGCCATCACTGGTGTACTATGGATCATCACTGGTGTACTATGGGCCATCACTGGTGTACTATGGGCCATCATTGGTGTACTATGGGCCATCACTGGTGTACTATGGATCATCACTGGTGTACTGTACTGTGGATCATCACTGGTGTACTATCGATCATCACTGATGTACTATAGTTCATCACTAATGTACTATGGGCCATCACTGGTGTACTATAGTTCATCACTAATGTACTATGGGCCATCACTGGTGTACTATGGATCATCACTGGTGTACTATGGATCATCACTGGTGTACTATGGATCATCACTGATGTACTGTGGACCATCACTGATGTACTGTGGACCATCACTGGTGTACTATGGATCATCACTGATGTACTGTGGACCATCACTGATGTACTGTGGACCATCACTGGTGTACTGTGGATCATCCCTGGTGTACTATGGATCATCACTGGTGTATTATGGATCATCACTTATGTACTATGGGCCATCACTGATGTACTATGAGCCATCGCTGATGTACTATGGGCCATCACTGATGTACTATGGGCCATCACTGATATACTGTGGACCATCCCTGATGTACTGTGGATCATCACTGATGTACTGTGGATCATCACTGATGTACTATGGATCATCACTGATGTACTATGGATCATCACTGATGTACTATGGATCATCACTGATGTACTTTGAGCCATCACTGATGTACTATGGATCATCACTGATGTACTATGGACCATCACTGATGTACTATGGGCCATCACTGGTGTACTATGGATCATCACTGATGTACTGTGGACCATCACTGATGTACTGTGGATCATCACTGATGTACTATAGATCATCACTGAAGTACTATGGATCATCACTTGTGTACTATGGATCATCACTGGTGTACTATGGATCATCACTGATGTACTATGGATCATCACTGATGTACTATGGATCATCACTGATGTACTGAGGATCATCATTGGTGTACTGAGGATCATCACTGATGTACTGTGGATTATCACTGATGTACTATGGGCCATCACTGATGTACTATGGATCATCACTGGTGTACTATGGATCATCATTGATGTACTGTGGACCATCCCTGATGTACTGTGGACCATCCCTGATGTACTGTGGATCATCACTGATGTACCGTGGATCAGCACTGATGTACTGAGGATCATCAGTGATGTCCTGTGGATCATCACTGATGTACTGTGGATCATCACTGATGTACTATGGTCCATCACAGGTGTACTATGGATCATCACTGGTGTACTATGGATCATCACTGATGTACTATGGACCATCACTGATGTACTATGGATCATCACTGATGTACTATAGATCATCACTGAAGTACTATGGATCATCACTGGTGTACTATGGATCATCACTGGTGTACTATGGATCATCACTGATGTACTATGGATCATCACTGATGTACTATGGATCATCACTGATGTACTGAGGATCATCACTGGTGTACTGAGGATCATCACTGATGTACTGTGGATCATCACTGATGTACTGTGGATCATCACTGATGTACTATGGGCCATTACTGATGTACTATGGATCATCACTGGTGTACTATGGATCATCACTGATGTACTGTGGACCATCCCTGATGTACTGTGGACCATCCCTGATGTACTGTGGATCATCACTGATGTACCGTAGATCAGCACTGATGTACTGAGGATCATCACTGATGTACTGTGGATCATCACTGATGTACTGTGGATCATCACTGGTGTACTTTGGATCATCACTGATGTACTATGGACCATCACTGATGTACTATGGATCATCACTGATGTACTATAGATCATCACTGATGTACTATGGGCCATCACTGGTGTACTATGGATCATCACTGATGTACTGTGGACCATCCCTGATGTACTGTGGATCATCACTGATGTACTGAGGATCATCACTGGTGTACTATGGATCATCACTGGCATACTATGGATCATCACTGACGTACTATGGATCATCACTGACGTACTATGGATCATCAATGATGTACTATGGATCATCACTGATGTACTATAGATCATCACTGATGTACTTTGGGCCATCACTGGTGTACTATGGATCATCACTGATGTACTGTGGACCATCCCTGATGTACTGTGGATCATCACTGATGTACTGTGGATCATCACTGATGTACTGTGGATATCATCACTGATGTACTGAGGACCATCCCTGATGTACTGTGGACCATCACTGATGTACTGTGGACCATCACTGATGTACTGTGGACCATCACTGATGTACTGTGGATCATCACTGATGTTCTATGGACCATCACTGATGTACTATAGATCATCACTGATGTACTGTGGATCATCACTGATGTACTGTGGATCATCACTGATGTACTATAGATCATCACTGATGTACTATGGGCCATCACTGGTGTACTATGGGCCATCACTGGTGTACTATGGGCCATCACTGGTGTACTATGGATCATCACTGGTGTACTATAGATCATCACTGATGTACTGTGGATCATCACTGATGTACTGTGGATCATCACTGATGTACTATGGGCCATCACTGATGTACTGAGGATCATCACTGGTGTACTATGGATCATCACTGGTGAACTGTGGATCATCACTGATGTACTTTGGATCATCACTGATGTACTGTGGATCATCACTGATGTACTATAGATCATCACTGATGTACTGTGGATCATCACTGATGTACTGTGGACCATCACTGATGTACTGTGGACCATCACTGATGTACTGTGGATCATCACTGATGTTCTATGGACCATCACTGATGTACTATAGATCATCACTGATGTACTGTGGATCATCACTGATGTACTGTGGATCATCACTGATGTACTATAGATCATCACTGATGTACTATGGGCCATCACTGGTGTACTATGGGCCATCACTGGTGTACTATGGATCATCACTGGTGTACTATAGATCATCACTGATGTACTGTGGATCATCACTGATGTACTCTGGATCATCACTGATGTACTATGGGCCATCACTGATGTACTGAGGATCATCACTGGTGTACTATGGATCATCACTGGTGAACTGTGGATCATCACTGATGTACTTTGGATCATCACTGATGTACTGTGGATCATCACTGATGTACTATAGATCATCACTGATGTACTGTGGATCATCACTGATATACTATAGATCATCACTGATGTACTGAGGATCATCACTGATGTACTATGGATCATCACTGAAGTACTATGGGCCATCACTGGTGTACTATGGATCATCATTGATGTATTATGGATCATCACTGATGTACTATGGATCATCACTGATGTACTATGGATCATCACTGATGTACTATGAGCCATCACTGATGTACTATGGGCCATCACTGGTGTACTATGGATCATCACTGGTGTACTATGGGCCATCACTGGTGTACTATGGGCCATCATTGGTGTACTATAGGCCATCACTGGTGTACTATGGATCATCACTGGTGTACTGTACTGTGGATCATCACTGGTGTACTATGGATCATCACTGATGTACTATGGATCATCACTGATGTACTATGGATCATCACTGATGTACTATGGATCATCACTGATGTACTATGGGCCATCACTGATGTACTATAGTTCATCACTAATGTACTATGTGCCATCACTGGTGTACTATGGATCATCACTGATGTACTATGGATCATCACTGATGTACTATGAGCCATCACTGATGTACTATGGGCCATCACTGGTGTACTATGGATCATCACTGGTGTACTATGGGCCATCACTGGTGTACTATGGGCCATCATTGGTGTACTATAGGCCATCACTGGTGTACTATGGATCATCACTGGTGTACTGTACTGTGGATCATCACAGGTGTACTATGGATCATCACTGATGTACTATGGATCATCACTGATGTACTATGGATCATCACTGATGTACTATGGATCATCACTGATGTATTATGGGCCATCACTGATGTACTATAGTTCATCACTAATGTACTATGGGCCATCACTGGTGTACTATGGATCATCACTGGTGTACTATGGATCATCATCACTGGTGTACTATGGATCATCACTGATGTACTATGGGCCATCGCTGATGTACTATGGGCCATCACTGATGTACTATGGGCCATCACTGATATACTGTGGACCATCCCTGATGTACTGTGGATCATCACTGATGTACTGTGGATCATCACTGATGTACTGTGGATCATCACTGATGTACTATGGATCATCACTGATGTACTATGGATCATCACTGATGTACTATGGATCATCACTGATGTACTTTGAGCCATCACTGATGTACTATGGATCATCACTGATGAACTATGGACCATCACTGATGTACTATGGGCCATCACTGGTGTACTATGGATCATCACTGATGTACTGTGGACCATCACTGATGTACTGTGAATCATCACTGATGTACTATAGATCATCACTGAAGTACTATGGATCATCACTGAAGTACTATGGATCATCACTGGTGTACTATGGATCATCACTGATGTACTATGGATCATCACTGATGTACTATGGATCATCACTGATGTACTGAGGATCATCATTGGTGTACTGAGGATCATCACTGATGTACTGTGGATCATCACTGATGTACTGTGGATCATCACTGATGTACTATGGGCCATCACTGATGTACTATGGATCATCACTGGTGTACTATGGATCATCACTGATGTACTGTGGACCATCCCTGATGTACTGTGGACCATCCCTGATGTACTGTGGATCATCACTGATGTACCGTGGATCAGCACTGATGTACTGAGGATCATCACTGATGTACTGTGGATCATCACTGATGTACTGTGGATCATCACTGATGTACTATGGGCCATCACAGGTGTACTATGGATCATCACTGGTGTACTATGGATCATCACTGATGTACTATGGACCATCACTGATGTACTATGGATCATCACTGATGTACTATAGATCATCACTGATGTACTATGGGCCATCACTGGTGTACTATGGATCATCACTGATGTACTGTGGACCATCCCTGATGTACTGTGGATCATCACTGATGTACTGAGGATCATCCCTGGTGTACTATGGATCATCCCTGGTGTACTATGGATCATCACTGGTGTACTATGAATCATCACTGGTGTACTATGGATCATCACTGATGTACTGTGGACCATCCCTGATGTACTGTGGATCATCACTGATGTACTGTGGATCATCACTAATGTGCTATGGATCATCACTGATGTACTATGGATCATCACTGATGTGCTATGGATCATCACTGATGTACTATGAGCCATCACTGATGTACTATGGATCATCACTGGTGTACTATGGATCATCACTGGTGTACTGTGGACCATCCCTGATGTACTGTGGATCATCACTGATGTACTATGAGCTATCACTGATGTATTATGGGCCATCACTGATGTACTGTGGATCATCACTGATGTACTATAGATCATCACTGATGTACTGTGGATAATCACTGATGCACTGTGGATCATCACTGATGTACTGAGGATCATCACTGGTGTACTATGGATCATCACTGATGTACTGTGGATCATCACTGATGTACTATAGATCATCACTGATGTACTGTGGACCATCACTGATGTACTGTGAATCATCACTGATGTACTGTGGATCATCACTGATGTACTGTGGATCATCACTGATGTACTATGGATCATCACTGATGTACTGTGGATCATCACTGATGTACTGTGGATCATCACTGGTGTACTATAGATCATCACTGATATACTATGGGCCATCACTGGTGTACTATGGGCCATCACTGGTGTACTATGGGCCATCACTTGTGTACTATGGGCCATCACTGGTGTACTATGGATCATCACTGATGTACTATGGACCATCCCTGATGTACTATGGACCATCCCTGATGTACTATGGACCATCCCTGATGTACTATAGATCATCACTGATGTACTGTGGATCATCACTGATGTACTATGGATCATCCCTGGTGTACTATGGATCATCACTGGTGTACTATGGATCATCACTGGTGTACTATAGATCATCACTGATGTACTATGGGCCATCACTGGTGTACTATGGGCCATCACTGGTGTACTATGGGCCATCACTGGTGTACTATGGATCATCACTGATGTACTATGGACCATCCCTGATGTACTATGGACCATCCCTGATGTACTATGGACCATCCCTGATGTACTATGGACCATCCCTGATGTACTATAGATCATCACTGATGTACTGTGGATCATCACTGATGTACTATGGATCATCCCTGGTGTACTATGGATCATCACTGGTGTACTATGGATCATCACTGGTGTACTATGGATCATCACTGATGTACTATGGGCCATCACTGATGTACTATGGATCATCACTGGTGTACTATGGATCATCACTGGTGTACTATGGATCATCACTGGTGTACTATGGATCATCACTGATGTACTATGGGCCATCACTGGTGTACTCTGGGCCATCACTGGTGTACTATGGACCATCACTGATGTACTATGGGCCATCCCTGGTGTACTATGGATCATCACTGATGTACTGTGGATCATCACTGATGTACTATGAGACATCACTGGTGTACTATGGGCCATCACTGGTGTACTATGGATCATCACTGGTGTACTATGGGTGATCACTGGTGTACTATGGGCCATCACTGGTTTACTATGGGCCATCACTGGTGTACTATGGATCATCACTGGTGTACTATGGATCATCACTGATGTACTGTGGACCATCCCTGATGTACTGTGGACCATCCCTGATGTACTGTGGATCATCACTGATGTACCGTAGATCAGCACTGATGTACTGAGGATCATCACTGATGTACTGTGGATCATCACTGATGTACTATGGGCCATCACAGGTGTACTATGGATCATCACTGGTGTACTTTGGATCATCACTGATGTACTATGGACCATCACTGATGTACTATGGATCATCACTGATGTACTATAGATCATCACTGATGTACTATGGGCCATCACTGGTGTACTATGGATCATCACTGATGTACTGTGGACCATCCCTGATGTACTGTGGATCATCACTGATGTACTGAGGATCATCACTGGTGTACTATGGATCATCACTGACATACTATGGATCATCACTGACGTACTATGGATCATCACTGATGTACTATGGATCATCAATGATGTACTATGGATCATCACTGATGTACTATAGATCATCACTGATGTACTTTGGGCCATCACTGGTGTACTATGGATCATCACTGATGTACTGTGGACCATCCCTGATGTACTGTGGATCATCACTGATGTACTGTGGATCATCATTGATGTACTGTGGATCATCACTGATGTACTGTGGATATCATCACTGATGTACTGAGGACCATCCCTGATGTACTGTGGACCATCACTGATGTACTGTGGACCATCACTGATGTACTGTGGACCATCACTGATGTACTGTGGATCATCACTGATGTTCTATGGACCATCACTGATGTACTATAGATCATCACTGATGTACTGTGGATCATCACTGATGTACTGTGGATCATCACTGATGTACTATAGATCATCACTGATGTACTATGGGCCATCACTGGTGTACTATGGGCCATCACTGGTGTACTATGGGCCATCACTGGTGTACTATGGATCATCACTGGTGTACTATAGATCATCACTGATGTACTGTGGATCATCACTGATGTACTGTGGATCATCACTGATGTACTATGGGCCATCACTGATGTACTGAGGATCATCACTGGTGTACTATGGATCATCACTGGTGTACTGTGGATCATCACTGATGTACTTTGGATCATCACTGATGTACTGTGGATCATCACTGATGTACTATAGATCATCACTGATGTACTGTGGATCATCACTGATATACTATAGATCATCACTGATGTACTGAGGATCATCACTGATGTACTTTGGATCATCACTGATGTACTATGGATCATCACTGATGTACTGAGGATTATCACTAATGTACTATGGATCATCACTGATGTACCGTGGATCATCACTGATGTACCGTGGATCATCACTGATGTACTATAGATCATCACTGAAGTACTATGGGCCATCACTGGTGTACTATGGATCATCATTGATGTATTATGGATCATCACTGATGTACTATGGATCATCACTGATGTACTATGGATCATCACTGATGTACTATGAGCCATCACTGATGTACTATGGGCCATCACTGGTGTACTATGGATCATCACTGGTGTACTATGGGCCATCACTGGTGTACTATGGGCCATCATTGGTGTACTATGGGCCATCACTGGTGTACTATGGATCATCACTGGTGTACTGTACTGTGGATCATCACTGGTGTACTATGGATCATCACTGATGTACTATGGATCATCACTGATGTACTATGGATCATCACTGATGTACTATGGATCATCACTGATTTACTATGGGCCATCACTGATGTACTAAAGTTCATCACTAATGTACTATGGGCCATCACTGGTGTACTATAGTTCATCACTAATGTACTATGGGCCATCACTGGTGTACTATGGATCATCACTGGTGTACTATGGATCATCACTGGTGTACTATGGATCATCACTGGTGTACTATGGATCATCACTGATGTACTGTGGACCATCACTGATGTACTGTGGACCATCACTGGTGTACTGTGGATCATCCCTGGTGTACTATGGATCATCACTGGTGTATTATGGATCATCACTTATGTACTATGGGCCATCACTGATGTACTATGGGCCATCACTGATGTACTATGGGCCATCACTGATGTACTATGGGCCATCCCTGATATACTGTGGACCATCCCTGATGTACTGTGGATCATCACTGATGTACTGTGGATCATCACTGATGTACTGTGGATCATCACTGATGTACTATGGATCATCACTGATGTACTATGGATCATCACTGATGTACTATGGATCATCACTGATGTACTTTGAGCCATCACTGATGTACTATGGATCATCACTGATGTACTATGGACCATCACTGATGTACTATGGGCCATCACTGGTGTACTATGGATCATCACTGATGTACTGTGGACCATCACTGATGTACTGTGGATCATCACTGATGTACTATAGATCATCACTGAAGTACTATGGATCATCACTTGTGTACTATGGATCATCACTGGTGTACTATGGATCATCACTGATGTACTATGGATCATCACTGATGTACTATGGATCATCACTGATGTACTGAGGATCATCATTGGTGTACTGAGGATCATCACTGATGTACTATGGGCCATTACTGATGTACTATGGATCATCACTGGTGTACTATGGATCATCACTGATGTACTGTGGACCATCCCTGATGTACTGTGGACCATCACTGATGTACTGTGGATCATCACTGACGTACCGTGGATCAGCCCTGATGTACTGAGGATCATCACTGATGTACTGTGGATCATCACTGATGTACTATGGGCCATCACAGGTGTACTATGGATCATCACTGGTGTACTATGGATCATCACTGATGTACTATGGATCATCACTGATGTACTATGGATCATCACTGATGTACTATGGACCATCACTGATGTACTATGGGCCATCACTGGTGCACTATGGATCATCACTGATGTACTGTGGACCATCCCTGATGTACTGTGGATCATCACTGATGTACTGTGGACCATCCCTGGTGTACTATGGATCATCCCTGGTGTACTATGGATCATCACTGGTGTACTATGAATCATCACTGGTGTACTATAGATCATCACTGGTGTACTGTGGACCATCCCTGATGTACTGTGGATCATCACTGATGTACTGTGGATCATCACTGATGTACTGTGGATCATCACTGATGTACTGTGGATCATCACTGATGTGCTATGGATCATCACTGATGTACTATGGATCATCACTGATGTGCTATGGATCATCACTGATGTACTATGAGCCATCACTGATGTACTATGGATCATCACTGGTGTACTATGGATCATCACTGGTGTACTGTGGACCATCCCTGATGTACTGTGGATCATCACTGATGTACTATGAGCCATCACTGATGTATTATGGGCCATCACTGATGTACTGTGGATCATCACTGATGTACTATAGATCATCACTGATGTACTGTGGATAATCACTGATGCACTGTGGATCATCACTGATGTACTGATGATCATCACTGATGTACTGTGGATCATCACTGATGTACTATAGATCATCACTGATGTACTGTGGATAATCACTGATGCACTGTGGATCATCACTGATGTACTGATGATCATCACTGGTGTACTATGGATCATCACTGATATACTGTGGATCATCACTGATGTACTATAGATCATCACTGATGTACTGTGGACCATCACTGATGTACTGTGAATCATCACTGATGTACTGTGGATCATCACTGATGTACTGTGGATCATCACTGATGTACTATAGTTCATCACTGATGTACTATGGGCCATCACTGGTGTACTATGGATCATCACTGGTGTACTATGGATCATCACTGATGTACTATGGACCATCCCTGATGTACTATGGACCATCCCTGTTGTACTGTGGATCATCACTGATGTACTATGGGCCATCACTGGTGTACTATGGATCATCACTGATGTACTATGGACCATCCCTGATGTACTATGGACCATCCCTGATGTACTATGGACCATCCCTGATGTACTATGGACCATCCCTGATGTACTATAGATCATCACTGATGTACTGTGGATCATCACTGATGTACTATGGATCATCCCTGGTGTACTATGGATCATCACTGGTGTACTATGGATCATCACTGGTGTACTATGGATCATCACTGATGTACTATGGGCCATCACTGATGTACTATGGATCATCACTGGTGTACTATGGATCATCACTGGTGTACTATGGATCATCACTGATGTACTATGGGCCATCACTGGTGTACTCTGGGCCATCACTGGTGTACTATGGACCATCACTGATGTACTATGAGCCATCACTGATGTACTATGGGCCATCCCTGGTGTACTATGGATCATCACTGATGTACTGTGGATCATCACTGATGTACTATGAGACATCACTGGTGTACTATGGATCATCACTGGTGTACTATGGGTGATCACTGGTGTACTATGGGCCATCACTGGTGTACTATGGATCATCACTGGTGTACTATGGACCATCACTGATGTACTGTGGACCATCACTGATGTACTGTGGACCATCACTGGTGTACTGTGGATCATCCCTGGTGTACTATGGATCATCACTGGTGTATTATGGATCATCACTTATGTACTATGGGCCATCACTGATGTACTATGGGCCATCACTGATGTACTATGGGCCATCACTGATGAACTATGGGCCATCACTGATGTACTATGGGCCATCACTGATGAACTATGGGCCATCACTGATATACTGTGGACCATCCCTGATGTACTGTGGATCATCACTGATGTACTGTGGATCATCACTGATGTACTGTGGATCATCACTGATGTACTATAGATCATCACTGATGTACTATAGATCATCCCTGATGTACTGTGGACCATCCCTGATGTGCTGTGGATCATCACTGATGTACTGTGGATCATCACTGATGTACTGTGGATCATCACTGATGTACTGTGAATCATCACTGATGTACTGAGGATAATCACTGATGTACTATGGATCATCACTGATGTACCGTGGATCATCACTGATGTACTATAGATCATCGCTGAAGTACTATGGGCCATCCCTGGTGTACTATGGATCATCACTGATGTATTATGGATCATCACTGATGTACTATGGATCATCACTGATGTACTATGGATCATCACTGATGTACTATGGATCATCACTGATGTACTATGAGCCATCACTGATTTACTATGGGCCATCCCTGGTGTACTGTGGATCATCACTGGTGTACTGTGGACCATCACTGATGTACTGTGGACCATCACTGGTGTACTGTGGATTATCACTGGTGTACCGTGGATCATCACTGGTGTACTGTGGATCATCCCTGGTGTACTATGGATCATCACTGATGTACTATGGATCATCACTGATGTACTATGGGCCATCACTGATGTACTATGGGCCATCAATGGTGTACTATGGATCATCACTGATGTACTATGGGCCATCATTGATGTACTATAGTTCATCATTGATGTACTATGGGCCATCACTGAAGTACTATGGGCCATCACTGATGTACTATGGGCCATCGCTGATGTACTATGGGCCATCACTGGTGCACTATGGGCCATCCCTGGTGTACTATGGATCATCACTGATGTATTATGGATCATCACTGATGTACTATGGATCATCACTGATGTACTATGGATCATCACTGATGTACTATGGATCATCACTGATGTACTATGAGCCATCACTGATTTACTATGGGCCATCCCTGGTGTACTGTGGATCATCACTGGTGTACTGTGGACCATCACTGATGTACTGTGGACCATCACTGGTGTACTGTGGATTATCACTGGTGTACCGTGGATCATCACTGGTGTACTGTGGATCATCCCTGGTGTACTATGGATCATCACTGATGTACTATGGATCATCACTGATGTACTATGGGCCCTCACTGATGTACTATGGGCCATCAATGGTGTACTATGGATCATCACTGATGTACTATGGGCCATCATTGATGTACTATAGTTCATCATTGATGTACTATGGGCCATCACTGAAGTACTATGGGCCATCACTGATGTACTATGGGCCATCGCTGATGTACTATGGGCCATCACTGGTGCACTATGGGCCATCACTGGTGTACTATGGATCATCACTGGTGTACTATAGACCATCACTGATGTACTGTGGACCACAACTGATGTACTGTGGATCATCCCTGGTGTACTATGGATCATCACTGGTGTACTATGGATCATCACTGATGTACTATGGGCCATCACTGATATACTGTGGACCATCACTGGTGTACTATGGGCCATCACTGGTGTACTATGGATCATCACTGGTGTACTATGGGCCATCACTGGTGTACTATGGGCCATCACTGGTGTACTATGGATCATCACTGGTGTACTATGGACCATCACTGATGTACTGTGGACCATCACTGGTGTACTGTGGATCATCACTGGTGTACTATGGATCATCCCTGGTGTACTATGGATCATCACTGGTGTACTATGGATCATCACTGGTGTACTGTGGATCATCACTGATGTGCTATGGGCCATCACTGATGTACTGTGGATCATCACTGATATACTGTGGATCATCACTGATGTACTGTGGATCATCACTGATGTATTGTGGATCATCACTGATGTACTGTGGATCATCACTGATGTACTATGGGCCATCACTGATGTACTATGGGCCATCACTGATGTACTATGGGCCATCACAGGTGTACTATGGGCCATCACTGATGTACTATGGATCATCACTGGTGTACTATGGATCATCACTGGTGTACTATGGATGATCACTGGTGTACTATGGACCATCACTGATGTACTATGGACCATCACTGATGTACTATGGGCCATCACTGGTGTACTATGGATCATCACTGATGTACTGTGGACCATCACTGATGTACTGTGGATCATCACTGATGTACTGTGGAACATCACTGATGTACTGTGGATCATCACTGATGTACTGTGGATCATCACTGGTGTACTATGGGCCATCACTGGTGTATTATGGAGCATCACTGGTGTACTATGGATCATCACTGATGTACTATGGATCATCACTGATGTACTGTGGACCATCACTGATGTACTGTGGATCATCACTGATGTACTGTGGATCATCACTGATGTACTGTGGATCATCACTGGTGTGCTATGGATCATCACTGATGTACTATGGATCATCACTGATGTACTATGGATCATCACTGGTGTACTATGGATCATCACTGATGTACTTTGAGCCATCACTGATGTACTTTGAGCCATCACTGATGTACTATGGATCATCACTGATGTACTATGGACCATCACTGATGTACTATGGGCCATCACTGGTGTACTATGGATCATCACTGATGTACTGTGGACCATCACTGATGTACTGTGGATCATCACTGATGTACTATAGATCATCACTGAAGTACTATGGATCATCACTGGTGTACTATGGATCATCACTGGTGTACTATGGATCATCACTGATGTACTATGGATCATCACTGATGTACTATGGATCATCACTGATGTACTGATGATCATCACTGGTGTACTGAGGATCATCACTGATGTACTGTGGATCATCACTGATGTACCGTGGATCATCACTGATGTACCGTGGATCATCACTGATGTACCGTGGATCATCACTGATGTACTATAGATCATCACTGAAGTACTATGGGCCATCACTGGTGTACTATGGATCATCACTGATGTATTATGGATCATCACTGATGTACTATGGATCATCACTGATGTACTATGGATCATCACTGATGTACTATGGATCATCACTGATGTACTATGAGCCATCACTGATGTACTATGGGCCATCCCTGGTGTACTGTGGATCATCACTGGTGTACTGTGGACCATCACTGATGTACTGTGGACCATTACTGGTGTACTGTGGATCATCACTGGTGTACTGTGGATCATCACTGGTGTACTGTGGCTCATCCCTGGTGTACTATGGATCATCACTGATGTACTATGGATCATCACTGATGTACTATGGGCCATCACTGATGTACTATGGGCCATCACTGGTGTACTATGGATCATCACTGATGTACTATGGGCCATCATTGATGTACTATAGTTCATCATTGATGTACTATGGGCGATCACTGATGTACTATGGGCGATCACTGATGTACTATGGGCCATCACTGATGTACTATGGGCCATCACTGGTGTACTATGGGCCATCACTGGTGTACTATGGATCATCACTGGTGTACTGTGGATCATCACTGATGTGCTATGGGCCATCACTGATGTACTGTGGATCATCACTGATATACTGTGGATCATCACTGATGTACTGTGGATCATCACTGATGTATTGTGGATCATCACTGATGTACTGTGGATCATCACTGATGTACTGTGGATCATCACTGATGTACTATGGGCCATCACTGATGTACTATGGGCCATCACTGATGTACTATGGGCCATCACTGATGTACTATGGGCCATCACAGGTGTACTATGGGCCATCACTGATGTACTATGGATCATCACTGGTGTACTATGGATCATCACTGGTGTACTATGGATGATCACTGGTGTACTATGGACCATCACTGATGTACTATGGACCATCACTGATGTACTATGGGCCATCACTGGTGTACTGTGGACCATCACTGATGTACTGTGGATCATCACTGATGTACTGTGGAACATCACTGATGTACTGTGGATCATCACTGATGTACTGTGGATCATCACTGGTGTACTATGGGCCATCACTGGTGTATTATGGAGCATCACTGGTGTACTATGGATCATCACTGATGTACTATGGATCATCACTGATGTACTGTGGACCATCACTGATGTACTGTGGATCATCACTGATGTACTGTGGATCATCACTGGTGTGCTATGGATCATCACTGATGTACTATGGATCATCACTGATGTACTTTGAGCCATCACTGATGTACTTTGAGTCATCACTGATGTACTATGGATCATCACTGATGTACTATGGACCATCACTGATGTACTATGGGCCATCACTGGTGTACTATGGATCATCACTGATGTACTGTGGACCATCACTGATGTACTGTGGACCATCACTGATGTACTGTGGATCATCACTGATGTACTATAGATCATCACTGAAGTACTATGGATCATCACTGGTGTACTATGGATCATCACTGATGTACTATGGATCATCACTGATGTACTATGGATCATCACTGATGTACTGAGGATCATCACTGGTGTACTGAGGATCATCACTGATGTACTGTGGATCATCACTGATGTACCGTGGATCATCACTGATGTACCGTGGATAATCACTGATGTACTATAGATCATCACTGAAGTATGGGCCATCACTGGTGTATTATGGATCATTACTGATGTATTATGGATCATCACTGATGTACTATGGATCATCACTGGTGTACTATGGATCATCACTGATGTACTATGAGCCATCACTGATGTACTATGGGCCATCTCTGGTGTACTGTGGACCATCACTGATGTACTGTGGACCATTACTGGTGTACTGTGGATCATCACTGGTGTACTGTGGATCATCACTGGTGTACTGTGGCTCATCCCTGGTGTACTATGGATCATCACTGATGTACTATGGATCATCACTGATGTACTATGGGCCATCACTGATGTACTATGGGCCATCACTGGTGTACTATGGATCATCACTGATGTACTATGGGCCATCATTGATGTACTATAGTTCATCATTGATGTACTATGGGCCATCACTGATGTACTATGGGCCATCACTGATGTACTATGGGCCATCACTGATGTACTATGGGCCATCACTGGTGTACTATGGGCCATCACTGGTGTACTATGGATCATCACTGGTGTACTATGGACCATCACTGGTGTACTATGGACCATCACTGATGTACTGTGGACCACCACTGATGTACTGTGGATCATCCCTTGTGTACTATGGATCATCACTGGTGTACTATGGATCATTACTGATGTACTATGGGCCATCACTGATATACTGTGGACCATCACTGATGTACTGTGGATCATCACTGATGTACTGTGGATCATCACTGATGTACTATAGATCATCACTGATGTACTATGGGCCATCACTGGTGTATTATGGGCCATCACTGGTGTACTATGGATCATCACTGGTGTACTATGGGCCATCACTGGTGTACTATGGGCCATCACTGGTGTACTATGGGCCATCACTGGTGTACTATGGGCCATCACTGGTTTACTATGGATCATCACTGGTGCACTATGGACCATCACTGATGTACTGTGGACCATCACTGGTGTACTGTGGATCATCACTGGTGTACTTTGGATCATCCCTGGTGTACTATGGATCATCACTGGTGTACTATGGATCATCACTGGTGTACTGTGGATCATCACTGATGTGCTATGGGCCATCACTGATGTACTGTGGATCATCACTGATATACTGTGGACCATCCCTGATGTACTATGGGCCATCACTGATGTACTGTGGGCCATCACAGGTGTACTATGGGCCATCACTGATGTACTATGGATCATCACTGGTGTACTATGGATCATCACTGATGTACTATGGATGATCACTGGTGTACTATGGACCATCAATGATGTACTATGGACCATCACTGATGTACTATGGGCCATCACTGGTGTACTATGGATCATCACTGATGTACTGTGGACCATCACTGATGTACTGTGGATCATCACTGATGTACTGTGGATCATCACTGATGTACTGTGGATCATCACTGGTGTACTATGAGCCATCACTGGTGTATTATGGAGCATCACTGGTGTACTATGGATCATCACTGATGTACTATGGATCATCACTGATGTACTGTGGACCATCACGGATGTACTGTGGATCATCACTGATGTACTGTGGATCATCACTGATGTACTGTGGATCATCACTGATGTACTGTGGATCATCACTGGTGTACTATGGATCATCACTGATGTACTATGGATCATCACTGGTGTACTATGGATCATCACTGATGTACTTTGAGCAATCACTGATGTACTTTGAGCCATCACTGATGTACTATGGATCATCACTGATGTACTATGGACCATCACTGATGTACTATGGGCCATCACTGGTGTACTATGGATCATCACTGATGTACTGTGGACCATCACTAATGTACTGTGGATCATCACTGATGTACTATAGATCATCACTGAAGTACTATGGATCATCACTGGTGTACTATGGATCATCACTGGTGTACTATGGATCATCACTGGTGTACTATGGATCATCACTGATGTACTATGGATCATCACTGATGTACTGAGGATCATCGCTGGTGTACTGAGGATCATCACTGATGTACTGTGGATCATCACTGATGTACTGTGGATCATCACTGATGTACTATGGGCCATCACTGATGTACTATGGATCATCACTGGTGTACTATGGATCATCACTGATGTACTGTGGACCATCCCTGATGTACTGTGGACCATCTCTGATGTACTGTGGATCATCACTGATGTACTGTAGATCAGCACTGATGTACTGAGGATCATCACTGATGTACTGTGGATCATCACTGATGTACTGTGGATCATCACTGATGTACTATGGGCCATCACAGGTGTACTATGGATCATCACTGGTGTACTTTGGATCATCACTGATGTACTATGGACCATCACTGATGTACTATGGATCATCACTGATGTACTATAGATCATCACTGATGTACTATGGGCCATCACTGGTGTACTATGGATCATCACTGATGTACTGTGGACCATCCCTGTTGTACTGTGGATCATCACTGATGTACTGAGGATCATCACTGGTGTACTGTGGATCATCACTGATGTACCATAGGTCAGCACTGATGTACTGAGGATCATCACTGATGTACTGTGGATCATCACTGATGTACTGTGGATCATCACTGATGTACTATGGGTCATCACAGGTGTACTATGGATCATCACTGGTGTACTTTGGATCATCACTGATGTACTGTGGACCATCACTGATGTACTATGGATCATCACTGATGTACTATAGATCATCACTGATGTACTATGGGCCATCACTGGTGTACTATGGATCATCACTGATGTACTGTGAACCATCCCTGATGTACTGTGGATCATCACTGATGTACCGTAGATCAGCACTGATGTACTGAGGATCATCACTGATGTACTGTGGATCATCACTGATGTACTGTGGGCCATCACAGGTGTACTATGGATCATCACTGGTGTACTTTGGATCATCACTGATGTACTATGGACCATCACTGATGTACTATGGATCATCACTGATGTACTATGGATCATCACTGATGTACTGTGGACCATCCCTGATGTACTGTGGACCATCCCTGATGTACTGTGGACCATCCCTGATGTACTGTGGACCATCCCCGATGTACTGTGGACCATCACTGATGTACTATAGATCATCACTGGTGTACTATGGACCATCACTGGTGTACTATGGATCATCACTGATGTACTATGGGCCATCACAGGTGTACTATGGATCATCACTGGTGTACTTTGGATCATCACTGATGTACTATGGACCATCACTGATGTACTATGGATCATCACTGATGTACTATAGATCATCACTGATGTACTATGGGCCATCACTGGTGTACTATGGATCATCACTGATGTACTGTGGACCATCCCTGATGTACTGTGGATCATCACTGATGTACTGAGGATCATCACTGGTGTACTATGGATCATCACTGACATACTATGGATCATCACTGACGTACTATGGATCATCACTGACGTACTATGGATCATCAATGATGTACTATGGATCATCACTGATGTACTATAGATCATCACTGATGTACTTTGGGCCATCCCTGATGTACTATGGATCATCACTGATGTACTGTGGACCATCCCTGATGTACTGTGGATCATCACTGATGTACTGTGGATCATCACTGATGTACTGTGGATCATCACTGATGTACTGTGGATCATCACTGATGTACTGTGGATATCATCACTGATGTACTGAGGACCATCCCTGATGTACTGTGGACCATCACTGATGTACTGTGGACCATCACTGATGTACTGTGGACCATCACTGATGTACTGTGGATCATCACTGATGTTCTATGGACCATCACTGATGTACTATAGATCATCACTGATGTACTGTGGATCATCACTGATGTACTGTGGATCATCACTGATGTACTATAGATCATCACTAATGTACTATGGGCCATCACTGGTGTACTATGGGCCATCACTGGTGTACTATGGGCCATCACTGGTGTACTATGGATCATCACTGGTGTACTATAGATCATCACTGATGTACTGTGGATCATCACTGATGTACTGTGGATCATCACTGATGTACTATGGGCCATCACTGATGTATTGAGGATCATCACTGGTGTACTATGGATCATCGCTGGTGTACTGTGGATCATCACTGATGTACTTTGGATCATCACTGATGTACTGTGGATCATCACTGATGTACTATAGATCATCACTGATGTACTGTGGATCATCACTGATATACTATAGATCATCACTGATGTACTATGGATCATCACTGATGTACTGAGGATCATCACTAATGTACTATGGATCATCACTGATGTACTGAGGATCATCACTAATGTACTATGGATCATCACTGATGTACCATGGATCATCACTGATGTACCATGGATGATCACTGATGTACTATAGATCATCACTGAAGTACTATGGGCCATCACTGGTGTACTATGGATCATCATTGATGTATTATGGATCATCACTGATGTACTATGGATCATCACTGATGTACTATGGATCATCACTGATGTACTATGAGCCATCACTGATGTACTATGGGCCATCACTGGTGTACTATGGATCATCACTGGTGTACTATGGGCCATCACTGGTGTACTATGGGCCATCATTGGTGTACTATGGGCCATCACTGGTGTACTATGGATCATCACTGGTGTACTGTACTGTGGATCATCACTGGTGTACTATGGATCATCACTGATGTACTATGGATAATCACTGATGTACTATGGATCATCACTTATGTACTATGGATCATCACTGATGTACTATGGGCCATCACTGATGTACTATAGTTCATCACTAATGTACTATGGGCCATCACTGGTGTACTATAGTTCATCACTAATGTACTATGGGCCATCACTGGTGTACTATGGATCATCACTGGTGTACTATGGATCATCACTGGTGTACTATGGATCATCACTGATGTACTGTGGACCATCACTGATGTACTGTGGACCATCACTGGTGTACTGTGGATCATCCCTGGTGTACTATTGATCATCACTGGTGTATTATGGATCATCACTTATGTACTATGGGCCATCACTGATGTACTATGGGCCATCACTGATGTACTATGGGCCATCACTGATGTACTATGGGCCATCCCTGATATACTGTGGACCATCCCTAAAGTACTGTGGATCATCACTGATGTACTGTGGATCATCACTGATGTACTGTGGATCATCACTGATGTACTATGGATCATCACTGATGTACTATGGATCATCACTGATGTACTATGGATCATCACTGATGTACTATGGATCATCACTGATGTACTTTGAGCCATCACTGATGTACTATGGATCATCACTGATGTACTATGGACCATCACTAATGTACTATGGGCCATCACTGGTGTACTATGGATCATCACTGATGTTCTGTGGACCATCACTGATGTACTGTGGATCATCACTGATGTACTATAGATCATCACTGAAGTACTATGGATCATCACTTGTGTACTATGGATCATCACTGGTGTACTATGGATCATCACTGATGTACTATGGATCATCACTGATGTACTATGGATCATCACTGATGTACTGAGGATCATAATTGGTGTACTGAGGATCATCACTGATGTACTGTAGATCATCACTGATGTACTATAGATCATCACTGAAGTACTATGGATCATCACTTGTGTACTATGGATCATCACTGGTGTACTATGGATCATCACTGATGTACTATGGATCATCACTGATGTACTATGGATCATCACTGATGTACTGAGGATCATCATTGGTGTACTGAGGATCATCACTGATGTACTGTGGATCATCACTGATGTACTGTGGATCATCACTGATGTACTATGGGCCATCACTGATGTACTATGGATCATCACTGGTGTACTATGGATCATCACTGATGTACTGTGGACCATCCCTGATGTACTGTGGACCATCCCTGATGTACTGTGGATCATCACTGATGTACCGTGGATCAGCACTGATGTACTGAGAATCATCACTGATGTACTGTGGATCATCACTGATGTACTGTGGATCATCACTGATGTACTATGGGCCATCACAGGTGTACTATGGATCATCACTGGTGTACTATGGATCATCACTGATGTACTATGGACCATCACTGATGTACTATGGGCCATCACTGGTGTACTATGGATCATCACTGATGTACTGTGGACCATCCCTGATGTACTGTGGATCATCACTGATGTACTGTGGACCATACCTGGTGTACTATGGATCATCCCTGGTGTACTATGGATCATCACTGGTGTACTATGAATCATCACTGGTGTACTATGGATCATCACTGGTGTACTGTGGACCATCCCTGATGTACTGTGGATCATCACTGATGTACTGTGGATCATCACTGATGTACTGTGGATCATCACTGATGTGCTATGGATCATCACTGATGTGCTATGGATCATCACTGATGTACTATGAGCCATCACTGATATACTATGGATCATCACTGGTGTACTATGGATCATCACTGGTGTACTGTGGACCATCCCTGATGTACTGTGGATCATCACTGATGTACTATAGTTCATCACTAATGTACTGTGGATCATCACTGATATACTATAGATCATCACTGATGTACTGAGGATCATCACTGATGTACTATGGATCATCACTGATGTACTATGGATCATCACTGATGTACTGAGGATCATCACTAATGTACTATGGATCATCACTGATGTACTATGGGCCATCACTGGTGTACTATGGGCCATCACTGGTGTACTATGGGCCATCACTGGTGTACTATGGATCATCACTGGTGTACTATAGATCATCACTGATGTACTGTGGATCATCACTGATGTACTGTGGATCATCACTGATGTACTATGGGCCATCACTGATGTACTGAGGATCATCACTGGTGTACTATGCATCATCACTGGTGTACTGTGGATCATCACTGATGTACTTTGGATCATCACTGATGTACTGTGGATCATCACTGATGTACTATAGATCATCACTGATGTACTGTGGATCATCACTGATATACTATAGATCATCACTGATGTACTGAGGATCATCACTGATGTACTATGGATCATCACTGATGTCCTATGGATCATCACTGATGTACTGAGGATCATCACTAATGTACTATGGATCATCACTGATGTACCATGGATCATCACTGATGTACCGTGGATCATCACTGATGTACTATAGATCATCACTGAAGTACTATGGGCCATCACTGGTGTACTATGGATCATCATTGATGTATTATGGATCATCACTGATGTACTATGGATCATCACTGATGTACTATGGATCATCACTGATGTACTATGAGCCATCACTGATGTACTATGGGCCATCACTGGTGTACTATGGATCATCACTGGTGTACTATGGGCCATCACTGGTGTACTATGGGCCATCATTGGTGTACTATGGGCCATCACTGGTGTACTATGGATCATCACTGGTGTACTGTACTGTGGATCATCACTGGTGTACTATGGATCATCACTGATGTACTATGGATCATCACTGATGTACTATGGATCATCACTTATGTACTATGGATCATCACTGATGTACTATGGGCCATCACTGATGTACTATAGTTCATCACTAATGTACTATGGGCCATCACTGGTGTACTATAGTTCATCACTAATGTACTATGGGCCATCACTGGTGTACTATGGATCATCACTGGTGTACTATGGATCATCACTTATGTACTGTGGACCATCACTGATGTACTGTGGACCATCACTGGTGTACTGTGGATCATCCCTGGTGTACTATGGATCATCACTGGTGTATTATGGATCATCACTTATGTACTATGGGCCATCACTGATGTACTATGGGCCATCACTGATGTACTATGGGCCATCACTGATGTACTATGGGCCATCCCTGATATACTGTGGACCATCCCTGATGCACTGTGGATCATCACTGATGTACTGTGGATCACCACTGATGTACTGTGGATCATCACTGATGTACTATGGATCATCACTGATGTACTATGGATCATCACTGATGTACTATGGATCATCACTGATGTACTATGGATCATCACTGATGTACTTTGAGCCATCACTGATGTACTATGGATCATCACTGATGTACTATGGACCATCACTGATGTACTATGGGCCATCACTGGTGTACTATGGATCATCACTGATGTACTGTGGACCATCACTGATGTACTGTGGATCATCACTGATGTACTATAGATCATCACTGAAGTACTATGGATCATCACTTGTGTACTATGGATCATCACTGGTGTACTATGGATCATCACTGATGTACTATGGATCATCACTGATGTACTATGGATCATCACTGATGTACTGAGGATCATCATTGGTGTACTGAGGATCATCACTGATGTACTGTGGATCATCACTGATGTACTGTGGATCATCACTGATGTACTATGGGCCATCACTGATGTACTATGGATCATCACTGGTGTCCTATGGATCATCACTGATGTACTGTGGACCATCCCTGATGTACTGTGGACCATCCCTGATGTACTGTGGATCATCACTGATGTACCGTGGATCAGCACTGATGTACTGAGAATCATCACTGATGTACTGTGGATCATCACTGATGTACTGTGGATCATCACTGATGTACTATGGGCCATCACAGGTGTACTATGGATCATCACTGGTGTACTATGGATCATCACTGATGTACTATGGATCATCACTGATGTACTATGGATCATCACTGATGTACTATGGACCATCACTGATGTACTATGGGCCATCACTGGTGTACTATGGATCATCACTGATGTACTGTGGACCATCCCTGATGTACTGTGGATCATCACTGATGTACTGTGGACCATCCCTGGTGTACTATGGATCATCCCTGGTGTACTATGGATCATCACTGGTGTACTATGAATCATCACTGGTGTACTATGGATCATCACTGGTGTACTGTGGACCATCCCTGATGTACTGTGGATCATCACTGATGTACTGTGGATCATCACTGATGTACTGTGGATCATCACTGATGTGCTATGGATCATCACTGATGTGCTATGGATCATCACTGATGTACTATGAGCCATCACTGATGTACTATGGATCATCACTGGTGTACTATGGATCATCACTGGTGTACTGTGGACCATCCCTGATGTACTGTGGATCATCACTGATGTACTATGAGCCATCACTGATGTATTATGGGCCATCACTGATGTACTGTGGATCATCACTGATGTACTATAGATCATCACTGATGTACTGTGGATAATCACTGATGCACTGTGGATCATCACTGATATACTGAGGATCATCACTGGTGTACTATGGATCATCACTGATGTACTGTGGATCATCACTGATGTACTATAGATCATCACTGATGTACTGTGGACCATCACTGATGTACTGTGAATCATCACTGATGTACTGTGGATCATCACTGAAGTACTATGGATCATCACTGGTGTACTATGGATCATCACTGATGTACTATGGATCATCACTGATGTACTATGGATCATCACTGATGTACTGAGTATCATCACTGGTGTACTGAGGATCATCACTGATGTACTGTGGATCATCACTGATGTACCGTGGATTATCACTGATGTACCGTGGATCATCACTGATGTACCATAGATAATCACTGATGTACTATAGATCATCACTGAAGTACTATGGGCCATCACTGGTGTACTATGGATCATCACTGATGTATTATGGATCATCACTGATGTACTATGGATCATCACTGGTGTACTATGGATCATCACTGATGTACTATGAGCCATCACTGATGTACTATGGGCCATCCCTGGTGTACTGTGGATCATCTCTGGTGTACTGTGGACCATCACTGATGTACTGTGGACCATTACTGGTAAACTGTGGATCATCACTGGTGTACTGTGGATCATCACTGGTGTTCTGTGGCTCATCCCTGGTGTACTATGGATCATCACTGATGTACTATGGATCATCACTGATGTACTATGGGCCATCACTGATGTACTATGGGCCATCACTGGTGTACTATGGATCATCACTGATGTACTATGGGCCATCATTGATGTACTATAGTTCATCATTGATGTACTATGGGCCATCACTGATGTACTATGGGCCATCACTGATGTACTATGGGCCGTCACTGATGTACTATGGGCCATCACTGGTGTACTATGGGCCATCACTGGTGTACTATGGATCATCACTGGTGTACTATGGGCCATCACTGGTGTACTATGGGCCATCACTGGTGTACTATGGATCATCACTGATGTACTGTGAACCATCCCTGATGTACTGTGGATCATCACTGATGTACCGTAGATCAGCACTGATGTACTGAGGATCATCACTGATGTACTGTGGATCATCACTGATGTACTGTGGGCCATCACAGGTGTACTATGGATCATCACTGGTGTACTTTGGATCATCACTGATGTACTATGGACCATCACTGATGTACTATGGATCATCACTGATGTACTATGGATCATCACTGATGTACTGTGGACCATCCCTGATGTACTGTGGACCATCCCTGATGTACTGTGGACCATCCCTGATGTACTGTGGACCATCCCCGATGTACTGTGGACCATCACTGATGTACTATAGATCATCACTGGTGTACTATGGGCCATCACTGGTGTACTATGGGCCATCACTGGTGTACTATGGATCATCACTGGTGTACTATAGATCATCACTGATGTACTGTGGATCATCACTGATGTACTGTGGATCATCACTGATGTACTATGGGCCATCACTGATGTACTGAGGATCATCACTGGTGTACTATGGATCATCACTGGTGTACTGTGGATCATCACTGATGTACTTTGGATCATCACTGATGTACTGTGGATCATCACTGATGTACTATAGATCATCACTGATGTACTGTGGATCATCACTGATATACTATAGATCATCACTGATGTACTGAGGATCATCACTGATGTACTATGGATCATCACTGATGTACTATGGATCATCACTGATGTACTGAGGATCATCACTAATGTACTATGGATCATCACTGATGTACCATGGATCATCACTGATGTACCGTGGATCATCACTGATGTACTATAGATCATCACTGAAGTACTATGGGCCATCACTGGTGTACTATGGATCATCATTGATGTATTATGGATCATCACTGATGTACTATGGATCATCACTGATGTACTATGGATCATCACTGATGTACTATGAGCCATCACTGATGTACTATGGGCCATCACTGGTGTACTATGGATCATCACTGGTGTACTATGGGCCATCACTGGTGTACTATAGGCCATCATTGGTGTACTATGGGCCATCACTGGTGTACTATGGATCATCACTGGTGTACTGTACTGTGGATCATCACTGGTGTACTATGGATCATCACTGATGTACTATGGATCATCACTGATGTACTATGGATCATCACTTATGTACTATGGATCATCACTGATGTACTATGGGCCATCACTGATGTACTATAGTTCATCACTAATGTACTATGGGCCATCACTGGTGTACTATAGTTCATCACTAATGTACTATGGGCCATCACTGGTGTACTATGGATCATCACTGGTGTACTATGGATCATCACTTATGTACTGTGGACCATCACTGATGTACTGTGGACCATCACTGGTGTACTGTGGATCATCCCTGGTGTACTATGGATCATCACTGGTGTATTATGGATCATCACTTATGTACTATGGGCCATCACTGATGTACTATGGGCCATCACTGATGTACTATGGGCCATCACTGATGTACTATGGGCCATCCCTGATATACTGTGGACCATCCCTGATGCACTGTGGATCATCACTGATGTACTGTGGATCACCACTGATGTACTGTGGATCATCACTGATGTACTATGGATCATCACTGATGTACTATGGATCATCACTGATGTACTATGGATCATCACTGATGTACTATGGATCATCACTGATGTACTTTGAGCCATCACTGATGTACTATGGATCATCACTGATGTACTATGGACCATCACTGATGTACTATGGGCCATCACTGGTGTACTATGGATCATCACTGATGTACTGTGGACCATCACTGATGTACTGTGGATCATCACTGATGTACTATAGATCATCACTGAAGTACTATGGATCATCACTTGTGTACTATGGATCATCACTGGTGTACTATGGATCATCACTGATGTACTATGGATCATCACTGATGTACTATGGATCATCACTGATGTACTGAGGATCATCATTGGTGTACTGAGGATCATCACTGATGTACTGTGGATCATCACTGATGTACTGTGGATCATCACTGATGTACTATGGGCCATCACTGATGTACTATGGATCATCACTGGTGTACTATGGATCATCACTGATGTACTGTGGACCATCCCTGATGTACTGTGGACCATCCCTGATGTACTGTGGATCATCACTGATGTACCGTGGATCAGCACTGATGTACTGAGAATCATCACTGATGTACTGTGGATCATCACTGATGTACTGTGGATCATCACTGATGTACTATGGGCCATCACAGGTGTACTATGGATCATCACTGGTGTACTATGGATCATCACTGATGTACTATGGATCATCACTGATGTACTATGGATCATCACTGATGTACTATGGACCATCACTGATGTACTATGGGCCATCACTGGTGTACTATGGATCATCACTGATGTACTGTGGACCATCCCTGATGTACTGTGGATCATCACTGATGTACTGTGGACCATCCCTGGTGTACTATGGATCATCCCTGGTGTACTATGGATCATCACTGGTGTACTATGAATCATCACTGGTGTACTATGGATCATCACTGGTGTACTGTGGACCATCCCTGATGTACTGTGGATCATCACTGATGTACTGTGGATCATCACTGATGTACTGTGGATCATCACTGATGTGCTATGGATCATCACTGATGTGCTATGGATCATCACTGATGTACTATGAGCCATCACTTATGTACTATGGATCATCACTGATGTACTATGGGCCATCACTGATGTACTATAGTTCATCACTAATGTACTATGGGCCATCACTGGTGTACTATAGTTCATCACTAATGTACTATGGGCCATCACTGGTGTACTATGGATCATCACTGGTGTACTATGGATCATCACTTATGTACTGTGGACCATCACTGATGTACTGTGGACCATCACTGGTGTACTGTGGATCATCCCTGGTGTACTATGGATCATCACTGGTGTATTATGGATCATCACTTATGTACTATGGGCCATCACTGATGTACTATGGGCCATCACTGATGTACTATGGGCCATCACTGATGTACTATGGGCCATCCCTGATATACTGTGGACCATCCCTGATGCACTGTGGATCATCACTGATGTACTGTGGATCACCACTGATGTACTGTGGATCATCACTGATGTACTATGGATCATCACTGATGTACTATGGATCATCACTGATGTACTATGGATCATCACTGATGTACTATGGATCATCACTGATGTACTTTGAGCCATCACTGATGTACTATGGATCATCACTGATGTACTATGGACCATCACTGATGTACTATGGGCCATCACTGGTGTACTATGGATCATCACTGATGTACTGTGGACCATCACTGATGTACTGTGGATCATTACTGATGTACTATAGATCATCACTGAAGTACTATGGATCATCACTTGTGTACTATGGATCATCACTGGTGTACTATGGATCATCACTGATGTACTATGGATCATCACTGATGTACTATGGATCATCACTGATGTACTGAGGATCATCATTGGTGTACTGAGGATCATCACTGATGTACTGTGGATCATCACTGATGTACTGTGGATCATCACTGATGTACTATGGGCCATCACTGATGTACTATGGATCATCACTGGTGTACTATGGATCATCACTGATGTACTGTGGACCATCCCTGATGTACTGTGGACCATCCCTGATGTACTGTGGATCATCACTGATGTACCGTGGATCAGCACTGATGTACTGAGAATCATCACTGATGTACTGTGGATCATCACTGATGTACTGTGGATCATCACTGATGTACTATGGGCCATCACAGGTGTACTATGGATCATCACTGGTGTACTATGGATCATCACTGATGTACTATGGATCATCACTGATGTACTATGGATCATCACTGATGTACTATGGACCATCACTGATGTACTATGGGCCATCACTGGTGTACTATGGATCATCACTGATGTACTGTGGACCATCCCTGATGTACTGTGGATCATCACTGATGTACTGTGGACCATCCCTGGTGTACTATGGATCATCCCTGGTGTACTATGGATCATCACTGGTGTACTATGAATCATCACTGGTGTACTATGGATCATCACTGGTGTACTGTGGACCATCCCTGATGTACTGTGGATCATCACTGATGTACTGTGGATCATCACTGATGTACTGTGGATCATCACTGATGTGCTATGGATCATCACTGATGTGCTATGGATCATCACTGATGTACTATGAGCCATCACTGATGTACTATGGATCATCACTGGTGTACTATGGATCATCACTGGTGTACTGTGGACCATCCCTGATGTACTGTGGATCATCACTGATGTACTATGAGCCATCACTGATGTATTATGGGCCATCACTGATGTACTGTGGATCATCACTGATGTACTATAGATCATCACTGATGTACTGTGGATAATCACTGATGCACTGTGGATCATCACTGATATACTGAGGATCATCACTGGTGTACTATGGATCATCACTGATGTACTGTGGATCATCACTGATGTACTATAGATCATCACTGATGTACTGTGGACCATCACTGATGTACTGTGAATCATCACTGATGTACTGTGGATCATCACTGAAGTACTATGGATCATCACTGGTGTACTATGGATCATCACTGATGTACTATGGATCATCACTGATGTACTATGGATCATCACTGATGTACTGAGGATCATCACTGGTGTACTGAGGATCATCACTGATGTACTGTGGATCATCACTGATGTACCGTGGATTATCACTGATGTACCGTGGATCATCACTGATGTACCATAGATAATCACTGATGTACTATAGATCATCACTGAAGTACTATGGGCCATCACTGGTGTACTATGGATCATCACTGATGTATTATGGATCATCACTGATGTACTATGGATCATCACTGGTGTACTATGGATCATCACTGATGTACTATGAGCCATCACTGATGTACTATGGGCCATCCCTGGTGTACTGTGGATCATCTCTGGTGTACTGTGGACCATCACTGATGTACTGTGGACCATTACTGGTAAACTGTGGATCATCACTGGTGTACTGTGGATCATCACTGGTGTACTGTGGCTCATCCGTGGTGTACTATGGATCATCACTGATGTACTATGGATCATCACTGATGTACTATGGGCCATCACTGATGTACTATGGGCCATCACTGGTGTACTATGGATCATCACTGATGTACTATGGGCCATCATTGATGTACTATAGTTCATCATTGATGTACTATGGGCCATCACTGATGTACTATGGGCCATCACTGATGTACTATGGGCCGTCACTGATGTACTATGGGCCATCACTGGTGTACTATGGGCCATCACTGGTGTACTATGGATCATCACTGGTGTACTATGGGCCATCACTGGTGTACTATGGGCCATCACTGGTGTACTATGGATCATCACTGATGTACTGTGAACCATCCCTGATGTACTGTGGATCATCACTGATGTACCGTAGATCAGCACTGATGTACTGAGGATCATCACTGATGTACTGTGGATCATCACTGATGTACTGTGGGCCATCACAGGTGTACTATGGATCATCACTGGTGTACTTTGGATCATCACTGATGTACTATGGACCATCACTGATGTACTATGGATCATCACTGATGTACTATGGATCATCACTGATGTACTGTGGACCATCCCTGATGTACTGTGGACCATCCCTGATGTACTGTGGACCATCCCTGATGTACTGTGGACCATCCCCGATGTACTGTGGACCATCACTGATGTACTATAGATCATCACTGGTGTACTATGGACCATCACTGGTGTACTATGGATCATCACTGATGTACTATGGGCCATCACAGGTGTACTATGGATCATCACTGGTGTACTTTGGATCATCACTGATGTACTATGGACCATCACTGATGTACTATGGATCATCACTGATGTACTATAGATCATCACTGATGTACTATGGGCCATCACTGGTGTACTATGGATCATCACTGATGTACTGTGGACCATCCCTGATGTACTGTGGATCATCACTGATGTACTGAGGATCATCACTGGTGTACTATGGATCATCACTGACATACTATGGATCATCACTGACGTACTATGGATCATCACTGACGTACTATGGATCATCAATGATGTACTATGGATCATCACTGATGTACTATAGATCATCACTGATGTACTTTGGGCCATCCCTGATGTACTATGGATCATCACTGATGTACTGTGGACCATCCCTGATGTACTGTGGATCATCACTGATGTACTGTGGATCATCACTGATGTACTGTGGATCATCACTGATGTACTGTGGATCATCACTGATGTACTGAGGACCATCCCTGATGTACTGTGGACCATCACTGATGTACTGTGGACCATCACTGATGTACTGTGGACCATCACTGATGTACTGTGGATCATCACTGATGTTCTATGGACCATCACTGATGTACTATAGATCATCACTGATGTACTGTGGATCATCACTGATGTACTGTGGATCATCACTGATGTACTATAGATCATCACTGATGTACTATGGGCCATCACTGGTGTACTATGGGCCATCACTGGTGTACTATGGGCCATCACTGGTGTACTATGGATCATCACTGGTGTACTATAGATCATCACTGATGTACTGTGGATCATCACTGATGTACTGTGGATCATCACTGATGTACTATGGGCCATCACTGATGTATTGAGGATCATCACTGGTGTACTATGGATCATCGCTGGTGTACTGTGGATCATCACTGATGTACTTTGGATCATCACTGATGTACTGTGGATCATCACTGATGTACTATAGATCATCACTGATGTACTGTGGATCATCACTGATATACTATAGATCATCACTGATGTACTATGGATCATCACTGATGTACTGAGGATCATCACTAATGTACTATGGATCATCACTGATGTACTGAGGATCATCACTAATGTACTATGGATCATCACTGATGTACCATGGATCATCACTGATGTACCATGGATGATCACTGATGTACTATAGATCATCACTGAAGTACTATGGGCCATCACTGGTGTACTATGGATCATCATTGATGTATTATGGATCATCACTGATGTACTATGGATCATCACTGATGTACTATGGATCATCACTGATGTACTATGAGCCATCACTGATGTACTATGGGCCATCACTGGTGTACTATGGATCATCACTGGTGTACTATGGGCCATCACTGGTGTACTATGGGCCATCATTGGTGTACTATGGGCCATCACTGGTGTACTATGGATCATCACTGGTGTACTGTACTGTGGATCATCACTGGTGTACTATGGATCATCACTGATGTACTATGGATCATCACTGATGTACTATGGATCATCACTTATGTACTATGGATCATCACTGATGTACTATGGGCCATCACTGATGTACTATAGTTCATCACTAATGTACTATGGGCCATCACTGGTGTACTATAGTTCATCACTAATGTACTATGGGCCATCACTGGTGTACTATGGATCATCACTGGTGTACTATGGATCATCACTTATGTACTGTGGACCATCACTGATGTACTGTGGACCATCACTGGTGTACTGTGGATCATCCCTGGTGTACTATGGATCATCACTGGTGTATTATGGATCATCACTTATGTACTATGGGCCATCACTGATGTACTATGGGCCATCACTGATGTACTATGGGCCATCACTGATGTACTATGGGCCATCCCTGATATACTGTGGACCATCCCTGATGCACTGTGGATCATCACTGATGTACTGTGGATCACCACTGATGTACTGTGGATCATCACTGATGTACTATGGATCATCACTGATGTACTATGGATCATCACTGATGTACTATGGATCATCACTGATGTACTATGGATCATCACTGATGTACTTTGAGCCATCACTGATGTACTATGGATCATCACTGATGTACTATGGACCATCACTGATGTACTATGGGCCATCACTGGTGTACTATGGATCATCACTGATGTACTGTGGACCATCACTGATGTACTGTGGATCATCACTGATGTACTATAGATCATCACTGAAGTACTATGGATCATCACTTGTGTACTATGGATCATCACTGGTGTACTATGGATCATCACTGATGTACTATGGATCATCACTGATGTACTATGGATCATCACTGATGTACTGAGGATCATCATTGGTGTACTGAGGATCATCACTGATGTACTGTGGATCATCACTGATGTACTGTGGATCATCACTGATGTACTATGGGCCATCACTGATGTACTATGGATCATCACTGGTGTACTATGGATCATCACTGATGTACTGTGGACCATTCCCTGATGTACTGTGGACCATCCCTGATGTACTGTGGATCATCACTGATGTACCGTGGATCAGCACTGATGTACTGAGAATCATCACTGATGTACTGTGGATCATCACTGATGTACTGTGGATCATCACTGATGTACTATGGGCCATCACAGGTGTACTATGGATCATCACTGGTGTACTATGGATCATCACTGATGTACTATGGATCATCACTGATGTACTATGGATCATCACTGATGTACTATGGACCATCACTGATGTACTATGGGCCATCACTGGTGTACTATGGATCATCACTGATGTACTGTGGACCATCCCTGATGTACTGTGGATCATCACTGATGTACTGTGGACCATCCCTGGTGTACTATGGATCATCCCTGGTGTACTATGGATCATCACTGGTGTACTATGAATCATCACTGGTGTACTATGGATCATCACTGGTGTACTGTGGACCATCCCTGATGTACTGTGGATCATCACTGATGTACTGTGGATCATCACTGATGTACTGTGGATCATCACTGATGTGCTATGGATCATCACTGATGTGCTATGGATCATCACTGATGTACTATGAGCCATCACTGATGTACTATGGATCATCACTGGTGTACTATGGATCATCACTGGTGTACTGTGGACCATCCCTGATGTACTGTGGATCATCACTGATGTACTATGAGCCATCACTGATGTATTATGGGCCATCACTGATGTACTGTGGATCATCACTGATGTACTATAGATCATCACTGATGTACTGTGGATAATCACTGATGCACTGTGGATCATCACTGATATACTGAGGATCATCACTGGTGTACTATGGATCATCACTGATGTACTGTGGATCATCACTGATGTACTATAGATCATCACTGATGTACTGTGGACCATCACTGATGTACTGTGAATCATCACTGATGTACTGTGGATCATCACTGAAGTACTATGGATCATCACTGGTGTACTATGGATCATCACTGATGTACTATGGATCATCACTGATGTACTATGGATCATCACTGATGTACTGAGGATCATCACTGGTGTACTGAGGATCATCACTGATGTACTGTGGATCATCACTGATGTACCGTGGATTATCACTGATGTACCGTGGATCATCACTGATGTACCATAGATAATCACTGATGTACTATAGATCATCACTGAAGTACTATGGGCCATCACTGGTGTACTATGGATCATCACTGATGTATTATGGATCATCACTGATGTACTATGGATCATCACTGGTGTACTATGGATCATCACTGATGTACTATGAGCCATCACTGATGTACTATGGGCCATCCCTGGTGTACTGTGGATCATCTCTGGTGTACTGTGGACCATCACTGATGTACTGTGGACCATTACTGGTAAACTGTGGATCATCACTGGTGTACTGTGGATCATCACTGGTGTACTGTGGCTCATCCGTGGTGTACTATGGATCATCACTGATGTACTATGGATCATCACTGATGTACTATGGGCCATCACTGATGTACTATGGGCCATCACTGGTGTACTATGGATCATCACTGATGTACTATGGGCCATCATTGATGTACTATGGGCCATCACTGGTGTACTATGGATCATCACTGGTGTACTATGGGCCATCACTGGTGTACTATGGGCCATCACTGGTGTACTATGGATCATCACTGATGTACTGTGAACCATCCCTGATGTACTGTGGATCATCACTGATGTACCGTAGATCAGCACTGATGTACTGAGGATCATCACTGATGTACTGTGGATCATCACTGATGTACTGTGGGCCATCACAGGTGTACTATGGATCATCACTGGTGTACTTTGGATCATCACTGATGTACTATGGACCATCACTGATGTACTATGGATCATCACTGATGTACTATGGATCATCACTGATGTACTGTGGACCATCCCTGATGTACTGTGGACCATCCCTGATGTACTGTGGACCATCCCTGATGTACTGTGGACCATCCCCGATGTACTGTGGACCATCACTGATGTACTATAGATCATCACTGGTGTACTATGGACCATCACTGGTGTACTATGGATCATCACTGATGTACTATGGGCCATCACAGGTGTACTATGGATCATCACTGGTGTACTTTGGATCATCACTGATGTACTATGGACCATCACTGATGTACTATGGATCATCACTGATGTACTATAGATCATCACTGATGTACTATGGGCCATCACTGGTGTACTATGGATCATCACTGATGTACTGTGGACCATCCCTGATGTACTGTGGATCATCACTGATGTACTGAGGATCATCACTGGTGTACTATGGATCATCACTGACATACTATGGATCATCACTGACGTACTATGGATCATCACTGACGTACTATGGATCATCAATGATGTACTATGGATCATCACTGATGTACTATAGATCATCACTGATGTACTTTGGGCCATCCCTGATGTACTATGGATCATCACTGATGTACTGTGGACCATCCCTGATGTACTGTGGATCATCACTGATGTACTGTGGATCATCACTGATGTACTGTGGATCATCACTGATGTACTGTGGATCATCACTGATGTACTGTGGATATCATCACTGATGTACTGAGGACCATCCCTGATGTACTGTGGACCATCACTGATGTACTGTGGACCATCACTGATGTACTGTGGACCATCACTGATGTACTGTGGACCATCACTGATGTACTGTGGATCATCACTGATGTTCTATGGACCATCACTGATGTACTATAGATCATCACTGATGTACTGTGGATCATCACTGATGTACTGTGGATCATCACTGATGTACTATAGATCATCACTGATGTACTATGGGCCATCACTGGTGTACTATGGGCCATCACTGGTGTACTATGGGCCATCACTGGTGTACTATGGATCATCACTGGTGTACTATAGATCATCACTGATGTACTGTGGATCATCACTGATGTACTGTGGATCATCACTGATGTACTATGGGCCATCACTGATGTATTGAGGATCATCACTGGTGTACTATGGATCATCGCTGGTGTACTGTGGATCATCACTGATGTACTTTGGATCATCACTGATGTACTGTGGATCATCACTGATGTACTATAGATCATCACTGATGTACTGTGGATCATCACTGATATACTATAGATCATCACTGATGTACTATGGATCATCACTGATGTACTGAGGATCATCACTAATGTACTATGGATCATCACTGATGTACTGAGGATCATCACTAATGTACTATGGATCATCACTGATGTACCATGGATCATCACTGATGTACCATGGATGATCACTGATGTACTATAGATCATCACTGAAGTACTATGGGCCATCACTGGTGTACTATGGATCATCATTGATGTATTATGGATCATCACTGATGTACTATGGATCATCACTGATGTACTATGGATCATCACTGATGTACTATGAGCCATCACTGATGTACTATGGGCCATCACTGGTGTACTATGGATCATCACTGGTGTACTATGGGCCATCACTGGTGTACTATGGGCCATCATTGGTGTACTATGGGCCATCACTGGTGTACTATGGATCATCACTGGTGTACTGTACTGTGGATCATCACTGGTGTACTATGGATCATCACTGATGTACTATGGATCATCACTGATGTACTATGGATCATCACTTATGTACTATGGATCATCACTGATGTACTATGGGCCATCACTGATGTCCTATAGTTCATCACTAATGTACTATGGGCCATCACTGGTGTACTATAGTTCATCACTAATGTACTATGGGCCATCACTGGTGTACTATGGATCATCACTGGTGTACTATGGATCATCACTTATGTACTGTGGACCATCACTGATGTACTGTGGACCATCACTGGTGTACTGTGGATCATCCCTGGTGTACTATGGATCATCACTGGTGTATTATGGATCATCACTTATGTACTATGGGCCATCACTGATGTACTATGGGCCATCACTGATGTACTATGGGCCATCACTGATGTACTATGGGCCATCCCTGATATACTGTGGACCATCCCTGATGCACTGTGGATCATCACTGATGTACTGTGGATCACCACTGATGTACTGTGGATCATCACTGATGTACTATGGATCATCACTGATGTACTATGGATCATCACTGATGTACTATGGATCATCACTGATGTACTATGGATCATCACTGATGTACTTTGAGCCATCACTGATGTACTATGGATCATCACTGATGTACTATGGACCATCACTGATGTACTATGGGCCATCACTGGTGTACTATGGATCATCACTGATGTACTGTGGACCATCACTGATGTACTGTGGATCATCACTGATGTACTATAGATCATCACTGAAGTACTATGGATCATCACTTGTGTACTATGGATCATCACTGGTGTACTATGGATCATCACTGATGTACTATGGATCATCACTGATGTACTATGGATCATCACTGATGTACTGAGGATCATCATTGGTGTACTGAGGATCATCACTGATGTACTGTGGATCATCACTGATGTACTGTGGATCATCACTGATGTACTATGGGCCATCACTGATGTACTATGGATCATCACTGGTGTACTATGGATCATCACTGATGTACTGTGGACCATTCCCTGATGTACTGTGGACCATCCCTGATGTACTGTGGATCATCACTGATGTACCGTGGATCAGCACTGATGTACTGAGAATCATCACTGATGTACTGTGGATCATCACTGATGTACTGTGGATCATCACTGATGTACTATGGGCCATCACAGGTGTACTATGGATCATCACTGGTGTACTATGGATCATCACTGATGTACTATGGATCATCACTGATGTACTATGGATCATCACTGATGTACTATGGACCATCACTGATGTACTATGGGCCATCACTGGTGTACTATGGATCATCACTGATGTACTGTGGACCATCCCTGATGTACTGTGGATCATCACTGATGTACTGTGGACCATCCCTGGTGTACTATGGATCATCCCTGGTGTACTATGGATCATCACTGGTGTACTATGAATCATCACTGGTGTACTATGGATCATCACTGGTGTACTGTGGACCATCCCTGATGTACTGTGGATCATCACTGATGTACTGTGGATCATCACTGATGTACTGTGGATCATCACTGATGTGCTATGGATCATCACTGATGTGCTATGGATCATCACTGATGTACTATGAGCCATCACTGATGTACTATGGATCATCACTGGTGTACTATGGATCATCCCTGGTGTACTGTGGACCATCCCTGATGTACTGTGGATCATCACTGATGTACTATGAGCCATCACTGATGTATTATGGGCCATCACTGATGTACTGTGGATCATCACTGATGTACTATAGATCATCACTGATGTACTGTGGATAATCACTGATGCACTGTGGATCATCACTGATATACTGAGGATCATCACTGGTGTACTATGGATCATCACTGATGTACTGTGGATCATCACTGATGTACTATAGATCATCACTGATGTACTGTGGACCATCACTGATGTACTGTGAATCATCACTGATGTACTGTGGATCATCACTGAAGTACTATGGATCATCACTGGTGTACTATGGATCATCACTGATGTACTATGGATCATCACTGATGTACTATGGATCATCACTGATGTACTGAGGATCATCACTGGTGTACTGAGGATCATCACTGATGTACTGTGGATCATCACTGATGTACCGTGGATTATCACTGATGTACCGTGGATCATCACTGATGTACCATAGATAATCACTGATGTACTATAGATCATCACTGAAGTACTATGGGCCATCACTGGTGTACTATGGATCATCACTGATGTATTATGGATCATCACTGATGTACTATGGATCATCACTGGTGTACTATGGATCATCACTGATGTACTATGAGCCATCACTGATGTACTATGGGCCATCCCTGGTGTACTGTGGATCATCTCTGGTGTACTGTGGACCATCACTGATGTACTGTGGACCATTACTGGTAAACTGTGGATCATCACTGGTGTACTGTGGATCATCACTGGTGTACTGTGGCTCATCCCTGGTGTACTATGGATCATCACTGATGTACTATGGATCATCACTGATGTACTATGGGCCATCACTGATGTACTATGGGCCATCACTGGTGTACTATGGATCATCACTGATGTACTATGGGCCATCATTGATGTACTATAGTTCATCATTGATGTACTATGGGCCATCACTGATGTACTATGGGCCATCACTGATGTACTATGGGCCGTCACTGATGTACTATGGGCCATCACTGGTGTACTATGGGCCATCACTGGTGTACTATGGGCCATCACTGGTGTACTATGGATCATCACTGATGTACTGTGAACCATCCCTGATGTACTGTGGATCATCACTGATGTACCGTAGATCAGCACTGATGTACTGAGGATCATCACTGATGTACTGTGGATCATCACTGATGTACTGTGGGCCATCACAGGTGTACTATGGATCATCACTGGTGTACTTTGGATCATCACTGATGTACTATGGACCATCACTGATGTACTATGGATCATCACTGATGTACTATGGATCATCACTGATGTACTGTGGACCATCCCTGATGTACTGTGGACCATCCCTGATGTACTGTGGACCATCCCTGATGTACTGTGGACCATCCCCGATGTACTGTGGACCATCACTGATGTACTATAGATCATCACTGGTGTACTATGGACCATCACTGGTGTACTATGGATCATCACTGATGTACTATGGGCCATCACAGGTGTACTATGGATCATCACTGGTGTACTTTGGATCATCACTGATGTACTATGGACCATCACTGATGTACTATGGATCATCACTGATGTACTATAGATCATCACTGATGTACTATGGGCCATCACTGGTGTACTATGGATCATCACTGATGTACTGTGGACCATCCCTGATGTACTGTGGATCATCACTGATGTACTGAGGATCATCACTGGTGTACTATGGATCATCACTGACATACTATGGATCATCACTGACGTACTATGGATCATCACTGACGTACTATGGATCATCAATGATGTACTATGGATCATCACTGATGTACTATAGATCATCACTGATGTACTTTGGGCCATCCCTGATGTACTATGGATCATCACTGATGTACTGTGGACCATCCCTGATGTACTGTGGATCATCACTGATGTACTGTGGATCATCACTGATGTACTGTGGATCATCACTGATGTACTGTGGATCATCACTGATGTACTGTGGATATCATCACTGATGTACTGAGGACCATCCCTGATGTACTGTGGACCATCACTGATGTACTGTGGACCATCACTGATGTACTGTGGACCATCACTGATGTACTGTGGATCATCACTGATGTTCTATGGACCATCACTGATGTACTATAGATCATCACTGATGTACTGTGGATCATCACTGATGTACTGTGGATCATCACTGATGTACTATAGATCATCACTGATGTACTATGGGCCATCACTGGTGTACTATGGGCCATCACTGGTGTACTATGGGCCATCACTGGTGTACTATGGATCATCACTGGTGTACTATAGATCATCAATGATGTACTGTGGATCATCACTGATGTACTGTGGATCATCACTGATGTACTATGGGCCATCACTGATGTATTGAGGATCATCACTGGTGTACTATGGATCATCGCTGGTGTACTGTGGATCATCACTGATGTACTTTGGATCATCACTGATGTACTGTGGATCATCACTGATGTACTATAGATCATCACTGATGTACTGTGGATCATCACTGATATACTATAGATCATCACTGATGTACTATGGATCATCACTGATGTACTGAGGATCATCACTAATGTACTATGGATCATCACTGATGTACTGAGGATCATCACTAATGTACTATGGATCATCACTGATGTACCATGGATCATCACTGATGTACCATGGATGATCACTGATGTACTATAGATCATCACTGAAGTACTATGGGCCATCACTGGTGTACTATGGATCATCATTGATGTATTATGGATCATCACTGATGTACTATGGATCATCACTGATGTACTATGGATCATCACTGATGTACTATGAGCCATCACTGATGTACTATGGGCCATCACTGGTGTACTATGGATCATCACTGGTGTACTATGGGCCATCACTGGTGTACTATGGGCCATCATTGGTGTACTATGGGCCATCACTGGTGTACTATGGATCATCACTGGTGTACTGTACTGTGGATCATCACTGGTGTACTATGGATCATCACTGATGTACTATGGATCATCACTGATGTACTATGGATCATCACTTATGTACTATGGATCATCACTGATGTACTATGGGCCATCACTGATGTACTATAGTTCATCACTAATGTACTATGGGCCATCACTGGTGTACTATAGTTCATCACTAATGTACTATGGGCCATCACTGGTGTACTATGGATCATCACTGGTGTACTATGGATCATCACTGATGTACTGTGGACCATCACTGATGTACTGTGGACCATCACTGGTGTACTGTGGATCATCCCTGGTGTACTATGGATCATCACTGGTGTATTATGGATCATCACTTATGTACTATGGGCCATCACTGATGTACTATGGGCCATCACTGATGTACTATGGGCCATCACTGATGTACTATGGGCCATCCCTGATATACTGTGGACCATCCCTAAAGTACTGTGGATCATCACTGATGTACTGTGGATCATCACTGATGTACTGTGGATCATCACTGATGTACTATGGATCATCACTGATGTACTATGGATCATCACTGATGTACTATGGATCATCACTGATGTACTTTGAGCCATCACTGATGTACTATGGATCATCACTGATGTACTATGGACCATCACTAATGTACTATGGGCCATCACTGGTGTACTATGGATCATCACTGATGTTCTGTGGACCATCACTGATGTACTGTGGATCATCACTGATGTACTATAGATCATCACTGAAGTACTATGGATCATCACTTGTGTACTATGGATCATCACTGGTGTACTATGGATCATCACTGATGTACTATGGATCATCACTGATGTACTATGGATCATCACTGATGTACTGAGGATCATAATTGGTGTACTGAGGATCATCACTGATGTACTGTAGATCATCACTGATGTACTATAGATCATCACTGAAGTACTATGGATCATCACTTGTGTACTATGGATCATCACTGGTGTACTATGGATCATCACTGATGTACTATGGATCATCACTGATGTACTATGGATCATCACTGATGTACTGAGGATCATCATTGGTGTACTGAGGATCATCACTGATGTACTGTGGATCATCACTGATGTACTATGGGCCATCACTGATGTACTATGGATCATCACTGGTGTACTATGGATCATCACTGATGTACTGTGGACCATCCCTGATGTACTGTGGACCATCCCTGATGTACTGTGGATCATCACTGATGTACCGTGGATCAGCACTGATGTACTGAGAATCATCACTGATGTACTGTGGATCATCACTGATGTACTGTGGATCATCACTGATGTACTATGGGCCATCACAGGTGTACTATGGATCATCACTGGTGTACTATGGATCATCACTGATGTACTATGGACCATCACTGATGTACTATGGGCCATCACTGGTGTACTATGGATCATCACTGATGTACTGTGGACCATCCCTGATGTACTGTGGATCATCACTGATGTACTGTGGACCATACCTGGTGTACTATGGATCATCCCTGGTGTACTATGGATCATCACTGGTGTACTATGAATCATCACTGGTGTACTATGGATCATCACTGGTGTACTGTGGACCATCCCTGATGTACTGTGGATCATCACTGATGTACTGTGGATCATCACTGATGTACTGTGGATCATCACTGATGTGCTATGGATCATCACTGATGTACTATGAGCCATCACTGATATACTATGGATCATCACTGGTGTACTATGGATCATCACTGGTGTACTGTGGACCATCCCTGATGTACTGTGGATCATCACTGATGTACTATAGTTCATCACTAATGTACTGTGGATCATCACTGATATACTATAGATCATCACTGATGTACTGAGGATCATCACTGATGTACTATGGATCATCACTGATGTACTATGGATCATCACTGATGTACTGAGGATCATCACTAATGTACTATGGATCATCACTGATGTACTATGGGCCATCACTGGTGTACTATGGGCCATCACTGGTGTACTATGGGCCATCACTGGTGTACTATGGATCATCACTGGTGTACTATAGATCATCACTGATGTACTGTGGATCATCACTGATGTACTGTGGATCATCACTGATGTACTATGGGCCATCACTGATGTACTGAGGATCATCACTGGTGTACTATGGATCATCACTGGTGTACTGTGGATCATCACTGATGTACTTTGGATCATCACTGATGTACTGTGGATCATCACTGATGTACTATAGATCATCACTGATGTACTGTGGATCATCACTGATATACTATAGATCATCACTGATGTACTGAGGATCATCACTGATGTACTATGGATCATCACTGATGTACTATGGATCATCACTGATGTACTGAGGATCATCACTAATGTACTATGGATCATCACTGATGTACCATGGATCATCACTGATGTACTGTGGATCATCACTGATGTACTGTGGATCATCACTGATGTACTATGGGCCATCACTGATGTATTGAGGATCATCACTGGTGTACTATGGATCATCGCTGGTGTACTGTGGATCATCACTGATGTACTTTGGATCATCACTGATGTACTGTGGATCATCACTGATGTACTATAGATCATCACTGATGTACTGTGGATCATCACTGATATACTATAGATCATCACTGATGTACTATGGATCATCAATGATGTACTATGGATCATCACTGATGTACTATAGATCATCACTGATGTACTTTGGGCCATCCCTGATGTACTATGGATCATCACTGATGTACTGTGGACCATCCCTGATGTACTGTGGATCATCACTGATGTACTGTGGATCATCACTGATGTACTGTGGATCATCACTGATGTACTGTGGATCATCACTGATGTACTGTGGATATCATCACTGATGTACTGAGGACCATCCCTGATGTACTGTGGACCATCACTGATGTACTGTGGACCATCACTGATGTACTGTGGACCATCACTGATGTACTGTGGATCATCACTGATGTTCTATGGACCATCACTGATGTACTATAGATCATCACTGATGTACTGTGGATCATCACTGATGTACTGTGGATCATCACTGATGTACTATAGATCATCACTGATGTACTATGGGCCATCACTGGTGTACTATGGGCCATCACTGGTGTACTATGGGCCATCACTGGTGTACTATGGATCATCACTGGTGTACTATAGATCATCACTGATGTACTGTGGATCATCACTGATGTACTGTGGATCATCACTGATGTACTATGGGCCATCACTGATGTATTGAGGATCATCACTGGTGTACTATGGATCATCGCTGGTGTACTGTGGATCATCACTGATGTACTTTGGATCATCACTGATGTACTGTGGATCATCACTGATGTACTATAGATCATCACTGATGTACTATGGATCATCACTGATGTACTGAGGATCATCACTAATGTACTATGGATCATCACTGATGTACTGAGGATCATCACTAATGTACTATGGATCATCACTGATGTACCATGGATCATCACTGATGTACCATGGATGATCACTGATGTACTATAGATCATCACTGAAGTACTATGGGCCATCACTGGTGTACTATGGATCATCATTGATGTATTATGGATCATCACTGATGTACTATGGATCATCACTGATGTACTATGGATCATCACTGATGTACTATGAGCCATCACTGATGTACTATGGGCCATCACTGGTGTACTATGGATCATCACTGGTGTACTATGGGCCATCACTGGTGTACTATGGGCCATCATTGGTGTACTATGGGCCATCACTGGTGTACTATGGATCATCACTGGTGTACTGTACTGTGGATCATCACTGGTGTACTATGGATCATCACTGATGTACTATGGATCATCACTGATGTACTATGGATCATCACTTATGTACTATGGATCATCACTGATGTACTATGGGCCATCACTGATGTACTATAGTTCATCACTAATGTACTATGGGCCATCACTGGTGTACTATAGTTCATCACTAATGTACTATGGGCCATCACTGGTGTACTATGGATCATCACTGGTGTACTATGGATCATCACTGATGTACTGTGGACCATCACTGATGTACTGTGGACCATCACTGGTGTACTGTGGATCATCCCTGGTGTACTATGGATCATCACTGGTGTATTATGGATCATCACTTATGTACTATGGGCCATCACTGATGTACTATGGGCCATCACTGATGTACTATGGGCCATCACTGATGTACTATGGGCCATCCCTGATATACTGTGGACCATCCCTAAAGTACTGTGGATCATCACTGATGTACTGTGGATCATCACTGATGTACTGTGGATCATCACTGATGTACTATGGATCATCACTGATGTACTATGGATCATCACTGATGTACTATGGATCATCACTGATGTACTATTGATCATCACTGATGTACTTTGAGCCATCACTGATGTACTATGGATCATCACTGATGTACTATGGACCATCACTAATGTACTATGGGCCATCACTGGTGTACTATGGATCATCACTGATGTTCTGTGGACCATCACTGATGTACTGTGGATCATCACTGATGTACTATAGATCATCACTGAAGTACTATGGATCATCACTTGTGTACTATGGATCATCACTGGTGTACTATGGATCATCACTGATGTACTATGGATCATCACTGATGTACTATGGATCATCACTGATGTACTGAGGATCATAATTGGTGTACTGAGGATCATCACTGATGTACTGTAGATCATCACTGATGTACTATAGATCATCACTGAAGTACTATGGATCATCACTTGTGTACTATGGATCATCACTGGTGTACTATGGATCATCACTGATGTACTATGGATCATCACTGATGTACTATGGATCATCACTGATGTACTGAGGATCATCATTGGTGTACTGAGGATCATCACTGATGTACTGTGGATCATCACTGATGTACTATGGGCCATCACTGATGTACTATGGATCATCACTGGTGTACTATGGATCATCACTGATGTACTGTGGACCATCCCTGATGTACTGTGGACCATCCCTGATGTACTGTGGATCATCACTGATGTACCGTGGATCAGCACTGATGTACTGAGAATCATCACTGATGTACTGTGGATCATCACTGATGTACTGTGGATCATCACTGATGTACTATGGGCCATCACAGGTGTACTATGGATCATCACTGGTGTACTATGGATCATCACTGATGTACTATGGACCATCACTGATGTACTATGGGCCATCACTGGTGTACTATGGATCATCACTGATGTACTGTGGACCATCCCTGATGTACTGTGGATCATCACTGATGTACTGTGGACCATACCTGGTGTACTATGGATCATCCCTGGTGTACTATGGATCATCACTGGTGTACTATGAATCATCACTGGTGTACTATGGATCATCACTGGTGTACTGTGGACCATCCCTGATGTACTGTGGATCATCACTGATGTACTGTGGATCATCACTGATGTACTGTGGATCATCACTGATGTGCTATGGATCATCACTGATGTGCTATGGATCATCACTGATGTACTATGAGCCATCACTGATATACTATGGATCATCACTGGTGTACTATGGATCATCACTGGTGTACTGTGGACCATCCCTGATGTACTGTGGATCATCACTGATGTACTATAGTTCATCACTAATGTACTGTGGATCATCACTGATATACTATAGATCATCACTGATGTACTGAGGATCATCACTGATGTACTATGGATCATCACTGATGTACTATGGATCATCACTGATGTACTGAGGATCATCACTAATGTACTATGGATCATCACTGATGTACTATGGGCCATCACTGGTGTACTATGGGCCATCACTGGTGTACTATGGGCCATCACTGGTGTACTATGGATCATCACTGGTGTACTATAGATCATCACTGATGTACTGTGGATCATCACTGATGTACTGTGGATCATCACTGATGTACTATGGGCCATCACTGATGTACTGAGGATCATCACTGGTGTACTATGGATCATCACTGGTGTACTGTGGATCATCACTGATGTACTTTGGATCATCACTGATGTACTGTGGATCATCACTGATGTACTATAGATCATCACTGATGTACTGTGGATCATCACTGATATACTATAGATCATCACTGATGTACTGAGGATCATCACTGATGTACTATGGATCATCACTGATGTACTATGGATCATCACTGATGTACTGAGGATCATCACTAATGTACTATGGATCATCACTGATGTACCATGGATCATCACTGATGTACCGTGGATCATCACTGATGTACTATAGATCATCACTGAAGTACTATGGGCCATCACTGGTGTACTATGGATCATCATTGATGTATTATGGATCATCACTGATGTACTATGGATCATCACTGATGTACTATGGATCATCACTGATGTACTATGAGCCATCACTGATGTACTATGGGCCATCACTGGTGTACTATGGATCATCACTGGTGTACTATGGGCCATCACTGGTGTACTATGGGCCATCATTGGTGTACTATGGGCCATCACTGGTGTACTATGGATCATCACTGGTGTACTGTACTGTGGATCATCACTGGTGTACTATGGATCATCACTGATGTACTATGGATCATCACTGATGTACTATGGATCATCACTTATGTACTATGGATCATCACTGATGTACTATGGGCCATCACTGATGTACTATAGTTCATCACTAATGTACTATGGGCCATCACTGGAGTACTATAGTTCATCACTAATGTACTATGGGCCATCACTGGTGTACTATGGATCATCACTGGTGTACTATGGATCATCACTTATGTACTGTGGACCATCACTGATGTACTGTGGACCATCACTGGTGTACTGTGGATCATCCCTGGTGTACTATGGATCATCACTGGTGTATTATGGATCATCACTTATGTACTATGGGCCATCACTGATGTACTATGGGCCATCACTGATGTACTATGGGCCATCACTGATGTACTATGGGCCATCCCTGATATACTGTGGACCATCCCTGATGCACTGTGGATCATCACTGATGTACTGTGGATCACCACTGATGTACTGTGGATCATCACTGATGTACTATGGATCATCACTGATGTACTATGGATCATCACTGATGTACTATGGATCATCACTGATGTACTATGGATCATCACTGATGTACTATGGATCATCACTGATGTACTTTGAGCCATCACTGATGTACTATGGATCATCACTGATGTACTATGGACCATCACTGATGTACTATGGGCCACCACTGGTGTACTATGGATCATCACTGATGTACTGTGGACCATCACTGATGTACTGTGGATCATCACTGATGTACTATAGATCATCACTGAAGTACTATGGATCATCACTTGTGTACTATGGATCATCACTGGTGTACTATGGATCATCACTGATGTACTATGGATCATCACTGATGTACTATGGATCATCACTGATGTACTGAGGATCATCATTGGTGTACTGAGGATCATCACTGATGTACTGTGGATCATCACTGATGTACTGTGGATCATCACTGATGTACTATGGGCCATCACTGATGTACTATGGATCATCACTGGTGTACTATGGATCATCACTGATGTACTGTGGACCATCCCTGATGTACTGTGGACCATCCCTGATGTACTGTGGATCATCACTGATGTACCGTGGATCAGCACTGATGTACTGAGAATCATCACTGATGTACTGTGGATCATCACTGATGTACTGTGGATCATCACTGATGTACTATGGGCCATCACAGGTGTACTATGGATCATCACTGGTGTACTATGGATCATCACTGATGTACTATGGATCATCACTGATGTACTATGGATCATCACTGATGTACTATGGACCATCACTGATGTACTATGGGCCATCACTGGTGTACTATGGATCATCACTGATGTACTGTGGACCATCCCTGATGTACTGTGGATCATCACTGATGTACTGTGGACCATCCCTTGTGTACTATGGATCATCCCTGGTGTACTATGGATCATCACTGGTGTACTATGAATCATCACTGGTGTACTATGGATCATCACTGGTGTACTGTGGACCATCCCTGATGTACTGTGGATCATCACTGATGTACTGTGGATCATCACTGATGTACTGTGGATCATCACTGATGTGCTATGGATCATCACTGATGTGCTATGGATCATCACTGATGTACTATGAGCCATCACTGATGTACTATGGATCATCACTGGTGTACTATGGATCATCACTGGTGTACTGTGGACCATCCCTGATGTACTGTGGATCATCACTGATGTACTATGAGCCATCACTGATGTATTATGGGCCATCACTGATGTACTGTGGATCATCACTGATGTACTATAGATCATCACTGATGTACTGTGGATAATCACTGATGCACTGTGGATCATCACTGATATACTGAGGATCATCACTGGTGTACTATGGATCATCACTGATGTACTGTGGATCATCACTGATGTACTATAGATCATCACTGATGTACTGTGGACCATCACTGATGTACTGTGAATCATCACTGATGTACTGTGGATCATCACTGAAGTACTATGGATCATCACTGGTGTACTATGGATCATCACTGATGTACTATGGATCATCACTGATGTACTATGGATCATCACTGATGTACTGAGGATCATCACTGGTGTACTGAGGATCATCACTGATGTACTGTGGATCATCACTGATGTACCGTGGATTATCACTGATGTACCGTGGATCATCACTGATGTACCATAGATAATCACTGATGTACTATAGATCATCACTGAAGTACTATGGGCCATCACTGGTGTACTATGGATCATCACTGATGTATTATGGATCATCACTGATGTACTATGGATCATCACTGGTGTACTATGGATCATCACTGATGTACTATGAGCCATCACTGATGTACTATGGGCCATCCCTGGTGTACTGTGGATCATCTCTGGTGTACTGTGGACCATCACTGATGTACTGTGGACCATTACTGGTAAACTGTGGATCATCACTGGTGTACTGTGGATCATCACTGGTGTACTGTGGCTCATCCCTGGTGTACTATGGATCATCACTGATGTACTATGGATAGTGATGAGCCGAACACCCCCGGGTTCGGTTCGCACCAGAACCCGCGAACGGACCGAAAGTTCGAACGAACATTAGAACCCTATTAAATACAATGGATGCGAACGTTCGAATTCTAAAGTGCTAATTATAACAACTATTATGCATGTTATTGTCCTAAAAAGGGTTTGGGAACCCGGGTTCTGCACCAGGGGACATGTATCAATGCAAAAAGAAGTTTTAAAAACGGTCGTTTTTCGGGAGCAGTCATTTTAATGATGCATAAAGTGAAAAAAAAAAAGTCAAATATTCCTTTAAATATCGTACCTGGGGGGTGTCTAAAGTATGCCTGTGAAGTGCCACGTGTTTCCCGTGTTTAGAACTGTCCCTGCACAAAATGACACTTCTAAAGGAAAAAAAAGCCATTTAAAACTGCTTGCGGCTTTAATGTAATGTCTGGTCCCGGTAATATGGATGAAATTCTTTAAGAAAAATGGCATAGCTACCCCATGACCCCCCCCCTACCCCAGCCCATTACCAGCCCCTTTGGGTCTTGTATGGATATTAAGGGGAACCCCGCACATAAAATAAAAAAGGCCCTATATACTCTGAACAGCCCTATACAGGCGGTGCATACAAGACAGGGACTGTAGGTTTGTTCTTATGTAGAGTCTGTTTGTAATTTTGAACAGGTACATTGTTGAAGTGTAGCTCCAGACCAAAAATCTATTTTTAAACTTTTTGGAAAACATAGGTAAGGGTTATCACCCCTGTAACATTTGTTTTGCTGTCTGTGCCCCTGTTCAGAACATTTCACCTCACTTTCCGTCCCAATGACAACTGTTTTTGAAATGTGGTGTTTTTCTTGAAACAAGGATTGCTGATAAAGCATCAGTACAGAGGAGACACCTTTCTCCCATATTTATTCTTACAGGAGAGAATTTTCCTTCCTAGTGGTAGATTTCCTCTCACTTCCTGTTGTCTTCTTGCGTTTGCAAGTAGGAGTCGTTTGTAAGTTGGATGTTTGAAAGTAGGGACCTGCCGTATATACTCTGCAGAAATAGGCCCCTTAGTTGTTGGTGTTGGCACAACACTGTAAGCACTCACAGTTACTCTTGGTTGGTGCTGGAACGCCCTGCTGTCAACTATTATATCAGGAATTTTAATTACATATAATTGTTGAACAGTGGTAGTAAAAATTGGGCCTTTGATGGTGGTGCTGGTGCCACAACACTGTAAGCCCTGACAGTTACTCTTGGTGGGTGCAGCAATGGGCCCTGCTGTGAATTATTAGATCAAGAATTGTAATTACATGCCCCTGTTGAACAGGGGCTGAAAAATTGGGCCTTAGGCACTGGTGGCACAACACTGCAACCCCTCACAGCAACTGTACTTGGAGCACAGCAATGAGCCCTGTTGCAAAGTATTGCTTCAAAAATTGTAATGACACGCCCCTGTTAAACAGGGGCTGAAAAATTGGGCCTTAGGCACTGGTGGCACAACACTGCAACTCCTCACAGATACTGTACTTGGAGCACACCAATGAGCCCTGTTGCAAAGTATTGCTTCAAAAATTGTAATGACACGCCCCTGTTAAACAGGGGCTGAAAAATTGGGCCTTAGGCACTGGTGGCACAACACTGCAACTCCTCACAGATACTGTACTTGGAGCACAGCAATGAGCCCTGTTGCAAAGTATTGCTTCAAAAATTGTAATTACACGCCCCTGTTAAACAGGGGCTGAAAAATTGGGCGTTAGGCACTGGTGGCACAACACTGCAACTCCTCACAGATACTGTACTTGGAGCACAGCAATGAGCCCTGTTGCAAAGTATTGCTTCAAAAATTGTAATTACACGCCCCTGTTAAACAGGGGCTGAAAAATTGGGCGTTAGGCACTGGTGGCGGCACCCATAAACAAAAATGATCTTACAAGCTATCATCATCAATCGTATCATTGAGGACTCGGAGGAGGAGGATAGCCAGTCAACATAACAGCACAGGCACTCAGCATCAGCATCAGTCTTGAAGGGATGTGACATGTTAAAATCAATTAGTCTGTTATATCAGCATCAGGTGTGTGGTAGCTGGTGGTGATCCAAGACTGGTTCATCTTGATGAAAGTCAGTCGATCAACCGAGTCGGTGGACAGGCGCACCCTGTGATCCGTGACAAATCCTCCAGCAGCACTGAATGTGCTATCCGAAAGAACGCTGGATGCAGGACAGGCCAGTAGCTCAATTGCATACTGTGCAAGCTCTGGCCAGTGATCCATCCTCAAGACCCAGTAAGCCAGAGGATTTTCGGTGGGGAAGGTGTCCAAGTCTGACCTTGCCCCTAGATATTCCTGCACCATGTTTATCAGACGCTGGCGATGGTTGCTGGAACCGATCATACTTTGGGGCTGCGGACTAAAGAATTGTCTGAACGCATCGGTCAGACGGCCACCTTCCCCACCGCTCCTTCTTTGACTGGCCGAAGCCTCAGCAACTCGTTGTCCAGGACCAGGAGTTTGCAACCTCCCAGTCTCTGGGAACGCGTTGCACAGACCTTTCTGCAAGGCCTCCCGGAGTTGTCTCATCCTCTGCTCCCTCTGCGACGGTAACATAAGGTCCGCAACCTTACCCTTGTACCGTGGATCAAGGAGAGTGGCCAGCCAGTAATGGTCCCTCTCCTTGATCCGAAGAATACGAGGATCCTTCCGCAGACTTTGCAGGATCAGGGAGGCCATGCAGCGTAGGTTTGCTGAGGCATTCGCTCCGGAGTCCTCTGGGTCACTAAGGACGACATGATCCGCAGCCACCTCCTCCCAGCCACGTACAAGTCCACTGGTTTCTTGGGACTGTAAATCATCCCTAAAAGACTGCTGCTGATGATGCTGAGTGCCAGCCTCCACCTCCATGCTGACACAATCCTCCTCCTCCTCCTCCTCCTCCTCCTCCTCCTCCTCTTCCTGTGCGATGGGTGGGACAGAAGGAACACTGTCTGGGTAAAGGGGGCCTTGAGAGGCAAGGAAGTCCTCCTCTTCCTGCCTCTGTTCTGCCTCAAGTGCCCTGTCCATTATTCCACGCAGCGTGTGCTCCAACAGGTGGACAAGAGGTACAGTGTCACTGATGCATGCACTGTCACTGCTCACCATCCTCGTGGCCTCCTCAAATGGTGCCAGGACAGTGCATGCATCCCTGATCATGCCCCACTGGCGTGGAGAAAAAAAACCAAGCTCCCCTGACCCTGTCCTGGTGCCGTAGTCGCACAGGTACTCATTGATGGCCCTCTGCTGCGTGTGCAGCCGCTGCAGCATGGCCAACGTTGAGTTCCACCTGGTGGGCATGTCACATATAAGGCGGTTCTTGGGCAGGTTCAACTCCTTTTGCAGCTCAGCCAGGCGAGCACTGGCATTATAAGATCTGCGGAAATGCACACAGACTTTCCTGGCCTGCCTCAGGACATCCTGTAAGCCCGGGTACCTGCCCAAGAAGCGCTGCACCACCAGGTTAAGGACGTGAGCCACACAGGGCACATGGGTCAGTTGTCCCTGTCGGAGGGCGGAGAGGAGGTTGGTGCCATTGTCGCAAACCACCATTCCTGGCTTAAGCTGGCGTGGCGTCAACCACCTCTCGGCCTGGCCCTGCAGAGCAGACAGGACCTCTGCCCCAGTGTGGCTTCTGTCCCCCAAACACACCAGCGCAAGCACGGCATGGCATCTTTTTGCCTGCGTACTTGCGTAGCCCCGTGAACGGCTACGGAGCACCGCTGGTTCATAGGACAAACCACAGGAAGAGGCCATGGAGGAAGAAGAAGAGGAGGGGGTGGAGGAGAGAGGTGTGTCACAACCAGTAGTAGCATTTTGGAGGCGTGGCGGTGGGACAACCTCCAACACTACTGCACCTTGTCCTGAATCCTTCCCAGCTGCCAAAAGAGTGACCCAATGGGCCGTGAAAGAAAGGTAACGTCCCTGTCCATGCCTGCTGGACCATGAGTCAGCGGTAATATGCACCTTACCGCTGACCGCCCTGTCCAGCGAGGCCAAGACATTGCCTTCCACATGCCGGTAGAGAGCCGGAATAGCCTTCCGTGAGAAAAAGTGGCGTTTGGGAACCTGCCACTGAGGAACTGCACATTGCACAAACTCACGGAAGGGGGCCGAGTCTACCAACTGAAAAGGCAGCAGTTGAAGCGCTAGCAATTTAGCCAAGCTAGCATTCAACCGCTGGGCATGTGGATGGCTGGGAGTGAACTTCTTTCGACGGTCCAGCAGCTGGGGCAGGGAAATTTGCCTGCTAGAATCGGACGTCGGTGTACTGCTAGCAGAGTGGGCGCAAGTACTTGGCTGTGACACACCTAATTCTACACCTTCATTCCTCTCAGTGCATGTTTCAGAGAGGACTGAAGTTATAGTGGGGTTGGAGATCCCAGCTGATGCGGTGCAAGGAGAGGTCCGCTTTGTTCTTTGGTGTGGGTCTTTGAGGTAGGCTTGCCAACGAGCTGCATGGCAGGTCAACATATGTCTGGTCAGGCATGTGGTACCCAAGCGGCTGATGTTTTGGCCACGCGATATACGCTTGAGACATATGTTGCAAACAGCAGCTGTGCGATCTGATGCACTAGCCTCAAAAAAGGCCCACACCAAAGAACTTTTTGAATGACGGGCAGAGGCAGCGCCCTGCACAGGCGGAGCTCTGCGGTGTGATTCCGTCGGTGTACTGCCCTTACGCTGGCCACCAAAGGGCATCCTGCCTCGTTGGAGATGTGCCTCCTCCTCATCCTCCTCCTCCTCCTCTCTCCTATTAGGCACCCACGTGGAGTCAGTGACCTCATCATCCCCTCCCTCCTCATCACTGGAGCCAATCTGGCAGTATGCTGCAGCTGCTGGAACATGACTGCCAGATTGGTGTCCTTCTTGAGCATCCCCTCTGTCTGCTCTCACGCTACTGCCTTCCTCTAGCTGGGTTTCATCATCAGACCCTTCGAAACGCTGGGCATCCTCCTGGAGCATGTACCCAACACTGTGCTGAAACAGTTCGGGGGACTCCTCAGGAGGAGGACATGGTGGGTCTAGGGAAGGAGTGACTGATGATTTGTCTGACATTGATACCAGGGAAGACGACGCTTTGGCAGCTGCTTTTCCAGTACCCTGAGCCTGGGTGAGAGAGGATGAGGAGGAGGAGGAGGGCTTGGTCATCCACTCTACCAAGTCTTCGGCATGATGTGGCTCAACATGTCCAGCTGCCGAAAAGAAGGACAAGCGTGTCCCATGGCCATGTGCTGATGACAATGCACCGCGTCCACGACCAGCACTGTTGCCCCCAGACACAGAGCCTGCTTGCCCTCTTTTATTGCCTCCTGACTGTCTGCCTCTCCTTGTTTGCCTTCCAGACATTCTAATAGATGGCCTGCAGGGAGATGGGAAAAAAGCAATAAGGGCTACCTTCAGGTGTCCTTCTCTGTCCCTTGAAACAAGGACTTGCAGAGTGAAATAAACTGACACTCTCCCTACCTACAGTTTTCTGTCCCTAGAATAAATGTTTTTTTTAATCACAATATAGCACAAGGACAATTCAGTCACTGTCCTTCCAGGTCCCTGGAAACAAGGACTTGCAGAGTGAAATAAACTGACACTCTCCCTACCTACAGTTTTCTGTCCCTAGAATAAATGTTTTTTTTAAGCACAATATAGCACAAGGACAATTCACTCACTGTCCTTACAGGTCCCTGGAAACAAGGACTTGCAGAGTGAAAGAAAAAAAACACTCTCCCTACCTACAGTTTTCTGTCCCTAGAAAAAATGTTTTTTTTAATCACAATATAACACAAGGACAATTCACTCACTGTCCTTCCAGGTCCCTGGAAACAAGGACTTGCAGAGTGAAATAAACTGACACTCTCCCTACCTACAGTTTTCTGTCCCTAGAATAAATGTTTTTTTTAATCACAATATAGCACAAGGACAATTCAGTCACTGTCCTTCCAGGTCCCTGGAAACAAGGACTTGCAGAGTGAAATAAACTGACACTCTCCCTACCTACAGTTTTCTGTCCCTAGAATAAATGTTTTTTTTAATCACAATATAGCACAAGGACAATTCAGTCACTGTCCTTCCAGGTCCCTGGAAACAAGGACTTGCAGAGTGAAATAAACTGACACTCTCCCTACCTACAGTTTTCTGTCCCTAGAATAAATGTTTTTTTTAATCACAATATAGCACAAGGACAATTCAGTCACTGTCCTTCCAGGTCCCTGGAAACAAGGACTTGCAGAGTGAAATAAACTGACACTCTCCCTACCTACAGTTTTCTGTCCCTAGAATAAATGTTTTTTTTAATCACAATATAGCACAAGGACAATTCAGTCACTGTCCTTCCAGGTCCCTGGAAACAAGGACTTGCAGAGTGAAATAAACTGACACTCTCCCTACCTACAGTTTTCTGTCCCTAGAATAAATGTTTTTTTTAATCACAATATAGCACAAGGACAATTCAGTCACTGTCCTTCCAGGTCCCTGGAAACAAGGACTTGCAGAGTGAAATAAACTGACACTCTCCCTACCTACAGTTTTCTGTCCCTAGAATAAATGTTTTTTTTAATCACAATATAGCACAAGGACAATTCAGTCACTGTCCTTCCAGGTCCCTGGAAACAAGGACTTGCAGAGTGAAATAAACTGACACTCTCCCTACCTACAGTTTTCTGTCCCTAGAATAAATGTTTTTTTTAATCACAATATAGCACAAGGACAATTCAGTCACTGTCCTTCCAGGTCCCTGGAAACAAGGACTTGCAGAGTGAAATAAACTGACACTCTCCCTACCTACAGTTTTCTGTCCCTAGAATAAATGTTTTTTTAAGCACAATATAGCACAAGGACAATTCACTCACTGTCCTTACAGGTCCCTGGAAACAAGGACTTGCAGAGTGAAAGAAAAAAAACACTCTCCCTACCTACAGTTTTCTGTCCCTAGAAAAAATGTTTTTTTTAATCACAATATAACACAAGGACAATTCACTCACTGTCCTTCCAGGTCCCTGGAAACAAGGACTTGCAGAGTGAAATAAACTGACACTCTCCCTACCTACAGTTTTCTGTCCCTAGAATAAATGTTTTTTTTAAGCACAATATAGCACAAGGACAATTCACTCACTGTCCTTACAGGTCCCTGGAAACAAGGACTTGCAGAGTGAAAGAAAAAAAACACTCTCCCTACCTACAGTTTTCTGTCCCTAGAAAAAATGTTTTTTTTAATCACAATATAACACAAGGACAATTCACTCACTGTCCTTCCAGGTCCCTGGAAACAAGGACTTGCAGAGTGAAATAAACTGACACTCTCCCTACCTACAGTTTTCTGTCCCTAGAATAAATGTTTTTTTTAATCACAATATAGCACAAGGACAATTCAGTCACTGTCCTTCCAGGTCCCTGGAAACAAGGACTTGCAGAGTGAAATAAACTGACACTCTCCCTACCTACAGTTTTCTGTCCCTAGAATAAATGTTTTTTTTAATCACAATATAGCACAAGGACAATTCAGTCACTGTCCTTCCAGGTCCCTGGAAACAAGGACTTGCAGAGTGAAATAAACTGACACTCTCCCTACCTACAGTTTTCTGTCCCTAGAATAAATGTTTTTTTTAATCACAATATAGCACAAGGACAATTCAGTCACTGTCCTTCCAGGTCCCTGGAAACAAGGACTTGCAGAGTGAAATAAACTGACACTCTCCCTACCTACAGTTTTCTGTCCCTAGAATAAATGTTTTTTTTAATCACAATATAGCACAAGGACAATTCAGTCACTGTCCTTCCAGGTCCCTGGAAACAAGGACTTGCAGAGTGAAATAAACTGACACTCTCCCTACCTACAGTTTTCTGTCCCTAGAATAAATGTTTTTTTTAATCACAATATAGCACAAGGACAATTCAGTCACTGTCCTTCCAGGTCCCTGGAAACAAGGACTTGCAGAGTGAAATAAACTGACACTCTCCCTACCTACAGTTTTCTGTCCCTAGAATAAATGTTTTTTTTAATCACAATATAGCACAAGGACAATTCAGTCACTGTCCTTCCAGGTCCCTGGAAACAAGGACTTGCAGAGTGAAATAAACTGACACTCTCCCTACCTACAGTTTTCTGTCCCTAGAATAAATGTTTTTTTTAATCACAATATAGCACAAGGACAATTCAGTCACTGTCCTTCCAGGTCCCTGGAAACAAGGACTTGCAGAGTGAAATAAACTGACACTCTCCCTACCTACAGTTTTCTGTCCCTAGAATAAATGTTTTTTTTAATCACAATATAGCACAAGGACAATTCAGTCACTGTCCTTCCAGGTCCCTGGAAACAAGGACTTGCAGAGTGAAATAAACTGACACTCTCCCTACCTACAGTTTTCTGTCCCTAGAATAAATGTTTTTTTTAATCACAATATAGCACAAGGACAATTCAGTCACTGTCCTTCCAGGTCCCTGGAAACAAGGACTTGCAGAGTGAAAGAAACTGACACTCTCCCTACCTACAGTTTTCTGTCCCTAGAATAAATGTTTTTTTAAGCACAATATAGCACAAGGACAATTCACTCACTGTCCTTCCAGGTCCCTGGAAACAAGGACTTGCAGAGTGAAAGAAACTGACACTGTCCCTACCTACAGTTTTCTGTCCCTAGAATAAATGTTTTTTTTAAGCACACTATAGCACAAGCACAAAACACACTGACACTCTCCCTACCTATCCTTCTCTTTCCCTAAACTAAAGGAATCCAGGTTAAGCAAGAAAGAAATAACAGTCACTGTCCCTGCCTATGCTGCTCTATCCCTGCTCCGGAACACACTACACTAGGCCGCCGTGCTGGCGGCCTTTTATAGTGTGGGGCGTGTACTAAACACCCTCAGCAATAATTGGCCACAGGCATCCTGCCTGTGGCCAATCATTGCTCTCCTCGCTGCCGGCGCTGTGATTGGCCAAGCATGCGGGGTCACAGTGCATGCTTGGCCAATCACAGCGCCTGGATGACACTGCGATGGCGTAGTGCATTGTGGGCCGTTCGCGTCACTCGAATTTGGCGCGAACGGCCCAAATCGTTCGATCTTCGTCGAACGATCGAACAGCCGATGTTCGAGTCGAACGTATGTTCGACTCGAACACGAAGCTCATCCCTAACTATGGATCATCACTGATGTACTATGGGCCATCACTGATGTACTATGGGCCATCACTGGTGTACTATGGATCATCACTGATGTACTATGGGCCATCATTGATGTACTATAGTTCATCATTGATGTACTATGGGCCATCACTGATGTACTATGGGCCATCACTGATGTACTATGGGCCGTCACTGATGTACTATGGGCCATCACTGGTGTACTATGGGCCATCACTGGTGTACTATGGATCATCACTGGTGTACTATGGACCATCACTGGTGTACTATGGACCATCACTGATGTACTGTGGACCACCACTGATGTACTGTGGATCATCCCTTGTGTACTATGGATCATCACTGGTGTACTATGGATCATCACTGATGTACTATGGGCCATCACTGATATACTGTGGACCATCACTGATGTACTGTGGATCATCACTGATGTACTGTGGATCATCACTGATGTACTTTGGATCATCACTGATGTACTATAGATCATCACTGATGTACTATGGGCCATCACTGGTGTACTATGGGCCATCACTGGTGTACTATGGATCATCACTGGTGTACTATGGGCCATCACTGGTGTACTATGGGCCATCACTGGTGTACTATGGGCCATCACTGGTGTACTATGGGCCATCACTGGTTTACTATGGATCATCACTGGTGTACTATGGACCATCACTGATGTACTGTGGACCATCACTGGTGTACTGTGGATCATCACTGGTGTACTTTGGATCATCCCTGGTGTACTATGGATCATCACTGGTGTACTATGGATCATCACTGGTGTACTGTGGATCATCACTGATGTGCTATGGGCCATCACTGATGTACTGTGGATCATCACTGATATACTGTGGACCATCCCTGATGTACTATGGGCCATCACTGATGTACTATGGGCCATCACAGGTGTACTATGGGCCATCACTGATGTACTATGGATCATCACTGGTGTACTATGGATCATCACTGGTGTACTATGGATGATCACTGGTGTACTATGGACCATCACTGATGTACTATGGACCATCACTGATGTACTATGGGCCATCACTGGTGTACTATGGATCATCACTGATGTACTGTGGACCATCACTGATGTACTGTGGACCATCACTGATGTACTGTGGATCATCACTGATGTACTGTGGATCATCACTGATGTACTGTGGATCATCACTGGTGTACTATGGGCCATCACTGGTGTATTATGGAGCATCACTGGTGTACTATGGATCATCACTGATGTACTATGGATCATCACTGATGTACTGTGGACCATCACGGATGTACTGTGGATCATCACTGATGTACTGTGGATCATCACTGATGTACTGTGGATCATCACTTATGTACTGTGGATCATCACTGGTGTACTATGGATCATCACTGATGTACTATGGATCATCACTGGTGTACTATGGATCATCACTGATGTACTTTGAGCAATCACTGATGTACTTTGAGCCATCACTGATGTACTATGGATCATCACTGATGTACTGTGGATCATCACTGATGTACTATAGATCATCACTGAAGTACTATGGATCATCACTGGTGTACTATGGATCATCACTGGTGTACTATGGATCATCACTGATGTACTATGGATCATCACTGATGTACTGAGGATCATCGCTGGTGTACTGAGGATCATCACTGATGTACTGTGGATCATCACTGATGTACTGTGGATCATCACTGATGTACTATGGGCCATCACTGATGTACTATGGATCATCACTGGTGTACTATGGATCATCACTGATGTACTGTGGACCATCCCTGATGTACTGTGGACCATCCCTGATGTACTGTGGATCATCACTGATGTACTGTAGATCAGCACTGATGTACTGAGGATTATCACTGATGTACTGTGGATCATCACTGATGTACTGTGGATCATCACTGATGTACTATGGGCCATCACAGGTGTACTATGGATCATCACTGGTGTACTTTGGATCATCACTGATGTACTATGGACCATCACTGATGTACTATGGATCATCACTGATGTACTATAGATCATCACTGATGTACTATGGGCCATCACTGGTGTACTATGGATCATCACTGATGTACTGTGGACCATCCCTGATGTACTGTGTATCATCACTGATGTACTGAGGATCATCACTGGTGTACTGTGGATCATCACTGATGTACCGTAGATCAGCACTGATGTACTGAGGATCATCACTGATGTACTGTGGATCATCACTGATGTACTGTGGATCATCACTGATGTACTATGGGCCATCACAGGTGTACTATGGATCATCACTGGTGTACTTTGGATCATCACTGATGTACTGTGGACCATCACTGATGTACTATGGATCATCACTGATGTACTATAGATCATCACTGATGTACTATGGGCCATCACTGGTGTACTATGGATCATCACTGATGTTCTGTGGACCATCCCTGATGTACTGTGGATCATCACTGATGTACCGTAGATCAGCACTGATGTACTGAGGATCATCACTGATGTACTGTGGATCATCACTGATGTACTGTGGATCATCACTGATGTACTATGGGCCATCACAGGTGTACTATGGATCATCACTGGTGTACTTTGGATCATCACTGATGTACTATGGACCATCACTGATGTACTATGGATCATCACTGATGTACTATGGATCATCACTGATGTACTGTGGACCATCCCTGATGTACTGTGGACCATCCCTGATGTACTGTGGACCATCCCCGATGTACTGTGGACCATCACTGATGTACTATAGATCATCACTGATGTACTATGGACCATCACTGGTGTACTATGGATCATCACTGGTGTACTTTGGATCATCACTGATGTACTATGGACCATCACTGATGTACTATGGATCATCACTGATGTACTATAGATCATCACTGATGTACTATGGGCCATCACTGGTGTACTATGGATCATCACTGATGTACTGTGGACCATCTCTGATGTACTGTGGATCATCACTGATGTACTGAGGATCATCACTGGTGTACTATGGATCATCACTGACATACTATGGATCATCACTGACGTACTATGGATCATCACTGACGTACTATGGATCATCAATGATGTACTATGGATCATCACTGATGTACTATAGATCATCACTGATGTACTTTGGGCCATCACTGGTGTACTATGGATCATCACTGATGTACTGTGGACCATCCCTGATGTACTGTGGATCATCACTGATGTACTGTGGATCATCACTGATGTACTGTGGATCATCACTGATGTACTGTGGATCATCACTGATGTACTGTGGATATCATCACTGATGTACTGAGGACCATCCCTGATGTACTGTGGACCATCACTGATGTACTGTGGACCATCACTGATGTACTGTGGACCATCACTGATGTACTGTGGATCATCACTGATGTTCTATGGACCATCACTGATGTACTATAGATCATCACTGATGTACTGTGGATCATCACTGATGTACTGTGGATCATCACTGATGTACTATAGATCATCACTGATGTACTATGGGCCATCACTGGTGTACTATGGGCCATCACTGGTGTACTATGGGCCATCACTGGTGTACTATGGATCATCACTGGTGTACTATAGATCATCACTGATGTACTGTGGATCATCACTGATGTACTGTGGATCATCACTGATGTACTATGGGCCATCACTGATGTACTGAGGATCATCACTGGTGTACTATGGATCATCACTGGTGTACTGTGGATCATCACTGATGTACTTTGGATCATCACTGATGTACTGTGGATCATCACTGATGTACTATAGATCATCACTGATGTACTGTGGATCATCACTGATATACTATAGATCATCACTGATGTACTGAGGATCATCACTGATGTACTATGGATCATCACTGATGTACTATGGATCATCACTGATGTACTGAGGATCATCACTAATGTACTATGGATCATCACTGATGTACCATGGATCATCACTGATGTACCTTGGATCATCACTGATGTACTATAGATCATCACTGAAGTACTATGGGCCATCACTGGTGTACTATGGATCATCATTGATGTATTATGGATCATCACTGATGTACTATGGATCATCACTGATGTACTATGGATCATCACTGATGTACTATGAGCCATCACTGATGTACTATGGGCCATCACTGGTGTACTATGGATCATCACTGGTGTACTATGGGCCATCACTGGTGTACTATGGGCCATCATTGGTGTACTATGGGCCATCACTGGTGTACTGTACTGTGGATCATCACTGGTGTACTATGGATCATCACTGATGTACTATGGATCATCACTGATGTACTATGGATCATCACTTATGTACTATGGATCATCACTGATGTACTATAGGCCATCACTGATGTACTATAGTTCATCACTAATGTACTATGGGCCATCACTGGTGTACTATAGTTCATCACTAATGTACTATGGGCCATCACTGGTGTACTATGGATCATCACTGGTGTACTATGGATCATCACTGGTGTACTATGGATCATCACTGGTGTACTATGGATCATCACTGATGTACTGTGGACCATCACTGATGTACTGTGGACCATCACTGGTGTACTGTGGATCATCCCTGGTGTCCTATGGATCATCACTGGTGTATTATGGATCATCACTTATGTACTATGGGCCATCACTGATGTACTATGGGCCATCACTGATGTACTATGGGCCATCCCTGATATACTGTGGACCATCCCTGATGTACTGTGGATCATCACTGATGTACTGTGGATCATCACTGATGTACTGTGGATCATCACTGATGTACTGTGGACCATCACTGATGTACTATGGATCATCACTGATGTACTGTGGATCATCACTGATGTACTGTGGATCATCACTGATGTACTGTGGATCATCACTGATGTACTGTGGATCATCACTGATGTACTGTGGAACATCACTGATGTACTATAGATCATCACTTGTGTACTATGGGCCATCACTGGTGTACAATGGGCCATCACTAATGGACTATGGATCATCACTGATGTACTGTGGATCAACCCTGGTGTACTATGGATCATCACTGGTGTACTATGGATTATCACTGGTGTACTATGGATTATCACTGGTGTACTATAGGCCATCACTGATTTACTATGGATCATCACTGGTGTACTATGGATCATCACTGGTGTACTATGGACCATCACTGATGTACTATGGGCCATCACTGGTGTACTATGGGCCATCACTGATGTACTATGGATCATCACTGATGTACTATGGATCATCACTGAAGTACTATGAGCCATCACTGATGTACTATGGATCATCACTGGTGTACTATGGATCATCACTGATGTACTGTGGACCATCCCTGATGTACTGTGGACCATCCCTAATGTACTATGGATCATCACTGATGTACTGTGGATCATCACTGATGTACTATGGACCATCACTGATGTACTATGGGCCATCACTGGTGTACTACGGGCCATCACTGATGTACTATGGATCATCACTGATGTACTATGGATCATCACTGATGTACTATGAGCCATCACTGGTGTACTATGGGCCATCACTGGTGTACTATGGGCCATCACTGGTGTACTGTGGACCATCCCTGATGTACTGTGAACCATCCCTGATGTACTGTGGATCATCACTGATGTACCGTAGATCAGCACTGATGTACTGAGGATCATCACTGATGTACTGTGGATCATCACTGATGTACTGTGGGCCATCACAGGTGTACTATGGATCATCACTGGTGTACTTTGGATCATCACTGATGTACTATGGACCATCACTGATGTACTATGGATCATCACTGATGTACTATGGATCATCACTGATGTACTGTGGACCATCCCTGATGTACTGTGGACCATCCCTGATGTACTGTGGACCATCCCTGATGTACTGTGGACCATCCCCGATGTACTGTGGACCATCACTGATGTACTATAGATCATCACTGGTGTACTATGGACCATCACTGGTGTACTATGGATCATCACTGATGTACTATGGGCCATCACAGGTGTACTATGGATCATAACTGGTGTACTTTGGATCATCACTGATGTACTATGGACCATCACTGACATACTATGGATCATCACTGACGTACTATGGATCATCATTGACGTACTATGGATCATCACTGATGTACTATGGATCATCACTGATGTACTATAGATGATCACTGATGTACTTTGGGCCATCACTGGTGTACTATGGATCATCACTGGTGTACTGTGGACCATCCCTGATGTACTGTGGATCATCACTGATGTACTGTGGATCATCACTGGTGTACTATGGATCATCACTGGTGTACTATGGATCATCACTGACGTACTATGGATCATCACTGACGTACTATGGATCATCACTGATGTACTATGGATCATCACTGATGTACTATAGATCATCACTGATGTACTTTGGGCCATCACTGGTGTACTATGGATCATCACTGATGTACTGTGGACCATCCCTGATGTACTGTGGATCATCACTGATGTACTGTGGATCATCACTGATGTACTGTGGATCATCACTGATGTACTGTGGATATCATCACTGATGTACTGAGGACCATCCCTGAAGTACTGTGGACCATCACTGATGTACTGTGGACCATCACTGATGTATGGTGGACCATCACTGATGTACTGTGGATCATCACTGATGTTCTATGGACCATCACTGATGTACTATAGATCATCACTGATGTACTGTGGATCATCACTGATGTACTGTGGATCATCACTGATGTACTATAGATCATCACTGATGTACTATGGGCCATCACTGGTGTACTATGGGCCATCACTGGTGTACTATGGATCATCACTGGTGTACTATAGATCATCACTGATGTACTGTGGATCATCACTGATGTACTGTGGATCATCACTGATGTACTATGGGCCATCACTGATGTACTGAGGATCATCACTGGTGTACTATGGATCATCACTGGTGTACGGTGGATCATCACTGATGTACTTTGGATCATCACTGATGTACTGTGGATCATCACTGATGTACTATAGATCATCACTGATGTACTGCGGATCATCACTGATATACTATAGATCATCACTGATGTACTGAGGATCATCACTGATGTACTATGGATCATCACTGATGTACTATGGATCATCACTGATGTACTGAGGATCATCACTAATGTACTATGGATCATCACTGATGTACCGTGGATCATCACTGATGTACTGTGGATCATCACTGATGTACTATAGATCATCACTGAAGTACTATGGGCCATCACTGGTGTACTATGGATCATCATTGATGTATTATGGATCATCACTGATGTACTATGGATCATCACTGATGTACTATGGATCATCACTGATGTACTATGAGCCATCACTGATGTACTATGGGCCATCACTGGTGTTCTATGGATCATCACTGGTGTACTATGGGCCATCACTGGTGTACTATGGGCCATCATTGGTGTACTATGGGCCATCACTGGTGTACTATGGATCATCACTGGTGTACTGTACTGTGGCTCATCACTGGTGTACTATGGATCATCACTGATGTACTATGGATCATCACTGATGTACTATGGATCATCACTGATGTACTATGGGCCATCACTGATGTACTATAGTTCATCACTAATGTACTATGGGCCATCACTGGTGTACTATAGTTCATCACTAATGTACTATGGGCCATCACTGGTGTACAAAGGATCATCACTGGTGTACTATGGATCATCACTGGTGTACTATGGGCCATCACTGGTGTACTATGGATCATCACTGGTGTACTATGGATCATCACTGGTGTACTATGGACCATCACTGATGTACTGTGGACCACCACTGATGTACTGTGGATCATCACTGATGTATTGTGGATCATCCCTGATGTACTATAGATCATCACTGGTGTACTATGGGCCATCACTGGTGTACTATGGGCCATCACTGGTGTACTATGGGCCATCACTGGTGTACTATGGATCATCACTGGTGTACTATGGGCCATCACTGGTGTACTATGGGCCATCACTGGTGTACTATGGGCCATCACTGATGTACTGTGGACCATGACTGGTGTACTATGGATCATCACTGATGTACTGTGGACCGTCACTGGTGTACTGTGGATCATCACTGGTGTACTATGGATCATCACTGGTGTACTATGGATCATCACTGATGTACTATGAGCCATCACTGATGTACTATGGATCATCACTGATGTACTATGGACCATCACTGATGTATTATGGGCCATCACTGGTGTACTGTGGATCATCATTCATGTACTGTGGATCATCACTGATGTCACTGGTGTACTATGGATCATCACTGGTGTACTATGGATCATCACTGATGTACTATGGATCATCACTGATGTACTATGGATCATCACTGATGTACTATGAGCCATCACTGATGTACTATGGATCATCACTGATGTACTGTGGGCCATCACTGGTGTACTGTGGGCCATCACTGATGTACTGTGGACCATCCCTGATGTACTGTGGATCATCACTGATGTACTGTGGATCATCACTGATGTACTGAGGACCATCCCTGATGTACTGTGGACCATCACTGATGTACTGTGGACCATCACTGATGTACTATAGATCATCACTGATGTACTGTGGATCATCACTGATGTACTGTGGATCATCACTGATGTACTGTGGATCATCACTGATGTACTGTGGATCATCACTGATGTACTGTGGATCATCACTGATGTACTATAGATCATCACTGATGTACTATAGATCATCACTGGTGTACTATGGGCCATCACTGGTGTACAATGGGCCATCACTAATGGACTATGGATCATCACTGATGTACTGTGGATCAACCCTGGTGTACTATGGATCATCACTGGTGTACTATGGATTATCACTGGTGTACTATGGATTATCACTGGTGTACTATAGGCCATCACTGATTTACTATGGATCATCACTGGTGTACTATGGATCATCACTGGTGTACTATGGACCATCACTGATGTACTATGGGCCATCACTGGTGTACTATGGGCCATCACTGATGTACTATGGATCATCACTGATGTACTATGGATCATCACTGATGTACTATGAGCCATCACTGATGTACTATGGATCATCACTGGTGTACTATGGATCATCACTGATGTACTGTGGACCATCCCTGATGTACTGTGGACCATCCCTGATGTACTATGGATCATCACTGATGTACTGTGGATCATCACTGATGTACTGTGGATCATCACTGATGTACTGTGGATCATCACTGATGTACTATGGACCATCACTGATGTACTATGGGCCATCACTGGTGTACTATGGGCCATCACTGATGTACTATGGATCATCACTGATGTACTATGGATCATCACTGATGTACTATGAGCCATCACTGATGTACTATGGATCATCACTGGTGTACTATGGATCATCACTGATGTACTGTGGACCATCCCTGATGTACTGTGGACCATCCCTGATGTACTATGGATCATCACTGATGTACTGTGGATCATCACTGATGTACTGTGGATCATCACTGATGTACTGTGGATCATCACTGATGTACTATGGGCCATCACAGGTGTACTATGGATCATCACTGGTGTACTATGGATCATCCCTGGTGTACTATGGACCATCACTGATGTACTATGGACCATCAATGATGTACTATGGATCATCACTGATGTTCTATGGATCATCACTGATGTACTATAGATCATCACTGATGTACTATGGGCCATCACTGGTGTACTATGGATCATCACTGATGTACTGTGGACCATCCCTGATGTACTGTGGATCATCACTGATGTACTGTGGATCATCACTGATGTACTGAGGACCATCCCTGATGTACTGTGGACCATCACTGATGAACTGTGGACCATCACTGATGTACTGTGGACCATCACTGATGGACTGTGGACCATCACTGATGTACTGTGGACCATCACTGATGTACTGTGGATCATCACTGATGTTCTATGGACCATCACTGATGTACTATAGATCATCACTGATGTACTGTGGATCATCACTGATGTACTGTGGATCATCACTGATGTACTGTGGATCATCACTGATGTACTGTGGATCATCACTGATGTACTGTGGATCATCACTGATGTACTATGGATCATCACTGATGTACTATTGATCATCACTGATGTACTATGGGCCATCACTGGTGTACAATGGGCCATCACTGGTGTACTATGGATCATCACTGATGGACTATGGACCATCACTGATGTACTGTGGATCATCACTGATGTACTGTGGATCATCCCTGGTGTACTATGGATCATCACTGGTGTACTATGAATTATCACTGGTGTACTATGGGCCATCACTGATGTACTATGGATCATCACTGGTGTACTGTGGATCATCACTGATGTACTGTGGATCATCACTGATGTACTGTGGATCATCACTGATGTACTGTGGATCATCACTGATGTACTGTGGATCATCACTGATGTATTATAGATCATCACTGAAGTACTATGGGCCATCACTGGTGTACTATGGATCATCACTGATGTACTGTGGACCATCCCTGATGTACTGTGGATCATCACTGATGTACTATGAGCCATCACTGATGTACTATGGATCATCACTGATGTACTATGAGCCATCACTGATGTACTATGGACCATCACTGATGTACTATGGGCCATCACTGGTGTACTATGGATCATCACTGATGTACTGTGGACCATCACTGATGTGACTATAGACCTGTTAGTTTAACTTCCATAGTTGGGAAGATACTGGAGAGATTAATAAAAGACCACATAGATGAGTTCTTGCTGGAAAAAAACTATTTTAGCAACAGACAGCATGGATTCATGAAAGACAGAAGTTGTCAGACAAACCTGATTTCTTTTTATGAAGAGGTAAGTAAAACCTTGGACAGAGGCGTGGCTGTGGACGTGGTATACTTGGATTTTGCAAAAGCGTTTGATACAGTTCCCCACACACGGCTCATGTGTAAGGTAAAGTCTACAGGATTGGAAATATCAGTTTGTAAATGGATAGAAAACTGGCTAAAAGACAGAATTCAGAGAGTAGTAGTTAATGATTCTTACTCTGAATGGTCTAAGGTTATCAGTGGTGTACCCCAAGGTTCAGTGCTGGGACCCTTACTTTTTAATATCTTTATAAATGATATTGGGTCTGAGATCAAAAGTAACATTTCTGTCTTTGCAGATGACACCAAGCTATGCAGTGGAATAACGTCCTTACAAGATGTCTCCAATTTACAAGCCGACCTCGATGCCCTGTCTAATTGGGCGACTATGTGGCAGATGAGGTTTAATGTTGATAAATGTAAAGTTATGCACTTGGGGGCTAAGAATATGAATGCATCATACATACTAGGGGGAATACAACTGGGGGGATCCGTAGTGGAGAAGGATCTGGGGGTTTTGGTAGATCATAAGCTCAATAATGGCATGCAATGCCAAGCTGTGGTTTCCAAAGCGAGCAAAGTCCCTTCTTGTATTAAGAGAGGTATGGACTCCAGAGAGAGAGACATCATTTTGCCTCTGTACAAATCATTAGTAAGGCCTCATCTGGAATATGCAGTTCAGTTTTGGGCACCAGTTCTCAAAAAGCATATCGGGGAACTGGAGAAAGTGCAGAGAAGGGCAACCAAACTGATAAGAGGCATGGAGGAGCTCAGCTATGAAGAAAGATTAGAGAAACTGAATTTATTCACTCTTGAGAAGAGGAGAATAAGGGGGGATATGATTAACATGTACAAATATATAAGGGGTCCATATAGTGAACTTGGTGATGAGTTATTCACTTTACGGTCAACACAGAGAACAAGGGGGCACTCTTTACGTCTAGAAGAAAAAAGATTTCATCTCCAAATGCGGAAAGGTTTCTTCACAGTAAGAGCTGTGAAAATGTGGAACAGACTCCCTGCAGAGGTGGTTCTGGCCAGCTCAGTAGATTGCTTTAAGAAAGGCCTGGATACTTTCCTAAATGTACATAATATAACTGAGTACTAACAGTTCTAGGTAAAGTTGATCCAGGGTAAATCCGATTGCCTCTCGGGGGATCAGGAAGGAATTTTTTCCCCTGCTGTAGCAAATTGGATCATGCTCTGCTGGGGTTTTTTGCCTTCCTCTGGCTCAACTATGGGTATAGAATTGGGTATATGGGATTGCACGATATTTTTTTATTTTATTTTAGTTATTTTTTTATGGTTGAACTGGATGGACTAACTATGTAACTATGTAACTATGTACTGTGGATCATCACTGATGTACTGTGGATCATCACTGATGTACTGTGGATCATCACTGATGTACTATAGATCATCACTGAAGTACTATGGGCCATCACTGGTGTACAATGGATCATCACTGATGTACTGTGGATCATCACTGATTTACTATGAGCCATCACTGATGTACTATGGATCATCACTGGTGTACTATGGATCATCACTGATGTACTATGGATCATCACTGGTGTACTATGGACAATCACTGATGTACTGTCGACCATCCCTGATGTACTGTGGACAATCCCTGATGTACTGTGGACCATCCCTGATGTACTGTGGATCATCACTGATGTACCATGGATCAGCACTGATGTACTGAGGATCATCACTGATGTACTGAGGATCATCACTGATGTACTGTGGATCATCACTGATGTACTATAGATCATCACTGGTGTACTATGGGCCATCACTGGTGTACTATGGATCATCACTGGTGTACTATGGATCATCACTGATGTACTATGGATCATCACTGATGTACTATGAGCCATCACTGATGTACTATGGATCATCACTGATGTACTATAGATCATCACTGATGTACTATGGGCCATCACTGATGTACTATGGATCATCACTGGTGTACTGTGGATCATCACTGATGTACTGTGGATCATCACTGATGTATTGTGGATCATCACTGATGTACTGTGGATCATCACTGAGGTACTATAGATCATCACTGAAGTACTATGGGCCATCACTGGTGTACTATGGATCATCACTGGTGTACTATGGATCATCACTGATGTACTATGGATCATCACTGATGTACTATGAGCCATCACTGATGTACTATGGATCATCACTGATGTACTATGAGCCATCACTGATGTACTATGAGCCATCACTGATGTACTATGAGCCATCACTGATGTACTATGGACCATCACTGATGTACTATGGGCCATCACTGGTGTACTATGGATCATCACTGATGTACTGTGGACCATCACTGATGTACTGTGGATCATCACTGATGTACTGTGGATCATCACTGATGTACTGAGGACCATCCCTGATGTACTGTGGACCATCACTGATGTACTGTGGACCATCACTGATGTACTGTGGACCATCACTGATGTACTGTGGATCATCACTGATGTTCTATGGACCATCACTGATGTACTATAGATCATCACTGATGTACTGTGGATCATCACTGATGTACTGTGGATCATCACTGATGTACTGTGGATCATCACTGATGTACTGTGGATCATCACTGATGTACTATGGATCATCACTGGTGTACTATGGATCATCACTGATGTACTATGGATCATCACTGATGTACTATGAGCCATCACTGATGTACTATGGATCATCACTGATGTACTATGAGCCATCACTGATGTACTATGAGCCATCACTGATGTACTATGGACCATCACTGATGTACTATGGGCCATCACTGGTGTACTATGGATCATCACTGATGTACTGTGGACCATCACTGATGTACTGTGGATCATCACTGATGTACTGTGGATCATCACTGATGTACTATAGATCATCACTGAAGTACTATGGGCCATCACTGGTGTACAATGGATCATCACTGATGTACTATGGATCATCCCTGATGTACTATGAGCCATCACTGATGTACTATGGATCATCACTGGTGTACTATGGATCATCACTGATGTACTATGGACCATCCCTGATGTACTGTGGACAATCCCTGATGTACTATGGGCCATCACTGATGTACTATGGATCATCACTGGTGTACTGTGGATCATCACTTATGTACTGTGGACCATCACTGATGTACTGTGGATCATCACTGATGTACTGTGGATCATCACTGATGTACTGTGGATCATCACTGATGTACTGTGGATCATCACTGATGTACTATAGATCATCACTGAAGTACTATGGGCCATCACTGGTGTACTATGGATCATCAGTGGTGTACTATGGATCATCACTGATGTACTATGGATCATCACTGATGTACTATGAGCCATCACTGATGTACTATGGATCATCACTGATGTACTATGAGCCATCACTGATGTACTATGAGCCATCACTGATGTACTATGGGCCATCACTGATGTACTATGGGCCATCACTGATGTACTATGGACCATTACTGATGTACTATGGGCCATCACTGGTGTACTATGGATCATCACTGATGTACTGTGGACCATCACTGATGTACTGTGGATCATCACTGATGTACTGTGGATCATCACTGATGTACTGTGGATCATCACTGATGTACTGAGGACCATCCCTGATGTACTGTGGACCATCACTGATGTACTGAGGATCATCACTGATGTTCTATGGACCATCACTGATGTACTATAGATCATCACTGATGTACTATAGATCATCACTGATGTACTGTGGATCATTACTGATGTACTGTGGATCATCACTGATGTACTATAGATCATGACTGATGTACTATGGGCCATCACTGGTGTACTATGGGCCATCACTGGTGTACTATGGGCCATCACTGGTGTACTATGGATCATCACTGATGTACTGTGGATAATCACTGATGTACTGTGGATCATCACTGATGTACTGAGGATCATCACTGGTGTACTATGGATCATCACTGATGTACTGTGGATCATCACTGATGTACTATGGATCATCACTGATATACTGTGGATCATCACTGATGTACTATAGATCATCACTGATGTACTGTGGATCATCACTGATATACTATAGTTCATCACTGATGTACTGAGGACCATCCCTGATGTACTATGGACCATCCCTGATGTACTGTGGATCATCACTGATGTACTGTGAGTCATCACTGGTGTACTATAGATCATCACTGGTGTACTATGGGCCATCACTGTTGTACTATGGGCCATCACTGGTGTACTATGGACCATCCCTGATGTACTATGGACCATCCCTGATGTACTGTGGATCATCACTGATGTACTGTGGATCATCACTGGTGTACTATAAATCATCACTGGTGTACTATGGGCCATCACTGTTGTACTATGGGCCATCACTGGTGTACTATGGACCATCCCTGATGTACTATGGACCATCCCTGATGTACTATAGATCATCACTGATGTACTGTGGATTATCACTGATGTACTGTGGATCATCACTGATGTACTGTGGATCATCACTGATGTACTGTGGATCATCACTGATGTACTATAGATCATCACTGAAGTACTATGGGCCATCACTGGTGTACTATGGATCATCAGTGGTGTACTATGGATCATCACTGATGTACTATGGATCATCACTGATGTACTATGAGCCATCACTGATGTACTATGGATCATCACTGATGTACTATGAGCCATCACTGATGTACTATGAGCCATCACTGATGTACTATGAGCCATCACTGATGTACTATGGGCCATCACTGATGTACTATGGACCATTACTGATGTACTATGGGCCATCACTGGTGTACTATGGATCATCACTGATGTACTGTGGACCATCACTGATGTACTGTGGATCATCACTGATGTACTGTGGATCATCACTGATGTACTGTGGATCATCACTGATGTACTGAGGACCATCCCTGATGTACTGTGGACCATCACTGATGTACTGAGGATCATCACTGATGTTCTATGGACCATCACTGATGTACTATAGATCATCACTGATGTACTATAGATCATCACTGATGTACTGTGGATCATTACTGATGTACTGTGGATCATCACTGATGTACTATAGATCATGACTGATGTACTATGGGCCATCACTGGTGTACTATGGGCCATCACTGGTGTACTATGGGCCATCACTGGTGTACTATGGATCATCACTGATGTACTGTGGATAATCACTGATGTACTGTGGATCATCACTGATGTACTGAGGATCATCACTGGTGTACTATGGATCATCACTGATGTACTGTGGATCATCACTGATGTACTATGGATCATCACTGATATACTGTGGATCATCACTGATGTACTATAGATCATCACTGATGTACTGTGGATCATCACTGATATACTATAGTTCATCACTGATGTACTGAGGACCATCCCTGATGTACTATGGACCATCCCTGATGTACTGTGGATCATCACTGATGTACTGTGAGTCATCACTGGTGTACTATAGATCATCACTGGTGTACTATGGGCCATCACTGTTGTACTATGGGCCATCACTGGTGTACTATGGACCATCCCTGATGTACTATGGACCATCCCTGATGTACTGTGGATCATCACTGATGTACTGTGGATCATCACTGGTGTACTATAAATCATCACTGGTGTACTATGGGCCATCACTGTTGTACTATGGGCCATCACTGGTGTACTATGGACCATCCTTGATGTACTATGGACCATCCCTGATGTACTATAGATCATCACTGATGTACTGTGGATTATCACTGATGTACTGTGGATCATCACTGATGTTCAATGGACCATCACTGATGTACTATAGATCATCACTGATGTACTGTGGATCATCACTGATGTACTGTGGATCATCACTGATGTACTATAGATCATCACTGATGTACTATGGGCCATCACTGGTGTACTATGGGCCATCACTGGTGTACTATGGGCCATCACTGGTGTACTATGGATCATCACTGGTGTACTATAGATCATCACTGATGTACTGTGGATAATCACTGATGTACTGTGGATCATCACTGATGTACTGAGCATCATCACTGATGTACTATGGCCATCACTGATGTACTGATGATCATCAATGATGTACTATGGCCATCACTGATGTACTGAGGATCATCACTGGTGTACTATGGATCATCACTGATGTACTATGGATCATCCCTGATGTACTATGGACCATCCCTGATGTACTGAGTATCATCACTGATGTACTATAGATCATCACTGATGTACTATGGACCATCACTGATGACTATGGATCATCACTGATGTAATGAGGATCATCACTAATGTACTATGGATCATCACTGATGTACCGTGGATCATCACTAATGTACTGTGGATCATCACTGATATACTGTGGATCATCACTGATGTACTGTGGATCATCACTGATGTACTATAGATCATCACTGAAGTACTATGGGCCATCACTGGTGTACTATGGATCATCCCTGGTGTACTATGGATCATCACTGATGTACTGTGGACCATCCCTGATGTATTGTGGATCATCACTGATGTACTGTTGATCATCACTGATGTACTGTGGATCATCACTGATGTACTGTGGATCATCACTGATGTACTGTGGATCATCCCTGATGTACTATGGATCATCACTGGTGTACTATGGATCATCACTGATGTACTGTTGATCATCACTGATGTACTGTGGATCATCACTGATGTACTATAGATCAGTGGTTCTCAACTCCTGTCCTCAGGACCCACTAACAGGCCATATTTTAAGTATTACCTTGGTGAGATGCAGACTAGAATACTGCAATCCCTGAGCAGCAAATTATATCACCTGTGATGCATTTCAGTTATCTTGCAAACCTGGCCTGTTGGTGGGCCCTGAGGACTGGAGTTGAGAACCACTGCTATAGATCATCACTGACGTACTATAGATCATCACTGATGTACTATGGGCCATCACTGGTGTACTATGGATCATCACTGATGTACTATGGATCATCACTGATGTACTATGGATCATCACTGATGTACTGTGGATCATCACTGATGTACTGTGGACCATCCCTGATGTACTGTGGATCATCACTGATGTACTGTGGATCATCACTGATGTACTGTGGATCATCACTGATGTACTGTGGATCATCACTGGTGTACTATGGGCCATCACTGGTGTACTATGGGCCATCACTGGTGTACTATGGGCCATCACTGGTGTACTATGGATCATCCCTGATGTACTATGGACCATCCCTGATGTACTATGGACCATCCCTGATGTACTATGGACCATCCCTAATGTACTATGGACCATCACTGGTGTACTATGGGCCATCACTGGTGTACTATGGGCCATCACTGGTGTACTATGGATCATCACTGGTGTACTATAGATCATCACTGATGTACTGTGGATAATCACTGATGTACTGTGGATCATCACTGATGTACTATGGCCATCACTGATGTACTGAGGATCATCAATGATGTACTATGGCCATCACTGATGTACTGAGGATCATCACTGGTGTACTATGGATCATCACTGATGTACTATGGATCATCACTGATGTACTATGGATCATCACTGATGTACTGTGGATCATCACTGATGTACTATAGATCATCACTGATGTACTGTGGATCATCACTGATATACTATAGATCATCACTGATGTACTGAGGATCATCACTGATGTACTGAGGATCATCACTGATGTACTATGGATCATCACTGATGTACTATGGATCATCACTGAAGTACTATGGATCATCACTGATGTACTGTGGATCATCACTGATGTACTGTGGATCATCACTGATGTACTGTGGATCATCACTGGTGTACTATGGGCCATCACTGGTGTACTATGGGCCATCACTGGTGTACTATGGATCATCAATGATGTACTATGGACCATCCCTGATGTACTATGGACCATCCCTGATGTACTATGGACCATCCCTGATGTACTATAGATCATCCCTGGTGTACTATGGATCATCACTGGTGTACTATTGATCATCACTGGTGTACTATGGATCATCACTGATGTACTATGGGCCATCACTGATGTACTATGGATCATCACTGATGTACTGTGGATCATCACTGATGTACTATAGTTCATCACTGGTGTACTATGGGCCATCACTGGTGTACTATGGACCATCCCTGATGTACTATGGACCATCCCTGATGTACTATGGACCATCCCTGATGTACTATGGACCATCCCTGATGTACTATAGATCATCCCTGGTGTACTATGGATCATCACTGGTGTACTATGGATCATCACTGATATACTATGGGCCATCACTGATGTACTATGGATCATCACTGATGTACTGTGGATCATCACTGATGTACTATAGTTCATCACTGGTGTACTATGGGCCATCACTGGTGTACTATGGACCATCACTGATGTACTGTGGACCATCCCTGATGTACCGTGGATCATCACTGATGTACCGTGGATCATCACTGATGTACTATGGGCCATCACGGGTGTACTATGGATCATCACTGATGTACTATGAACCATCCCTGATGTACTATGGACCATCCCTGATGTACTGAGTATCATCACTGATGTACTATAGATCATCACTGATGTACTATGGACCATCACTGATGACTATGGATCATCACTGATGTAATGAGGATCATCACTAATGTACTATGGATCATCACTGATGTACCGTGGATCATCACTAATGTACTGTGGATCATCACTGATGTACTGTGGATCATCACTGATGTACTGTGGATCATCACTGATGTACTATAGATCATCACTGAAGTACTATGGGCCATCGCTGGTGTACTATGGATCATCCCTGGTGTACTATGGATCATCACTGATGTACTGTGGACCATCCCTGATGTATTGTGGATCATCACTGATGTACTGTGGATCATCACTGATGTACTGTGGATCATCACTGATGTACTGTGGATCATCCATGATGTACTATGGATCATCACTGGTGTACTATGGATCATCTCTGGTGTACTATGGATCATCACTGATGTACTATGGGCCATCACTGATGTACTATGAATCATCACTGATGTACTATGGATCATCACTGATATACTGTGGACCATCCCTGATGTACTGTGGATCATCACTGATGTATTGTGGATCATCACTGATGTACTGTGGATCATCACTGATGTACTGTGGATCATCACTGATGTACTGTGGATCATCACTGATGTACTGTGGATCATCACTGATGTACTGTGGATCATCACTGATATACTATAGATCAGTGGTTCTCAACTCCTGTCCTCAGGACCCACTAACAGGCCAGATTTTAAGTATTACCTTGGTGAGATGCAGACTAGAATACTGCAATCCCTGAGCAGCAAATTATATCACCTGTGATGCATTTCAGTTATCTTGCAAACCTGGCCTGTTGGTGGGCCCTGAGGACTGGAGTTGAGAACCACTGCTATAGATCATCACTGACGTACTATAGATCATCACTGATGTACTATGGGCCATCACTGGTGTACTATGGATCATCACTGATGTACTATGGATCATCACTGATGTACTATGGATCATCACTGATGTACTGTGAATCATCACTGATGTACTGTGGACCATCCCTGATGTACTGTGGATCATCACTGATGTACTGAGCATCACCACTGATGTACTATGGCCATCACTGATGTACTGAGGATCATCAATGATGTACTATGGCCATCACTGATGTACTGAGGATCATCACTGGTGTACTATGGATCATCACTGATGTACTATGGATCATCACTGATGTACTGTGGATCATCACTGATGTACTATAGATCATCACTGATGTACTGTGGATCATCACTGATATACTATAGATCATCACTGATGTACTGAGGATCATCACTGATGTACTGAGGATCATCACTGATGTACTATGGATCATCACTGAAGTACTATGGATCATCACTGATGTACTGTGGATCATCACCGGTGTACTATGGGCCATCACTGGTGTACTATGGATCATCAATGATGTACTATGGACCATCCCTGATGTACTATGGACTATCCCTGATGTACTATGGACCATCCCTGATGTACTATAGATCATCCCTGGTGTACTATGGATCATCACTGGTGTACTATTAATCATCACTGGTGTACTATGGATCATCACTGATGTACTATGGGCCATCACTGATGTACTATGGATCATCACTGATGTACTGTGGATCATCACTGATGTACTATAGTTCATCACTGGTGTACTATGGGCCATCACTGGTGTACTATGGACCATCACTGATGTACTGTGGACCATCCCTGATGTACCGTGGATCATCACTGATGTACCGTGGATCATCACTGATGTACTATGGGCCATCACGGGTGTACTATGGATCATCACTGATGTACTATGGACCATCCCTGATGTACTATGGACCATCCCTGATGTACTGAGTATCATCACTGATGTACTATAGATCATCACTGATGTACTATGGACCATCACTGATGACTATCGATCATCACTGATGTAATGAGGATCATCACTAATGTACTATGGATCATCACTGATGTACCGTGGATCATCACTAATGTACTGTGGATCATCACTGATATACTGTGGATCATCACTGATGTACTGTGGATCATCACTGATGTACTATAGATCATCACTGAAGTACTATGGGCCATCACTGGTGTACTATGGATCATCCCTGGTGTACTATGGATCATCACTGATGTACTGTGGACCATCCCTGATGTATTGTGGATCATCACTGATATACTGTTGATCATCACTGATGTACTGTGGATCATCACTGATGTACTGTGGATCATCACTGATGTACTGTGGATCATCCCTGATGTACTATGGATCATCACTGGTGTACTATGGATCATCACTGATGTACTATGGGCCATCATTGATGTACTATGAATCATCACTGATGTACTATGGATCATCACTGATATACTGTGGACCATCCCTGATGTACTGTGGATCATCACTGATGTATTGTGGATCATCACTGATGTACTGTGGATCATCACTGATGTACTGTGGATCATCACTGATGTACTGTGGATCATCACTGATATACTATAGATCAGTGGTTCTCAACTCCTGTCCTCAGGACCCACTAACAGGCCATATTTTAAGTATTACCTTGGTGAGATGCAGACTAGAATACTGCAATCCCTGAGCAGCAAATTATACAACCTGTGATGCATTTCAGTTATCTTGCAAACCTGGCCTGTTGGTGGGCCCTGAGGACTGGAGTTGAGAACCACTGCTATAGATCATCACTGACGTACTATAGATCATCACTGATGTACTATGGGCCATCACTGGTGTACTATGGATCATCACTGATGTACTATGGATCATCACTGATGTACTATGGATCATCACTGATGTACTGTGGATCATCACTGATGTACTGTGGACCATCCCTGATGTACTGTGGATCATCACTGATGTACTGTGGATCATCACTGATGTACTGTGGATCATCACTGATGTACTGTGGATCATCACTGATGTACTATGGATCATCACTGATGTACTGTGGATCATCACTGGTGTACTATGGGCCATCACTGGTGTACTATGGGCCATCACTGGTGTACTATGGGCCATCACTGGTGTACTATGGATCATCCCTGATGTACTATGGATCATCCCTGATGTACTATGGACCATCCCTGATGTACTATGGACCATCCCTAATGTACTATGGACCATCACTGGTGTACTATGGATCATCACTGGTGTACTATAGATCATCACTGATGTACTGTGGATAATCACTGATGTACTGTGGATCATCACTGATGTACTGAGCATCATCACTGATGTACTATGGCCATCACTGATGTACTGAGGATCATCAATGATGTACTATGGCCATCACTGATGTACTGAGGATCATCACTGGTGTACTATGGATCATCACTGATGTACTATGGATCATCACTGATGTACTATGGATCATCACTGATGTACTGTGGATCATCACTGATGTACCATAGATCATCACTGATGTACTGTGGATCATCACTGATATACTATAGATCATCACTGATGTACTGAGGATCATCACTGATGTACTATGGATCATCACTGATGTACTATGGATCATCACTGAAGTACTATGGATCATCACTGATGTACTGTGGATCATCACTGATGTACTGTGGATCATCACTGATGTACTGTGGATCATCACTGGTGTACTATAGGCCATCACTGGTGTACTATGGGCCATCACTGGTGTACTATGGATCATCACTGGTGTACTATGGACCATCCCTGATGTACTATAGACCATCCCTGATGTACTATGGACCATCCCTGATGTACTATAGATCATCCCTGGTGTACTATGGATCATCACTGGTGTACTATGGATCATCACTGATATACTATGGGCCATCACTGATGCACTATGGATCATCACTGATGTACTGTGGATCATCACTGATGTACTATAGTTCATCACTGGTGTACTATGGGCCATCACTGGTGTACTATGGACCATCACTGATGTACTGTGGACCATCCCTGATGTACCGTGGATCATCACTGATGTACCGTGGATCATCACTGATGTACTATGGGCCATCACGGGTGTACTATGGATCATCACTGATGTACTATGGACCATCCCTGATGTACTATGGACCATCCCTGATGTACTGAGTATCATCACTGATGTACTATAGATCATCACTGATGTACTATGGACCATCACTGATGACTATGGATCATCACTGATGTAATGAGGATCATCACTAATGTACTATGGATCATCACTGATGTACCGTGGATCATCACTAATGTACTGTGGATCATCACTGATGTACTGTGGATCATCACTGATGTACTGTGGATCATCACTGATGTACTATAGATCATCACTGAAGTACTATGGGCCATCACTGGTGTACTATGGATCATCCCTGGTGTACTATGGATCATCACTGATGTACTGTGGACCATCCCTGATGTATTGTGGATCATCACTGATGTACTGTGGATCATCACTGATGTACTGTGGATCATCACTGATGTACTGTGGATCATCCCTGATGTACTATGGATCATCACTGGTGTACTATGGATCATCACTGGTGTACTATGGATCATCACTGATGTACTATGGGCCATCACTGATGTACTATGAATCATCACTGATGTACTATGGATCATCACTGATATACTGTGGACCATCCCTGATGTACTGTGGATCATCACTGATGTATTGTGGATCATCACTGATGTACTGTGGATCATCACTGATGTACTGTGGATCATCACTGATATACTATAGATCAGTGGTTCTCAACTCCTGTCCTCGGGACCCACTAACAGGCCAGATTTTAAGTATGACCTTGGTGAGATGCAGACTAGAATACTGCAATCCCTGAGCAGCAAATTATATCACCTGTGATGCATTTCAGTTATCTTGCAAACCTGGCCTGTTGGTGGGCCCTGAGGACTGGAGTTGAGAACCACTGCTATAGATCATCACTGACGTACTATAGATCATCACTGATGTACTTTGGATCATCACTGATGTACTATGGATCATCACTGATGTACTATGGATCATCACTGATGTACTGCGAATCATCACTGATGTACTGTGGACCATCCCTGATGTACTGTGGATCATCACTGATGTACTGTGGATCATCACTGATGTACTGTGGATCATCACTGATGTACTGTGGATCATCACTGATGTACTGTGGATCATCACTGATATACTATAGATCATCACTGATGTACTATAGATCATTACTGATGTACTATGAGCCATCACTGATGTACTGTGGACCATCCCTGATGTACTGTGGATCATCACTGGTGTACTATAGATCATCACTGATGTACTATGGGCCATCACTTGTGTACTATGGGCCATCACGGGTGTACTATGGATCATCACTGATGTACTATGGACCATCCCTGATGTACTATGGACCATCCCTGATGTCCTATGGACCATCCCTGATGTACTGAGTATCATCACTGATGTACTATAGATCATCACTGATGTACTATGGACCATCACTGATGACTATGGATCATCACTGATGTACTGAGGATCATCACTGATGTACCGTGGATCATCACTGATGTACCGTGGATCATCACTGATGTACCGTGGATCATCACTGATGTACTATAGATCATCACTGAAGTACTATGGGCCATCACTGGTGTACTATGGATCATCCCTGGTGTACTATGGATCATCACTGGTGTACTATGAATCATCACTGGTGTACTATGGATCATCACTGATGTACTGTGGACCATCCCTGATGTATTGTGGATCATCACTGATGTACTGTGGATCATCACTGATGTACTGTGGATCATCCCTGGTGTACTATGGATCATCACTGGTGTACTATGGATTATCACTGATGTACTATGGGCCATCACTGATGTACTATGGATCATCACTGATATACTGTGGACCATCCCTGATGTACTGTGGATCATCACTGATGTATTGTGGATCATCACTGATGTACTGTGGATCATCACTGATGTACTGTGGATCATCACTGATGTACTATAGATCATCACTGATGTACTATAGATCATCACTGATGTACTATAGATTATCACTGATGTACTTTGGGCCATCACTGATGTACTATGGGCCATCACTGATGTACTATGGGCCATCACTGATGTACTATGGGCCATCACTGGTGTACTATGGGCCATCACTGATGTACTATGGATCATCACTGATGGACTGTGGACCATCCCTGATGTACTGTGGATCATCACTGATGTATTGTGGATCATCACTGATGTACTGTGGATCATCACTGATGTACTGTGGATCATCACTCATGTACTATAGATCATTACTGATGTACTATGGGCCATCACTGATGTACTATGGGCCATCACTGGTGTACTGTGGACCATCACTGATGTACTGTGGATCATCAGTGATGTACTGTTGATCATCACTGATGTACTGTAGATCATCACTGATGTACTGTGGATCATCACTGATGCACTGTGGATCATCACTGGTGTACTATGGATCATCACTGGTGTACTATGGATCATCACTGGTGTACTATGGATCATCACTGGTGTACTATGGGCCATCACTGGTGTACTATGGATCATCACTGGTGTACTATGGGCCATCACTGGTGTACTATGGGCCATCACTGGTGTACTATGGGCCATTACTGGTGTACTATGGGCCATCACTGGTGTACTATGGATCATCACTGGTGTACTATGGATCATCACTGATGTACTGTGGACCATCACTGGTGTACTGTGGATCATCACTGGTGTACTATGGATCATCCCTGGTGTACTATGGATCATCACTGATGTACTGTGGACCATCCCTGATGTACTATGGATCATCACTGATGTACTGTGGACCATCCCTGATGTACTGTGGATCATCACTGATGTACTGTGGATCATAACTAGTGATGAGCCGAACACCCCCGGGTTCGGTTCGCACCAGAACCCGCGAACGGACCGAAAGTTCGCACGAACATTAGAACCCTATTAAATACAATGGATGCGAACGTTCGGATTCTAAAGTGCTAATTATAACGACTATTATCTATGTTATTGTCCTAAACAGAGTTTGGGAACCCGGGTTCTGCACCAGGGGACATGTATCAATGCAAAAAGAAGTTTTAAAAACGGACGTTTTCCGGGAGCAGTCATTTTAATGATGCATAAAGTGAAAAAAAAAGTCAAATATTCCTTTAAATATTGTACCTGGGGGGTGTCTAAAGTATGCCTGTGAAGTGCCACGTGTTTCCCGTGTTTAGAACTGTCCCTGCACAAAATAACATTTCTAAAGGAAAAAAAGCCATTTAAAACTGCTTGCGGCTTTAATGTAATGTCTGGTCCCGGTAATATGGATGAAAATCTTTAAGAAAAATGGCATAGCTACCCCATCAACCCCCCCCCCCCCCCCTACCCCAGCCCATTACCAGCCCCTTTGGGTCTTGTATGGATATTAAGGGGAACCCCGCACACAAAATAAAAAAGGCCCTATATACTCTGAACAGCCGTATACAGGCGGTGCATACAAGACAGGGACTGTAGGTTTGTTCTTATGTAGAATCTGTTTGTAATTTTGAGCAGCTACATTGTTTAAGTGTAGCTCCATGCCAAATTCCTTTTTTTAAGCTTTTTGGAAAACATAGGGAAGGGTTATCACCCCTGTAACATTTTTTTTGCTGTCTGTGCCCCTGTTCAGAACATTTCACCTCACTTTGCGTCCCAATGACAACTGTTTTTGAAATGTGGTGTTTTTATTGAAACAAGGATTGGTGATAAAGCATCAGTAGAGAGGAGACACCTTTCTCCCATATTAATTCTTACAGGAGAGAATTTTCCTTCCAAGGGGTAGATTTCCTCTCACTTCCTGTTGTCTTCTTCCGTTTGCAAGTAGTAGTCGTTTGTAAGTTGGATGTTTGAAAGTAGGGACCTGCCGTATATACTCTGCAGAAATTGGCCCCTTAGGTGTTGGTGTTGGCACAACACTGAAAGCACTCACAGTTATTCTTGGTGGGTGCTGGAACGCCCTGCTGTCAACTATTATATCAGGAATTGTAATAACATATAATTGTTGATCAGTGGTAGTAAAAATTGGGCCTTTGATGGTGGTGCTGGTACCACAACACTGTAAGGCCTGACAGTTACTCTTGGTGGGCGCAGCAATGGGCCCTGCTGTGAATTATTAGATCAATAATTATAATTGCATGCCCCTGTTGAATAGGGGCTGAAAAATTGGGCCTTTGGTGGTGGTGGTGGTGGTGGTGATGGTGGTGCTTATGCCACAACACTGTAAGGCCTGACAGTTACTCTTGGTGGGCGCAGCAATGGGCCCTGCTGTGAATTATTAGATCAATAAATATAATTGCATGCCCCTGTTGAACAGGGGCTGAAAAATTGGGCCTTTGGTGGTGGTGGTGGAGATGATGGTGGTGCTGGTGCCACAACACTGTAAGGCCTGACAGTTACTCTTGGTGGGCGCAGCAATGGGCCCTGCTGTGAATTATTAGATCAATAATTATAATTGCATGCCCCTGTTGAACAGGGGCTGAAAAATTGGGCCTTAGGCACTGGTGGCACAACACTGCAACCCCTCACAGATACTGTACTTGGAGCACAGCAATGAGGCCTGTTGCAAAGTATTGCATCAAAAATTGTAATTACACGCCCCTGTTAAACAGGGGCTGAAAAATTGGGCCTTAGCCACTGGTGGCGTCACCCATAAACCAAAATGATCTTCCAAGCTATCATCATTAATCGTATCATTGAGGAGGAGGATAGCCAGTCAACATAACAGCACAGGCACTCAGCATCAGCATCAGTCTTGAAGGGATGTGACATTTTAAAATCAATTAGTCTGTTATATCAGAATCAGGTGTGTGGTAGCTGGTGGTGATCCAAGACTGGTTCATCTTGATGAAAGTCAGTCGATCAACCGAGTCGGTGGACAGGCGCACCCTGTGATCCGTGACAAATCCCTTAGCAGCACTGAATGTGCGTTCTGAAAGAACGCTGGATGCAGGACAGGCCAGTAGCTCAATTGCATACTGTGCAAGCTCTGGCCAGTGATCCATCCTCAAGACCCAGTAAGCCAGAGGATTTTCGGTGGGGAAGGTGTCCAAGTCTGACCTTGCCCCTAGGTATTCCTGCACCATGTATATCAGACGCTGGCGATGGTTGCTGGAACCGATCACACTTTGGGGCTGCGGACTAAAGAATTGTCTGAACGCATCGGTCAGACGGCCACCTTCCCCACCGCTCCTTCTTTGACTGCCCGAAGCCTCAGCAACTCGTTGTCCAGGACCAGGAGTTTGTAACCTCCCAGTCTCTGGGAACGCGTTGCACAGAACTTTCTGCAAGGCCTCCCGGAGTTGTCTCATCCTCTGCTCCCTCTGCGACGGTAACATAAGGTCCGCAACCTTACCCTTGTACCGTGGATCAAGGAGAGTGGCCAGCCAGTAATGGTCCCTCTCCTTGATCCGAAGAATACGAGGATCCTTCCGCAGACTTTGCAGGATCAGGGAGGCCATGCAGCGTAGGTTAGCTGAGGCATTCAGTCCGGAGTCCTCTGGGTCACTAAGGACGACATGATCCGCAGCCACCTCCTCCCAGCCACGTACAAGTCCACTGGTTTCTTGGGACTGTAAATCATCCCTAAAAGACTGCTGCTGATGATGCTGAGTGCCAGCCTCCACCTCCATGCTGACACAATCCTCCTCCTCCTCCTCCTCCTCTTCCTGTGCGATGGGTGGGACAGAAGGAACACTGTCTGGGTAAAGGGGGCCTTGAGAGGCAAGGAAGTCCTCCTCTTCCTGCCTCTGTTCTGCCTCAAGTGCCCTGTCCATTATTCCACGCAGCGTGTGCTCCAACAGGTGGACAAGAGGTACAGTGTCACTGATGCATGCACTGTCACTGCTCACCATCCTCGTGGCCTCCTCAAAAGGTGCCAGGACAGTGCATGCATCCCTGATCATGCCCCACTGGCGTGGTGAAAAAAAACCAAGCTCCCCTGACCCTGTCCTGGTGCCGTAGTCGCACAGGTACTCATTGATGGCCCTCTGCTGCATGTGCAGCCGCTGCAGCATGACCAACATTGAGTTCCACCTGGTGGGCATGTCACATATAAGGCGGTTCTTGGGCAGGTTCAACTCCTTTTGCAGCTCAGCCAGGCGAGCACTGGCATTATAAGATCTGCGGAAATGCACACAGACTTTCCTGGCCTGCCTCAGGACATCCTGTAAGCCCGGGTACCTGCCCAAGAACCGCTGCACCACCAGGTTAAGGACGTGAGCCATACAGGGCACATGGGTCAGTTGTCCCTGTCGGAGGGCGGAGAGGAGGTTGGTGCCATTGTCGCAAACCACCATTCCTGGCTTAAGCTGGCGTGGCGTCAACCACCTCTCGGCCTGCCCCTGCAGAGCAGACAGGACCTCTGCCCCAGTGTGGCTCTTGTCCCCCAAACACACCAGCGCAAGCACGGCATGGCATCTTTTTGCCTGCGTACTTGCGTAGCCCCTTGAACGCCTACGGAGCACCGCTGGTTCTGAGGACAAACCACAGGAAGAGGCCATGGAGGAAGAAGAAGAGGAGGGGGTTGAAGAGAGAGGTGTATCACAACCAGTAGTAGCATTTTGGAGGCGTGGCGGTGGAACAACCTCCAACACTACTGCACCTTGTCCTGCATCCTTCCCAGCTGCCAAAAGAGTGACCCAATGGGCCGTGAAAGAAAGGTAACGTCCCTGTCCATGCCTGCTGGACCATGAGTCAGCTGTAATATGCACCTTACCGCTGACCGCCCTGTCCAGCGAGGCCAAGACATTGCCTTCCACATGCCTGTAGAGAGCCGGAATCGCCTTCCGTGAGAAAAAGTGGCGTTTGGGAACCTGCCACTGAGGAACCACACATTGCACAAACTCACGGAAGGGGGCCGAGTCTACCAACTGAAAAGGCAGCAGTTGAAGCGCTAGCAATTTAGCCAAGCTAGCATTCAACCGCTGGGCATGTGGATGGCTGGGAGTGAACTTCTTTCGACGGTCCAGCAGCTGGGGCAGGGAAATTTGCCTGCTAGAATCGGACGTCGGTGTACTGCTAGCAGAGTGCCCGCAAGTACTTGGCTGTGACACACCTAATTCTACACCTTCATTCCTCTCAGAGCAGGTTTCAGAGAGGACTGAAGGTATAGTGGGGTTGGAGATCCCAGCTGATGCGGTGCAAGAAGAGGTCAGCTTTGTTCTTTGGTGTGGGTCTTTAAGGTAGGCTTGCCAACGAGCTGCATGGCAGGTCAACATATGTCTGATCAAGCATGTGGTGCCCAAGCGGCTGATGTTTTGGCCACGCGATATACGCTTGAGACATATGTTGCAAACAGCAGCTGTGCGATCTGATGCACTCGCCTCAAAAAAGGCCCACACCAAAGAACTTTTTGAATGACGGGCAGAGGCAGCGCCCTGCACAGGCGGAGCTCTGCGGTGTGATTCCGTCGGTGTGCTGCCCATATGCTGGCCACCCAAGGGCATCCTGCCTCGTTGGAGATGTGCCTCCTCCTCATCCTCCTCCTCCTCCTCTCTCCTATTAGGCACCCACGTGGAGTCAGTGACCTCATCATCCCCTCCCTCCTCATCACTGGAGCCAATCTGGCAGTATGCTGCAGCTGCTGGAGCATGACTGCCAGATTGGTGTCCTTCTTGAGCATCCCCTCTCTCTGCTCTCACGCTACTGCCTTCCTCTATCTGGGTATCATCATCAGATCCTTCGAAACGCTGGGCATCCTCCTGGAGCATGTACCCAACACTGTGCTCAAACAGTTCGGGGGACTCCTCAGGAGGAGGACATGGTGGGTCTAGGGAAGGATTGACTAATGAAGATAATGATACCAGAGAAGAGGACGCTTTGGCAGCTGCTTTGCCAGTACCCTGAGCCTGGGTGAGAGAGGATGAGGAGGATGAGGTGGGCTTGGTCATCCACTCTACCAAGTGTTCGGCATGATGTGGCTCAACATGTCCAGCTGCCGAAAAGAAGGACAAGCGTGTCCCATGGCCATGTGCTGATGACAATGCACCGCGTCCACGACCAGCACTGTTGCCCCCAGACACAGAGCCTGCTTGCCCTCTTTTTTTGCCTCCTGACTGTCTGCCTCTCCTTGTTTGCCTTCCAGACATTGTAATGGATGGCCTGCAGGGAGATGGGAAAAACAGCAATAAGGGCTACCTTCAGGTGTATACTGTGCAGGAGGCTTAGCAACAATGACACTGACACTGTCCCCTGCCTATCCTTCTCTGTCCCTAAACACAAGGATTTGCAATATGCTTCAGCAAGATTGGTTTAGCACAGAATAGCACACTGAGGCCTCGTACACACGGCCGAGATTCTCGTTGAAAAAAACATGTCGTTTTTTTCGACGAGATTCTTGGACAAGAAACTTGTCCCGGCCGAGTGTACACACGCTCGTTTCAAAGAACCCGCGGTTCTTTGAATGGAGCGTACGCGGAGACGTCATCGACTACGACGAGCATGCGCTCGTCACATTCGATACCGTCGCCGCCATCTTGGTATGCCCTACGTATGCCTAGGAAGCTACCGCGCATGCGTCGAATTCATTTCGAACATGCGCGGGCTTCCGGGAGGACAGGTAAGTGTACACACACTCACTTTTCTCGTCGAGAAACATGCCGAGGAGAATCTCGACGAGAAAATAGAGAGCAGGCTCTCTATTTTCTCGTCGAGGTTTCTTGTCGGTTTTCTCGACGAGAAACCCGATAGCCGCGTACACACGACCGATTTACTCGGCAAGAACTCTCTGCCAGCAAGTTTCTTGCTGGTTCTTGCCGAGAAAATCGGTCGTGTGTACGAGGCCTGACAGTTTCCTTCACTGTCCTTCTCTGTCCCTACAAACAAGATTTAGCACAGAATAGCACACTGATAGTTTCCACGAGTGTCCTTCTCTGTCCCTAAACTCAAGGATTTCAAATATGGTTCAGCAAGATTGGTTTAGAACAGAATAGCACACTGACACTTTCCCTCACTGTACCTCTCTGTCCCTAAACTCAAGAATTTCAAATATGGTTCAGCAAGATTGGTTTAGAACAGAATAGCACACTGACACTTTCCCTGACTGTACCTCTCTGTCCCTAAACTCAAGGATTTCAAATATGGTTCAGCAAGATTGGTTTAGAACAGAATAGCACACTGTCAGTTTCACTCACTGTCCTTCTCTGTCCCTACTAACAAGATTTAGCACAGAATAGCACACTGATAGTTTCCACGAGTGTCCTTCTCTGTCCCTAAACTCAAGGATTTCAAATATGGTACAGCAAGATTGGTTTAGAACAGAATAGCTCACTGACACTTTCCCTCACTGTACCTCTCTGTCCCTAAACTCAAGGATTTCAAATATGGTTCAGCAAGATTGGTTTAGAACAGAATAGCACACTGACACTTTCCCTCACTGTACCTCTCTGTCCCTAAACTCAAGGATTTCAAATATGGTTCAGCAAGATTGGTTTAGAACAGAATAGCACACTGTCAGTTTCACTCACTGTCCTTCTCTGTCCCTACAAACAAGATTTAGCACGGAATAGCACACTGATAGTTTCCACGAGTGTCCTTCTCTGTCCCTAAACTCAAGGATTTCAAATATGGTACAGCAAGATTGGTTTAGAACAGAATAGCTCACTGACACTTTCCCTCACTGTACCTCTCTGTCCCTAAACTCAAGGATTTCAAATATGGTTCAGCAAGATTGGTTTAGAACAGAATAGCACACTGTCAGTTTCACTCACTGTCCTTCTCTGTCCCTACAAACAAGATTTAGCACAGAATAGCACACTGATAGTTTCCACGAGTGTCCTTCTCTGTCCCTAAACTCAAGGATTTCAAATATGGTACAGCAAGATTGGTTTAGAACAGAATAGCTCACTGACACTTTCCCTCACTGTACCTCTCTGTCCCTAAACTCAAGGATTTCAAATATGGTTCAGCAAGATTGGTTTAGAACAGAATAGCACACTGACACTTTCCCTCACTGTACCTCTCTGTCCCTAAACTCAAGAATTTCAAATATGGTTCAGCAAGATTGGTTTAGAACAGAATAGCACACTGACACTTTCCCTCACTGTACCTCTCTGTCCCTACAAACAAGGTTTAGCACAGAATAACACACTGACACTCTCCCTACCTATCCTTATTTGTCCCTAAACACCAGGAATCCAGGATTAGTAAAGGAAAAAAAATGACACTGTCCCTGCCTATGCTTCTCTATCCCTGCTCCGGAACACACTACACAAGGCCGCCGTGCTGGCGGCCTTTTATAGTGTGGGGCGTGTACTAAACCCCCTCAGCAATAATTGGCCACAGGCATCCTGCCTGTGGCCAATCATTGCTCTCCTCGCTGCCGGCGCTGTGATTGGCCAAGCATGCGGGGTCACAGTGCATGCTTGGCCAATCACAGCGCCTGGATGACACTGCGATGGCGTAGTGCATTGTGGGCCGTTCGCGTCACTCGAATTAGGCGCGAACGGCCCAAATCGTTCGATCTTCGTCGAACGATCGAACAGCCGATGTTCGAGTCGAACGTATGTTCGACTCGAACACGAAGCTCATCCCTAATCATAACTGATGTACTGTGGATCATCACCGATGTACTGTGGATCATCACTGATTTACTGTGGATCATCACTGATGTACTATTGATCATCATTGATGTATTATGGATCATCACTGATGTACTATGGATCATCACTGATGTACTATGGATCATCACTGATGTTCTATGAGCCATCACTGATGTACTATGAGCCATCACTGATGTACTATGGACCATCCCTGGTGTACTATGGATCATCACTGATGTACTGTGGATCATCACTGATGTACTGTGGATCATCACTGATGTACTATGGGACATCACGGGTGTACTATGGGCCATCACTGGTGTACTATGGATCATCACTGGTGTACTATGGGCCATAGATGGTGTACTATGGGCCATCACTGGTGTACTATGGGCCATCACTGGTGTACTATGGATCATCACTGGTGTACTGTGGACCATCACTGGTGTACTGTGGACCATCACTGGTGTACTGTGGATCATCACTGGTGTACTATGGATCATCCCTGGTTTACTATGGATCATCACTGATGTACTATGAATCATCACTGATGTACTATGAGCCATCACTGATGTACTATGTATCATCACTGATGTACTATGTATCATCACTGATGTACTATGGACCATCACTGATGTACTATGGGCCATCACTGGTGTACTGTGGATCATCACTGATGTACTGTGGATCATCACTGATGTACTGTGGATCATCACTGATGTACTATAGATCATCACTGAAGTACTATGGGCCATCACTGGTGTACTATGGATCATCACTGGTGTACTATGGATCATCACTGATGTACTATGGATCATCACTGATGTACTATGAGCCATCACTGATGTACTATGGGCCATCACTGGTGTACTATGGATCGTCACTTGTGTACTATGGATCATCACTGGTGTACTATGGATATGGATCATCACTGGTGTACTATGGATCATCACTGGTGTACTGTGGACTATCACTGATGTACTGTGGACCACCACTGATGTACTGTGGATCATCACTGATGTATTGTGGATCATCACTGATGTACTGTGGATCATCACTGATGTACTATAGATCATCACTAGTGTACTATGGGCCATCACTGGTGTACTATGGGCCATCACTGGTGTACTATGGATCATCACTGGTGTACTATGGATCATCACTGGTGTACTATGGATCATCACTGATGTACTGTGGACCATCACTGGTGTACTGTGGATCATCACTGGTGTACTATGGATCATCCCTGGTGTACTATGGATCATTACTGGTGTACTATGGATCATCACTGGTGTACTATGGATCATCACTGATGTACTATGGATCATCACTGATGTACTATGAGCCATCACTGATGTACTATGTATCATCACTGATGTACTATGGACCATCACTGATGTACTGTGGATCATCACTGATGTACTGTGGATCATCACTGATGTACTGTGGATCATCACTGATGTACTATAGATCATCACTGAAGTACTATGGGCCATCACTGGTGTACTATGGATCATCACTGGTGTACTATGGATCATCACTGATGTACTATGGATCATCACTGATGTACTATGAGCCATCACTGATGTACTATGGATCATCACTGGTGTACTTTGGATCATCACTGATGTACTGTGGACCATCCCTGATGTACTGTGGACCATCCCTGATGTACTGTGGATCATCACTGATGTACCGTGGATCAGCACTGATGTACCGAGGATCATCACTGATGTACTGTGGATCATCACTGATGTACTGTGGATCATCACTGATGTACTATGGGCCATCACAGGTGTACTATGGATCATCACTGGTGTACTATGGATCATCCCTGGTGTACTATGGACCATCACTGATGTACTATGGACCATCACTGATGTACTATGGATCATCACTGATGTACTATGGATCATCACTGATGTACTATAGATCATCACTGATGTACTATGGGCCATCACTGGTGTACTATGGATCATCACTGATGTACTGTGGACCATCCCTGATGTACTGTGGATCATCACTGATGTACTATGGATCATCACTGGTGTACTATGGATCATCACTGATGTACTATGGATCATCACAGATGTACTATGGATCATCACTGATGTACTATGGGCCATCACTGGTGTACTATGGGCCATCACTGATGTACTGTGGACCATCCCTGATGTACTGTGGACCATCCCTGATGTACTGTGGATCATCACTGATGTACTGTGGATCATCACTGATGTACTGTGGATATCATCACTGATGTACTGTGGACCATCACTGATGTACTGTGGACCATCACTGATGTACTGTGGATCATCACTGATGTTCTATGGACAATCACTGATGTTCTATGGACAATCACTGATGTACTATAGATCATCACTGATGTACTATAGATCATCACTGATGTACTATAGATCATCACTGATGTACTGTGGATCATCACTGATGTACTATGGATCATCACTGATGTACTATGAGCCATCACTGATGTACTATGAGCCATCACTGATGTACTATGGATCATTACTGGTGTACTATGGATCATCACTGATGTACTATGGATCATCACTGATGTACTATGGATCATCACTGATGTACTGTGGACCATCCCTGATGTACTGTGGACCATCCCTGATGTACTGTGGACCATCCCTGATGTACCGAGGATCATCACTGATGTACCGAGGATCATCACTGATGTACCGAGGATCATCACTGATGTACTGAGGATCATCACTGATGTACTATGGACCATCACTGAAGTACTATGGGCCATCACTGGTGTACTATGGATCATCACTGGCGTACTATGGATCATCACTGATGTACTATGGATCATCACTGATGTACTATGAGCCATCACTGATGTACTATGAGCCATCACTGATGTACTATGGATCATCACTGATGTACTATGGACCATCACTGATGTACTGTGGATCATCACTGATGTACTGTGGACCATCACTGATGTACTGTGGATCATCACTGATGTACTGTGGATCATCACTGATGTACTATAGATCATCACTGAAGTACTATGGGCCATCACTGGTGTACTATGGATCATCACTGGTGTACTATGGATCATCACTGATGTACTATGAGCCATCACTGATGTACTATGGATCATCACTGGTGTACTATGGATCATCACTGATGTACTATGGATCATCACTGATATACTATGAGCCATCACTGATGTACTATGAGCCATCACTGATGTACTATGGATCATCACTGGTGTACTATGGATCATCACTGATGTACTGTGGACATCCCTGATGTACTGTGGATCATCACTGATGTACCGTGGATCAGCACTGATGTACCGAGGATCATCACTGATGTACTGTGGATCATCACTGATGTACTGTGGATCATCACTGATGTACTATGGGCCATCACAGGTGTACTATGGATCATCACTGGTGTACTATGGATCATCACTGGTGTACTATGGATCATCCCTGGTGTACTATGGACCATCACTGATGTACTATGGACCATCACTGATGTACTATGGATCATCACTGATGTACTATGGGCCATCACTGGTGTACTGTGGATCATCACTGATGTACTGTGGACCATCCCTGATGTACTGTGGATCATCACTGATGTACTGAGGATCATCACTGGTGTACTATGGATCATCACTGATGTACTGTGGACCATCCCTGATGTACTGTGGACCATCCCTGATGTACTGTGGATCATCACTGATGTACCGTGGATCAGCACTGATTTACCGAGGATCATCACTGATGTACTGTGGATCATCACTGATGTACTGTGGATCATCACTGATGTACTATGGGCCATCACAGGTGTACTATGGATCATCACTGGTGTACTATGGATCATCCCTGGTGTACTATGGACCATCACTGATGTACTATGGACCATCACTGATGTACTATGGATCATCACTGATGTACTATGGATCATCACTGATGTACTATAGATCATCACTGATGTACTATGGGCCATCACTGGTGTACTGTGGATCATCACTGATGTACTGTGGACCATCCCTGATGTACTATGGATCATCACTGGTGTACTATGGATCATCACTTATGTACTATGGATCATCACTGATGTACTATGGATCATCGCTGATGTACTATGGGCCATCACTGGTGTACTATGGGCCATCACTGGTGTACTATGGGCCATCCCTGATGTACTGTGGATCATCACTGATGTACTGCGGATCATCACTGATGTACTGTGGATCATCACTGATGAAATGTGGATATCATCACTGATGTACTGTGGACCATCACTGATGTACTGTGGACCATCACTGATGTACTGTGGACCATCACTGATGTACTGTGGATCATCACTGATGTTCTATGGACAATCACTGATGTTCTATGGATCATCACTGATGTACTATGGGCCATCACTGGTGTACTATGGGCCATCACTGGTGTACTATGGGCCATCACTGGTGTACTATGGGCCATCACTGGTGTACTATGGGCCATCCCTGATGTACTGTGGACCATCCCTGATGTACTGTGGATCAGCACTGATGTACCGAGGATCATCACTGATGTACCAAGGATCATCACTGATGTACCGAGGATCATCACTGATGTACTGTGGATCATCACTGATGTACTGTGGATCATCACTGATGTACTGTGGATCATCACTGGTGTACTATGGATCATCACTGGTGTACTATGGATCATCCCTGGTTTACTATGGATCATCACTGATGTACTATGAATCATCACTGATGTACTATGAGCCATCACTGATGTACTATGTATCATCACTGATGTACTATGTATCATCACTGATGTACTATGGACCATCACTGATGTACTATGGGCCATCACTGGTGTACGGTGGATCATCACTGATGTACTGTGGATCATCACTGATGTACTGTGGATCATCACTGATGTACTATAGATCATCACTGAAGTACTATGGGCCATCACTGGTGTACTATGGATCATCACTGGTGTACTATGGATCATCACTGATGTACTATGGATCATCACTGATGTACTATGAGCCATCACTGATGTACTATGGGCCATCACTGGTGTACTATGGATCGTCACTTGTGTACTATGGATCATCACTGGTGTACTATGGATATGGATCATCACTGGTGTACTATGGATCATCACTGGTGTACTGTGGACTATCACTGATGTACTGTGGACCACCACTGATGTACTGTGGATCATCACTGATGTATTGTGGATCATCACTGATGTACTGTGGATCATCACTGATGTACTATAGATCATCACTAGTGTACTATGGGCCATCACTGGTGTACTATGGGCCATCACTGGTGTACTATGGATCATCACTGGTGTACTATGGATCATCACTGGTGTACTATGGATCATCACTGATGTACTGTGGACCATCACTGGTGTACTGTGGATCATCACTGGTGTACTATGGATCATCCCTGGTGTACTATGGATCATCACTGGTGTACTATGGATCATCACTGGTGTACTATGGATCATCACTGATGTACTATGGATCATCACTGATGTACTATGAGCCATCACTGATGTACTATGTATCATCACTGATGTACTATGGACCATCACTGATGTACTATGGGCCATCACTGGTGTACTGTGGATCATCACTGATGTACTGTGGATCATCACTGATGTACTGTGGATCATCACTGATGTACTATAGATCATCACTGAAGTACTATGGGCCATCACTGGTGTACTATGGATCATCACTGGTGTACTATGGATCATCACTGATGTACTATGGATCATCACTGATGTACTATGAGCCATCACTGATGTACTATGGATCATCACTGGTGTACTTTGGATCATCACTGATGTACTGTGGACCATCCCTGATGTACTATGGGCCATCACAGGTGTACTATGGATCATCACTGGTGTACTATGAGCCATCACTGATGTACTATGGATCATCACTGGTGTACTGTGGATCATCACTGATGTACTGTGGATCATCACTGATGTACTATGGGCCATCACAGGTGTACTATGGATCATCACTGGTGTACTATGGATCATCACTGGTGTACTATGGATCATCCCTGGTGTACTATGGACCATCACTGATGTACTATGGACCATCACTGATGTACTATGGATCATCACTGATGTACTATGGGCCATCACTGGTGTACTGTGGATCATCACTGATGTACTGTGGACCATCCCTGATGTACTGTGGATCATCACTGATGTACTGAGGATCATCACTGGTGTACTATGGATCATCACTGATGTACTGTGGACCATCCCTGATGTACTGTGGACCATCCCTGATGTACTGTGGATCATCACTGATGTACCGTGGATCAGCACTGATGTACCGAGGATCATCACTGATGTACTGTGGATCATCACTGATGTACTGTGGATCATCACTGATGTACTATGGGCCATCACAGGTGTACTATGGATCATCACTGGTGTACTATGGATCATCCCTGGTGTACTATGGACCATCACTGATGTACTATGGACCATCACTGATGTACTATGGATCATCACTGATGTACTATGGATCATCACTGATGTACTATAGATCATCACTGATGTACTATGGGCCATCACTGGTGTACTGTGGATCATCACTGATGTACTGTGGACCATCCCTGATGTACTATGGATCATCACTGGTGTACTATGGATCATCACTTATGTACTATGGATCATCACTGATGTACTATGGATCATCACTGATGTACTATGGGCCATCACTGGTGTACTATGGGCCATCACTGGTGTACTATGGGCCATCCCTGATGTACTGTGGATCATCACTGATGTACTGCGGATCATCACTGATGTACTGTGGATCATCACTGATGAAATGTGGATATCATCACTGATGTACTGTGGACCATCACTGATGTACTGTGGACCATCACTGATGTACTGTGGACCATCACTGATGTACTGTGGATCATCACTGATGTTCTATGGACAATCACTGATGTTCTATGGATCATCACTGATGTACTATGGGCCATCACTGGTGTACTATGGGCCATCACTGGTGTACTATGGGCCATCACTGGTGTACTATGGGCCATCACTGGTGTACTATGGGCCATCCCTGATGTACTGTGGACCATCCCTGATGTACTGTGGATCAGCACTGATGTACCGAGGATCATCACTGATGTACCAAGGATCATCACTGATGTACCGAGGATCATCACTGATGTACTGTGGATCATCACTGATGTACTGTGGATCATCACTGATGTACTGTGGATCATCACTGGTGTACTATGGATCATCACTGGTGTACTATGGATCATCCCTGGTTTACTATGGATCATCACTGATGTATTATGAATCATCACTGATGTACTATGAGCCATCACTGATGTACTATGTATCATCACTGATGTACTATGTATCATCACTGATGTACTATGGACCATCACTGATGTACTATGGGCCATCACTGGTGTACTGTGGATCATCACTGATGTACTGTGGATCATCACTGATGTACTGTGGATCATCACTGATGTACTATAGATCATCACTGAAGTACTATGGGCCATCACTGGTGTACTATGGATCATCACTGGTGTACTATGGATCATCACTGATGTACTATGGATCATCACTGATGTACTATGAGCCATCACTGATGTACTATGGGCCATCACTGGTGTACTATGGATCGTCACTTGTGTACTATGGATCATCACTGGTGTACTATGGATATGGATCATCACTGGTGTACTATGGATCATCACTGGTGTACTGTGGACTATCACTGATGTACTGTGGACCACCACTGATGTACTGTGGATCATCACTGATGTATTGTGGATCATCACTGATGTACTGTGGATCATCACTGATGTACTATAGATCATCACTAGTGTACTATGGGCCATCACTGGTGTACTATGGGCCATCACTGGTGTACTATGGATCATCACTGGTGTACTATGGATCATCACTGGTGTACTATGGATCATCACTGATGTACTGTGGACCATCACTGGTGTACTGTGGATCATCACTGGTGTACTATGGATCATCCCTGGTGTACTATGGATCATCACTGGTGTACTATGGATCATCACTGGTGTACTATGGATCATCACTGATGTACTATGGATCATCACTGATGTACTATGAGCCATCACTGATGTACTATGTATCATCACTGATGTACTATGGACCATCACTGATGTACTATGGGCCATCACTGGTGTACTGTGGATCATCACTGATGTACTGTGGATCATCACTGATGTACTGTGGATCATCACTGATGTACTATAGATCATCACTGAAGTACTATGGGCCATCACTGGTGTACTATGGATCATCACTGGTGTACTATGGATCATCACTGATGTACTATGGATCATCACTGATGTACTATGAGCCATCACTGATGTACTATGGATCATCACTGGTGTACTTTGGATCATCACTGATGTACTGTGGACCATCCCTGATGTACTATGGGCCATCACAGGTGTACTATGGATCATCACTGGTGTACTATGAGCCATCACTGATGTACTATGGATCATCACTGGTGTACTGTGGATCATCACTGATGTACTGTGGATCATCACTGATGTACTATGGGCCATCACAGGTGTACTATGGATCATCACTGGTGTACTATGGATCATCACTGGTGTACTATGGATCATCCCTGGTGTACTATGGACCATCACTGATGTACTATGGACCATCACTGATGTACTATGGATCATCACTGATGTACTATGGGCCATCACTGGTGTACTGTGGATCATCACTGATGTACTGTGGACCATCCCTGATGTACTGTGGATCATCACTGATGTACTGAGGATCATCACTGGTGTACTATGGATCATCACTGATGTACTGTGGACCATCCCTGATGTACTGTGGACCATCCCTGATGTACTGTGGATCATCACTGATGTACCGTGGATCAGCACTGATGTACCGAGGATCATCACTGATGTACTGTGGATCATCACTGATTTACTGTGGATCATCACTGATGTACTATGGGCCATCACAGGTGTACTATGGATCATCACTGGTGTACTATGGATCATCCCTGGTGTACTATGGACCATCACTGATGTACTATGGACCATCACTGATGTACTATGGATCATCACTGATGTACTATGGATCATCACTGATGTACTATAGATCATCGCTGATGTACTATGGGCCATCACTGGTGTACTGTGGATCATCACTGATGTACTGTGGACCATCCCTGATGTACTATGGATCATCACTGGTGTACTATGGATCATCACTTATGTACTATGGATCATCACTGATGTACTATGGATCATCACTGATGTACTATGGGCCATCACTGGTGTACTATGGGCCATCACTGGTGTACTATGGGCCATCCCTGATGTACTGTGGATCATCACTGATGTACTGCGGATCATCACTGATGTACTGTGGATCATCACTGATGAAATGTGGATATCATCACTGATGTACTGTGGACCATCACTGATGTACTGTGGACCATCACTGATGTACTGTGGACCATCACTGATGTACTGTGGATCATCACTGATGTTCTATGGACAATCACTGATGTTCTATGGATCATCACTGATGTACTATGGGCCATCACTGGTGTACTATGGGCCATCACTAGGGTGACCACATCTCAAAACTGCCATTCAGGGACACCCCCCCCCCCCCCCCAAATATGATTTTTGACATTTTCTTTGCCGATTTTTGGGGCAGGGGCGTATGAAATCAGCGGACCCGTGTGCAAGATCAAAAGTGGGCCCTAGGCAACAACAGGAACAACAATATGGCGCGCAAAGCGCGTCGCGGTGAACGGTGGACATGTCTTAAATTGCGCTAAATATTGGCTTAAAGGGGGTGCTGTTAAAGAGAGTCTGAGATGACTTGTATAGTGCAGAATGTGGTAATGTTAAATAGGGAATGCAGAGTGTAATGGCGGGGGGTAATATGTACAGGAGAGGAGTGCGGAGTGTATGGCGGGGGTAATATGTACAGGAGAGGAGTGCGGAGTGTATAGCGGGGGGGAGTAATATGTACAGGAGAGGAGTGCGGAGTGTATGGCGGGGGTAATATGTACAGGAGAGGAGTGCGGAGTGTATGGCGGGGGGTAATATGTACAGGAGAGGAGTGTGGAGTGTATGGCGGGGGGTAGTTAGTGGAGAGAGGAGGAAGAGGAGTGCAATACCACCTCCTGATAGTCTGTCAGCCACTGCTATACCACTTTGGTGGTGGGGCACTCCGAAGGATGTAAGGGGGCACTCTGGAGAAAGTAAAGGGGCACTCTGGAGGCACTAAGGGGGCACCCTAGAGGTTGTAAGGGGGATGTAAGGGGGCAGTCTGGCGGTACTAACTTAGTCAGAGCCCCCTTACATCCTCCAGGGTGCCCCCTTAGTGCCTCCTTAACATCCTCTGGAGTGCACCTTACATTCTCCTTCAGAGTGCCCCCTTACACCCCCCTTCACAGTGCCCCCTTACATCCCCCTCCAGAGTGCCCCCTTACATCCCCCTCCAGAGTGCCCCCTTAGTACTACTGTACTGTCCTTAGTACTACTGTCCTTAGTACTACTGTACTAAGGGGCACTCTGGAGAAAGTAAAGGGGCACTCTGGAGAAAGTAAGGGGAGGAAGTAAGGGAGCACTCTGGAGGCACACAGATAGTACCTCCAGAGTGCCCCACTGCAGAGAGTCCTGAGGAGTGATGGCCATTAATCCATGCCAGGTGAATGTTAGGAAAAGCAGAGCACACCACCCACCTCATGGCTGCCCTATTCCACTACTGCTTGCTCACTCCCTGCCACAGCCCTGTAGAGCCTGCAGAGTGGTCAGAGGGGCCGCAGAGTAGTCAGAGGGGCAGTGGGATGGACAGGGGGACCGTGGGACCGTGGGATGGATAGGGGGATCGTGGGATGGACAGGGGGACCGTGGGATAGACAGGGGGACCGTGGGATAGACAGGGGGACCGTGGGATAGACGGGGGACCGTGGGAAGAACGGAGGGGGACAATAGAAAGGAGGGGGACATGGAGGAAGAATGAAGGGGGACAGCAGAACAGAGGGGGACACGGAGGAAGAATAAAGGGGGACAGCAGAACAGAGGGGGACACGGAGGAAGAACGGAGGGGGACAGCAGAACAGAGGGGGACAGCAGAACGGAGGGGGACAGCAGAACGGAGGGGGACAGCAGAACGGAGGGGGACAGCAGCAGCAGAACAGAGGGGGACACGGAGGAAGAACAGAGGGGGACAGCAGCAGCAGAACAGAGGGGGACACAGAGGAAGAACGGAGGGGGACAGCAGCAGCAGAACAGAGGGGGACAGCAGAACGGAGGGGGACACGGAGGAAGAACGGAGGGGGGACAGCAGCAGCAGAACAGAGGGGGACACGGAGGAAGAACGGAGGGGGACAGCAGCAGCAGAACGGAGGGGGACACGGAGAAAGAACGGAGGGGGACACAGAGGAAGAACGGAGGGGGACACAGAGGAAGAACGGAGGGGGACACAGAGGAAGAACGGAGGGGGACACAGAGGAAGAACGGAGGGGGACACAGAGGAAGAACGGAGGGGGACAGCAGCAGCAGAAAGGAGGGGGACACGGAGGAAGAACGGAGGGGGACAGCAGCAGCAGAAAGGAGGGGGACACAGAGGAAGAATGGAGGGGGACAGCAGCAGCAGAAAGGAGGGGGACACGGAGGAAGAACGGAGGGGGACAGCAGCAGCAGAACAGAGGTGGACACGGAGGAAGAACAGAGGGGGACAGCAGCAGCAGAACAGAGGGGGACACGGAGGAAGAACGGAGGGGGACAGCAGCAGAACAGAGGGGGACACGGAGGAAGAACAGAGGGGGACACGGAGGAAAACCGGAGGAGGACAGCAGCAGAATGGAGGGGGACAGCAGCAAAACGGAGGGCGGGGACAGCAGCAGCAGAACGGAGGGGGGACAGCAGCAGCAGAACGGAGGGGGGGGGGCAGCAGCAGAACGGAGGGGGACAAAGTGTGAGTGTAACAAAGACAGTACAGTGAGTACACTAACCTGTCCTGGTCCTGGAAGTCAGACTGGCTGCTGGCACTGACTGCAAACTTGTGGACCTCGACGTGGGCGGGAGGAGCAGGAGCCTGGCTGGAGGCTGCACAGGAGAGTGGCTCTGCCTGGTCACTGGCGTCAGGTCAGCCGCATCACTCACTCTCTGTGCTAGCTCTGGTCGGTCGTCACTGGAGGAGGTGGACTAGTCTGGACGACGAGGCTCTCTCAGGCTGGCCTGGCTGGCTAACGCTGTGCACAGGTGAGTGCGTGAGTGGCTCCGCGTCACGGTCACTCACTCTGTGCTGGCTCTGGACTGGCTGGTGGATGCGGAGGGGAGGGAGGCGCGCACGCTGGCTGCTCTGACTCAGCGTAGTGTGCGCCGGGCGGGTGCACACTGCACTCACTGCCCACACTGACAGGTCCCCAGCTCAGCTGACGTCACTGGTTGCTAGATGCGGAGCGGCCCCTAGCCTAGCAACCAGACTGGCAGTGGCAGCCGCAGCCTATGTGTTTATGTTATTGATCAGTGTGATAACATTTATAAGGTGGTGGCGGGCTGCGGACAGGCGGAGCGGACTGGTCACTGTTTTCTTTTCATTCCGGGACGTCTGTATTGTCCCGGAATGAGCTGCTCGGGACACGGGACAAAAATATTCAATCAGGGACGATCCCGGGCAAACCGGGACACGTGGGCACCCTAGCCATCACTGGTGTACTATGGGCCATCACTGGTGTACTATGGGCCATCCCTGATGTACTGTGGACCATCCCTGATGTACTGTGGATCAGCACTGATGTACCGAGGATCATCACTGATGTACCAAGGATCATCACTGATGTACCGAGGATCATCACTGATGTACTGTGGATCATCACTGATGTACTGTGGATCATCACTGATGTACTGTGGATCATCACTGGTGTACTATGGATCATCACTGGTGTACTATGGATCATCCCTGGTTTACTATGGATCATCACTGATGTACTATGAATCATCACTGATGTACTATGAGCCATCACTGATGTACTATGTATCATCACTGATGTACTATGTATCATCACTGATGTACTATGGACCATCACTGATGTACTATGGGCCATCACTGGTGTACTGTGGATCATCACTGATGTACTGTGGATCATCACTGATGTACTGTGGATCATCACTGATGTACTATAGATCATCACTGAAGTACTATGGGCCATCACTGGTGTACTATGGATCATCACTGGTGTACTATGGATCATCACTGATGTACTATGGATCATCACTGATGTACTATGAGCCATCACTGATGTACTATGGGCCATCACTGGTGTACTATGGATCGTCACTTGTGTACTATGGATCATCACTGGTGTACTATGGATATGGATCATCACTGGTGTACTATGGATAATCACTGGTGTACTGTGGACTATCACTGATGTACTGTGGACCACCACTGATGTACTGTGGATCATCACTGATGTATTGTGGATCATCACTGATGTACTGTGGATCATCACTGATGTACTATAGATCATCACTAGTGTACTATGGGCCATCACTGGTGTACTATGGGCCATCACTGGTGTACTATGGATCATCACTGGTGTACTATGGATCATCACTGGTGTACTATGGATCATCACTGATGTACTGTGGACCATCACTGGTGTACTGTGGATCATCACTGGTGTACTATGGATCATCCCTGGTGTACTATGGATCATCACTGGTGTACTATGGATCATCACTGGTGTACTATGGATCATCACTGATGTATTATGGATCATCACTGATGTACTATGAGCCATCACTGATGTACTATGTATCATCACTGATGTACTATGGACCATCACTGATGTACTATGGGCCATCACTGGTGTACTGTGGATCATCACTGATGTACTGTGGATCATCACTGATGTACTGTGGATCATCACTGATGTACTATAGATCATCACTGAAGTACTATGGGCCATCACTGGTGTACTATGGATCATCACTGGTGTACTATGGATCATCACTGATGTACTATGGATCATCACTGATGTACTATGAGCCATCACTGATGTACTATGGATCATCACTGGTGTACTTTGGATCATCACTGATGTACTGTGGACCATCCCTGATGTACTGTGGACCATCCCTGATGTACTGTGGATCATCACTGATGTACCGTGGATCAGCACTGATGTACCGAGGATCATCACTGATGTACTGTGGATCATCACTGATGTACTGTGGATCATCACTGATGTACTATGGGCCATCACAGGTGTACTATGGATCATCACTGGTGTACTATGGATCATCACTGGTGTACTGTGGATCATCACTGATGTACTGTGGATCATCACTGATGTACTGTGGATCATCACTGATGTACTATAGATCATCACTGAAGTACTATGGGCCATCACTGGTGTACTATGGATCATCACTGGTGTACTATGGATCATCACTGATGTACTATGGATCATCACTGATGTACTATGAGCCATCACTGATGTACTATGGATCATCACTGGTGTACTTTGGATCATCACTGATGTACTGTGGACCATCCCTGATGTACTGTGGACCATCCCTGATGTACTGTGGATCATCACTGATGTACCGTGGATCAGCACTGATGTACCGAGGATCATCACTGATGTACTGTGGATCATCACTGATGTACTGTGGATCATCACTGATGTACTATGGGCCATCACAGGTGTACTATGGATCATCACTGGTGTACTATGGATCATCCCTGGTGTACTATGGACCATCACTGATGTACTATGGACCATCACTGATGTACTATGGATCATCACTGATGTACTATGGATCATCACTGATGTACTATAGATCATCACTGATGTACTATGGGCCATCACTGGTGTACTATGGATCATCACTGATGTACTGTGGACCATCCCTGATGTACTGTGGATCATCACTGATGTACTATGGATCATCACTGGTGTACTATGGATCATCACTGATGTACTATGGATCATCACAGATGTACTATGGATCATCACTGATGTACTATGGGCCATCACTGGTGTACTATGGGCCATCACTGATGTACTGTGGACCATCCCTGATGTACTGTGGACCATCCCTGATGTACTGTGGATCATCACTGATGTACTGTGGATCATCACTGATGTACTGTGGATATCATCACTGATGTACTGTGGACCATCACTGATGTACTGTGGACCATCACTGATGTACTGTGGATCATCACTGATGTTCTATGGACAATCACTGATGTTCTATGGACAATCACTGATGTATTATAGATCATCACTGATGTACTATAGATCATCACTGATGTACTATAGATCATCACTGATGTACTGTGGATCATCACTGATGTACTATGGATCATCACTGATGTACTATGAGCCATCACTGATGTACTATGAGCCATCACTGATGTACTATGGATCATCACTGGTGTACTATGGATCATCACTGATGTACTATGGATCATCACTGATGTACTATGGATCATCACTGATGTACTGTGGACCATCCCTGATGTACTGTGGACCATCCCTGATGTACTGTGGACCATCCCTGATGTACCGAGGATCATCACTGATGTACCGAGGATCATCACTGATGTACCGAGGATCATCACTGATGTACTGAGGATCATCACTGATGTACTATGGACCATCACTGAAGTACTATGGGCCATCACTGGTGTACTATGGATCATCACTGGCGTACTATGGATCATCACTGATGTACTATGGATCATCACTGATGTACTATGAGCCATCACTGATGTACTATGAGCCATCACTGATGTACTATGGATCATCACTGATGTACTATGGACCATCACTGATGTACTGTGGATCATCACTGATGTACTGTGGACCATCACTGATGTACTGTGGATCATCACTGATGTACTGTGGATCATCACTGATGTACTATAGATCATCACTGAAGTACTATGGGCCATCACTGGTGTACTATGGATCATCACTGGTGTACTATGGATCATCACTGATGTACTATGAGCCATCACTGATGTACTATGGATCATCACTGGTGTACTATGGATCATCACTGATGTACTATGGATCATCACTGATATACTATGAGCCATCACTGATGTACTATGAGCCATCACTGATGTACTATGGATCATCACTGGTGTACTATGGATCATCACTGATGTACTGTGGACATCCCTGATGTACTGTGGATCATCACTGATGTACCGTGGATCAGCACTGATGTACCGAGGATCATCACTGATGTACTGTGGATCATCACTGATGTACTGTGGATCATCACTGATGTACTATGGGCCATCACAGGTGTACTATGGATCATCACTGGTGTACTATGGATCATCACTGGTGTACTATGGATCATCCCTGGTGTACTATGGACCATCACTGATGTACTATGGACCATCACTGATGTACTATGGATCATCACTGATGTACTATGGGCCATCACTGGTGTACTGTGGATCATCACTGATGTACTGTGGACCATCCCTGATGTACTGTGGATCATCACTGATGTACTGAGGATCATCACTGGTGTACTATGGATCATCACTGATGTACTGTGGACCATCCCTGGTGTACTGTGGACCATCCCTGATGTACTGTGGATCATCACTGATGTACCGTGGATCAGCACTGATGTACCGAGGATCATCACTGATGTACTGTGGATCATCACTGATGTACTGTGGATCATCACTGATGTACTATGGGCCATCACAGGTGTACTATGGATCATCACTGGTGTACTATGGATCATCCCTGGTGTACTATGGACCATCACTGATGTACTATGGACCATCACTGATGTACTATGGATCATCACTGATGTACTATGGATCATCACTGATGTACTATAGATCATCACTGATGTACTATGGGCCATCACTGGTGTACTATGGGCCATCACTGGTGTACTATGGGCCATCACTGGTGTACTATGGGCCATCACTGGTGTACTATGGGCCATCCCTGATGTACTGTGGACCATCCCTGATGTACTGTGGATCAGCACTGATGTACCGAGGATCATCACTGATGTACCAAGGATCATCACTGATGTACCGAGGATCATCACTGATGTACTGTGGATCATCACTGATGTACTGTGGATCATCACTGATGTACTGTGGATCATCACTGGTGTACTATGGATCATCACTGGTGTACTATGGATCATCCCTGGTTTACTATGGATCATCACTGATGTACTATGAATCATCACTGATGTACTATGAGCCATCACTGATGTACTATGTATCATCACTGATGTACTATGGACCATCACTGATGTACTATGGGCCATCACTGGTGTACTGTGGATCATCACTGATGTACTGTGGATCATCACTGATGTACTGTGGATCATCACTGATGTACTATAGATCATCACTGAAGTACTATGGGCCATCACTGGTGTACTATGGATCATCACTGGTGTACTATGGATCATCACTGATGTACTATGGATCATCACTGATGTACTATGAGCCATCACTGATGTACTATGGGCCATCACTGGTGTACTATGGATCGTCACTTGTGTACTATGGATCATCACTGGTGTACTATGGATATGGATCATCACTGGTGTACTATGGATCATCACTGGTGTACTGTGGACTATCACTGATGTACTGTGGACCACCACTGATGTACTGTGGATCATCACTGATGTATTGTGGATCATCACTGATGTACTGTGGATCATCACTGATGTACTATAGATCATCACTAGTGTACTATGGGCCATCACTGGTGTACTATGGGCCATTACTGGTGTACTATGGATCATCACTGGTGTACTATGGATCATCACTGGTGTACTATGGATCATCACTGATGTACTGTGGACCATCACTGGTGTACTGTGGATCATCACTGGTGTACTATGGATCATCCCTGGTGTACTATGGATCATCACTGGTGTACTATGGATCATCACTGGTGTACTATGGATCATCACTGATGTACTATGGATCATCACTGATGTACTATGAGCCATCACTGATGTACTATGGACCATCACTGATGTACTATGGGCCATCACTGGTGTACTGTGGATCATCACTGATGTACTGTGGATCATCACTGATGTACTGTGGATCATCACTGATGTACTATAGATCATCACTGAAGTACTATGGGCCATCACTGGTGTACTATGGATCATCACTGGTGTACTATGGATCATCACTGATGTACTATGGATCATCACTGATGTACTATGAGCCATCACTGATGTACTATGGATCATCACTGGTGTACTTTGGATCATCACTGATGTACTGTGGACCATCCCTGATGTACTATGGGCCATCACAGGTGTACTATGGATCATCACTGGTGTACTATGAGCCATCACTGATGTACTATGGATCATCACTGGTGTACTGTGGATCATCACTGATGTACTGTGGATCATCACTGATGTACTATGGGCCATCACAGGTGTACTATGGATCATCACTGGTGTACTATGGATCATCACTGGTGTACTATGGATCATCCCTGGTGTACTATGGACCATCACTGATGTACTATGGACCATCACTGATGTACTATGGATCATCACTGATGTACTATGGGCCATCACTGGTGTACTGTGGATCATCACTGATGTACTGTGGACCATCCCTGATGTACTGTGGATCATCACTGATGTACTGAGGATCATCACTGGTGTACTATGGATCATCACTGATGTACTGTGGACCATCCCTGATGTACTGTGGACCATCCCTGATGTACTGTGGATCATCACTGATGTACCGTGGATCAGCACTGATGTACCGAGGATCATCACTGATGTACTGTGGATCATCACTGATGTACTGTGGATCATCACTGATGTACTATGGGCCATCACAGGTGTACTATGGATCATCACTGGTGTACTATGGATCATCCCTGGTGTACTATGGACCATCACTGATGTACTATGGACCATCACTGATGTACTATGGATCATCACTGATGTACTATGGATCATCACTGATGTACTATAGATCATCACTGATGTACTATGGGCCATCACTGGTGTACTGTGGATCATCACTGATGTACTGTGGACCATCCCTAATGTACTATGGATCATCACTGGTGTACTATGGATCATCACTTATGTACTATGGATCATCACTGATGTACTATGGATCATCACTGATGTACTATGGGCCATCACTGGTGTACTATGGGCCATCACTGGTGTACTATGGGCCATCCCTGATGTACTGTGGATCATCACTGATGTACTGCGGATCATCACTGATGTACTGTGGATCATCACTGATGAAATGTGGATATCATCACTGATGTACTGTGGACCATCACTGATGTACTGTGGACCATCACTGATGTACTGTGGACCATCACTGATGTACTGTGGATCATCACTGATGTTCTATGGACAATCACTGATGTTCTATGGATCATCACTGATGTACTATGGGCCATCACTGGTGTACTATGGGCCATCACTGGTGTACTATGGGCCATCACTGGTGTACTATGGGCCATCACTGGTGTACTATGGGCCATCCCTGATGTACTGTGGACCATCCCTGATGTACTGTGGATCAGCACTGATGTACCGAGGATCATCACTGATGTACCAAGGATCATCACTGATGTACCGAGGATCATCACTGATGTACTGTGGATCATCACTGATGTACTGTGGATCATCACTGATGTACTGTGGATCATCACTGGTGTACTATGGATCATCACTGGTGTACTATGGATCATCCCTGGTTTACTATGGATCATCACTGATGTACTATGAATCATCACTGATGTACTATGAGCCATCACTGATGTACTATGTATCATCACTGATGTACTATGTATCATCACTGATGTACTATGGACCATCACTGATGTACTATGGGCCATCACTGGTGTACTGTGGATCATCACTGATGTACTGTGGATCATCACTGATGTACTGTGGATCATCACTGATGTACTATAGATCATCACTGAAGTACTATGGGCCATCACTGGTGTACTATGGATCATCACTGGTGTACTATGGATCATCACTGATGTACTATGGATCATCACTGATGTACTGTGGACCATCACTGGTGTACTGTGGATCATCACTGGTGTACTATGGATCATCCCTGGTGTACTATGGATCATCACTGGTGTACTATGGATCATCACTGGTGTACTATGGATCATCACTGATGTACTATGGATCATCACTGATGTACTATGAGCCATCACTGATGTACTATGTATCATCACTGATGTACTATGGACCATCACTGATGTACTATGGGCCATCACTGGTGTACTGTGGATCATCACTGATGTACTGTGGATCATCACTGATGTACTGTGGATCATCACTGATGTACTATAGATCATCACTGAAGTACTATGGGCCATCACTGGTGTACTATGGATCATCACTGGTGTACTATGGATCATCACTGATGTACTATGGATCATCACTGATGTACTATGAGCCATCACTGATGTACTATGGATCATCACTGGTGTACTTTGGATCATCACTGATGTACTGTGGACCATCCCTGATGTACTGTGGACCATCCCTGATGTACTGTGGATCATCACTGATGTACCGTGGATCAGCACTGATGTACCGAGGATCATCACTGATGTACTGTGGATCATCACTGATGTACTGTGGATCATCACTGATGTACTATGGGCCATCACAGGTGTACTATGGATCATCACTGGTGTACTATGGATCATCCCTGGTGTACTATGGACCATCACTGATGTACTATGAGCCATCACTGATGTACTATGGATCATCACTGATGTACTATGGACCATCACTGATGTACTGTGGATCATCACTGATGTACTGTGGACCATCACTGATGTACTGTGGATCATCACTGATGTACTGTGGATCATCACTGATGTACTATAGATCATCACTGAAGTACTATGGGCCATCACTGGTGTACTATGGATCATCACTGGTGTACTATGGATCATCACTGATGTACTATGAGCCATCACTGATGTACTATGGATCATCACTGGTGTACTATGGATCATCACTGATGTACTATGGATCATCACTGATATACTATGAGCCATCACTGATGTACTATGAGCCATCACTGATGTACTATGGATCATCACTGGTGTACTATGGATCATCACTGATGTACTGTGGACATCCCTGATGTACTGTGGATCATCACTGATGTACCGTGGATCAGCACTGATGTACCGAGGATCATCACTGATGTACTGTGGATCATCACTGATGTACTGTGGATCATCACTGATGTACTATGGGCCATCACAGGTGTACTATGGATCATCACTGGTGTACTATGGATCATCACTGGTGTACTATGGATCATCCCTGGTGTACTATGGACCATCACTGATGTACTATGGACCATCACTGATGTACTATGGATCATCACTGATGTACTATGGGCCATCACTGGTGTACTGTGGATCATCACTGATGTACTGTGGACCATCCCTGATGTACTGTGGATCATCACTGATGTACTGAGGATCATCACTGGTGTACTATGGATCATCACTGATGTACTGTGGACCATCCCTGATGTACTGTGGACCATCCCTGATGTACTGTGGATCATCACTGATGTACCGTGGATCAGCACTGATGTACCGAGGATCATCACTGATGTACTGTGGATCATCACTGATGTACTGTGGATCATCACTGATGTACTATGGGCCATCACAGGTGTACTATGGATCATCACTGGTGTACTATGGATCATCCCTGGTGTACTATGGACCATCACTGATGTACTATGGACCATCACTGATGTACTATGGATCATCACTGATGTACTATGGATCATCACTGATGTACTATAGATCATCACTGATGTACTATGGGCCATCACTGGTGTACTGTGGATCATCACTGATGTACTGTGGACCATCCCTGATGTACTATGGATCATCACTGGTGTACTATGGATCATCACTTATGTACTATGGATCATCACTGATGTACTATGGATCATCACTGATGTACTATGGGCCATCACTGGTGTACTATGGGCCATCACTGGTGTACTATGGGCCATCCCTGATGTACTGTGGATCATCACTGATGTACTGCGGATCATCACTGATGTACTGTGGATCATCACTGATGAAATGTGGATATCATCACTGATGTACTGTGGACCATCACTGATGTACTGTGGACCATCACTGATGTACTGTGGACCATCACTGATGTACTGTGGACCATCACTGATGTACTGTGGATCATCACTGATGTTCTATGGACAATCACTGATGTTCTATGGATCATCACTGATGTACTATGGGCCATCACTGGTGTACTATGGGCCATCACTGGTGTACTATGGGCCATCACTGGTGTACTATGGGCCATCACTGGTGTACTATGGGCCATCCCTGATGTACTGTGGACCATCTCTGATGTACCGTGGATCAGCACTGATGTACCGAGGATCATCACTGATGTACCAAGGATCATCACTGATGTACCGAGGATCATCACTGATGTACTGTGGATCATCACTGATGTACTGTGGATCATCACTGATGTACTGTGGATCATCACTGGTGTACTATGGATCATCACTGGTGTACTATGGACCATCACTGATGTACTATGGGCCATCACTGGTGTACTATGGATCATCACTGATGTACTGTGGATCATCACTGATGTACTGTGGATCATCACTGATGTACTGTGGATCATCACTGATGTACTGTGGATCATCACTGATGTACTATAGATCATCACTGAAGTACTATTGGCCATCACTGGCGTACTATGGATCATCACTGGCGTACTATGGATCATCACTGATGTACTATGGATCATCACTGATGTACTATGAGCCATCACATATGTACTATGGATCATCACTGATGTACTATGGACCATCACTGATGTACTATGGACCATCACTGGTGTACTGTGGACCATCACTGATGTACTGTGGACCATCACTGATGTACTGTGGATCATCACTGATGTACTATAGATCATCACTGAAGTACTATGGGCCATCACTGGTGTACTATGGATCATCACTGGTGTACTATGGATCATCACTGATGTACTATGGATCATCACTGATGTACTATGAGCCATCACTGATGTTTTTGTTTGTTCCTTTGGCGTGTAGCTTGTCTATTGCAGACTTTGCTGCATTGTATGTTTTTAAAATATATATTTTTTAATAAAGCCGGAAGTTTTTTTCATCTGCACTATGGAAGCCTCTCTCTCTTTTTGTCTGCACCTATGAGGTAATTGGGAATCCTCCCTTCCATGGAACTCCACAAATTATAGGAAGAACTAGCCCAGCTGATATCTCCCCTGTGGACGTGTGATCCGGATATTCCTTTAAGCTGTTTACCCCTGTAGGGGTTAAAGGATCTGGTGAGTGGGGACACATGTGGGGGACACTGACATCTAAATGAAGAGCAGAACGTTTACTTTTGAAATTTATGAAGAGGACTGTTTTACTGTCTGTGTGCATACATAATTTTGGACTGTGTTGCTATCTGGCAGAGATAGGTATCTGCAGCTGCTTCTGGAGCTAACGTGCACTTATCACATTTGGATCTTATCAATGTGTATAGATGTATTGCACTAAACTGTGGTCTTAATGATACAGTCTTGTATTTTTTGGATACTAACATATAATTAGTTTGACACTTACACTTTGTTTTTGGGTGTCTTTATGTTCACCGTGGTGTATCTGATGGTGATGTTGGTTTCATGCATCTAGTGTCAACACCACTGTTGAAAGGTGGACTGATTATAATTGGTCACCTCTTGTAGTATATATCAATTACAATTTAATTTTGAGCAATTTAGCAATCACTTAGGAATACTGACCCTTTCATTAGGGTTAGGGAGCAGCGCCTTACCCCAATCCAATTTACTTCTATACTGTTAGGATCTTTTTCAAAGGTCCCATTAGGGGGGCTGCAGCTCTTCACATTTATTTACGTTGTTCACGGCGAGGTGTCACACCCTTGCACTACATCTTAAGCGCAGGTACACTATTTATATTTTATTGCACTGATGTACTATGGATCATCACTGGTGTACTATGGATCATCACTGATGTACTATGGATCATCACTGATGTACTATGAGCCATCACTGATGTACCATGGATCATCACTGGTGTACTATGGATCATCACTGATGTACTGTGGACCATCCCCGATGTACTGTGGACCATCCCCGATGTACTGTGGATCATCACTGATGTACCGTGGATCAGCACTGATGTACAGAGGATCATCACTGATGTACCGTGGATCATCACTGATGTACTGTGGGCCATCACAGGTGTTCTTTGGATCATCCCTGGTGTACTATGGACCATCACTGATGGACTATGGACCATCACTGATGGACTATGGACCATCACTGATGTACTATGGACCATCACTGATGTACTATAGATCATCACTGATGTACTATGGGCCATCACTGGTGTACTATGGATCATCACTGATGTACTGTGGACCATCCCTGATGTACTGTGGATCATCACTGATGTACTGAGGATCATCACTGGTGTACTATGGATCATCACTGATGTACTATGGATCATCACTGATGTACTATGGATCATCACTGATGTACTATAGATCATCACTGATGTACTTTGGGCCATCACTGGTGTACTATGGATCATCACTGATGTACTGTGGACCATCCCTGATGTACTGTGGATCATCACTGATGTACTGTGGATCATCACTGATGTACTGTGGATCTCATCACTGATGTACTGAGGACCATCCCTGATGTAATGTGGATCATCACTGATGGACTCTGGACCATCACTGATGTACTGTGGATCATCACTGATGTTCTATGGACCATCACTGATGTACTATAGATCATCACTGATGTACTATGGGCCATCACTGATGTACTATGGGCCATCACTGGTGTACTATGGATCATTACTGATGTACTGTGGACCATCCCTGATGTACTGTGGATCATCACTGATGTACTGAGGATCATCACTGGTGTACTATGGATCATCACTGATGTACTGTGGACCATCCCTGATGTACTGTGGACCATCCCTGATGTACCGTGGATCATCACTGATGTACCGTGGATCAGCACTGATGTACCGAGGATCATCACTGATGTACTGTGGATCATCACTGATGTACTATGGGCCATCACAGGTGTACTATGGATCATCACTGGTGTACTATGGATCATCCCTGGTGTACTATGGACCATCACTGATGTACTATGGACCATCACTGATGTACTATGGATCATCACTGATGTACTATGGATCATCACTGTTGTACTATAGATCATCACTGATGTACTATGGGCCATCACTGGTGTACTATGGATCATCACTGATGTACTGTGGACCATCCCTGATGTACTGTGGATCATCACTGGTGTACTATGGATCATCACTGATGTACTATGGATCATCACTGATGTACTATGGGCCATCACTGGTGTACTATGGGCCATCCCTGATGTACTGTGGATCATCACTGATGTACTGTGGATCATCACTGATGTACTGTGGATCATCACTGATGAAATGTGGATATCATCACTGATGTACTGTGGACCATCACTGATGTACTGTGGACCATCACTGATGTACTGTGGACCATCACTGATGTACTGTGGATCATCACTGATGTACTGTGGATCATCACTGATGTACTGTGGATCATCACTGATGTTCTATGGACAATCACTGATGTACTATAGATCATCACTGATGTACTATAGATCATCACTGATGTACTATAGATCATCACTGATGTACTGTGGATCATCACTGATGTACTATGAGCCATCACTGATGTACCGAGGATCATCACTGATGTACCGAGGATCATCACTGATGTACCGAGGATCATCACTGATGTACTGTGGATCATCACTGATGTACTATGGATCATCACTGGTGTACTATGGATCATCACTGATGTACTATGGATCATCACTGATGTACTATGGACCATCACTGATGTACTATGGACCATCACTAGTGTACTATGGACCATCACTAGTGTACTATGGATCATCACTGATGTACTGTGGACCATCACTGATGTACTGTGGATCATCACTGATGTACTGTGGATCATCACTGATGTACTATAGATCATCACTGAAGTACTATGGGCCATCACTGGTGTACTATGGATCATCACTGGTGTACTATGGATCATCACTGGTGTACTATGGATCATCACTGATGTACTATGGATCATCACTGATGTACTATGAGCCATCACTGATGTACTATGTATCATCACTGGTGTACTATGGATCATCACTGATGTACTATGGATCATCACTGATGTACTATGAGCCATCACTGATGTACCATGGATCATCACTGGTGTACTATGGATCATCACTGATGTACTGTGGACCATCCCCGATGTACTGTGGACCATCCCCGATGTACTGTGGATCATCACTGATGTACCGTGGATCAGCACTGATGTACCGAGGATCATCACTGATGTATTGTGGATCATCACTGATGTACTGTGGATCATCACTGATGTACTGTGGACCATCACTGATGTACTGTGGATCATCACTGATGTACTATAGATCATCACTGAAGTACTATGGGCCATCACTGGTGTACTATGGATCATCACTGGTGTACTATGGATCATCACTGATGTACTATGGATCATCACTGATGTACTATGAGCCATCACTGATGTTTTTGTTTGTTCCTTTGGCGTGTAGCTTGTCTATTGCAGACTTTGCTGCATTGTATGTTTTTAAAATATATATTTTTTAATAAAGCCGGAAGTTTTTTTCATCTGCACTATGGAAGCCTCTCTCTCTTTTTGTCTGCACCTATGAGGTAATTGGGAATCCTCCCTTCCATGGAACTCCACAAATTATAGGAAGAACTAGCCCAGCTGATATCTCCCCTGTGGACGTGTGATCCGGATATTCCTTTAAGCTGTTTACCCCTGTAGGGGTTAAAGGATCTGGTGAGTGGGGACACATGTGGGGGACACTGACATCTAAATGAAGAGCAGAACGTTTACTTTTGAAATTTATGAAGAGGACTGTTTTACTGTCTGTGTGCATACATAATTTTGGACTGTGTTGCTATCTGGCAGAGATAGGTATCTGCAGCTGCTTCTGGAGCTAACGTGCACTTATCACATTTGGATCTTATCAATGTGTATAGATGTATTGCACTAAACTGTGGTCTTAATGATACAGTCTTGTATTTTTTGGATACTAACATATAATTAGTTTGACACTTACACTTTGTTTTTGGGTGTCTTTATGTTCACCGTGGTGTATCTGATGGTGATGTTGGTTTCATGCATCTAGTGTCAACACCACTGTTGAAAGGTGGACTGATTATAATTGGTCACCTCTTGTAGTATATATCAATTACAATTTAATTTTGAGCAATTTAGCAATCACTTAGGAATACTGACCCTTTCATTAGGGTTAGGGAGCAGCGCCTTACCCCAATCCAATTTACTTCTATACTGTTAGGATCTTTTTCAAAGGTCCCATTAGGGGGGCTGCAGCTCTTCACATTTATTTACGTTGTTCACGGCGAGGTGTCACACCCTTGCACTACATCTTAAGCGCAGGTACACTATTTATATTTTATTGCACTGATGTACTATGGATCATCACTGGTGTACTATGGATCATCACTGATGTACTATGGATCATCACTGATGTACTATGAGCCATCACTGATGTACCATGGATCATCACTGGTGTACTATGGATCATCACTGATGTACTGTGGACCATCCCCGATGTACTGTGGACCATCCCCGATGTACTGTGGATCATCACTGATGTACCGTGGATCAGCACTGATGTACAGAGGATCATCACTGATGTACCGTGGATCATCACTGATGTACTGTGGGCCATCACAGGTGTTCTTTGGATCATCCCTGGTGTACTATGGACCATCACTGATGGACTATGGACCATCACTGATGGACTATGGACCATCACTGATGTACTATGGACCATCACTGATGTACTATAGATCATCACTGATGTACTATGGGCCATCACTGGTGTACTATGGATCATCACTGATGTACTGTGGACCATCCCTGATGTACTGTGGATCATCACTGATGTACTGAGGATCATCACTGGTGTACTATGGATCATCACTGATGTACTATGGATCATCACTGATGTACTATGGATCATCACTGATGTACTATAGATCATCACTGATGTACTTTGGGCCATCACTGATGTACTATGGATCATCACTGATGTACTGTGGACCATCCCTGATGTACTGTGGATCATCACTGATGTACTGTGGATCATCACTGATGTACTGTGGATCTCATCACTGATGTACTGAGGACCATCCCTGATGTAATGTGGATCATCACTGATGGACTCTGGACCATCACTGATGTACTGTGGATCATCACTGATGTTCTATGGACCATCACTGATGTACTATAGATCATCACTGATGTACTATGGGCCATCACTGATGTACTATGGGCCATCACTGGTGTACTATGGATCATCACTGATGTACTGTGGACCATCCCTGATGTACTGTGGATCATCACTGATGTACTGAGGATCATCACTGGTGTACTATGGATCATCACTGATGTACTGTGGACCATCCCTGATGTACTGTGGACCATCCCTGATGTACCGTGGATCATCACTGATGTACCGTGGATCAGCACTGATGTACCGAGGATCATCACTGATGTACTGTGGATCATCACTGATGTACTGTGGATCATCACTGATGTACTATGGGCCATCACAGGTGTACTATGGATCATCACTGGTGTACTATGGATCATCCCTGGTGTACTATGGACCATCACTGATGTACTATGGACCATCACTGATGTACAATGGATCATCACTGATGTACTATGGATCATCACTGTTGTACTATAGATCATCACTGATGTACTATGGGCCATCACTGGTGTACTATGGATCATCACTGATGTACTGTGGACCATCCCTGATGTACTGTGGATCATCACTGGTGTACTATGGATCATCACTGATGTACTATGGATCATCACTGATGTACTATGGGCCATCACTGGTGTACTATGGGCCATCCCTGATGTACTGTGGATCATCACTGATGTACTGTGGATCATCACTGATGTACTGTGGATCATCACTGATGAAATGTGGATATCATCACTGATGTACTGTGGACCATCACTGATGTACTGTGGACCATCACTGATGTACTGTGGACCATCACTGATGTACTGTGGATCATCACTGATGTACAGTGGATCATCACTGATGTTCTATGGACAATCACTGATGTACTATAGATCATCACTGATGTACTATAGATCATCACTGATGTACTATAGATCATCACTGATGTACTGTGGATCATCACTGATGTACTATGAGCCATCACTGATGTACCGAGGATCATCACTGATGTACCGAGGATCATCACTGATGTACCGAGGATCATCACTGATGTACTGTGGATCATCACTGATGTACTATGGATCATCACTGGTGTACTATGGATCATCACTGATGTACTATGGATCATCACTGATGTACTATGGACCATCACTGATGTACTATGGACCATCACTAGTGTACTATGGACCATCACTAGTGTACTATGGATCATCACTGATGTACTGTGGATCATCACTGATGTACTGTGGATCATCACTGATGTACTATAGATCATCACTGAAGTACTATGGGCCATCACTGGTGTACTATGGATCATCACTGGTGTACTATGGATCATCACTGGTGTACTATGGATCATCACTGATGTACTATGGATCATCACTGATGTACTATGAGCCATCACTGATGTACTATGTATCATCACTGGTGTACTATGGATCATCACTGATGTACTATGGATCATCACTGATGTACTATGAGCCATCACTGATGTACCATGGATCATCACTGGTGTACTATGGATCATCACTGATGTACTGTGGACCATCCCCGATGTACTGTGGACCATCCCCGATGTACTGTGGATCATCACTGATGTACCGTGGATCATCACTGATGTACTGTGGATCATCACTGATGTACTGTGGATCATCACTGATGTACTGTGGACCATCACTGATGTACTGTGGATCATCACTGATGTACTATAGATCATCACTGAAGTACTATGGGCCATCACTGGTGTACTATGGATCATCACTGGTGTACTATGGATCATCACTGATGTACTATGGATCATCACTGATGTACTATGAGCCATCACTGATGTTTTTGTTTGTTCCTTTGGCGTGTAGCTTGTCTATTGCAGACTTTGCTGCATTGTATGTTTTTAAAATATATATTTTTTAATAAAGCCGGAAGTTTTTTTCATCTGCACTATGGAAGCCTCTCTCTCTTTTTGTCTGCACCTATGAGGTAATTGGGAATCCTCCCTTCCATGGAACTCCACAAATTATAGGAAGAACTAGCCCAGCTGATATCTCCCCTGTGGACGTGTGATCCGGATATTCCTTTAAGCTGTTTACCCCTGTAGGGGTTAAAGGATCTGGTGAGTGGGGACACATGTGGGGGACACTGACATCTAAATGAAGATCAGAACGTTTACTTTTGAAATTTATGAAGAGGACTGTTTTACTGTCTGTGTGCATACATAATTTTGGACTGTGTTGCTATCTGGCAGAGATAGGTATCTGCAGCTGCTTCTGGAGCTAACGTGCACTTATCACATTTGGATCTTATCAATGTGTATAGATGTATTGCACTAAACTGTGGTCTTAATGATACAGTCTTGTATTTTTTGGATACTAACATATAATTAGTTTGACACTTACACTTTGTTTTTGGGTGTCTTTATGTTCACCGTGGTGTATCTGATGGTGATGTTGGTTTCATGCATCTAGTGTCAACACCACTGTTGAAAGGTGGACTGATTATAATTGGTCACCTCTTGTAGTATATATCAATTACAATTTAATTTTGAGCAATTTAGCAATCACTTAGGAATACTGACCCTTTCATTAGGGTTAGGGAGCAGCGCCTTACCCCAATCCAATTTACTTCTATACTGTTAGGATCTTTTTCAAAGGTCCCATTAGGGGGGCTGCAGCTCTTCACATTTATTTACGTTGTTCACGGCGAGGTGTCACACCCTTGCACTACATCTTAAGCGCAGGTACACTATTTATATTTTATTGCACTGATGTACTATGGATCATCACTGGTGTACTATGGATCATCACTGATGTACTATGGATCATCACTGATGTACTATGAGCCATCACTGATGTACCATGGATCATCACTGGTGTACTATGGATCATCACTGATGTACTGTGGACCATCCCCGATGTACTGTGGACCATCCCCGATGTACTGTGGATCATCACTGATGTACCGTGGATCAGCACTGATGTACAGAGGATCATCACTGATGTACCGTGGATCATCACTGATGTACTGTGGGCCATCACAGGTGTTCTTTGGATCATCCCTGGTGTACTATGGACCATCACTGATGGACTATGGACCATCACTGATGGACTATGGACCATCACTGATGTACTATGGACCATCACTGATGTACTATAGATCATCACTGATGTACTATGGGCCATCACTGGTGTACTATGGATCATCACTGATGTACTGTGGACCATCCCTGATGTACTGTGGATCATCACTGATGTACTGAGGATCATCACTGGTGTACTATGGATCATCACTGATGTACTATGGATCATCACTGATGTACTATGGATCATCACTGATGTACTATAGATCATCACTGATGTACTTTGGGCCATCACTGGTGTACTATGGATCATCACTGATGTACTGTGGACCATCCCTGATGTACTGTGGATCATCACTGATGTACTGTGGATCATCACTGATGTACTGTGGATCTCATCACTGATGTACTGAGGACCATCCCTGATGTAATGTGGATCATCACTGATGGACTCTGGACCATCACTGATGTACTGTGGATCATCACTGATGTTCTATGGACCATCACTAATGTACTATAGATCATCACTGATGTACTATGGGCCATCACTGATGTACTATGGGCCATCACTGGTGTACTATGGATCATCACTGATGTACTGTGGACCATCCCTGATGTACTGTGGATCATCACTGATGTACTGAGGATCATCACTGGTGTACTATGGATCATCACTGATGTACTGTGGACCATCCCTGATGTACTGTGGACCATCCCTGATGTACCGTGGATCATCACTGATGTACCGTGGATCAGCACTGATGTACCGAGGATCATCACTGATGTACTGTGGATCATCACTGATGTACTGTGGATCATCACTGATGTACTATGGGCCATCACAGGTGTACTATGGATCATCACTGGTGTACTATGGATCATCCCTGGTGTACTATGGACCATCACTGATGTACTATGGACCATCACTGATGTACTATGGATCATCACTGATGTACTATGGATCATCACTGTTGTACTATAGATCATCACTGATGTACTATGGGCCATCACTGGTGTACTATGGATCATCACTGATGTACTGTGGACCATCCCTGATGTACTGTGGATCATCACTGGTGTACTATGGATCATCACTGATGTACTATGGATCATCACTGATGTACTATGGGCCATCACTGGTGTACTATGGGCCATCCCTGATGTACTGTGGATCATCACTGATGTACTGTGGATCATCACTGATGTACTGTGGATCATCACTGATGAAATGTGGATATCATCACTGATGTACTGTGGACCATCACTGATGTACTGTGGACCATCACTGATGTACTGTGGACCATCACTGATGTACTGTGGATCATCACTGATGTACTGTGGATCATCACTGATGTACTGTGGATCATCACTGATGTTCTATGGACAATCACTGATGTACTATAGATCATCACTGATGTACTATAGATCATCACTGATGTACTATAGATCATCACTGATGTACCGTGGATCATCACTGATGTACTATGAGCCATCACTGATGTACCGAGGATCATCACTGATGTACCGAGGATCATCACTGATGTACCGAGGATCATCACTGATGTACTGTGGATCATCACTGATGTACTATGGATCATCACTGGTGTACTATGGATCATCACTGATGTACTATGGATCATCACTGATGTACTATGGACCATCACTGATGTACTATGGACCATCACTAGTGTACTATGGACCATCACTAGTGTACTATGGATCATCACTGATGTACTGTGGACCATCACTAATGTACTGTGGATCATCACTGATGTACTGTGGATCATCACTGATGTACTATAGATCATCACTGAAGTACTATGGGCCATCACTGGTGTACTATGGATCATCACTGGTGTACTATGGATCATCACTGGTGTACTATGGATCATCACTGATGTACTATGGATCATCACTGATGTACTATGAGCCATCACTGATGTACTATGTATCATCACTGGTGTACTATGGATCATCACTGATGTACTATGGATCATCACTGATGTACTATGAGCCATCACTGATGTACCATGGATCATCACTGGTGTACTATGGATCATCCCCGATGTACTGTGGACCATCCCCGATGTACTGTGGATCATCACTGATGTACCGTGGATCATCACTGATGTACCGTGGATCAGCACTGATGTACCGAGGATCATCACTGATGTACTGTGGATCATCACTGATGTACTGTGGATCATCACTGATGTACTGTGGACCATCACAGGTGTTCTTTGGATCATCCCTGGTGTACTATGGACCATCACTGATGTACTATGGACCATCACTGATGTACTATGGACCATCACTGATGTACTATAGATCATCACTGATGTACTATGGGCCATCACTGGTGTACTATGGATCATCACTGATGTACTGTGGACCATCCCTGATGTACTCTGAATCATCACTGATGTACTGAGGATCATCACTGGTGTACTATGGATCATCACTGATGTACTATGGATCATCACTGATGTACTATGGATCATCACTGATGTACTTTGGGCCCTCACTGGTGTACTATGGATCATCACTGATGTACTGTGGACCATCCCTGATGTACTGTGGATCATCACCGATGTACTGTGGATCATCACTGATGTACTGTGGATTTCATCACTGATGTACTGAGGACCATCCCTGATGTACTGTGGACCATCACTGATGTACTTTGGACCATCACTGATGTACTGTGGATCATCACTGATGTTCTATGGACCATCACTGATGTACTATAGATCATCACTAATGTACTATAGATCATCACTGATGTACTATAGATCATCACTGATGTACTATGGGCCATCACTGATGTACTATGGGCCATCACTGGTGTACTATGGGCCATCACTGGTGTACTATGGATCATCACTGATGTACTGTGGATAATCACTGATGTACTATTGGCCATCACTGGTGTACTATGGATCATCACTGGTGTACTATGGATTATCACTGATGAACTATGGACCATCCATTGATGTACTGTGGACCATCCCTGATGTACTGTGGATCATCACTGGTGTACTATAGATCATCACTGGTGTACTATGGGCCATCACTGGTGTACTATGGGCCATCACTGGTGTACTATGGACCATCCCTGATGTACTATGGACCATCCCTGACGTACTATGGACCATCCCTGATGTACTATGGACCATCCCTGATGTACTATGGACCATCCCTGATGTACTGTGGACCATCACTGATGTACTATGGATCATCCCTGGTGTACTATGGATCATCACTGGTGTACTATGGATCATCACTGGTGTACTATGGATCATCACTGGTGTACTATGGATCATCACTGGTGTACTATGGATCATCACTGATGTACTATGGGCCATCACTGATGTACTATGGGCCATCACTGGTGTACTATGGATCATCACTGGCGTACTATGGATCATCACTGGCGTACTATGGATCATCACTGATGTACTATGGATCATCACTGTTGTACTATGAGCCATCACATATGTATTATGGATCATCACTGATGTATTTTGGACCATCACTGATGTACTATGGACCATCACTGGTGTACTGTGGATCATCACTGATGTACTGTGGACCATCACTGATGTACTGTGGATCATCACTGATGTACTGTGGATCATCACTGATGTACTATAGGTCATCACTGAAGTACTATGGGCCATCACTGGTGTACTATGGATCATCACTGGTGTACTATGGATCATCACTGATGTACTATGGATCATCACTGATGTACTATGAGCCATCACTGATGTACTATGGATCATCACTGGTGTATTATGGATCATCACTGATGTACTATGAGCCATCACTGATGTACCATGGATCATCACTTGTGTACTATGGATCATCACTGATGTACTGTGGACCATCCCCGATGTACTGTGGACCATCCCCGATGTACTGTGGATCAGCACTGATGTACCGAGGATCATCACTGATGTACCGTGGATCATCACTGATGTACTATAGATCATCACTGATGTACTATAGATCATCACTGATGTACTATGGGCCATCACTGGTGTACTATGGATCATCACTGATGTACTGTGGACCATCCCTGATGTACTGTGGATCATCACTGATGTGCTGAGGATCATCACTGGTGTACTATGGATCATCACTGATGTACTATGGATCATCACTGATGTACTATGGATCATCACTGGTGTACTATGGATCATCACTGATGTACTGTGGACCATCCCTGATGTACTGTGGATCATCACTGATGTACTGTGGATCATCACTGATGTACTGTGGATCTCATCACTGATGTACTGTGGATCTCATCACTGATGTACTGTGGATCTCATCACTGATGTACTGAGGACCATCCCTGATGTACTGTGGACCATCACTGATGTACTCTGGACCATCACTGATGTACTGTGGATCATCACTGATGTTCTATGGACCATCACTGATGTACTATAGATCATCACTGATGTACTATAGATCATTACTGATGTACTATGGGCCATCACTGATGTACTATGGGCCATCACTGGTGTACTATGGGCCATCACTGGTGTACTATGGATCATCACTGATGTACTGTGGATAATCACTGATGTACTATTGGCCATCACTGGTGTACTATGGATCATCACTGGTGTACTATGGATCATCACTGATGTACTATGGACCATCCCTGATGTACTATGGACCATCCCTGATGTACTATGGACCATCCCTGATGTACTGTGGATCATCACTGGTGTACTATAGATCATCACTGGTGTACTATGGGCCATCACTGGTGTACTATGGGCCATCACTGGTGTACTATGGATCATCCCTGATGTACTATGGACCATCCCTTATGTACTGTGGACCATCCCTGATGTACTGTGGACCATCCCTGATGTACTGTGGACCATCCCTGATGTACTGTGGACCATCCCTGATGTACTGTGGACCATCCCTGATGTACTGTGGACCATCACTGATGTACTATGGATCATCCCTGGTGTACTATGGATCATCACTGGTGTACAATGGATCATCACTGGTGTACTATGGATCATCACTGGTGTACTATGGATCATCACTGGTGTACTATGGATCATCACTGATGTACTATGGGCCATCACTGATGTACTGTGGATCATCACTGATGTACTGTGGACCATCCCTGATGTAATATAGATCATCACTGATGTACTGTGGATCATCACTGATGTACTATGGATCATCCCTGGTGTACTGTGGATCATCACTGATGTACTATAGATCATCACTGATGTACTATAGATCATCACTGATGTACTATGGGCCATCACTGGTGTACTGTGGACCATCCCTGATGTACTGTGGATCATCACTGATGTATTGTGGATCATCACTGATGTCCTGTGGATCATCACTGATGTACTGTGGATCATCACTGATGTACTATAGATCATCACTCATGTACTATAGATCATCACTGATGTACTATAGATCATCACTGATGTACTATGGGCCATCACTGATGTACTATGGGCCATCACTGGTGTACTGTGGATCATCACTGATGTACTGTGGACCATCCCTGATGTACTGTGGACCATCCCTGATGTACTGTGGACCATCCCTGATGTACTGTGGACCATCCCTGATGTACCGTGGATCATCACTGATGTACCGTGGATCAGCACTGATGTACCGAGGATCATCACTGATGTACCGTGGATCATCACTGATGTACCGTGGATCATCACTGATGTACTGTGGATCATCACTGATGTACTATGGGCCATCACAGGTGTACTATGGATCATCCCTGGTGTACTATGGATCATCCCTGGTGTACTATGGACCATCACTGATGTACTATGGATCATCACTGATGTACTATGGGCCATCACTGATGTACTATAGTTCATCACTAATGTACTATGGGCCATCACTGGTGTACTATGGATCATCACTGGTGTACTATGAATCATCACTGGTGTACTATGGATCATCACTGGTGTACTATGGATCATCACTGATGTACTATGGGCCATCACTGGTGTACTATGGATCATCACTGGTGTACTATGGATCATCACTGGTGTACTATGGGCCATCACTGGTGTACAATGGGCCATCACTGGTGTACTATGGATCATCACTGGTGTACTATGGACCATCACTGATGGACCATGGACCATCTCTGATGAACCGTGGATCATCACTGATGTACTGTGGATCATCCCTGGTGTACTGTGGATCATCACTGATGTACTGTGGATCATCACTGATGTACTGTGGATCATCACTGATGTACTGTGGATCATCACTGATGTACTGTGGATCATCACTGATGTACTGTGGATCATCATTGATGTACTGTGGATCATCACTGATGTACTGTGGATCATCACTGATGTACTGTGGATCATCACTGATGTACTATAGATCATCACTGAAGTACTATGGGCCATCACTGGTTTACTATGGATCATCACTGGTGTACTATGGATCATCACTGGTGTACTATGGATCATCACTGATGTACTATGAGCCATCACTGATGTACTATGGATCATCACTGATGTACTATGGACCATCACTGATGTACTATGGGCCATCACTGGTGTACTATGGATCATCACCAGGGATGAGCCGAACACCCCCCTGTTCGGTTCGCACCAGAACCTGCGAACAGACAAAATGTTCGTGTGAACTTTAGAACCCTATTAAATACAATGGACTCGAACGTTCGAAATCTAAAGTGTTAATTATAAAGGCTAATATGCAAGTTATTGTCCTAAAAAGGGTTTTGGGACCCGGGTCCTGCTCCAGGGGACATGTATCAATGCAAAAAAAAGTTTTAAAAACGGCCATTTTTTCGGGAGCAGTGATTTTAATAATGCTTAAAATGAAAAAATAAAAGTGAAATATTCCTTTAAATTTCGTACCTGGGGGGTGTGTATGATATGCATGTGAAGTGGTGCATGTTTCCCGTGCTTAGAACTGTCCCTGCAAAAAATTTCATTTTTGAAAGAAAAAAAGTCATTTAAAACTGACTCGCGGCTATTAATGAATTGTCGGCTCCCGGCAATACATTCAAAAGTCATTGATAAAAAAAAAAAAAAAAGCGTGGGGGTTCCCCAGAATTCAATTACCAGGCCCTTCAGGTCTGGAATGGATATTAAGGGGAACCCCGCCGCAAATTTAAAAAAAAATTGACGTGGGGTTCCCCCAAATATCCATTCCAGGCCCTTCAGATCTGGCATGGATTTTAAGGGGAACTCCACCCCAAATTTAAAAAAAAATGGCGTGGAGTCCCTCCTAAAAATCCATACCAGACCCCTTATCCGAGCACGCAACCTGGCCGGCCGCAGGGGAAAAGGGGGGGCGAGAGAGCGGCCCCTCCTCCCTCCTGAACTGTACCAGGCCACATGCCCTCAACATGGGGAGGATGTCCCCATGTTGATGGGGACAAGGGCCTCATCCCCACAACCCTTGCCCGGTGGTTGTGGGGGTCTGCGGGCGGGGGGCTTATCGGAATCTGGAAGACCCCTTTAACAAAGGGGACCCCCAGATCCCGGCCCCCCCCTATGTGAATTGGTAAGGGTTACATTGTACCCCTACCATTTCACAAAGAAAGCGTAATTTTTTTTTAAAAAAAACACACAAACACCTTGAAAAAGTCCTTTATTTAAAAAAAAAAAAAAAACATTCCAGCGGTGAACTGGTGTACTATGGATCATCACTGGTGTACTATGGGCCATCACTGGTGTACTATGGACCATCCCTGATGTACTGTGGATCATCACTGGTGTACTATGGATCATCACTGATGTACTATGGATCATCACTGATGTACTATGGATCATCACTGGTGTACTATGAGCCATCACAATTTCATTTTGGAATTGTTGCTGTTTATACTTACCAACAATATTTTTGTTTTCGACCGTTCCCACTACCTCCAGGTGCAGGGTGTTGCGATGGGGACCAAGTGTGCCCCGTCGTACGACAATCTGTACCTGGGGGGGTGGGAACGGGAGATTTTTTCTTTGGAATCATTTGAAATGTTTTTTGATAAAGTCTTGATATGGCGACGCTTTATCGATGACATTTTTGTTGTGTGGACTGGCTCCTTAGAGGAACTAACCTCCTTTATGTCTTCATTAGCTGTAAATTCCTTCAATCTCAAATTTACGATGATTTGTGACCAGAATGTGATACATTTTCTGGATATTTCTATTTACTTAAATTCTGATGGCACCTTGGGCTCTTCATTATATAGAAAGCCCTCTTCAGGCAATACCATCTTGCATGCCACAAGTTCTCATCCCAGGACTCTGGTACAAAGTATCCCATACAGTCAGTACTTACGAATTCGAAGAAATTGTAGTAAGGAAGTAGATTTCGAGACGGAGGCTTCTGCCCTCCAATCTCGACTAATTGCTAGAGGGTATAGTCGTTCAACCCTCAAAAAAGCTTACAAACGAGCAAAAAATAAAAATAGGAAAGATCTAATACATCCTAAGAAATCTCAAACTACTGACCAATCGGTACGACTAATTACCAGGTTCTCTGGTGAACATCAGAAAGTAAGAAAAATTATTGAAAAATTCTGGCCCTTGCTAGCAACAGATGAGATTATCTCCAAATATATTAAGCCATTTCCCCAAATTACTTATAGAAAATCTAGGTCTTTAAAAGATCAACTAGTTCATAGCCATCTCCAAATCAAGAGGGTTGAGAGTAGAAAGGGTTCGGCCCCATGTGGTCATTGTGAATTTTGTAGGTTTATATATGATTCTACTGAAATAGTTCTCCCTAATGGAGTCACGTACAGACCAAATTTCTTTAGCAATTGCCAGTCAATTGGCGTTATTTATTTGATGATCTGTGATTGTAAGGCCTTTTATGTTGGTAAAACAAAGAGGCCTTTCTTTCACAGAATGAGAGACCATGTATCTCTCATTCAAAAGAAAAAAATGGAGACCCCTATTAGTAGACATAGTGGTCTTTTCCACTCCTTTGATTTGTCAAAGATTAAATTCTTTGCTTTAGAATACATACCTCTTAATGAAAGAGGTGGGGATGTGGACAAAAATCTCCTACAACGAGAAACCAGATGGATACATACCTTGAGAGCTACTATGTATCCCGGGTTAAATGAGTCCATCAGTTTCAAACCCTTTTTGTAGGATAAAAATAGTTATGCTGTATTTGTAGACTCTGCCCAAAACAAATACAATTTTGTTTTGTTATCTTATTTTTGTTTATTAAATTTGTCCTTATGTACAGGTGACTGAATGTACCATTTCTATATTCCATAGGGGCTCCCTTTAATTATTGATAATCTACATTATATGTAATTGATTTCAATGGAGTTTACCACATTTTTTTAGGGTGGCGTTTCCCCTTTCTTTTGGGGGGGATTTGGTGATCATATGGGCGCCCAGGGCGTTTCTCTTTGTTCTCCTTTGGGAGACAATGTGAGCGCCATCTGACCAAGCCCACCGGATATCCTGGCCCTCTTCTTCTAACATCGTATTGTGCCATTTCTGCCGTGATTTTAAAGGGAAGTCTGCCCTTTTCTATACTTTAGGCATTTTTTTCCCCTTCCGGATCCATCTTATGGTGCGTCCAGCTCGTCTGGATGTTTTCTCCTGAGGAGCGGGGTGGCGCTTCCGGCAGACGTCTCCGGTTTTCAGTGGTGGAATCATCACTTCCGGGTCGGATCTGACGATGGGCGGATGTCGGAACTGACGTGCCCGCTCCGCCCATTGATTTGGCGCCATTGTGCGTCCAATGGGAAGGGGGAGGGGGGTATATAGTCCGGATTGCAGCCTTGCAAATCAGTAGCATGACCAACATCCTGGGGAGAAGACGTTCTTAGATATCAGTCAAAGGTAAATTACTTAGGCACTAGATTTCTTTACGGGCAACATTGGTTTTTATCCTGTTGTCTGGTTTACTTGGTCTTTAATCTAAAATGGTTTTTATATTTTTTATATATATTTTTTCAGTAAACTGATTGATCGGTTTTGTAAAACAAGTTTTTCGGCAGAGATGCCCTAATGTGGACACACTTTATCCAATTGGATTAACCAGGTATATATCAGCTAGCAAGTATATGGCTAAAATTCTGATTACCAACTAGAGTGGATTATTATGTATTTATAGTAATTTCCACTAATTCTTTTTCCTTTAGAGTGGACACTGATTGGGGTACTTTGGAGATATTACCCCCCTTTTTGCCTATTCTAATATTTTTTACTATCAACAAGCCATAAACAGGTAAATACTGATGGGGTATGTGCCGTATAATTAGATGGAGACGTCTTTACTCTTATATATAGATTGTTATTTGACTTCATTAGATTTTTCTTTGTAATTTCCCCCAGATGGCCCTCTGTTCCTGTGCTAGTAATATCCGGGTGGTTATCTGTGCCAGTATTTCTCCCCCTCTATGATACACCATATGATCCCCTCCTTACGGGCTCCCCCGTGTGGGATAGCTCATTGGCTATCTGGTCATTCTTCCTTTTAGATTGTACCATCAAAATTTACAGGTAATGTACTCACAACTGATATTAATAAGGTCATTTATACCTTGAATAAATGTATCTAATTTTGAGATGAACTTTTGAGCAACCATTGGGCTGGTTATGGTTTTCAGTTATCCTTTTTTTTTTTAAATATACAAAAATATTCTGTTTTGTAATTTTGAGTTAGAATTTTGAGTAAATATTATTATGTATTTATTTTCCTATTTTTGTTTCCAGTATTTGCATGACAAACTCCTGAGGAAGCCTAAAAAATGGCGAAACATGTAGAGAATTTTGTCTGTATGCACTTTGGAAACTCTATTATGTTTATTTTGATGGTTCATGCATATTTGTACATATGATTTTTCATATATATTTTTTGTAATAAAATTATATTTTTATATTGAATATTGTGTAGTTGTTGCACCTTAAAAGTCCCAATACCTTCATATTTTTATATAGCTTCTTAATGAAGGGATGTGGTGCCTATGAGATACAGGTGACAGGTATTATTTTCAAATTCTCCTTGGGCCATCACTGGTGTACTATGGATCATCACTGATGTACTATGGATCACCACTGATGTACTGTGGACCATCCCTGATGTACTGTGGATCATCACTGATGTATTGTGGATCATCACTGATGTACTGTGGATCATCACTGATGTACTGTGGATCATAACTCGTGTACTATAGATCATCACTCGTGTACTATGGGCCATCACTGGTGTACTATGGATCATCACTGATGTACTATGGGCCATCACTGGTGTACTATGGATCATCACTGATGTACTATGGATCATCACTGATGTACTATGGATCATCACTGATGTACTATGGATCATCACTGATGTACTATGGATCATCACTGATGTACTATGGATCATCACTGATGTACTATGGATCATCACTGATGTACTATGGATCATCACTGATGTACTGTGGATCATCACTGATGTACTATGGATCATCACTGATGTACTATAGATCATCACTGATGTACTATAGATCATCACTGATGTACTATAGTTCATCACTGATGTACTATGGGCCACGACTGATGTACTATGGATCATCACTGATGTACTATGGATCATCACTGATGTACTGTGGATCATCACTGATGTACTGTGGATCATCACTGATGTACTGTGGATCATCACTGATGTACTGTGGATCATCACTGATGTACTGTGGATCATCACTGATGTACTGTGGATCATCACTGATGTACTGTGGATCATCACTGATGCACTGTGGATCATCACTGATGTACTGTGGATCATCACTGATATACTGTGGATCATCACTGATGCACCGTGGATCATCACAGAAGTAATATGGGCCATCACTGGTGTACTATGGATCATCATTGATGTATTATGGATCATCACTGATGTACTATGGATCATCACTGATGTACTATGGATCATCACTGATGTACTATGAGCCATCACTGATGTACTATGAGCCATCACTGATGTACTATGGATCATCACTGGTGTACTATGGATCATCACTGATGTACTATGAGCCATCACTGATGTACTATGAGCCATCACTGATGTACTATGGATCATCACTGATGTACCGAGGATCAGCACTGATGTACCGTGGATCATCACTGATGTACCGTGGATCATCACTGATGTAACGTGGATCATCACTGATGTACCGTGGATCATCACTGATGTACCGAGGATCATCACTGATGTACCGAGGATCATCACTGATGTACCGAGGATCATCACTGATGTACCGAGGATCATCACTGATGTAATGTGGATCATCACTGATGTACTGTGGATCATCACTGATGTACTGTGGATCATCACTGATGTACTGTGGATCATCACTGATGTGCTATGGATCATCACTGATGTGCTATGGATCATCACTGATGTACTATGGATCATCACTGATGTACCGTGGAACATCACTGAAGTACTGTGGATCATCACTGATGTACTATGGATCATCACTGATGTACTATGGATCATCACTGATGTACTATGGATCATCACTGATGTACTATGAGCCATCACTGGTGTACTATGAGCCATCACTGGTGTACTATGGGCCATCACTGGTGTACTATGGATCATCACTGGTGTACTATGGACCATCACTGATGTACTGTGGATCATCACTGGTGTACTGTGGATCATCACTGGTGTACTGTGGACCATCACTGGTGTACTGTGGACCATCACTGGTGTACTGTGGATCATCACTGGTGTACTATGGATCATCCCTGGTGTACTATGGATCATCACTGGTGTACTATGGATCATCCCTGGTGTACTATGGATCATCACATGGATAAAAACACTTAATTTCAATAAAGCAAATTTTCCAAGGATGAGGGCTGCTCTCCAGGACTTAGACTGGGAGAGAATATTGGCATCAATGGGCACAGAACAGAAATGGGAATTCTTCAAAAAGACTGTTTGTGAACTCACTGCAAAGCATATTCCCATGGGCAATAAGTTTAAAAGGCTAAAAATAAAACCTATGTGGCTCACAGTTAAAGTTAAAAAAGCTATAAACAATAAGAAAAGCGCTTTTAAAAAATATAAAAATGAAGGAACACTAGCGTCGTTTAAATGTTACAAAGAATATAACAGGATATGTAAAAAGGAAATCAAGGATGCAAAAATTCAAAACGAACGACAGATTGCAAAAGATAGTAGGACAAACCCCAAAAAATTCTTCAAATATAATAATAGTAAAAAGGTCAAGTCTGAGCATGTTGGCCCTTTACAAAATAATCTAGAGTGGGTGACTGGGGACAAAGAGAAGGCTAATTTATTAAATACTTTCTTCAGCTCTGTGTATACAATGGAGCATGGGGGAGTTCATGTCCATAATGGGGGTGGTAGTGACACAGCCCCAAATCCACAATGGCTCAAAAGTGATATGGTCCAGAAATATTTAGACAGAATAAAGGTGGATAAAGCACCTGGACCAGATGGCATACACCCACGGATCCTAAAAGAATTGAGCTCTGTAATTTCAAAGCCATTGTATCTCATTTTTAGGGACTCATTAATGACAGGAATAGTACCACTGGATTGGCGCAGGGCCAATGTGGTGCCTATATTTAAAAAGGGAACAAAGTCTTTACCAAGTAACTATAGACCTGTTAGTTTAACTTCCATAGTTGGGAAGATACTGGAGAGATTAATAAAAGACCACATAGATGAGTTCTTGCTGGAAAAAAACTATTTAAGCAACAGACAGCATGGATTCATGAAAGACAGAAGTTGTCAGACAAACCTGATTTCTTTTTATGAAGAGGTAAGTAAAACCTTGGACAGAGGCGTGGCTGTGGACGTGGTATACTTGGATTTTGCAAAAGCGTTTGATACAGTTCCCCACACACGGCTCATGTGTAAGGTAAAGTCTACAGGATTGGAAATATCAGTTTGTAAATGGATAGAAAACTGGCTAAAAGACAGAATTCAGAGAGTAGTAGTTAATGATTCTTACTCTGAATGGTCTAAGGTAGGGATGAGCTTCGTGTTCGAGTCAAACATATGTTCGACTCGAACATCGGCTGTTCGATCGTTCGACGAAGATCGAACGATTTGGGCCATTCGCGCCTAATTCGAGTGACGCGAACGGCCCACAATGCACTACGCCATCGCAGTGTCATCCAGGCGCTGTGATTGGCCAAGCATGCACTGTGACCCCGCATGCTTGGCCAATCACAGCGCCGGCAGAGAGGAGAGCAATGGTTGGCCACAGGCAGGATGCCTGTGGCCAATTATTGCTGAGGGGGTTTAGTACACGCCCCACACTATAAAAGGCCGCCAGCGCGGCGGCCTTGTGTAGTGTGTTCCGGAGCAGGGAAAGAGAAGCATAGGCAGGGACAGTGTCATTTTTTTCCTTTACTAATCCTGGATTCCTTGTGTTTAGGGACAGAGAAGGATAGGTAGGGAGAGTGTCAGTGTGTCATTCTGTGCAAAACCTTGTTTGTAGGGACAGAGAAGGACAGTGAGGGAAAGTGACAGTGTGCTATTCTGTGCTAAACCTTGTTTGTAGGGACAGAGAAGGACAGTGAGGGAAAGTGTCAGTGTGCTATTCTGTGCTAATCCTTGTTTGTAGGGACAGAGAAGGACACTCGTGGAAACTATCAGTGTGCTATTCTGTGCTAATCCTTGTTTGTAGGGACAGAGAAGGACAGTGAGGGAAAGTTTCAGTGTGCTATTCTGTCCTAAACCAATCTTGCTGAACCATATTTGAAATCCTTGAGTTTAGGGACAGAGAAGGACACTCGTGGAAACTATCAGTGTGCTATTCTGTGCTAAATCTTGCTTGTAGGGACAGAGAAGGACAGTGAGGGAAAGTGTCAGTGTGCTATTCTGTCCTAAACCAATCTTGCTGAACCATATTTGAAATCCTTGAGTTTAGGGACAGAGAAGGACACTCGTGGAAACTATCAGTGTGCTATTCTGTGCTAAATCTTGTTTGTAGGGACAGAGAAGGACAGTGAGGGAAAGTGTCAGTGTGCTATTCTGTCCTAAACCAATCTTGCTGAACCATATTTGAAATCCTTGAGTTTAGGGACAGAGAAGGACACTCGTGGAAACTATCAGTGTGCTATTCTGTGCTAAATCTTGCTTGTAGGGACAGAGAAGAACAGTGAGGGAAAGTGTCAGTGTGCTATTCTGTCCTAAACCAATCTTGCTGAACCATACTTGAAATCCTTGAGTTTAGGGACAGAGAAGGACACTCGTGGAAACTATCAGTGTGCTATTCTGTGCTAAATCTTGTTTGTAGGGACAGAGAAGGACAGTGAGGGAAAGTGTCAGTGTGCTATTCTGTCCTAAACCAATCTTGCTGAACCATATTTGAAATCCTTGAGTTTAGGGACAGAGAAGGACACTCGTGGAAACTATCAGTGTGCTATTCTGTGCTAAATCTTGCTTGTAGGGACAGAGAAGGACAGTGAGGGAAAGTGTCAGTGTGCTATTCTGTCCTAAACCAATCTTGCTGAACCATATTTGAAATCCTTGAGTTTAGGGACAGAGAAGGACACTCGTGGAAACTATCAGTGTGCTATTCTGTGCTAAATCTTGCTTGTAGGGACAGAGAAGAACAGTGAGGGAAAGTGTCAGAGTGCTATTCTGTCCTAAACCAATCTTGCTGAACCATATTTGAAATCCTTGAGTTTAGGGACAGAGAAGGACACTCGTGGAAACTATCAGTGTGCTATTCTGTGCTAAATCTTGTTTGTAGGGACAGAGAAGGACAGTGAGGGAAAGTGTCAGTGTGCTATTCTGTCCTAAACCAATCTTGCTGAACCATATTTGAAATCCTTGAGTTTAGGGACAGAGAAGGACACTCGTGGAAACTATCAGTGTGCTATTCTGTGCTAAATCTTTTTTGTAGGGACAGAGAAGGACAGTGAGGGAAAGTGTCAGTGTGCTATTCTGTCCTAAACCAATCTTGCTGAACCATATTTGAAATCCTTGAGTTTAGGGACAGAGAAGGACACTCGTGGAAACTATCAGTGTGCTATTCTGTGCTAAATCTTGTTTGTAGGGACAGAGAAGGACAGTGAGGGAAAGTGTCAGTGTGCTATTCTGTCCTAAACCAATCTTGCTGAACCATATTTGAAATCCTTGAGTTTAGGGACAGAGAAGGACACTCGTGGAAACTATCAGTGTGCTATTCTGTGCTAAATCTTGTTTGTAGGGACAGAGAAGGACAGTGAGGGAAAGTGTCAGTGTGCTATTCTGTCCTAAACCAATCTTGCTGAACCATATTTGAAATCCTTGAGTTTAGGGACAGAGAAGGACACTCGTGGAAACTATCAGTGTGCTATTCTGTGCTAAATCTTGTTTGTAGGGACAGAGAAGGACAGTGAGGGAAAGTGTCAGTGTGCTATTCTGTCCTAAACCAATCTTGCTGAACCATATTTGAAATCCTTGAGTTTAGGGACAGAGAGGTACAGTGAGTGAAACTGACAGTGTGCTATTCTGTTCTAAACCAATTTTGCTGTTCCATATTTCAAATCCTTGAGTTTAGGAACAGAGAAGGATAGGCAGGGGACAGTGTCAGTGTCATTGTTGCTAAGCCTCCTGCACAGTATACACCTGAAGGTAGCCCTTATTGCTATTTTTCCCATCTCCCTGCAGGCCATCCATTAAAATGTCTGGAAGGCAAACAAGGAGAGGCAGACAGTCAGGAGGCAAAAAAGAGGGCAAGCAGGCTCTGTGTCTGGGGGCAACAGTGCTGGTCGTGGACACGGTGCATTGTCATCAGCACATGGCCATGGGACACGCTTGTCCTTCTTTTCGGCAGCTGGACATGTTGAGCCACATCATGCCGAAGACTTGGTAGAGTGGATGACCAAGCCCACCTCATCCTCCTCATCCTCTCTCACCCAGGCTCAGGGTACTGGCAAAGCAGCTGCCAAAGTGTCCTCTTCTCTGGTATCAATGTCATCATTAGTCACTCCTTCCCTAGACCCACCATGTCCTCCTCCTGAGGAGTCCCCCGAACTGTTTGAGCACAGTGTTGGGTACATGCTCCAGGAGGATGCCCAGCGTTTCGAAGGATCTGATGATGATACCCAGCTAGAGGAAGGCAGTAGCGTGAGAGCAGAGAGAGGGGATGCTCAAGAAGGACACCAATCTGGCAGTCATGCTCCAGCAGCTGCAGCATACTGCCAGATTGGCTCCAGTGATGAGGAGGGAGGGGATGATGAGGTCACTGACTCCACGTGGGTGCCTAATAGGAGAGAGGAGGAGGAGGAGGATGAGGAGGAGGCACATCTCCAATGAGGCAGGATGCCCTTGAGTGGCCAGCGTATGGGCAGCACACCGACGGAATCACACCGCAGAGCTCCGCCTGTGCAGGGCGCTGCCTCTGCCCGTCATTCAAAAGGTTCTTTGGTGTGGGCCTTTTTTGAGGCGAGTGCATCAGATCGCACAGCTGCAGTTTGCAACATATGTCTCAAGCGTATATCGCGTGGCCAAAACATCAACCGCTTGGGCACCACATGCTTGATCAGACATATGTTGACCTGCCATGCAGCTCGTTGGCAAGCCTACCTTAAAGACCCACACCAAAGAACAAAGCGGACCTCTCCTTGCACCGCATCAGCTGGGATCTACAAACCCACTATACCTTCAGTCCTCTCTGAAACCTGCACTGAGAGGAATGAAGGTGTAGAATTATGTGTGTCACAGCCAAGTACTTGCGGCCACTCTGCTAGCAGTACACCGACGTCCGATTCTAGCAGGCAAATTTCCCTGCCCCAGCTGCTGGACCGTCGAAAGAAGTTCACTCCCAGCCATCCACATGCCCAGCGGTTGAATGCTAGCTTGGCTAAATTGCTAGCGCTTCAACTGCTGCCTTTTCAGTTGGTAGACTCGGCCCCCTTCCGTGAGTTTGTGCAATGTGCGGTTCCTCAGTGGCAGGTTCCCAAACGCCACTTTTTCTCACGGAAGGCGATTCCGGCTCTCTACAGGCATGTGGAAGGCAATGTCTTGGCCTCGCTGGACAGGGCGGTCAGTGGTAAGGTGCATATTACCGCTGACTCATGGTCCAGCAGGCATGGACAGGGACGTTACCTTTCTTTCACGGCCCATTGGGTCACTCTTTTGGCAGCTGGGAAGGACGCAGGACAAGGTGCAGTAGTGTTGGAGGTTGCTCCACCGCCACGCCTCCAAAATGCTACTACTGGTTGTGACACACCTCTCTCCTCCACCCCCTCCTCCTCTTCTTCCTCCATGGCCTCTTCCTGTGGTTTGTCCTCGGAACCAGCGGTGCTCCGTAGGCGTTCAAGGGGCTACGCAAGTACGCAGGCAAAAAGATGCCATGCCGTGCTTGCGCTGGTGTGTTTGGGGGACAGGAGCCACACTGGGGCAGAGGTCCTGTCTGCTCTGCAGGGGCAGGCCGAGAGGTGGTTGACGCCACGCCAGCTTAAGCCAGGAATGGTGGTTTGCGACAATGGCACCAACCTCCTCTCCGCCCTCCGACAGGGACAACTGACCCATGTGCCCTGTATGGCTCACATCCTTAACCTGGTGGGCAGGTACCCAGGCTTACAGGATGTCCTAAGGCAGGCCATGAAAGTCTGTGTGCATTTCCACAGATCTTATAATGCCAGTGCTCGCCTGGCTGAGCTGCAAAAGGAGTTGAACCTGCCCAAGAACCGCCTTATATGTGACATGCCCACCAGGTGGAACTCAACGTTGGCCATGCTGCAGCGGCTGCACACGCAGCAGAGGGCCATTAATGAGTACCTGTGCGACTACGGCACCAGGACAGGGTCAGGGGAGCTCAGGTTTTTTTCACCACGCCAGTGGGGCATGATCAGGGATGCATGCACTGTCCTGGCACCATTTGAGGAGGCCACGAGGATGGTGAGCAGTGACAGTGCATGCATCAGTGACACTGTACCTCTTGTCCATCTGTTGGAGCACACGCTGCGTGGAATAATGGACAGGGCACTTGAGGCAGAACAGAGGCAGGAAGAGGAGGACTTCCTTGCCTCTCAAGGCCCCCTTTACCCAGACAGTGTTCCTTCTGTCCCACCCATCGCACAGGAGGAGGAGGAGGAGGAGGATTGTGTCAGCATGGAGGTGGAGGCTGGCACTCAGCATCATCAGCAGCAGTCTTTTAGGGATGATTTACAGTCCCAAGAAACCAGTGGACTTGTACGTGGCTGGGAGGAGGTGGCTGTGGATCAAGTCGTCCTTAGTGACCAAGAGGACTCCGGACTGAATGCCTCAGCTAACCTACGCTGCATGGCCTCCCTGATCCTGCAAAGTCTGCGGAAGGATCCTCGTATTCTTCGGATCAAGGAGAGGGACCATTACTGGCTGGCCACTCTCCTTGATCCACGGTACAAGGGTAAGGTTGCTGACCTTATGTTACCGTCGCAGAGGGAGCAGAGGATGAGACAACTCCGGGAGGCCTTGCAGAAAGATCTCTGCAACGCGTTCCCAGAGACTGGGAGGTTACAAACTCCTGGTCCTGGACAACGAGTTGCTGAGGCTTCAGGCAGTCAAAGAAGGAGCGGTGGGGAAGGTGGCCGTCTGACCGATGCGTTCAGACAATTCTTTAGTCCGCAGCCCCAAAGTATGATCGGTTCCAGCAACCATCGCCAGCGTCTGATATACATGGTGCAGGAATACCTAGGGGCAAGGTCAGACTTGGACACCTTCCCCACCGAAAATCCTCTGGCTTACTGGGTCTTGAGGATGGATCACTGGCCAGAGCTTGCACAGTATGCAATTGAGCTACTGGCCTGTCCTGCATCCAGCGTTCTTTCAGAACGCACATTCAGTGCTGCTGGAGGATTTGTCACGGATCACAGGGTGCGCCTGTCCACCGACTCGGTTGATCGACTGACTTTCATCAAGATGAACCAGTCTTGGATCACCACCAGCTACCACACACCTGATGCTGATATAACAGACTAATTGATTTTAAAATGTTACATCCCTTCAAGACTGATGCTGATGCTGAGTTCCTGTGCTGTTATGTTGACTAGCTATCCTCCTCCTCCTCCTCAATGATCCGATTAATGATGATAGCTTGGAAGATCATTTTGGTTTATGGGTGCCGCCACCAGTGGCTAAGGCCCAATTTTTCAGCCCCTGTTTAACAGGGGCGTGTAATTACAATTTTTGATGCAATACTTTGCAACAGGCCTCATTGCTGTGCTCCAAGTACAGTATCTGTGAGGAGTTGCAGTGTTGTGCCACCAGTGCCTAAGGCCCAATTTTTCAGCCCCTGTTCAACAGGGGCATGCAATTATAATTATTGATCTAATAATTCACAGCAGGGCCCATTGCTGCGCCCACCAAGAGTAACTGTCAGGCCTTACAGTGTTGTGTCAACACCACCACCACCACCACCACCACCACCAAAGGCCCAATTTTTCAGCCCCTGTTCAACAGGGGCATGCAATTGTAATTATTGATCTAATAATTCACAGCAGGGCCCATTGCTGCGCCCACCAAGAGTAACTGTCAGGCCTTACAGTGTTGTGGCACCAGCACCACCATCAAAGGCCCAATTTTTACTACCACTGTTCAACAATTATATGTTATTACAATTCCTGATATAATAGTTGACAGCAGGGCGTTCCAGCACCCACCAAGAGTAACTGTGAGTGCTTACACTGTTGTGCCAACACCAACACCTAAGGGGCCAATTTCTGCAGAGTATATACGGCAGGTCCCTACTTTCAAACATCCAACTTACAAACGACTACTACTTGCAAACGGAAGAAGACAACAGGAAGTGAGAGGAAATCTACCCCTTGGAAGGAAAATTCTCTCCTGTAAGAATTAATATGGGAGAAAGGTGTCTCCTCTCTACTGATGCTTTATCACCAATCCTTGTTTCAATAAAAACACCACATTTCAAAAACAGTTGTCATTGGGACGCAAAGTGAGGTGAAATGTTCTGAACAGACAACAAAACAAATGTTACAGGGGTGATAACCCTTCCCTATGTTTTCCAAAAAGCTTAAAAATAGGTATTTGGGCTGGAGCTACACTTAAACAATGTAGCTGTTCAAAATTACAAACAGATTCTACATAAGAACAAACCTACAGTCCCTGTCTTGTATGCACCGCCTGTATACGGCTGTTCAGAGTATATAGGGCCTTTTTTATTTTGTGTGCGGGGTTCCCCTTAATATCCATACAAGACCCAAAGGGGCTGGTAATGGGCTGGGGTAAGGGGGGGGGGGTGATGGGGTAGCTATGCCATTTTTCTTAAAGATTTTCATCCATATTACCGGGACCAGACATTACATTAAAGCCGCAAGCAGTTTTAAATGGCTTTTTTTTTCCTTTAGAAATGTAATTTTGTGCAGGGACAGTTCTAAACACGGGAAACACGTGGCACTTCACAGGCATACTTTAGACACCCCTCAGGTACAATATTTAAAGGAATATTTGACTTTTTTTTTCACTTTATGCATCATTAAAATGACTGCTCCCGAAAAACGGCCGTTTTTAAAACTTCTTTTTGCATTGATACATGTCCCCTGGTGCAGAACCCGGGTTCCCAAACTCTGTTTAGGACAATAACATGGATAATAGTCGTTATAATTAGCACTTTAGAATTCGAACGTTCGCATCCATTGTATTTAATAGGGTTCTAATGTTCGTGCGAACTTTCGGTCCGTTCGCGGGTTCTGGTGCGAACCGAACCCGGGGGTGTTCGGCTCATCACTACTCTAAGGTTATCAGTGGTGTACCCCAAGGTTCAGTGCTGGGACCCTTACTTTTTAATATCTTTATAAATGATATTGGGTCTGAGATCAAAAGTAACATTTCTGTCTTTGCAGATGACACCAAGCTATGCAGTGGAATAACGTCCTTACAAGATGTCTCCAATTTACAAGCCGACCTCGATGCCCTGTCTAATTGGGCGACTATGTGGCAGATGAGGTTTAATGTTGATAAATGTAAAGTTATGCACTTGGGGGCTAAGAATATGAATGCATCATACATACTAGGGGGAATACAACTGGGGGGATCCGTAGTGGAGAAGGATCTGGGGGTTTTGGTAGATCATAAGCTCAATAATGGCATGCAATGCCAAGCTGTGGTTTCCAAAGCCAGCAAAGTCCTTTCTTGTATTGAGAGGTATGGACTCCAGAGAGAGAGACATCATTTTGCCCCTGTACAAATCATTAGTAAGGCCTCATCTGGAATACGCAGTTCAGTTTTGGGCACCAGTTCTCAAAAAGCATATCGGGGAACTGGAGAAAGTGCAGAGAAGGGCAACCAAACTGATAAGAGGCATGGAGGAGCTCAGCTATGAAGAAAGATTAGAGGAACTGAATTTATTCACTCTTGAGAAGAGGAGAATAAGGGGGGATATGATTAACATGTACAAATATATAAGGGGTCCATATAGTGAACTTGGTGATGAGTTATTCACTTTATGGTCAACACAGAGAACAAGGGGGCACTCTTTACGTCTAGAAGAAAAAAGATTTCATCTCCAAATGCGGAAAGGTTTCTTCACAGTAAGAGCTGTGAAAATGTGGAACAGACTCCCTGCAGAGGTGGTTCTGGCCAGCTCAGTAGATTGCTTTAAGAAAGGCCTGGATACTTTCCTAAATGTACATAATATAACTGAGTACTAACAGTTCTAGGTAAAGTTGATCCAGGGTAAATCCGATTGCCTCTCGGGGGATCAGGAAGGATTTTTTTCCCCTGCTGTAGCAAATTGGATCATGCTCTGCTGGGGTTTTTTGCCTTTCTCTGGATCAACTGTGGGTATAGAATTGGGTATATGGGATTGCACAATATTTTTTTTCTTTTTTATTTTAGTTATTTTTTTATGGTTGAACTGGATGGACTTTGTCTTTTTTCAACCTGACTAACTATGTAACTATGTAATCACTGGTGTACTGTGGATCATTACTGATGTACTGTGGATCATCACTGAAGTACTATGGGCCATCACTGGTGTACTATGGATCATCACTGATGTACCGTGGATCATCACTGAAGTACTGTGGGCCATCACTGGTGTACTATGGATCATCACTGGTGTACTATGGATCATCACTGATGTACTGTGGATCATCACTGATGTACTGTGGAACATCCCTGATGTACTGTGGATCATCACTGATGTACTGTGGATCATCACTCATGTACTATAGATCATCACTCATGTACTATAGATCATCACTCATGTACTATGGGCCATCACTGATGTACTGTGGGCCATCACTGATGTACTGTGGGCCATCACTGATGTACTGTGGGCCATCACTGATGTACTGTGGGCCATCACTGATGTACTGTGGGCCATCACTGGTGTACTGTGGATCATCACTGGTGTACTGTGGATCATCACTGATGTACTATGGATCATCACTGATGTACTATGGATCATCACTGATGTACTGTGGATCATCACTGATGTACTATGGATCATCACTGATGTACTGTGGCTCATCACTGATGTACTGTGGATCATCACTGATGTACTGTGGATCATCACTGATGTACTGTGGATCATCACTGATGTACTGTGGATCATCCCTGATGTACTGTGGACCATCCCTGATGTACTGTGGACCATCCCTGATGTACTGTGGATCATCACTGATGTACTGTGGATCATCACTGATGTACTGTGGATCATCACTGATGTACTGTGGATCATCACTGATGTACTGTGGATCATCACTGATGTACTGTGGATCATCACTGATGTACTGTGGATCATCACTGATGTACTATAGATCATCACTGATGTACTATAGATCATCACTGAAGTACTATGGGCCATCACTGGTGTACTATGGATCATCATTGATGTATTATGGATCATCACTGATGTACTATGGATCATCACTGATGTACTATGGATCATCACTGATGTACTATGGATCATCACTGATGTACTATGGATCATCACTGATGTACTATGGATCATCACTGATGTACTATGGATCATCACTGATGTACTATGGATCATCACTGATGTACTATGAGCCATCACTGATGTACTATGGATCATCACTGGTGTACTATGAGCCATCACTGATGTACTATGAGCCATCACTGATGTACTATGAGCCATCACTGATGTACTATGGATCATCACTGGTGTACTATGGGCCATCACTGGTGTACTATGGGCCATCACTGGTGTACTATGGGCCATCACTGGTGTACTATGGATCATCACTGGTGTACTATGGATCATCACTGATGTACCGTGGATCATCACTGATGTATTGTGGATCATCACTGATGTACTGTGGATCATCACTGGTGTACTATGGATCATCACTGATGTACTATGGATCATCACTGATGTACTGTGGATCATCACTGATGTACTATGGATCATCACTGATGTACTATGGATCATCACTGATGTACTATGGATCATCACTGATGTACTATGGATCATCACTGATGTACTATGGATCATCACTGATGTACTATGGATCATCACTGATGTACTATGGATCATCACTGATGTACTATGGACCATCACTGATGTACTATGGGCCATCAAAGGTGTACTATGGGCCATCACTGATGTACTGTGGATCATCATTGATGTACTATAGATCATCACTGATGTACTATGAGCCATCACAGGTGTACTATGGGCCATCACTTATGTACTATGGATCATCACTGGTGTACTATGGATCATCACTGATGTACTGTGGACCATCACTGATGTACTGTGGATCATCACTGATGTACTATAGATCATCACTGAAGTACTATGGGCCATCACTGGTGTACTATGGATCATTACTGGTGTACTATGGATTATCACTGATGTACTATGGATCATCACTGATGTACTATGAGCCATCACTGATGTACTATGGATCATCACTGATGTACTATGGATCATCACTGATGTACTATGAGCCATCACTGGTGTACTGTGGATCATGACTGATGTACTGTGGACCATCCCTGGTGGACTGTGGACCATCCCTGATGTACTGTGGATCATCACTGATGTACCGTGGATCATCACTGATGTACTGAGGATCATAACTGATGTACTGTGGATCATCACTGATGTACTGTGGATCATCACTGATGTACTGTGGATCATCACTGATGTACTGTGGATCATCACTGATGTACTGTGGATCATCACTGATGTACTATAGATCATCACTGAAGTACTATGGGCCATCACTGGTGTACTATGGATCATTACTGGTGTACTATGGATTATCACTGATGTACTATGGATCATCACTGATGTACTATGAGCCATCACTGATGTACTATGGATCATCACTGATGTACTATGGATCATCACTGATGTACTATGAGCCATCACTGGTGTACTATGGATCATGACTGATGTACTGTGGACCATCCCTGGTGGACTGTGGACCATCCCTGATGTACTGTGGATCATCACTGATGTACCGTGGATCATCACTGATGTACTGAGGATCATAACTGATGTACTGTGGATCATCACTGATGTACTGTGGATCATCACTGATGTACTGTGGATCATCACTGATGTACTGTGGATCATCACTGATGTACTGTGGATCATCACTGATGTACTATAGATCATCACTGAAGTACTATGGGCCATCACTGAAGTACTATGGGCCATCACTGGTGTACTATGGATTATCACTGATGTACTATGGATCATCACTGATGTACTATGGATCATCACTGATGTACTATGGATCATCACTGATGTTCTATGGATCATCACTGATGTACTATGGATCATCACTGATGTACTATGGATCATCACTGATGTACTATGGATCATCACTAATGTACTGAGGATCATCACTGATGTACTATGAGCCATCACTGATGTACTATGGATCATCACTGGTGTACTATGGATCATCACTGATGTACTGTGGACCATCCCTGATGTACTGTGGGCCATCCCTGATGTACTGTGGACCATCCCTGATGTACTGTGGATCATCACTGATGTACTGTGGATCATCACTGATGTACTATGGATCATCACTGATGTACTATGGATCATCACTGATGTACTATGAGCCATCACTGATGTACTATGAGCCATCACTGATGTACTATGAGCCATCACTGATGTACTATGGATCATCACTGGTGTACTATGGATCATCACTGATGTACTATGAGCCATCACTGATGTACTATGAGCCATCACTGATGTACTATGGGCCATCCCTAGTGTACTGTGGATCATCACTGATGTACTATGGGACATCACTGGTGTACTATGGGCCATCACTGGTGTACTATGGGTCATCAATGGTGTACTATGGGACATCACTGGTGTACTATGGGCCATCACTGGTGTACTATGGGCCATCACTGGTGTACTATGGATCATCAATGGTGTACTATGGGCCATCACTGATGTACTATGAGCCATCACTGATGTACTATGGATCATCACTGATGTACTATGGATCATCACTGATGTACTATGAGCCATCACTGATGTACTATGGGCCATCCCTAGTGTACTGTGGATCATCACTGATGTACTATGGGACATCACTGGTGTACTATGGGACATCACTGGTGTACTATGGGCCATCACTGGTGTACTATGGGCCATCACTGGTGTACTATGGATCATCAATGGTGTACTATGGGCCATCACTGGTGTACTATGGGCCATCACTGGTGTACTATGGGCCATCACTGGTGTACTATGGATCATCACTGATGTAATATGGATCATCACTGGTGTACTATGGATCATCACTGATGTAATATGGATCATCACTGGTGTACTATGGATCATCACTGGTGTACTATGGATCATCACTGATGTACTATGGATCATCACTGATGTACTATGGATCATCCCTGATGTACTGTGGACCATCCCTGATGTACTGTGGACCATCCCTGATGTACTGTGGACCATCCCTGATGTACTGTGGACCATCCCTGATGTACTGTGGACCATCCCTGATGTACTGTGGATCATCACTGATGTACTGTGGATCATCACTGATGTACTGTGGATCATCACTGATGTACTGTGGATCATCACTGATGTACTGTGGATCATCACTGATGTACTATAGATCATCACTGATGTACTATAGATCATCACTGAAGTACTATGGGCCATCACTGGTGTACTATGGATCATCATTGATGTATTATGGATCATCACTGATGTACTATGGATCATCACTGATGTACTATGGATCATCACTGATGTACTATGGATCATCACTGATGTACTATGGATCATCACTGATGTACTATGGATCATCACTGATGTACTATGGATCATCACTGATGTACTATGGATCATCACTGATGTACTATGAGCCATCACTGATGTACTATGGATCATCACTGGTGTACTATGAGCCATCACTGATGTACTATGAGCCATCACTGATGTACTATGAGCCATCACTGATGTACTATGGATCATCACTGGTGTACTATGGGCCATCACTGGTGTACTATGGGCCATCACTGGTGTACTATGGGCCATCACTGGTGTACTATGGATCATCACTGGTGTACTATGGATCATCACTGATGTACCGTGGATCATCACTGATGTATTGTGGATCATCACTGATGTACTGTGGATCATCACTGGTGTACTATGGATCATCACTGATGTACTATGGATCATCACTGATGTACTGTGGATCATCACTGATGTACTATGGATCATCACTGATGTACTATGGATCATCACTGATGTACTATGGATCATCACTGATGTACTATGGATCATCACTGATGTACTATGGATCATCACTGATGTACTATGGATCATCACTGATGTACTATGGATCATCACTGATGTACTATGGACCATCACTGATGTACTATGGGCCATCAAAGGTGTACTATGGGCCATCACTGATGTACTGTGGATCATCATTGATGTACTATAGATCATCACTGATGTACTCTGAGCCATCACAGGTGTACTATGGGCCATCACTTATGTACTATGGATCATCACTGGTGTACTATGGATCATCACTGATGTACTGTGGACCATCACTGATGTACTGTGGATCATCACTGATGTACTATAGATCATCACTGAAGTACTATGGGTCATCACTGGTGTACTATGGATCATTACTGGTGTACTATGGATTATCACTGATGTACTATGGATCATCACTGATGTACTATGAGCCATCACTGATGTACTATGGATCATCACTGATGTACTATGGATCATCACTGATGTACTATGAGCCATCACTGGTGTACTGTGGATCATGACTGATGTACTGTGGACCATCCCTGGTGGACTGTGGACCATCCCTGATGTACTGTGGATCATCACTGATGTACCGTGGATCATCACTGATGTACTGAGGATCATAACTGATGTACTGTGGATCATCACTGATGTACTGTGGATCATCACTGATGTACTGTGGATCATCACTGATGTACTGTGGATCATCACTGATGTACTGTGGATCATCACTGATGTACTATAGATCATCACTGAAGTACTATGGGCCATCACTGAAGTACTATGGGCCATCACTGGTGTACTATGGATTATCACTGATGTACTATGGATCATCACTGATGTACTATGGATCATCACTGATGTTCTATGGATCATCACTGATGTACTATGGATCATCACTGATGTACTATGGATCATCACTGATGTACTATGGATCATCACTAATGTACTGAGGATCATCACTGATGTACTATGAGCCATCACTGATGTACTATGGATCATCACTGGTGTACTATGGATCATCACTGATGTACTGTGGACCATCCCTGATGTACTGTGGGCCATCCCTGATGTACTGTGGACCATCCCTGATGTACTGTGGATCATCACTGATGTACTGTGGATCATCACTGATGTAGTATGGATCATCACTGATGTACTATGGATCATCACTGATGTACTATGAGCCATCACTGATGTACTATGAGCCATCACTGATGTACTATGAGCCATCACTGATGTACTATGGGCCATCCCTAGTGTACTGTGGATCATCACTGATGTACTATGGGACATCACTGGTGTACTATGGGCCATCACTGGTGTACTATGGATCATCAATGGTGTACTATGGGACATCACTGGTGTACTATGGGCCATCACTGGTGTACTATGGGCCATCACTGGTGTACTATGGATCATCAATGGTGTACTATGGGCCATCACTGATGTACTATGAGCCATCACTGATGTACTATGGATCATCACTGATGTACTATGGATCATCACTGATGTACTATGAGCCATCACTGATGTACTATGGGCCATCCCTAGTGTACTGTGGATCATCACTGATGTACTATGGGACATCACTGGTGTACTATGGGACATCACTGGTGTACTATGGGCCATCACTGGTGTACTATGGGCCATCACTGGTGTACTATGGATCATCAATGGTGTACTATGGGCCATCACTGGTGTACTATGGGCCATCACTGGTGTACTATGGGCCATCACTGGTGTACTATGGATCATCACTGATGTAATATGGATCATCACTGGTGTACTATGGATCATCACTGATGTAATATGGATCATCACTGGTGTACTATGGATCATCACTGGTGTACTATGGATCATCACTGATGTACTATGGATCATCACTGATGTACTATGGATCATCACTGATGTACTGTGGACCATCCCTGATGTACTGTGGACCATCCCTGATGTACTGTGGACCATCCCTGATGTACTGTGGACCATCCCTGATGTACTGTGGACCATCCCTGATGTACTGTGGATCATCACTGATGTACTGTGGATCATCACTGATGTACTGTGGATCATCACTGATGTACTGTGGATCATCACCGATGTACTGTGGATCATCACTGATGTACTATAGATCATCACTGATGTACTATAGATCATCACTGAAGTACTATGGGACATCACTGGTGTACTATGGATCATCATTGATGTATTATGGATCATCACTGATGTACTATGGATCATCACTGATGTACTATGGATCATCACTGATGTACTATGGATCATCACTGATGTACTATGGATCATCACTGATGTACTATGAGCCATCACTGATGTACTATGGATCATCACTGGTGTACTATGAGCCATCACTGATTTACTATGAGCCATCACTGATGTACTATGAGCCATCACTGATGTACTATGGATCATCACTGGTGTACTATGGGCCATCACTGGTGTACTATGGGCCATCACTGGTGTACTATGGATCATCACTGGTGTACTATGGATCATCACTGATGTACCGTGGATCATCACTGATGTATTGTGGATCATCACTGATGTACTATGGATCATCACTGATGTACTGTGGATCATCACTGATGTACTATGGATCATCACTGATGTACTATGGATCATCACTGATGTACTATGGATCATCACTGATGTACTATGGATCATCACTGATGTACTATGGATCATCACTGATGTACTATGGACCATCACTGATGTACTATGGGCCATCAAAGGTGTACTATGGGCCATCACTGATGTACTGTGGATCATCATTGATGTACTATAGATCATCACTGATGTACTATGAGCCATCACAGGTGTACTATGGGCCATCACTTATGTACTATGGATCATCACTGGTGTACTATGGATCATCACTGATGTACTGTGGACCATCACTGATGTACTGTGGATCATCACTGATGTACTATAGATCATCACTGAAGTACTATGGGCCATCACTGGTGTACTATGGATCATTACTGGTGTACTATGGATTATCACTGATGTACTATGGATCATCACTGATGTACTATGAGCCATCACTGATGTACTATGGATCATCACTGATGTACTATGGATCATCACTGATGTACTATGAGCCATCACTGGTGTACTGTGGATCATGACTGATGTACTGTGGACCATCCCTGGTGGACTGTGGACCATCCCTGATGTACTGTGGATCATCACTGATGTACCGTGGATCATCACTGATGTACTGAGGATCATAACTGATGTACTGTGGATCATCACTGATGTACTGTGGATCATCACTGATGTACTGTGGATCATCACTGATGTACCGTGGATCATCACTGAAGTACTGTGGGCCATCACTGGTGTACTATGGATCATCACTGGTGTACTATGGATCATCACTGATGTACTGTGGATCATCACTGATGTACTGTGGAACATCCCTGATGTACTGTGGATCATCACTGATGTACTGTGGATCATCACTCATGTACTATAGATCATCACTCATGTACTATAGATCATCACTCATGTACTATGGGCCATCACTGATGTACTGTGGGCCATCACTGATGTACTGTGGGCCATCACTGATGTACTGTGGGCCATCACTGATGTACTATGGGCCATCACTGGTGTACTATGGATCATCACTGATGTACCGTGGATCATCACTGAAGTACTGTGGGCCATCACTGGTGTACTATGGATCATCACTGGTGTACTATGGATCATCACTGATGTACTGTGGATCATCACTGATGTACTGTGGAACATCCCTGATGTACTGTGGATCATCACTGATGTACTGTGGATCATCACTCATGTACAATAGATCATCACTCATGTACTATAGATCATCACTCATGTACTATGGACCATCACTGATGTACTGTGGGCCATCACTGATGTACTGTGGGCCATCACTGATGTACTGTGGGCCATCACTGATGTACTGTGGGCCATCACTGGTGTACTGTGGATCATCACTGGTGTACTGTGGATCATCACTGATGTACTATGGATCATCACTGATGTACTATGGATCATCACTGATGTACTGTGGATCATCACTGATGTACTATGGATCATCACTGATGTACTGTGGATCATCACTGATGTACTGTGGATCATCACTGATGTACTGTGGATCATCACTGATGTACTGTGGATCATCCCTGATGTACTGTGGACCATCCCTGATGTACTGTGGACCATCCCTGATGTACTGTGGATCATCACTGATGTACTGTGGATCATCACTGATGTACTGTGGATCATCACTGATGTACTGTGGATCATCACTGATGTACTGTGGATCATCACTGATGTACTGTGGATCATCACTGATGTACTGTGGATCATCACTGATGTACTATAGATCATCACTGAAGTACTATGGGCCATCACTGGTGTACTATGGATCATCATTGATGTATTATGGATCATCACTGATGTACTATGGATCATCACTGATGTACTATGGATCATCACTGATGTACTATGGATCATCACTGATGTACTATGGATCATCACTGATGTACTATGGATCATCACTGATGTACTATGGATCATCACTGATGTACTATGAGCCATCACTGATGTACTATGGATCATCACTGGTGTACTATGAGCCATCACTGATGTACTATGAGCCATCACTGATGTACTATGAGCCATCACTGATGTACTATGGATCATCACTGGTGTACTATGGGCCATCACTGGTGTACTATGGGCCATCACTGGTGTACTATGGGCCATCACTGGTGTACTATGGATCATCACTGGTGTACTATGGATCATCACTGATGTACCGTGGATCATCACTGATGTATTGTGGATCATCACTGATGTACTGTGGATCATCACTGGTGTACTATGGATCATCACTGATGTACTATGGATCATCACTGATGTACTGTGGATCATCACTGATGTACTATGGATCATCACTGATGTACTATGGATCATCACTGATGTACTATGGATCATCACTGATGTACTATGGATCATCACTGATGTACTATGGATCATCACTGATGTACTATGGACCATCACTGATGTACTATGGGCCATCAAAGGTGTACTAATGGCCATCACTGATGTACTGTGGATCATCATTGATGTACTATAGATCATCACTGATGTACTATGAGCCATCACAGGTGTACTATGGGCCATCACTTATGTACTATGGATCATCACTGGTGTACTATGGATCATCACTGATGTACTGTGGACCATCACTGATGTACTGTGGATCATCACTGATGTACTATAGATCATCACTGAAGTACTATGGGCCATCACTGGTGTACTATGGATCATTACTGGTGTACTATGGATTATCACTGATGTACTATGGATCATCACTGATGTACTATGAGCCATCACTGATGTACTATGGATCATCACTGATGTACTATGGATCATCACTGATGTACTATGAGCCATCACTGGTGTACTGTGGATCATGACTGATGTACTGTGGACCATCCCTGGTGGACTGTGGACCATCCCTGATGTACTGTGGATCATCACTGATGTACCGTGGATCATCACTGATGTACTGAGGATCATAACTGATGTACTGTGGATCATCACTGATGTACTGTGGATCATCACTGATGTACTGTGGATCATCACTGATGTACTGTGGATCATCACTGATGTACTGTGGATCATCACTGATATACTATAGATCATCACTGAAGTACTATGGGCCATCACTGAAGTACTATGGGCCATCACTGGTGTACTATGGATTATCACTGATGTACTATGGATCATCACTGATGTACTATGGATCATCACTGATGTACTATGGATCATCACTGATGTTCTATGGATCATCACTGATGTACTATGGATCATCACTGATGTACTATGGATCATCACTGATGTACTATGGATCATCACTAATGTACTATGAGCCATCACTGATGTACTATGAGCCATCACTGATGTACTATGGGCCATCCCTAGTGTACTGTGGATCATCACTGATGTACTATGGGGCATCACTGGTGTACTATGGGCCATCACTGGTGTACTATGGATCATCAATGGTGTACTATGGGACATCACTGGTGTACTATGGGCCATCACTGGTGTACTATGGGTCATCACTGGTGTACTATGGATCATCAATGGTGTACTATGGGCCATCACTGATGTACTATGAGCCATCACTGATGTACTATGGATCATCACTGATGTACTATGGATCATCACTGATGTACTATGAGCCATCACTGATGTACTATGGGCCATCCCTAGTGTACTGTGGATCATCACTGATGTACTATGGGACATCACTGGTGTACTATGGGACATCACTGGTGTACTATGGGCCATCACTGGTGTACTATGGGCCATCACTGGTGTACTATGGATCATCAATGGTGTACTATGGGCCATCACTGGTGTACTATGGGCCATCACTGGTGTACTATGGGCCATCACTGGTGTACTATGGATCATCACTGATGTAATATGGATCATCACTGGTGTACTATGGATCATCACTGATGTAATATGGATCATCACTGGTGTACTATGGATCATCACTGGTGTACTATGGATCATCACTGATGTACTATGGATCATCACTGATGTACTATGGATCATCACTGATGTACTGTGGACCATCCCTGATGTACTGTGGACCATCCCTGATGTACTGTGGACCATCCCTGATGTACTGTGGACCATCCCTGATGTACTGTGGACCATCCCTGATGTACTGTGGATCATCACTGATGTACTGTGGATCATCACTGATGTACCGTGGATCATTACTGAAGTACTGTGGGCCATCACTGGTGTACTATGGATCATCACTGGTGTACTATGGATCATCACTGATGTACTGTGGATCATCACTGATGTACTGTGGAACATCCCTGATGTACTGTGGATCATCACTGATGTACTGTGGATCATCACTCATGTACTATAGATCATCACTCATGTACTATAGATCATCACTCATGTACTATGGGCCATCACTGATGTACTGTGGGCCATCACTGATGTACTGTGGGCCATCACTGATGTACTGTGGGCCATCACTGATGTACTGTGGGCCATCACTGATGTACTATGGGCCATCACTGGTGTACTGTGGATCATCACTGATGTACCGTGGATCATCACTGAAGTACTGTGGGCCATCACTGGTGTACTATGGATCATCACTGGTGTACTATGGATCATCACTGATGTACTGTGGATCATCACTGATGTACTGTGGAACATCCCTGATGTACTGTGGATCATCACTGATGTACTGTGGATCATCACTCATGTACTATAGATCATCACTCATGTACTATAGATCATCACTCATGTACTATGGGCCATCACTGATGTACTGTGGGCCATCACTGATGTACTGTGGGCCATCACTGATGTACTGTGGGCCATCACTGGTGTACTGTGGATCATCACTGGTGTACTGTGGATCATCACTGATGTACTATGGATCATCACTGATGTACTATGGATCATCACTGATGTACTGTGGATCATCACTGATGTACTATGGATCATCACTGATGTACTGTGGATCATCACTGATGTACTGTGGATCATCACTGATGTACTGTGGATCATCACTGATGTACTGTGGATCATCACTGATGTACTGTGGATCATCCCTGATGTACTGTGGACCATCCCTGATGTACTGTGGACCATCCCTGATGTACTGTGGATCATCACTGATGTACTGTGGATCATCACTGATGTACTGTGGATCATCACTGATGTACTGTGGATCATCACTGATGTACTGTGGATCATCACTGATGTACTGTGGATCATCACTGATGTACTATAGATCATCACTGATGTACTATAGATCATCACTGAAGTACTATCGGCCATCACTGGTGTACTATGGATCATCATTGATGTATTATGGATCATCACTGATGTACTATGGATCATCACTGATGTACTGTGGATCATCACTGATGTACTATAGATCATCACTGATGTACTATAGATCATCACTGAAGTACTATGGGCCATCACTGGTGTACTATGGATCATCATTGATGTATTATGGATCATCACTGATGTACTATGGATCATCACTGATGTACTATGGATCATCACTGATGTACTATGGATCATCACTGATGTACTATGGATCATCACTGATGTACTATGGATCATCACTGATGTACTATGGATCATCACTGATGTACTATGAGCCATCACTGATGTACTATGGATCATCACTGGTGTACTATGAGCCATCACTGATGTACTATGAGCCATCACTGATGTACTATGAGCCATCACTGATGTACTATGAACCATCACTGATGTACTATGGATCATCACTGGTGTACTATGGGCCATCACTGGTGTACTATGGGCCATCACTGGTGTACTATGGGCCATCACTGGTGTACTATGGATCATCACTGGTGTACTATGGATCATCACTGATGTACCGTGGATCATCACTGATGTATTGTGGATCATCACTGATGTACTGTGGATCATCACTGGTGTACTATGGATCATCACTGATGTACTATGGATCATCACTGATGTACTATGGATCATCACTGATGTACTGTGGATCATCACTGATGTACTATGGATCATCACTGATGTACTATGGATCATCACTGATGTACTATGGATCATCACTGATGTACTATGGATCATCACTGATGTACTATGGATCATCACTGATGTACTATGGATCATCACTGATGTACTATGGACCATCACTGATGTACTATGGGCCATCAAAGGTGTACTATGGGCCATCACTGATGTACTGTGGATCATCATTGATGTACTATGAGCCATCACAGGTGTACTATGGGCCATCACTTATGTACTATGGATCATCACTGGTGTACTATGGATCATCACTGATGTACTGTGGACCATCACTGATGTACTGTGGATCATCACTGATGTACTATAGATCATCACTGAAGTACTATGGGCCATCACTGGTGTACTATGGATCATTACTGGTGTACTATGGATTATCACTGATGTACTATGGATCATCACTGATGTACTATGAGCCATCACTGATGTACTATGGATCATCACTGATGTACTATGGATCATCACTGATGTACTATGAGCCATCACTGGTGTACTGTGGATCATGACTGATGTACTGTGGACCATCCCTGGTGGACTGTGGACCATCCCTGATGTACTGTGGATCATCACTGATGTACCGTGGATCATCACTGATGTACTGAGGATCATAACTGATGTACTGTGGATCATCACTGATGTACTGTGGATCATCACTGATGTACTGTGGATCATCACTGATGTACTGTGGATCATCACTGATGTACTGTGGATCATCACTGATGTACTATAGATCATCACTGAAGTACTATGGGCCATCACTGAAGTACTATGGGCCATCACTGGTGTACTATGGATTATCACTGATGTACTATGGATCATCACTGATGTACTATGGATCATCACTGATGTACTATGGATCATCACTGATGTTCTATGGATCATCACTGATGTACTATGGATCATCACTGATGTACTATGGATCATCACTGATGTACTATGGATCATCACTAATGTACTGAGGATCATCACTGATGTACTATGAGCCATCACTGATGTACTATGGATCATCACTGGTGTACTATGGATCATCACTGATGTACTGTGGACCATCCCTGATGTACTGTGGGCCATCCCTGATGTACTGTGGACCATCCCTGATGTACTGTGGATCATCACTGATGTACTGTGGATCATCACTGATGTACTATGGATCATCACTGATGTACTATGGATCATCACTGATGTACTATGAGCCATCACTGATGTACTATGAGCCATCACTGATGTACTATGAGCCATCACTGATGTACTATGGATCATCACTGGTGTACTATGGATCATCACTGATGTACTATGAGCCATCACTGATGTACTATGAGCCATCACTGATGTACTATGGGCCATCCCTAGTGTACTGTGGATCATCACTGATGTACTATGGGACATCACTGGTGTACTATGGGCCATCACTGGTGTACTATGGATCATCAATGGTGTACTATGGGACATCACTGGTGTACTATGGGCCATCACTGGTGTACTATGGTTCATCACTGGTGTACTATGGATCATCACTGATGTACCGTGGATCATCACTGATGTATTGTGGATCATCACTGATGTACTGTGGATTATCACTGGTGTACTATGGATCATCACTGATGTACTATGGATCATCACTGATGTACTGTGGATCATCACTGATGTACTATGGATCATCACTGATGTACTATGGATCATCACTGATGTACTATGGATCATCACTGATGTACTATGGATCATCACTGATGTACTATGGATCATCACTGATGTACTATGGACCATCACTGATGTACTATGGGCCATCAAAGGTGTACTATGGGCCATCACTGATGTACTGTGGATCATCATTGATGTACTATAGATCATCACTGATGTACTATGAGCCATCACAGGTGTACTATGGGCCATCACTTATGTACTATGGATCATCACTGGTGTACTATGGATCATCACTGATGTACTGTGGACCATCACTGATGTACTGTGGATCATCACTGATGTACTATAGATCATCACTGAAGTACTATGGGCCATCACTGGTGTACTATGGATCATTACTGGTGTACTATGGATTATCACTGATGTACTATGGATCATCACTGATGTACTATGAGCCATCACTGATGTACTATGGATCATCACTGATGTACTATGGATCATCACTGATGTACTATGAGCCATCACTGGTGTACTGTGGATCATGACTGATGTACTGTGGACCATCCCTGGTGGACTGTGGACCATCCCTGATGTACTGTGGATCATCACTGATGTACCGTGGATCATCACTGATGTACTGAGGATCATAACTGATGTACTGTGGATCATCACTGATGTACTGTGGATCATCACTGATGTACTGTGGATCATCACTGATGTACTGTGGATCATCACTGATGTACCGTGGATCATCACTGAAGTACTGTGGGCCATCACTGGTGTACTATGGATCATCACTGGTGTACTATGGATCATCACTGATGTACTGTGGATCATCACTGATGTACTGTGGAACATCCCTGATGTACTGTGGATCATCACTGATGTACTGTGGATCATCACTCATGTACTATAGATCATCACTCATGTACTATAGATCATCACTCATGTACTATGGGCCATCACTGATGTACTGTGGGCCATCACTGATGTACTGTGGGCCATCACTGATGTACTGTGGGCCATCACTGATGTACTGTGGGCCATCACTGATGTACTATGGGCCATCACTGGTGTACTATGGATCATCACTGATGTACCGTGGATCATCACTGAAGTACTGTGGGCCATCACTGGTGTACTATGGATTATCACTGGTGTACTATGGATCATCACTGATGTACTGTGGATCATCACTGATGTACTGTGGAACATCCCTGATGTACTGTGGATCATCACTGATGTACTGTGGATCATCACTCATGTACTATAGATCATCACTCATGTACTATAGATCATCACTCATGTACTATGGGCCATCACTGATGTACTGTGGGCCATCACTGATGTACTGTGGGCCATCACTGATGTACTGTGGGCCATCACTGATGTACTGTGGGCCATCACTGATGTACTGTGGGCCATCACTGGTGTACTGTGGATCATCACTGGTGTACTGTGGATCATCACTGATGTACTATGGATCATCACTGATGTACTATGGATCATCACTGATGTACTGTGGATCATCACTGATGTACTATGGATCATCACTGATGTACTGTGGATCATCACTGATGTACTGTGGATCATCACTGATGTACTGTGGATCATCCCTGATGTACTGTGGACCATCCCTGATGTACTGTGGACCATCCCTGATGTACTGTGGATCATCACTGATGTACTGTGGATCATCACTGATGTACTGTGGATCATCACTGATGTACTGTGGATCATCACTGATGTACTGTGGATCATCACTGATGTACTGTGGATCATCACTGATGTACTGTGGATCATCACTGATGTACTGTGGATCATCACTGATGTACTATAGATCATCACTGAAGTACTATGGGCCATCCCTGGTGTACTATGGATCATCATTGATGTATTATGGATCATCACTGATGTACTATGGATCATCACTGATGTACTATGGATCATCACTGATGTACTATGGATCATCACTGATGTACTATGGATCATCACTGATGTACTATGGATCATCACTGATGTACTATGAGCCATCACTGATGTACTATGGATCATCACTGGTGTACTATGAGCCATCGCTGATGTACTATGAGCCATCACTGATGTACTATGAGCCATCACTGATGTACTATGGATCATCACTGGTGTACTATGGGCCATCACTGGTGTACTATGGGCCATCACTGGTGTACTATGGGCCATCACTGGTGTACTATGGATCATCACTGGTGTACTATGGATCATCACTGATGTACCGTGGATCATCACTGATGTATTGTGGATCATCACTGATGTACTGTGGATCATCACTGGTGTACTATGGATCATCACTGATGTACTATGGATCATCACTGATGTACTGTGGATCATCACTGATGTACTATGGATCATCACTGATGTACTATGGATCATCACTGATGTACTATGGATCATCACTGATGTACTATGGATCATCACTGATGTACTATGGACCATCACTGATGTACTATGGGCCATCAAAGGTGTACTAATGGCCATCACTGATGTACTGTGGATCATCATTGATGTACTATAGATCATCACTGATGTACTATGAGCCATCACAGGTGTACTATGGGCCATCACTTATGTACTATGGATCATCACTGGTGTACTATGGATCATCACTGATGTACTGTGGACCATCACTGATGTACTGTGGATCATCACTGATGTACTATAGATCATCACTGAAGTACTATGGGCCATCACTGGTGTACTATGGATCATTACTGGTGTACTATGAGCCATCACTGATGTACTATGGATCATCACTGATGTACTATGGATCATCACTGATGTACTATGAGCCATCACTGGTGTACTGTGGATCATGACTGATGTACTGTGGACCATCCCTGGTGGACTGTGGACCATCCCTGATGTACTGTGGATCATCACTGATGTACCGTGGATCATCACTGATGTACTGAGGATCATAACTGATGTACTGTGGATCATCACTGATGTACTGTGGATCATCACTGATGTACTGTGGATCATCACTGATGTACTGTGGATCATCACTGATGTACTGTGGATCATCACTGATATACTATAGATCATCACTGAAGTACTATGGGCCATCACTGAAGTACTATGGGCCATCACTGGTGTACTATGGATTATCACTGATGTACTATGGATCATCACTGATGTACTATGGATCATCACTGATGTACTATGGATCATCACTGATGTTCTATGGATCATCACTGATGTACTATGGATCATCACTGATGTACTATGGATCATCACTGATGTACTATGGATCATCACTAATGTACTATGAGCCATCACTGATGTACTATGAGCCATCACTGATGTACTATGGGCCATCCCTAGTGTACTGTGGATCATCACTGATGTACTATGGGGCATCACTGGTGTACTATGGGCCATCACTGGTGTACTATGGATCATCAATGGTGTACTATGGGACATCACTGGTGTACTATGGGCCATCACTGGTGTACTATGGGCCATCACTGGTGTACTATGGATCATCAATGGTGTACTATGGGCCATCACTGATGTACTATGAGCCATCACTGATGTACTATGGATCATCACTGATGTACTATGGATCATCACTGATGTACTATGAGCCATCACTGATGTACTATGGGCCATCCCTAGTGTACTGTGGATCATCACTGATGTACTATGGGACATCACTGGTGTACTATGGGACATCACTGGTGTACTATGGGCCATCACTGGTGTACTATGGGCCATCACTGGTGTACTATGGATCATCAATGGTGTACTATGGGCCATCACTGGTGTACTATGGGCCATCACTGGTGTACTATGGGCCATCACTGGTGTACTATGGATCATCACTGATGTAATATGGATCATCACTGGTGTACTATGGATCATCACTGATGTAATATGGATCATCACTGGTGTACTATGGATCATCACTGGTGTACTATGGATCATCACTGATGTACTATGGATCATCACTGATGTACTATGGATCATCACTGATGTACTGTGGACCATCCCTGATGTACTGTGGACCATCCCTGATGTACTGTGGACCATCCCTGATGTACTGTGGACCATCCCTGATGTACTGTGGATCATCACTGATGTACTGTGGATCATCACTGATGTACTGTGGATCATCACTGATGTACCGTGGATCATCACTGAAGTACTGTGGGCCATCACTGGTGTACTATGGATCATCACTGGTGTACTATGGATCATCACTGATGTACTGTGGATCATCACTGATGTACTGTGGAACATCCCTGATGTACTGTGGATCATCACTGATGTACTGTGGATCATCACTCATGTACTATAGATCATCACTCATGTACTATAGATCATCACTCATGTACTATGGGCCATCACTGATGTACTGTGGGCCATCACTGATGTACTGTGGGCCATCACTGATGTACTGTGGACCATCACTGATGTACTGTGGGCCATCACTGATGTACTATGGGCCATCACTGGTGTACTGTGGATCATCACTGATGTACCGTGGATCATCACTGAAGTACTGTGGGCCATCACTGGTGTACTATGGATCATCACTGGTGTACTATGGATCATCACTGATGTACTGTGGATCATCACTGATGTACTGTGGAACATCCCTGATGTACTGTGGATCATCACTGATGTACTGTGGATCATCACTCATGTACTATAGATCATCACTCATGTACTATAGATCATCACTCATGTACTATGGGCCATCACTGATGTACTGTGGGCCATCACTGATGTACTGTGGGCCATCACTGATGTACTGTGGGCCATCACTGATGTACTGTTGGCCATCACTGGTGTACTGTGGATCATCACTGGTGTACTGTGGATCATCACTGATGTACTATGGATCATCACTGATGTACTATGGATCATCACTGATGTACTGTGGATCATCACTGATGTACTATGGATCATCACTGATGTACTGTGGATCATCACTGATGTACTGTGGATCATCACTGATGTACTGTGGATCATCACTGATGTACTGTGGATCATCCCTGATGTACTGTGGACCATCCCTGATGTACTGTGGACCATCCCTGATGTACTGTGGATCATCACTGATGTACTGTGGATCATCACTGATGTACTGTGGATCATCACTGATGTACTGTGGATCATCACTGATGTACTGTGGATCATCACTGATGTACTATAGATCATCACTGATGTACTATAGATCATCACTGAAGTACTATGGGCCATCACTGGTGTACTATGGATCATCATTGATGTATTATGGATCATCACTGATGTACTATGGATCATCACTGATGTACTGTGGATCATCACTGATGTACTATAGATCATCACTGATGTACTATAGATCATCACTGAAGTACTATGGGCCATCACTGGTGTACTATGGATCATCATTGATGTATTATGGATCATCACTGATGTACTATGGATCATCACTGATGTACTATGGATCATCACTGATGTACTATGGATCATCACTGATGTACTATGGATCATCACTGATGTACTATGGATCATCACTGATGTACTATGAGCCATCACTGATGTACTATGGATCATCACTGGTGTACTATGAGCCATCACTGATGTACTATGAGCCATCACTGATGTACTATGAGCCATCACTGATGTACTATGGATCATCACTGGTGTACTATGGGCCATCACTGGTGTAATATGGGCCATCACTGGTGTACTATGGGCCATCACTGGTGTACTATGGATCATCACTGGTGTACTATGGATCATCACTGATGTACCGTAGATCATCACTGATGTATTGTGGATCATCACTGATGTACTGTGGATCATCACTGGTGTACTATGGATCATCACTGATGTACTATGGATCATCACTGATGTACTATGGATCATCACTGATGTACTGTGGATCATCACTGATGTACTATGGATCATCACTGATGTACTATGGATCATCACTGATGTACTATGGATCATCACTGATGTACTATGGATCATCACTGATGTACTATGGATCATCACTGATGTACTATGGATCATCACTGATGTACTATGGACCATCACTGATGTACTATGGGCCATCAAAGGTGTACTATGGGCCATCACTGATGTACTGTGGATCATCATTGATGTACTATAGATCATCACTGATGTACTATGAGCCATCACAGGTGTACTATGGGCCATCACTTATGTACTATGGATCATCACTGGTGTACTATGGATCATCACTGATGTACTGTGGACCATCACTGATGTACTGTGGATCATCACTGATGTACTATAGATCATCACTGAAGTACTATGGGCCATCACTGGTGTACTATGGATCATTACTGGTGTACTATGGATTATCACTGATGTACTATGGATCATCACTGATGTACTATGAGCCATCACTGATGTACTATGGATCATCACTGATGTACTATGGATCATCACTGATGTACTATGAGCCATCACTGGTGTACTGTGGATCATGACTGATGTACTGTGGACCATCCCTGGTGGACTGTGGACCATCCCTGATGTACTGTGGATCATCACTGATGTACCGTGGATCATCACTGATGTACTGAGGATCATAACTGATGTACTGTGGATCATCACTGATGTACTGTGGATCATCACTGATGTACTGTGGATCATCACTGATGTACTATAGATCATCACTGAAGTACTATGGGCCATCACTGAAGTACTATGGGCCATCACTGGTGTACTATGGATTATCACTGATGTACTATGGATCATCACTGATGTACTATGGATCATCACTGATGTACTATGGATCATCACTGATGTTCTATGGATCATCACTGATGTACTATGGATCATCACTGATGTACTATGGATCATCACTGATGTACTATGGATCATCACTGATGTACTGAGGATCATCACTGATGTACTATGAGCCATCACTGATGTACTATGGATCATCACTGGTGTACTATGGATCATCACTGATGTACTGTGGACCATCCCTGATGTACTGTGGGCCATCCCTGATGTACTGTGGACCATCCCTGATGTACTGTGGATCATCACTGATGTACTGTGGATCATCACTGATGTACTATGGATCATCACTGATGTACTATGGATCATCACTGATGTACTATGAGCCATCACTGATGTACTATGAGCCATCACTGATGTACTATGAGCCATCACTGATGTACTATGGATCATCACTGGTGTACTATGGATCATCACTGATGTACTATGAGCCATCACTGATGTACTATGAGCCATCACTGATGTACTATGGGCCATCCCTAGTGTACTGTGGATCATCACTGATGTACTATGGGACATCACTGGTGTACTATGGGCCATCACTGGTGTACTATGGATCATCAATGGTGTACTATGGGACATCACTGGTGTACTATGGGCCATCACTGGTGTACTATGGGCCATCACTGGTGTACTATGGATCATCAATGGTGTACTATGGGCCATCACTGATGTACTATGAGCCATCACTGATGTACTATGGATCATCACTGATGTACTATGGATCATCACTGATGTACTATGAGCCATCACTGATGTACTATGGGCCATCCCTAGTGTACTGTGGATCATCACTGATGTACTATGGGACATCACTGGTGTACTATGGGACATCACTGGTGTACTATGGGCCATCACTGGTGTACTATGGGCCATCACTGGTGTACTATGGATCATCAATGGTGTACTATGGGCCATCACTGGTGTACTATGGGCCATCACTGGTGTACTATGGGCCATCACTGGTGTACTATGGATCATCACTGATGTAATATGGATCATCACTGGTGTACTATGGATCATCACTGATGTAATATGGATCATCACTGGTGTACTATGGATCATCACTGGTGTACTATGGATCATCACTGATGTACTATGGATCATCACTGATGTACTATGGATCATCACTGATGTACTGTGGACCATCCCTGATGTACTGTGGACCATCCCTGATGTACTGTGGACCATCCCTGATGTACTGTGGACCATCCCTGATGTACTGTGGATCATCACTGATGTACTGTGGATCATCACTGATGTACTGTGGATCATCACCGATGTACTGTGGATCATCACCGATGTACTGTGGATCATCACTGATGTACTATAGATCATCACTGATGTACTATAGATCATCACTGAAGTACTATGGGCCATCACTGGTGTACTATGGATCATCATTGATGTATTATGGATCATCACTTATGTACTATGGATCATCACTGATGTACTATGGATCATCACTGATGTACTATGGATCATCACTGATGTACTATGGATCATCACTGATGTACTATGGATCATCACTGATGTACTATGGATCATCACTGATGTACTATGAGCCATCACTGATGTACTATGGATCATCACTGGTGTACTATGAGCCATCACTGATGTACTATGAGCCATCACTGATGTAATATGAGCCATCACTGATGTACTATGGATCATCACTGGTGTACTATGGGCCATCACTGGTGTACTATGGGCCATCACTGGTGTACTATGGGCCATCACTGGTGTACTATGGATCATCACTGGTGTACTATGGATCATCACTGATGTACCGTGGATCATCACTGATGTATTGTGGATCATCACTGATGTACTGTGGATCATCACTGGTGTACTATGGATCATCACTGATGTACTATGGATCATCACTGATGTACTGTGGATCATCACTGATGTACTATGGATCATCACTGATGTACTATGGATCATCACTGATGTACTATGGATCATCACTGATGTACTATGGACCATCACTGATGTACTATGGGCCATCAAAGGTGTACTATGGGCCATCACTGATGTACTGTGGATCATCATTGATGTACTATAGATCATCACTGATGTACTATGAGCCATCACAGGTGTACTATGGGCCATCACTTATGTACTATGGATCATCACTGGTGTACTATGGATCATCACTGATGTACTGTGGACCATCACTGATGTACTGTGGATCATCACTGATGTACTATAGATCATCACTGAAGTACTATGGGCCATCACTGGTGTACTATGGATCATTACTGGTGTACTATGGATTATCACTGATGTACTATGGATCATCACTGATGTACTATGAGCCATCACTGATGTACTATGGATCATCACTGATGTACTATGGATCATCACTGATGTACTATGAGCCATCACTGGTGTACTGTGGATCATGACTGATGTACTGTGGACCATCCCTGGTGGACTGTGGACCATCCCTGATGTACTGTGGATCATCACTGATGTACCGTGGATCATCACTGATGTACTGAGGATCATAACTGATGTACTGTGGATCATCACTGATGTACTGTGGATCATCACTGATGTACTGTGGATCATCACTGATGTACTGTGGATCATCACTGATGTACTATAGATCATCACTGAAGTACTATGGGCCATCACTGAAGTACTATGGGCCATCACTGGTGTACTATGGATTATCACTGATGTACTATGGATCATCACTGATGTACTATGGATCATCACTGATGTACTATGGATCATCACTGATGTTCTATGGATCATCACTGATGTACTATGGATCATCACTGATGTACTATGGATCATCACTGATGTACTATGGATCATCACTGATGTACTGAGGATCATCACTGATGTACTATGAGCCATCACTGATGTACTATGGATCATCACTGGTGTACTATGGATCATCACTGATGTACTGTGGACCATCCCTGATGTACTGTGGGCCATCCCTGATGTACTGTGGACCATCCCTGATGTACTGTGGATCATCACTGATGTACTGTGGATCATCACTGATGTACTATGGATCATCACTGATGTACTATGGATCATCACTGATGTACTATGAGCCATATCTGATGTACTATGAGCCATCACTGATGTAATATGAGCCATCACTGATGTACTATGGATCATCACTGGTGTACTATGGATCATCACTGATGTACTATGAGCCATCACTGATGTACTATGAGCCATCACTGATGTACTATGGGCCATCCCTAGTGTACTGTGGATCATCACTGATGTACTATGGGACATCACTGGTGTACTATGGGCCATCACTGGTGTACTATGGATCATCAATGGTGTACTATGGGACATCACTGGTGTACTATGGGCCATCACTGGTGTACTATGGGCCATCACTGGTGTACTATGGATCATCAATGGTGTACTATGGGCCATCACTGATGTACTATGAGCCATCACTGATGTACTATGGATCATCACTGATGTACTATGGATCATCACTGATGTACTATGAGCCATCACTGATGTACTATGGGCCATCCCTAGTGTACTGTGGATCATCACTGATGTACTATGGGACATCACTGGTGTACTATGGGACATCACTGGTGTACTATGGGCCATCACTGGTGTACAATGGGCCATCACTGGTGTACTATGGATCATCAATGGTGTACTATGGGCCATCACTGGTGTACTATGGGCCATCACTGGTGTACTATGGGCCATCACTGGTGTACTATGGATCATCACTGATGTAATATGGATCATCACTGGTGTACTATGGATCATCACTGATGTAATATGGATCATCACTGGTGTACTATGGATCATCACTGGTGTACTATGGATCATCACTGATGTACTATGGATCATCACTGATGTACTATGGATCATCACTGATGTACTGTGGACCATCCCTGATGTACTGTGGACCATCCCTGATGTACTGTGGATCATCACTGATGTACTATAAATCATCACTGATGTACTATAGATCATCCCTGATGTACTGTGGATCATCACTGATGTACTGTGGATCATCACTGATGTACTGTGGATCATCACTGATGTACTGTGGATCATCACTGATGTACTATAAATCATCACTGATGTACTATAGATCATCCCTGATGTACTGTGGATCATCACTGATGTACTGTGGATCATCACTGATGTACTGTGGATCATCACTGATGTACTGTGGATCATCACTGATGTACTGTGGATCATCACTGATGTACTATGGATCATCACTGATGTACTATGGATCATCACTGATGTACTATGAGCCATCACTGATGTACTATGAGCCATCACTGATGTACTATGAGCCATCACTGATGCACTGTGGATCATCACTGGTGTACTGTGGATCATCACTGATGTACTGTGGATCATCACTGATGTACTATGGATCATCACTGATGTACTATGGATCATCACTGATGTACTATGAGCCATCACTGATGTACTATGAGCCATCCCTGATGTACTATGAGCCATCACTGATGTACTATGGATCATCACTGGTGTACTATGGATCATCACTGATGTACTATGAGCCATCACTGATGTACTATGAGCCATCACTGATGTACTATGAGCCATCACTGATGTACTATGGGCCATCCCTAGTGTACTGTGGATCATCACTGATGTACTATGGGACATCACTGGTGTACTATGGGCCATCACTGGTGTACTATGGATCATCAATGGTGTACTATGGGACATCACTGGTGTACTATGGGCCATCACTGGTGTACTATGGGCCATCACTGGTGTACTATGGATCATCAATGGTGTACTATGGGCCATCACTGATGTACTATGAGCCATCACTGATGTACTATGGATCATCACTGATGTACTATGGATCATCACTGATGTACTATGAGCCATCACTGATGTACTATGGGCCATCCCTAGTGTACTGTGGATCATCACTGATGTACTATGGGACATCACTGGTGTACTATGGGACATCACTGGTGTACTATGGGCCATCACTGGTGTACTATGGGCCATCACTGGTGTACTATGGATCATCAATGGTGTACTATGGGCCATCACTGGTGTACTATGGGCCATCACTGGTGTACTATGTATCATCAATGGTGTACTATGGGCCATCACTGATGTACTATGAGCCATCACTGATGTACTATGGATCATCACTGATGTACTATGGATCATCACTGATGTACTATGAGCCATCACTGATGTACTATGAGCCATCACTGATGTACTATGGGCCATCCCTAGTGTACTGTGGATCATCACTGATGTACTATGGGACATCACTGGTGTACTATGGGCCATCACTGGTGTACTATGGATCATCAATGGTGTACTATGGGCCATCACTGGTGTACTATGGGCCATCACTGGTGTACTATGGGCCATCACTGGTGTACTATGGGCCATCACTGGTGTACTATGGATCATCACTGATGTAATATGGATCATCACTGGTGTACTATGGATCATCACTGGTGTACTATGGATCATCACTAATGTACTATGGATCATCACTGATGTACTATGGATCATCACTGATGTACTATGGATCATCACTGATGTACTATGGACCATCACTGATGTACTATGGGCCATCACTGATGTACTATGGGCCATCACTGATGTACTATGGGCCATCACTGATGTACTATGGGCCATCACTGATGTACTGTGGGCCATCACTGATGTACTGTGGGCCATCACTGATGTACTGTGGGCCATCACTGATGTACTGTGGGCCATCACTGGTGTACTATGGATCATCACTGATGTACTGTGGACCATCCCTGATGTACTGTGGACCATCCCTGATGTACTGTGGATCATCCCTGATGTACTGTGGACCATCCCTGATGTACTGTGGACCATCCCTGATGTACTGTGGATCATCACTGATGTACTGTGGATCATCACTGATGTACTATAAATCATCACTGATGTACTATAGATCATCACTGATGTACTGTGGATCATCACTGATGTACTGTGGATCATCACTGATGTACTGTGGATCATCACTGATGTACTGTGGATCATCACTGATGTACTGTGGATCATCACTGATGTACTGTGGATCATCACTGGTGTACTGTGGATCATCACTGGTGTACTGTGGATCATCACTGATGTAGTGTGCATCATCACTGATGTACTATGGATCATCACTGATGTACTATGAGCCATCACTGATGTACTATGAGCCATCACTGATGTACTATGGATCATCACTGGTGTACTATGGATCATCACTGATGTACTATGAGCCATCACTGATGTACTATGAGCCATCACTGATGTACTATGAGCCATCACTGATGTACTATGGGCCATCCCTAGTGTACTGTGGATCATCACTTATGTACTATGGGACATCACTGGCGTACTATGGGCCATCACTGGTGTACTATGGATCATCAATGGTGTACTATGGGACATCACTGGTGTACTATGGGCCATCACTGGTGTACTATGGATCATCAATGGTGTACTATGGGCCATCACTGATGTACTATGAGCCATCACTGATGTACTATGGGCCATCCCTAGTGTACTGTGGATCATCACTGATGTACTATGGGACATCACTGTTGTACTATGGGCCATCACTGGTGTACTATGGATCATCAATGGTGTACTATGGATCATCAATGGTGTACTATGGGCCATCACTGGTGTACTATGGGCCATCACTGGTGTACTATGGGCCATCACTGGTGTACTATGGGCCATCACTGGTGTACTATGGATCATCACTGATGTAATATGGATCACCACTGGTGTACTATGGATCATCACTGGTGTACTATGGATCATCACTGGTGTACTATGGATCATCACTGATGTACTATGGATCATCACTGATGTACTATGGACCATCACTGATGTACTATGGACCATCACTGATGTACTATGGACCATCACTGATGTACTATGGGCCATCACTGATGTACTGTGGGCCATCACTGATGTACTGTGGGCCATCACTGGTGTACTATGGATCATCACTGATGTACTGTGGACCATCCCTGATGTACTGTGGACCATCCCTGATGTACTGTGGATCATCCCTGATGTACTGTGGATCATCCCTGATGTACTGTGGATCATCACTGATGTACTGTGGATCATCACTGATGTACTGTGGATCATCACTGATGTACTGTGGATCATCACTCATGTACTGTGGATCATCACTGATGTATTATGGATCATCACTGATGTACTATGGATCATCACTGATGTACTATGAGCCATCACTGATGTACTATGGGCCATCCCTGGTGTACTGTGGATCATCACTGATGTACTATGGGACATCACTGGTGTACTATGGATCATCAATGGTGTACTATGGGCCATCACTGATGTACTGTGGACCATCACTGGTGTACTATGGATCATCACTGGTGTACTATGGATCATCACTGATGTACTATGGATCATCACTGATGTACTATGAGCCATCACTGATGTACTATGGATCATCACTGATGTACTATGGATCATCACTGATGTACTATGGACCATCACTGATGTACTATGGACCATCACTGATGTACTATGGGCCATCACTGGTGTACTATGGATCATCACTGATGTACTGTGGGCCATCACTGGTGTACTATGGATCATCACTGATGTAGTGTGGACCATCACTGATGTACTGTGGATCATCACTGATGTACTATGGGCCATCACTGGTGTACTATGGATCATCACTGATGTACTATGGGCCATCACTGATGTACTATGGGCCATCACTGATGTACTATGGGCCATCACTGATGTACTATGGATCATCACTGATGTACTATGGATCATCACTGATGTACTATGGATCATCACTGGTGTACTATGGATCATCACTGATGTACTATGAGCCATCACTGATGTACTATGGATCATCACTGGTGTACTATGGATCATCACTGGTGTACCATGGATCAGCACTGATGTACTGAGGATCATCACTGATGTACCGAGGATCATCACTGATGTACCGTGGATCAGCACTGATGTACCGAGGATCATCACTGATGTACTGTGGATCATCACTGTTGTACTGTGGATCATCACTGATGTACTGTGGATCATCACTGATGTACTGTGGACCATCCCTGATGTACTGTGGATCATCACTGATGTACTGAGGATCATAACTGGTGTACTATGGATCATCACTGGTGTACTATGGATCATCACTGATGTACTATGGATCATCACTGATGTACTATGGATCATCACTGATGTACTATAGATCTTCACTGATATACTATGGGCCATCACTGGTGTACTATGGGCCATCACTGAAGTACTGTGGACCATCCCTGATGTACTGTGGATATCATCACTGATGTACTGTGGATATCATCACTGATGTACTGTGGATATCATCACTGATGTACTGTGGATATCATCACTGATGTACTGTGGATATCATCACTGATGTACTGTGCTCTGTCTCTCCCTCCCAGTGTCCTCTGATGAGGTCGAGGGGTCCGCGGACCCTTCTCCCATAGAGCAACTCGAAGGGCGAGAACCCCGTAGATTCCTGGGGTACCTCTCTGTACGCAAATAACAGGTGAGGCAGGAATCTCTCCCAGTCTCTGCAAGCGTCTGAAAAGGTCCTCAGCATTTTCTTGAGGGTCCCGTTAAAGCGTTCGCAGAGACCATTAGTCTGGGGGTGGTAAGGTGAGCTCAGCAAGGGCTTAATATTGCACACCTTCCACAACTGCTGGGTGAGCACCGCAGTAAACTGGGTTCCCTGGTCAGAGAGAATCTCCTTAGGGAACCCCACTCTGGTAAAAATCTTAACCAGGGCATCAGCTACTGTCTCTGCTTCAATGTTAGACATAGCCACTGCCTCTGGGTAACGGGTGGCGTAGTCCACCACGGTGAGAATATACTTCTTCCCGGATGGACTAGGCCTGGCCAGGGGACCCACAATGTCAACAGCTATGCGGTAAAAGGACTCCCCAATAATAGGCATGGACATGAGTTTAGCCTTAGGGTGGTCCCCCCTCTTACCTATCCGTTGACATGTGTCACACGTTTTGCAGTATTGTCGCACATCCTGGCTAAAATTGGGCCAGAAGAAATTCTGTGTGATCCTATGGGCTGTACGACGGAACCCTAGATGTCCTGCTAGTGGTACATCATGCCCGATTCGCAGAATCTCCAGCTGGTATTTCTTAGGTACCACCAGCTGTCGTTTCTGCGAAGGGGCCTTACTTCTCCGAGCTGGCTTAGGGATCCTATACAGTCTATCCCCCACCCATTCAAAAAGCTCCCCATCTATTCCCCTTTCCTGAGTATCTGCCTTAGCCCTATACTTGTGTAAGGTCGGGTCCTCCCGAGTTTCCCTCCCGAATGCTTCTGGGGTATCCCAGCCTAAGAGCGCCTGATCTAAGGTACGTGTCGGGGAAGGTAGTCTCACCTGTGTCTCAGCAGCAAGCGGGCCGGTTCCAGCAGTACGTGTCTGGGCACGGGTAGTCACGGGGTTGACTTCATCGGGGCCCATCGGGGCGTAAGCAGAAAGGAGGGGGCTCAAATCATTCCCCAGTAGTACATCCGCTGGCAAATCCTTCATCACCCCCACATTCACGTGTCCCGAACCAACCCCCCAATCCAGGTGAACACGGGCAACAGGTAGCCGGAAGACGGTACCTCCCGCTACTCTTACGGCTACAGTGTCTCCGGTGTGTTGGCTCTCTGGGATGAGGTTCTTCTGTAGTAGGGTCATGGTAGCGCCACTATCACGTAAGCCATTGGCTACCGTTCCATTAACCCGGACCGTCTGCCTGTGTTGCTGCCTGTTGTCCCGGTTAGCGGCTTGTATTGGATCAGCCTCGTGCAGGACGCCCCAATGTTCTTCCTCCTCAACGCAGTGGGCCGCAGGCATGGATGTGTTGCGGTTCCCCCTTGCTGGCTGTCTCCATGACTGGGACTGCCTGGCTGGATTCAACGGACAGTCTGGCTTTTTGTGCCCTAGCTGTTTACACCCGAAACACCTGATGGGTTGTGAGTAGTCCTGGGAGTTGAACCTGGGCTGCTGAGAATAAGTGGCCGCTGGAGGTGGTGCTGTAGGGCGGTACGACTATGGTTGGTAGGCGATAGCCAGAGGGGGTGCCGCTGATCGATAATCCACCCGAGCTGTTGCCTTGACCACAGGGGTATCCAGTTTGCGGGCGTCTGTTTATTCATCTGCCAAGCGAGCTGCTTCAGGCAAGGTGAAAGGTTTTCGGTCCCGGGCCCACTCTCTGACTTCCAGGGACAGTTTGTCAAAGAAGTGCTCCAGCAGGAACACCTGCAGCACCTCTTCCCCAGATTCTGCTTGGCACCCAGCGACCCAGTGAGAGGCCGTGCGGTGTAGGCGGCATGCCCACTTGGTATACGAGTCTCCAGTCTGCTTGCTCGTCTCTCGGAACCGCCTCCGGTATGCCTCCGGTGTGACGGCATACCTGGCCAACAGTGTTTCTTTTACCAGTCCATAGTTCATAATATCCTCGTCTGGGATGGCCCTGAATGCTTCACTGGCCCGGCCAGACAGTTTCCCAGACAAAATGGTAACCCATTCCTCTGTGGGCACCCGGTGTAGGGCACATTGCCGTTCAAAATCAGCAAGGTACCCATCAATCTCCCCTTCAGTTTCAATGAAATTTTTAAAAGCAATAAAATGTATCTTTCTCCTTTCAGTTGGTGCTGCTGTGACTTCTGCTGCTGCAGAACCTCTTTGCTGTAGCAAATTTATGTCAACAGCCGCTATAACTCGGTCTATGATCTCCGCTGTAGGGTTAGGACCATAATGTGCCAATCTTATGTTAACAGCCCGATCAAAACTTGCCTCTTCGGGTGTCCTGTCTGTTACGCTGGGCCTTTCGGTTATGTTGGACCTTTCAGCTCCATCCATTTCGACTAGTTCTCTGATAATGTCCCTCTTCTTACGGTTGTTGGCCGGTCTTCCCCGGTTCTCCAGTAAGTCTTTGAGGGTAGAACGCTTTAGTCGTTCATCCTGTGCTTCCATTGGCCTGTGTCCTCTTGTAGCTGTCCTTCCGGCTGTGGGGATCAATCCCACTGCTTGCCAACAATTGTAACGGCACCCCAAGTATGAAAGGGGTTAACACCGTTAGGATATTCCCTTTCCAACCACACGAAAGCCACCAGACACTCCAACCAGCCGAATAAGACCCCATACGAATGATTCTCCTCCCAGATACGAGACAACGCTCTGTATTCAAGTTCCAAAACAGGTAATGACTTTATTTTCAAAACACATGGTAACACATTTCTCTTCAAAACCCTCCCCTCCCATCCTTTGGGGAACAGGGCGGGTTAAACTGTCCAATGACAATGGTGATACAGGTCAGGTGTGTTCAAACTTCTCCTTTGATAAACAGTCTTAGGCAGAAGGGTTGATCCCCCCCCTCCTCACAGAAGACACTTCCACATCCCATAATATGGAGCCAGCCGGTCTACCAAGCTACAATCAACATCATCACAATGAAAGAGCCTGTAGCATAGGTGAGGCTCATTAGCATTACACAAGGAGACAGGAGACACATCAGCCTCTCTTAATTTAACCTGTTGAGTTCAGCACCAACAGAATAACTATTTACAGATCCTAGGCAATATTGGGGAATAATGTTACAGACCCATTTTAAAACAATCCCATACATATTCTCAATGTCCATTATTTCATTGCTCACCCTGTGCTCCAAAGTGACCCCCTGTCACACCGAGGATCATCACTGATGTACTGTGGATCATCACTGATGTACTATGGGCCATCACAGGTGTACTATGGGCCATCACTGGTGTACTATGGATCATCACTGGTGTACTATGGATCATCACTGGTGTACTATGGATTATCACTGGTGTACTATGGATCATCCCTGGTGTACTATGGACCATCACTGATGTACTATGGACCATCACTGGTGTACTATGGGCCATCACTGGTGTACTATGGATCATCACTGGTGTACTATGGATCATCACTGATGTACTGTGGATCATCACTGATGTACTATGGGCCATCACTGGTGTACTATGGATCATCACTGGTGTACTATGGATCATCACTGATGTACTATGGACCATCCCTGAGGTACTGAGGACCATCCCTGATGTACTATGGACCATCCCTGATGTACTGTGGATCATCACTGATGTACTGTGGATCATCACTGGTGTACTATAGATCATCACTGGTGTACTATGGGCCATAACTGGTGTACTATGGGCCATCACTGGTGTACTATGGACCATCCCTGATGTACTATGGACCATCCCTGATGTACTATGGACCATCCCTGATGTAGTATAGATCATTACTGATGTACTGTGGATCATCACTGATGTACTGTGGATCATCACTGATGTACTATGGATCATCACTGGTGTACTATGGATCATCACTGGTGTACTATGGATCATCACTGGTGTACTATGGATCATCACTGATGTACTATGGATCATCACTGATGTACTATGGATCATCACTGATGTACTGTGGATCATCACTGATGTACTGTGGATCATCACTGATGTACTATGGGCCATCACTGGTGTACTGAGGATCATCACTAATGTACCATGGATCATCACTGATGTACTATGGATCATCACTGGTGTACTGTGGATCATCACTGATGTACTATGGATCATCACTGATGTACTATAGTTCATCACTGATGTACTATGGGCCATCACTGGTGTACTATGGATCATCACTAGGGATGAGCTTCGAGTTCGAGTCGAACTCATGTTCGACTCGAACATTGCCTGTTCGCCCGTTCGCCGAACAGCGAACAAATTGGGGTGTTCGCGGCAAATTCGAAAAATCTATGGGAGAAATCTAAAGTGCTAATTATAAAGGCTTATATGCAAGTTATTGTCCTAAAAAGTGTTTGGGGACCCGGGTCCTGTCCCAGGGGACATGTATCAATGCAAAAAGAAGTTTTAAAAACGGCCGTTTTTTCGGGAGCAGTGATTTTAATAATGCTTAAAATGAAAAAATAAAAGTGAAATATTCCTTTAAATTTCGTACCTGGGGGGTGTGTATGATATGCATGTAAAGTGGCGCATGTTTCCCGTGCTTAGAACTGTCCCTGCAAAAAGTGTCATTTTTGAAAGAAAAAAATGCATTTAAAACTGACTCGCGGCTATTAATGAATTGTCGGCTCCCGGCAATACATACAAAAGTCATTGATAAAAAAAAAAAAAAAGCGTGGGGGTTCCCCAGAATTCAATTACCAGGCCCTTCAGGTCTGGAATGGATATTAAGGGGAACCCCGCCGCAAATAAAAAAAAATTGACGTGGGGTTCCCCCAAATATCCATTCCAGGCCCTTCAGATCTGGCATGGATTTTAAGGGGAACTCCACCCCAAATTAAAAAAAAAATGGCGTGGAGTCCCCCTAAAAATCCATACCAGACCCCTTATCCGAGCATGCAACCTGGCCGGCCGCAGGGGAAAAGGGGGGGACGAGAGAGCGGCCCCCCCTCCCTCCTGAACCGTACCAAGCCACATGCCCTCAACATGGGGAGGATGTCCCCATGTTGATGGGGACAAGGGCCTCATCCCCACAACCCTTGCCCGGTGGTTGTGGGGGTCTGCGGGCGGGGGGCTTATCGGAATCTGGAAGACCCCTTTAACAAAGAGGACCCCCAGATCCCGGCCCCCCCCCCCTATGTGAATTGGTAAGGGGTACATTGTACCCCTACCATTTCACGAAGAAAGTGTCAAAAAATGTAAATAAAAACACACAAACACCTTGAAAAAGTCCTTTATTTAAAAAAAAAAAAAAAAAAACATTCCAGCGGTGAAATCCAGTGTCCCGCGGCGATCCCGATGTCCAGCGCTGTCCGTCATTGGTTGTGCCTGAGCGGACCTGATGGGGAACTCCCTCTCAGTATTTTAAATGTATAGACCCGCCCCTTCTAAAGTTCCCCATCAGGTCCGCTCAGCGGACCAGATGCGGAACATGAGAAGGGGCGGGTCTATACATGTATTACCAAAGTGAGAGCAGTTCCCCATCAGGTCCGCCTCCTCGGTATGTCAGACCCGCCTACGTCATTGGCTTGAGCGGGGAACTTCCTTCACTATGTAAATTTAAATTTACATAGTGAAGGAAGTTCCCTGCTCAAGCCAATGACGTAGGCGGGTCTGACATACCGAGGGGGCGGACCTGATGGGGAACTGCTCTCACTTTGGTAATACATGTATAGACCCGCCCCTTCTCATGTTCCGCATCTCGTCCGCTGAGCGGACCTGATGGGGAACTTTAGAAGGGGCGGGTCTATACATTTAAAATACTGAGAGGGAGTTCCCCATCAGGTCCACTCAGGCACAACCAATGAAGGACAGCGCTGGACATCGGGATCGCCGCGGGACACTGGATTTCACCGCTGGAATGTTTATTTATTTATTTTTTTAAATAAAGGACTTTTTCAAGGTGTTTGTGTGTTTTTTTAAACATTTTTTTTACGCTTTCTTCGTGAAATGGTAGGGGTACAATGTACCCGTTACCAATTCACATAGGGGGGGGCGGGATCTGGGGGTCCCCTTTGTTAAAGGGGTCTTCCAGATTCCGATAAGCCCCCCGCCCGCAGACCCCCACAACCACCGGGCAAGGGTTGTGGGGATGAGGCCCTTGTCCCCATCAACATGGGGACATCCTCCCCATGTTGAGGGCATGTGGCTTGGTACGGTTCAGGAGGGAGGGGGGGCCGCTCTCTCGTCCCCCCCTTTTCCCCTGCGGCCGGCCAGGTTGCGTGCTCGGATAAGGGGTCTGGTATGGATTTTTAGGGGGACTCCACGCCATTTTTTTTTTAAACTTGGGGTGGAGTTCCCCTTAAAATCCATGCCAGATCTGAAGGGCCTGGTAATTGAATTCTGGGGAACCCCCACGCTTTTTTTTTTTTTTTTCTCAATGACTTTTGTATGTATTGCCGGGAGCCGACAATTCATTAATAGCCGCGAGTCAGTTTTAAATGCATTTTTTTTCTTTCAAAAATGACACTTTATGCAGGGACAGTTCTAAGCACGGGAAACATGCGCCACTTCACATGCATATCATACACACCCCCCAGGTACGAAATTTAAAGGAATATTTCACTTTTATTTTTTCATTTTAAGCATTATTAAAATCACTGCTCCCGAAAAAACGGCCGTTTTTAAAACTTCTTTTTGCATTGATACATGTACCCTGGGGAAGGACCCAGGTCCCCAAACACTTTTTAGGACAATAACTTGCATATTAGCCTTTATAATTAACACTTTAGATTTCGAACGTTCGAGTCCATTGTATTTAATAGGGTTCTAAAGTTTACACGAACATTTTGTCTGTTCGCAGGTTCTGGTGCGAACCGAACAGGGGGGTGTTCGGCTCATCCCTGATCATCACTGATGTACTATGGACCATCCCTGAGGTACTGAGGACCATCCCTGATGTACTATGGACCATCCCTGATGTACTGTGGATCATCACTGATGTACTGTGGATCATCACTGGTGTACTATAGATCATCACTGGTGTACTATGGGCCATCACTGGTGTACTATGGGCCATCACTGGTGTACTATGGGCCATCACTGGTGTACTAGGGACCATCCCTGATGTACTATGGACCATCCCTGATGTACTATGGACCATCCCTGATGTACTATGGATCATCACTGATGTAGTATAGATCATTACTGATGTACTATGGGCCATCACTGGTGTACTGAGGATCATCACTAATGTACCATGGATCATCACTGATGTACTATGGATCATCACTGGTGTACTGTGGACCATCCCTGATGTACCGTGGATCATCACTGATGTACCGTGGATCATCACTGATGTACTATGGGCCATCACGGGTGTACTATGGATCATCACTGATGTACTATGGACCATCCCTGATGTACTATGGACCATCCCTGATGTTCTATGGACCATCCCTGATGTACTATGGACCATCCCTGATGTACTATGGACCATCCCTGATGTACTGAGGATCATCACTGATGTACTATAGATCATCACTGATGTACTATGGACCATCACTGATGTACTATGGACCATCACTGATGTACTATGGATCATCACTGATGTACTATGGATCATCACTGATGTACTGAGGATCATCACTAATGTACCGTGGATCATCACTAATGTACCGTGGATCATCACTGATGTACTGTGGATCATCACTAATGTACTATAGATCATCACTGAAGTACTATGGGCCATCACTGGTGTACTATGGATCATCATTGATGTATTGTGGATCATCACTGGTGTACTATGGATCATCACTGATGTACTGTGGACCATCACTGATGTACTGTGGATCATCACTGATGTACTATAGATCATCACTGAAGTACTATGGGCCATCACTGGTGTACTATGGATCATTACTGGTGTACTATGGATTATCACTGATGTACTATGGATCATCACTGATGTACTGTGGACCATCACTGATGTACCGTGGATCATCACTGATGTACTGTGGACCATCCCTGATGTACTGTGGACCATCCCTGATGTACTGTGGATCATCACTGATGTACTGTGGATCATCACTGATGTACTGTGGATCATCACTGATGTACTGTGGATCATCACTGATGTACTGTGGATCATCACTGATGTACTGTGGATATCATCACTGATCTACTGAGGACCATCCCTGATGTACTGTGGACCATCACTGATGTACTATAGATCATCACTGATGTACTATAGATCATCACTGATGTACTGTGGATCATCACTGATGTACTGTGGATCATCACTGATGTACTGTGGATCATCACTGATGTACTGTGGATCATCACTGATGTACTATAGATCATCACTGATGTACTATAGATCATCACTGATGTACTATAGATCATCACTGATGTACTATAGATCATCACTGATGTACTATGGGCCATCACTGGTGTACTATTGGCCATCACTGGTGTACTATGGGCCATCACTGGTGTACTATGGGCCATCACTGGTGTACTATGGATCATCACTGGTGTACTATGAACCATCACTGATGGACTGTGGACCATCACTGATGTACTGTGGATCATCACTGATGTACTGTGGATCATCACTGGTGTACTATGGATCATCACTAGTGTACTATGGATCATCACTGATGTACTATGGGCCATCACTGATGTACTATGGATCATCACTGATGTACTGTGGACCATCCCTGATGTACTGTGGACCATCCCTGATGTACTGTGGATCATCACTGATGTACTGTGGATCATCACTGATGTACTATGGGCCATCACTGGTGTACTATGGATCATCACTGATGTACTATGGATCATCACTGATGTACTATGGATCATCACTGATGTACTATGAGCCATCACTGATGTACTATGGATCATCACTGGTGTACTATGGATCATCACTGGTGTACTATGGATCATCACTGATGTACTGTGGACCATCCCTGATGTACTGTGGACCATCCCTGATGTACTGTGGATCATCACCGATGTACCGTGGATCAGCACTGATGTACTGTGGATCATCACTGATGTACTATGGGCCATCACAGGTGTACTATGGATCATTCCTGGTGTAATATGGACCATCACTGATGTACTATGGACCATCCCTTATGTACTGTGGACCCTCACTGATGTACTGTGGACCATCACTGATGTACTGTGGATGATCACTGATGTACTATGGGCAATCACAGGTGTACTATGGATCATCACTGGTGTACTATGGGCCATCACAGGTGTACTATGGATCATCCCTGGTGTACTATGGACCATCACTGATGTACTATGGACCATCACTGATGTACTATGGACCATCACTGATGTACTGTGGACCATCACTGATGTACTGTGGATCATCACTGATGTACTATAGATCATCACTGATGTACTATGGACCATCACTGATGTACTGTGGATGATCACTGATGTACTGTGGATGATCACTGATGTACTATGGGCCATCACAGGTGTACTATGGATCATCACTGGTGTACTATGGGCCATCACAGGTGTACTATGGATCATCCCTGGTGTACTATGGACCATCACTGATGTACTGAGGACCATCCCTGATGTACTATGGACCATCCCTGATGTACTGTGGATCATCACTGATGTACTGTGGATCATCACTGGTGTACTATAGATCATCACTGGTGTACTATGGGCCATCACTGGTGTACTATGGGCCATCACTGGTGTACTATGGGCCATCACTGGTGTACTATGGACCATCCCTGATGTACTATGGACCATCCCTGATGTACTATGGACCATCCCTGATGTACTATGGACCATCCCTGATGTAGTATAGATCATTACTGATGTACTGTGGATCATCACTGATGTACTATGGATCATTACTGGTGTACTATGGATCATCACTGATGTACTATAGATCATCACTGATGTACTATAGATCATCACTGATGTACTATAGATCATCACTGATGTACTATGGGCCATCACTGGTGTACTATGGGCCATCACTGGTGTACTATGGGCCATCACTGGTGTACTATGGGCCATCACTGGTGTACTATGGATCATCACTGGTGTACTATGAACCATCACTGATGGACTGTGGACCATCACTGATGTACTGTGGATCATCACTGATGTACTGTGGATCATCACTGGTGTACTATGGATCATCACTAGTGTACTATGGATCATCACTGATGTACTATGGGCCATCACTGATGTACTATGGATCATCACTGATGTACTGTGGACCATCCCTGATGTACTGTGGACCATCCCTGATGTACTGTGGATCATCACTGATGTACTGTGGATCATCACTGATGTACTATGGGCCATCACTGGTGTACTATGGATCATCACTGATGTACTATGGATCATCACTGATGTACTATGGATCATCACTGATGTACTATGAGCCATCACTGATGTACTATGGATCATCACTGGTGTACTATGGATCATCACTGGTGTACTATGGATCATCACTGATGTACTGTGGACCATCCCTGATGTACTGTGGACCATTTCTGATGTACTGTGGATCATCACCGATGTACCGTGGATCAGCACTGATGTACTGTGGATCATCACTGATGTACTATGGGCCATCACAGGTGTACTATGGATCATTCCTGGTGTAATATGGACCATCACTGATGTACTATGGACCATCCCTTATGTACTGTGGACCCTCACTGATGTACTGTGGACCATCACTGATGTACTGTGGATGATCACTGATGTACTATGGGCAATCACAGGTGTACTATGGATCATCACTGGTGTACTATGGGCCATCACAGGTGTACTATGGATCATCCCTGGTGTACTATGGACCATCACTGATGTACTATGGACCATCACTTATGTACTATGGACCATCACTGATGTACTGTGGACCATCACTGATGTACTGTGGATCATCACTGATGTACTATAGATCATCACTGATGTACTATGGACCATCACTGATGTACTGTGGATGATCACTGATGTACTGTGGATGATCACTGATGTACTATGGGCCATCACAGGTGTACTATGGATCATCACTGGTGTACTATGGGCCATCACAGGTGTACTATGGATCATCCCTGGTGTACTATGGACCATCACTGATGTACTGAGGACCATCCCTGATGTACTATGGACCATCCCTGATGTACTGTGGATCATCACTGATGTACTGTGGATCATCACTGGTGTACTATAGATCATCACTGGTGTACTATGGGCCATCACTGGTGTACTATGGGCCATCACTGGTGTACTATGGGCCATCACTGGTGTACTATGGACCATCCCTGATGTACTATGGACCATCCCTGATGTACTATGGACCATCCCTGATGTACTATGGACCATCCCTGATGTAGTATAGATCATTACTGATGTACTGTGGATCATCACTGATGTACTATGGATCATTACTGGTGTACTATGGATCATCACTGGTGTACTATGGATCATCACTGGTGTACTATGGATCATCACTGATGTACTATGGATCATCACTGATGTACTGTGGATCATCACTGATGTACTGTGGATCATCACTGATGTACTATGGGCCATCACTGGTGTACTGAGGATCATCACTAATGTACCATGGATCATCACTGATGTACTATGGATCATCACTGGTGTACTGTGGACCATCCCTGATGTACCGTGGATCATCACTGATGTACCGTGGATCATCACTGATGTACTATGGGCCATCACGGGTGTACTATGGATCATCACTGATGTACTATGGACCATCCCTGATGTACTATGGACCATCCCTGATGTTCTATGGACCATCCCTGATGTACTATGGACCATCCCTGATGTACTATGGATCATCACTGATGTACTGAGGATCATCACTGATGTACTATAGATCATCACTGATGTACTATGGACCATCACTGATGTACTATGGACCATCACTGATGTACTATGGATCATCACTGATGTACTATGGATCATCACTGATGTACTGAGGATCATCACTAATGTACCGTGGATCATCACTGATGTACCGTGGATCATCACTGATGTACTATGGGCCATCACGGGTGTACTATGGATCATCACTGATGTACTATGGACCATCCCTGATGTACTATGGACCATCCCTGATGTTCTATGGACCATCCCTGATGTACTATGGACCATCCCTGATGTACTATGGATCATCACTGATGTACTATGGATCATCACTGATGTACTATGGATCATCACTGATGTACTGTGGATCATCACTGATGTACTGTGGATCATCACTGATGTACTATGGGCCATCACTGGTGTACTGAGGATCATCACTAATGTACCATGGATCATCACTGATGTACTATGGATCATCACTGGTGTACTGTGGACCATCCCTGATGTACCGTGGATCATCACTGATGTACCGTGGATCATCACTGATGTACTATGGGCCATCACGGGTGTACTATGGATCATCACTGATGTACTATGGACCATCCCTGATGTACTATGGACCATCCCTGATGTTCTATGGACCATCCCTGATGTACTATGGACCATCCCTGATGTACTATGGATCATCACTGATGTACTGAGGATCATCACTGACGTACTATAGATCATCACTGATGTACTATGGACCATCACTGATGTACTATGGACCATCACTGATGTACTATGGATCATCACTGATGTACTATGGATCATCACTGATGTACTGAGGATCATCACTAATGTACCGTGGATCATCACTGATGTACCGTGGATCATCACTGATGTACTATGGGCCATCACGGGTGTACTATGGATCATCACTGATGTACTATGGACCATCCCTGATGTACTATGGACCATCCCTGATGTTCTATGGACCATCCCTGATGTACTATGGACCATCCCTGATGTACTATGGATCATCACTGATGTACTGAGGATCATCACTGATGTACTATAGATCATCACTGATGTACTATGGACCATCACTGATGTACTATGGACCATCACTGATGTACTATGGATCATCACTGATGTACTATGGATCATCACTGATGTACTGAGGATCATCACTAATGTACCGTGGATCATCACTAATGTACCGTGGATCATCACTGATGTACTGTGGATCATCACTAATGTACTGTGGACCATCCCTGATGTACTGTGGACCATCCCTGATGTACTGTGGATCATCACTGATGTACTGTGGATCATCACTGATGTACTATGGGCCATCACTGGTGTACTATGGATCATCACTGATGTACTATGGATCATCACTGATGTACTATGGATCATCACTGATGTACTATGAGCCATCACTGATGTACTATGGATCATCACTGGTGTACTATGGATCATCACTGGTGTACTATGGATCATCACTGATGTACTGTGGACCATCCCTGATGTACTGTGGACCATTTCTGATGTACTGTGGATCATCACCGATGTACCGTGGATCAGCACTGATGTACTGTGGATCATCACTGATGTACTATGGGCCATCACAGGTGTACTATGGATCATTCCTGGTGTAATATGGACCATCACTGATGTACTATGGACCATCCCTTATGTACTGTGGACCCTCACTGATGTACTGTGGACCATCACTGATGTACTGTGGATGATCACTGATGTACTATGGGCAATCACAGGTGTACTATGGATCATCACTGGTGTACTATGGGCCATCACAGGTGTACTATGGATCATCCCTGGTGTACTATGGACCATCACTGATGTACTATGGACCATCACTTATGTACTATGGACCATCACTGATGTACTGTGGACCATCACTGATGTACTGTGGATCATCACTGATGTACTATAGATCATCACTGATGTACTATGGACCATCACTGATGTACTGTGGATGATCACTGATGTACTGTGGATGATCACTGATGTACTATGGGCCATCACAGGTGTACTATGGATCATCACTGGTGTACTATGGGCCATCACAGGTGTACTATGGATCATCCCTGGTGTACTATGGACCATCACTGATGTACTGAGGACCATCCCTGATGTACTATGGACCATCCCTGATGTACTGTGGATCATCACTGATGTACTGTGGATCATCACTGGTGTACTATAGATCATCACTGGTGTACTATGGGCCATCACTGGTGTACTATGGGCCATCACTGGTGTACTATGGGCCATCACTGGTGTACTATGGACCATCCCTGATGTACTATGGACCATCCCTGATGTACTATGGACCATCCCTGATGTACTATGGACCATCCCTGATGTAGTATAGATCATTACTGATGTACTGTGGATCATCACTGATGTACTATGGATCATTACTGGTGTACTATGGATCATCACTGGTGTACTATGGATCATCACTGGTGTACTATGGATCATCACTGATGTACTATGGATCATCACTGATGTACTGTGGATCATCACTGATGTACTGTGGATCATCACTGATGTACTATGGGCCATCACTGGTGTACTGAGGATCATCACTAATGTACCATGGATCATCACTGATGTACTATGGATCATCACTGGTGTACTGTGGACCATCCCTGATGTACCGTGGATCATCACTGATGTACCGTGGATCATCACTGATGTACTATGGGCCATCACGGGTGTACTATGGATCATCACTGATGTACTATGGACCATCCCTGATGTACTATGGACCATCCCTGATGTTCTATGGACCATCCCTGATGTACTATGGACCATCCCTGATGTACTTTGGATCATCACTGATGTACTGAGGATCATCACTGATGTACTATAGATCATCACTGATGTACTATGGACCATCACTGATGTACTATGGACCATCACTGATGTACTATGGATCATCACTGATGTACTATGGATCATCACTGATGTACTGAGGATCATCACTAATGTACCGTGGATCATCACTAATGTACCGTGGATCATCACTGATGTACTGTGGATCATCACTAATGTACTATAGATCATCACTGAAGTACTATGGGCCATCACTGGTGTACTGTGGATCATCATTGATGTATTGTGGATCATCACTGGTGTACTATGGATCATCACTGATGTACTGTGGACCATCACTGATGTACTGTGGATCATCACTGATGTACTGTGGATCATCACTGATGTACTATAGATCATCACTGAAGTACTATGGGCCATCACTGGTGTACTATGGATCATTACTGGTGTACTATGGATTATCACTGATGTACTATGGATCATCACTGATGTACTGTGGACCATCACTGATGTACTGTGGATCATCACTGATGTACTGTGGACCATCCCTGATGTACTGTGGACCATCCCTGATGCACTGTGGATCATCACTGATGTACTGTGGATCATCACTGATGTACTGTGGATCATCACTGATGTACTGTGGATATCATCACTGATCTACTGAGGACCATCCCTGATGTACTGTGGACCATCACTGATGTACTATAGATCATCACTGATGTACTATAGATCATCACTGATGTACTGTGGATCATCACTGATGTACTGTGGATCATCACTGATGTACTGTGGATCATCACTGATGTACTGTGGATCATCACTGATGTACTGTGGATCATCACTGATGTACTGTGGATCATCACTGATGTACTATAGATCATCACTGATGTACTATAGATCATCACTGATGTACTATAGATCATCACTGATGTACTATGGGCCATCACTGGTGTACTATTGGCCATCACTGGTGTACTATGGGCCATCACTGGTGTACTATGGGCCATCACTGATGTACTATGGATCATCACTGATGTACTGTGGACCATCCCTGATGTACTGTGGACCATCCCTGATGTACTGTGGATCATCACTGATGTACTGCTGATCATCACTGATGTACTATGGGCCATCACTGGTGTACTATGGATCATCACTGATGTACTATGGATCATCACTGATGTACTATGGATCATCACTGATGTACTATGAGCCATCACTGATGTACTATGAGCCATCACTGATGTACTATGAGCCATCACTGATGTACTATGGATCATCACTGGTGTACTATGGATCATCACTGATGTACTGTGGACCATCCCTGATGTACTGTGGACCATCCCTGATGTACTGTGGACCATCCCTGATGTACTGGGGACCATCCCTGATGTACTGTGGACCATCCCTGATGTACTGTGGACCATCCCTGATGTACTGAGGATCATCCCTGATGTACTATGAGCCATCACTGATGTACTATGGATCATCACTGGTGTACTATGGATCATCACTGATGTACTATGGATCATCACTGATGTACTATGAGCCATCACTGATGTACTATGAGCCATCACTGATGTACTATGGATCATCACTGGTGTACTATGGATCATCACTGATGTACTGTGGATCATCACTGATGTACTGTGGACCATCCCTGATGTACTGTGGACCATCCCTGATGTACTGTGGATCATCACCGATGTACCGTGGATCAGCACTGATGTACTGTGGATCATCACTGATGTACTATGGGCCATCACAGGTGTACTATGGATCATTCCTGGTGTACTATGGACCATCACTGATGTACTATGGACCATCCCTTATGTACTGTGGACCCTCACTGATGTACTGTGGACCATCACTGATGTACTGTGGATGATCACTGATGTACTATGGGCCATCACAGGTGTACTATGGATCATCACTGGTGTACTATGGGCCATCACAGGTGTACTATGGATCATCCCTGATGTTCTATGGACCATCCCTGATGTACTATGGACCATCCCTGATGTACTATGGACCATCCCTGATGTACTATGGACCATCCCTGATGTACTGAGGATCATCACTGATGTACTATAGATCATCACTGATGTACTATGGACCATCACTGATGTACTATGGACCATCACTGATGTACTATGGATCATCACTGATGTACTATGGATCATCACTGATGTACCGAGGATCATCACTAATGTACCGTGGATCATCACTAATGTACCGTGGATCATCACTGATGTACTGTGGATCATCACTAATGTACTATAGATCATCACTGAAGTACTATGGGCCATCACTGGTGTACTATGGATCATCATTGATGTATTGTGGATCATCACTGGTGTACTATGGATCATCACTGATGTACTGTGGACCATCACTGATGTACTGTGGATCATCACTGATGTACTGTGGATCATCACTGATGTACTATAGATCATCACTGAAGTACTATGGGCCATCACTGGTGTACTATGGATCATTACTGGTGTACTATGGATTATCACTGATGTACTATGGATCATCACTGATGTACTGTGGATCATCACTGATGTACTGTGGACCATCACTGATGTACTGTGGATCATCACTGATGTACTGTGGATCATCCCTGATGTACTGTGGACCATCCCTGATGTACTGTGGACCATCCCTGATGTACTGTGGATCATCACTGATGTACTGTGGATCATCACTGATGTACTGTGGATCATCACTGATGTACTGTGGATCATCACTGATGTACTGTGGATATCATCACTGATCTACTGAGGACCATCCCTGATGTACTGTGGACCATCACTGATGTACTATAGATCATCACTGATGTACTATAGATCATCACTGATGTACTGTGGATCATCACTGATGTACTGTGGATCATCACTGATGTACTGTGGATCATCACTGATGTACTATAGATCATCACTGATGTACTATAGATCATCACTGATGTACTATAGATCATCACTGATGTACTATGGGCCATCACTGGTGTACTATTGGCCATCACTGGTGTACTATGGGCCATCACTGGTGTACTATGGGCCATCACTGGTGTACTATGGGCCATCACTGGTGTACTATGGATCATCACTGGTGTACTATGAACCATCACTGATGGACTGTGGACCATCACTGATGTACTGTGGATCATCACTGATGTACTGTGGATCATCACTGGTGTACTATGGATCATCACTAGTGTACTATGGATCATCACTGATGTACTATGGGCCATCACTGATGTACTATGGATCATCACTGATGTACTATGGACCATCCCTGATGTACTGTGGACCATCCCTGATGTACTGTGGATCATCACTGATGTACTGTGGATCATCACTGATGTACTGTGGGCCATCACTGGTGTACTATGGATCATCACTGATGTACTATGGATCATCACTGATGTACTATGGATCATCACTGATGTACTATGGATCATCACTGATGTACTATGAGCCATCACTGATGTACTATGAGCCATCACTGATGTACTATGAGCCATCACTGATGTACTATGGATCATCACTGGTGTACTATGGATCATCACTGATGTACTGTGGACCATCCCTGATGTACTGTGGACCATCCCTGATGTACTGTGGACCATCCCTGATGTACTGTGGACCATCCCTGATGTACTGTGGACCATCCCTGATGTACTGTGGATCATCCCTGATGTACTATGGGCCATCACAGGTGTACTATGGATCATTCCTGGTGTACTATGGACCATCACTGATGTACTATGGACCATCCCTTATGTACTGTGGACCCTCACTGATGTACTGTGGACCATCACTGATGTACTATGGGCCATCACAGGTGTACTATGGATCATCACTGGTGTACTATGGGCCATCACAGGTGTACTATGGATCATCCCTGGTGTACTATGGACCATCACTGATGTACTATGGACCATCACTGATGTACTATGGACCATCACTGATGTACTGTGGACCATCACTGATGTACTATAGATCATCACTGATGTACTATGGACCATCACTGATGTACTGTGGACCATCACTGATGTACTATAGATCATCACTGATGTACTATGGACCATCACTGATGTACTGTGGATCATCACTGATGTACTATGGATCATCACTGATGTACTATGGATCATCACTGATGTACTATGGATCATCACTGATGTACTATGGATCATCACTGATGTACTGTGGATCATCACTGATGTACTATGGACCATCCCTGATGTACTGTGGATCATCAGTGATTCACTGTGGATCATTACTGATGTACTATGGATCATCACTGATGTACTATGGATCATCACTGATGTACTATGGATCATCACTGATGTACTATGAGCCATCACTGATGTACTATGAGCCATCACTGATGTACTATGAGCCATCACTGATGTACTATGAGCCATCACTGATGTACTATGGATCATCACTGGTGTACTATGCAGTGGCGTACTAAGTAGGGGGCGGGGGTGGGCCGCACCAGGTGCCATACACTGGGGGGTGTCAGGGCGGCACCCCCCCGCGACTAAAGAGGACTTAGCGGAAGCGGAGACAGTGGGCGGCATGACGCGTGCGTGACAGGGAGGTAGTGGCAGGTAACACACACAGCAGGGAGCCTGGCTTTGCGGGGGGGACCCGGGCGCAAAGATCCCCTTCTCTCGTGGCCGCGCCGCGGCTCTGAAAAGTCTCGGCTGTGACTGTCTCACACAGCCGAGCAGAGAGAGAGTGTGAAGCTGCCTCCCCCTCCTCCGTCACTGTGTAGTCTACAAGTGCTGTGTGACTGTGTGCAGCACACGCTGATCATCTGAGCCGAGCCAGGTGCATTACGGGTGGGGGGGTGTCTGCTCTGTATTATAGGGGGTGGTCTTCACTGTTGTAGGGGGGTCTGTATGGTGGGGGGGTGTCTGCACTGTTGTAGAGGGGGTCTGCTCTGTATTGTAGGTGGGTTTGTATGGTAGGGGGGTGTCTGCACTGTTGTAGGGGGGTGTTTGTATGGTAGAGGGGTGTCTGCACTGTTGTAGGGGGGTCTGCTCTGTATTGTAGGGGGGTCTGTATGGTAGGGGGGTGTCTGCATTGTTGTAGGGGGTGGTCTGTATTGTAGGGGGGTCTGTATGGTAGGGGGTGTCTGCACTTTTGTAGGGGGGAGAGGGTCTGCTCTGTATTGTAGGGGGGTCTGTATGGTAGAGGGGGGGTCTGCTCTGTATTGTAGGGGGTGGTCTGTATTGTAGGGGGGTCCGTATGGCGGGGGGTGTCTGCACTGTTGTAGGGGGTGGTCTGTATTGTAGGGGGGTCTGTATGGTAGGGGGGTGTCTGCACTGTTGTGGGGGGTGGTCTGTATTGTAGGGGGGGTCTGTATGGTAGGGGGTGTCTGCACTGTTGTAGGGGTGGTCTGCTCTGTATTGTAGGGGGTGGTCTGTATTATAGGGGGGTCTGTATGGTAGGGGGGTGTCTGCACTGTTGTAGGGGGGTCTGCTCTGTATTGTAGGGGGTGGTCTGTATTGTAGGGGGTGGTCTGTATTGTAGGTTGGTCTGTATGGTAGGGGGGTCTTATGGTAGGGGGGTCTGTATGGTAGGGGGGTCTGTATGGTAGGGGGGGTCTGTATGGTAGGGGGGTGTCTGCATTGTTGTAGGGGGGTCTGCTCTGTATTGTAGGGGGGTTTGCTCTGTATTGTAGGGGGTGGTCTGTATGTTAGGGGGGTGTATGCACTGTTGTAGGAGGGGTCTGCTCTGTATTCTAGGGGGTGGTCTGTATGGTAGGGGGGTCTGTATTGTAGGGGGTCTGTATTGTAGGGGGGTCTGCACTGTGGAAGGGGTCTGAACTGTAGGGAGAGGGGTCTGCACTGTAGGGGAGGTCTGTGTAACATACAGACATCTAGAAAGGTGCAGGGCTGTGTAATGTAAAGGGGTCCAGAGGTACAAGGGCTGTGTAATGTAAAGGGGTCCAGAGGTGCATGGTGCAGTGTAATGTAAAGGGGTCCAGAGGTACAGTGTAATGTAAAGGGGTCCAGTGGTGCAGGGTGCTGTGTAATGTAAAGGGGTCCAGTGGTGCAGGGTGCTGTGTAATGTAAAGGGGTCCAGTGGTGCATGGTGCTGTGTAATGTAAAGAGGGGCAGGGTGCTATGTAATGTAAAGGGGTCCAGAGATGCAGGGTGCTATGTAATGTAAGGGGTCCAGTGATGCAGGGTGCTGTGTAATGTAAAGGGGTCCAGAGGTGCGGGGTTCTGTGTATTGTAAAGTGGTCCTGAGATGCAGGGTGCTATGTAATGTAAAGGGGTCCAGAGGTACAAGGGCTGTGTAATGTAAAGAGGTCCTTAGGTGCAAGGTGCTGTGTAATGTAAAGGGGTCCAGAGGTGTAGGGTGCTGTGTAATGTAAAGGGTTCCAGTGATGCACGGTGCTGTGTAATGTAAAGGGGTCCAGTAATGCAGGGTGCTGTGTAATGTAAGGGGGTCCAGTGGTGCAGGGTGCTGTGTAATGTGAAGGGGCCCAGTGATGCAGGGTGCTGTGTAATGTAAAGGGGTCCAGAGGTGCGGGGTTCTGTATATTCTAAAGTGGTGCTGAGATGCAGGGTGCTATGTAATGTAAAGGGCTCCAGAGGTACAAGGGCTGTGTAATGTAAAGAGGTCCTTAGGTGCAAGGTGCTGTGTAATGTAAAGGAGTCCAGGGGTGTAGGGTGCTGTGTAATGTAAAGGATTCCAGTGATGCATGGTGCTGTGTAATGTAAAGGGGTCCAGTGATGCAGGGTGCTGTGTAATGTAAGGGGGTCCAGTGATGCAGGGTGCTGTGTAATGTAAAGGGGTCCAGAGGTGCAGGGTGCTGTGTAATGTAAGGGGGTTCAGTGATGCAGGCTGTTGTGTAATGTAAGGGGGTCCAGTGATGCAGGGTGCTGTGTAATGTAAGGGGGTCCAGTGATGCAGGGTGCTGTGTAATGTAAAGGGGTGCAGGGTGCTGTGAAATGTAAAGGGGTCAAGTGATGCAGGGTGCTGTGTAATGTAAAGGGGTCCAGTGATGCAGGGTGCTGTATAATGTAAAGGGGGCCAGTGATGCAGGGTGCTGTATAATGTAAAGGGGGCCAGTGATGCAGGGTGCTGTGTAATGTAAAGGGGTCCAGTGATGCAGGGTGCTGTATAATGTAAAGGGGGGCAGTGATGCAGGGTGCTGTATAATGTAAAGGGGGCCAGTGATGCAGGGTGCTGTGTAATGTAAAGGGGTCCAGTGGTGCAGTTCTGGAGAGCGGGTACACAGTAGTGACAAAGAGATTTTGAAGGATGCAGGGGGCACAGTGGGGTGTTTTTACATTTTACCGTGGGGGGTGCCAGATATAGGATCCGCCCCGGGTGCCAAATGCTCTAGGTACGCCCCTGGTACTATGGATCATCACTGATGTACTGTGGATCATCACTGATGTACTATAGATCATCACTGATGTACTATAGATCATCACTGATGTACTATGGGCCATCACTGGTGTACTATGGATCATCACTGATGTACTGTGGACCATCACTGATGTAGTGTGGATCATCACTGATGTACTGTGGATCATCACTGATGTACTATAGATCATCACTGAAGTACTATGGGCCATCACTGGTGTACTATGGATCATTACTGGTGTACTATGGATTATCACTGATGTACTATGGATCATCACTGATGTACTATGGATCATCACTGATGTACTATGGATCATCACTGATGTACTATGAGCCATCACTGATGTACTATGGATCATCACTGGTGTACTATGGATCATCATTGATGTACTATGGATCATCACTGATGTACTATGAGCCATTACTGATGTACTATGGATCATCACTGGTGTACTGTGGATCATCACTGATGTACTGTGGACCATCCCTGGTGGACTGTGGACCATCCCTGATGTACTGTGGACCATCCCTGATGTACCGTGGATCATCACTGATGTACCGTGGATCAGCACTGATGTACTGAGGATCATCACTGATGTACTGTGGATCATCACTGATGTACTGTGGATCATCACTGATGTACTGTGGATCATCACTGATGTACTGTGGATCATCACTGATGTACTGTGGATCATCACTGACAACACTGATGTAAAGGTGACGTTGGAGATAAACCAGTCAAACTGGAAATCACAGGCCGATTCCAATCTTAGTGATTCTCAACGTGAGGCATTGCGATCTCTACAGCTCAACAAAGAGATTATCATCAAGCCCTCCGACAAGGGGGGCAACTTGGTGGTTATGAACTGTTGTGACTATGAGCAAATGGTTATGAACCTACTGACCAACAAGAGTTGGTACCGGAAAGTATCTAGTGCTCATTTGCATCTGGTTACTGAACGGTACAGACATTTGATCGGCAGTGCATATCATGATGGTTTAATCACCAAAAAAACTTGGGAATTTCTCAGTGTCACCAATCCTAGAACCCCCACTCTCTATGCATTACCTAAAGTTCACAAGAACTTGTCCTCTCCCCCGGGACGTCCCATTGTCTCGGGCAATGGTTCCCTGACAGAGACGGCTAGTCAACTGATCGATGACTTTCTCAGACCTCATGTTGAAGGGCTGGTATCGTATCTACAGGATACAACTGACCTTTTAAGAACCTTAGATGGCATCTCTGTGCCTGAGGGATCTTGGTTGGTGGCACTTGATGTTGAGGCCCTCTACAATTCCATACCACACCAACTTGGTGTGGAGGTTGTGGAGGGCTTCATCACCGAGGATAGGGGCATCTCTCGGGCCTACATTTCGTTCATTTTGAACCTCCTCAAATTCATTTTATCTAACAATATTTTTTTGTTTGGAGACTCCCACTACCTCCAGATACAGGGGGTGGCAATGGGGACCAAGTGTGCCCCCTCCTACGCGAACCTGTATCTGGGGGGGTGGGAGAGAAACCTCTTCTTTAGAGAGGATTTACAGAGCCATTTGGATTTCATCCCAATATGGCGACGATTCATTGACGATATTTTCTTTATTTGGACCGGCCCCAGAGATGCCCTTACCACTTTCCTTGATTCCTTAAAGATCAATAACTTTAATCTCAAATTCACTTTTGAAATTAGCCAAAGGGAGTTGACCTTTCTGGATCTCAAAATCAACATCAAAACTGATGGTACCATCAGCACCTCCCTTTATCGTAAATCTTCGGCAGGAAACTCCCTGCTGCATGCAGGGAGTGCCCATCCCAAACCTCTGATCTCAAGTGTGCCCTATGGGCAATATTTGAGATTGGGGCGGAACTGTAGCAGTTCAAAGGACTTTGAACATAAGGCTAAACTATTGAGGGCCCGTTTTTTAGAACGAGGTTACAGCAATAAGTGCCTCAAAAAGGCTTATGCTAGAACCAAAAAACAAAATAGAAGTGCTCTTTTGCATGGTCCCAAGAAAATAAAATCTGACCCGGGTGTTCGGTTGATAACTACATTTTCAAACCAACACCAACAGGTGCGCCTCATCCTACAAAAATACTGGTACCTACTAACCAGCGATGATCAAATTTCTAAATTTATCAAACCGTACCCACAGATCACCTACAAGAGAGCGCGATCCCTACGAGACACTCTGGTCCATAGCCACTTTTCTTCATCGCCGTCTAATCCCATCCCGTTTAGGGGCACCAGGCCTTGTCATAAATGTAAATTCTGCAGATATTTACATTCCTCCTCCACGGTTACTCTTCCGGACGGACAAGTACACAGACCTATGTTTTCAGTCACGTGCCAATCCATTGGTATAGTATATATAATGCAATGCCAATGTGATGCATTTTATGTCGGCAAGACTAAAAGGCCCTTCTTTCACCGTGTCAGAGACCATGTTTCTCTGATAAGGAAAAAGAAAATGGAAACCCCAATTAGCCGGCATGTAGGTCTGTTTCATCAATTTGATAGTGCAGTAATGCATTTTTCCGCCTTAGAACACATTCCCCCAGGGGAGAGAGGAGGGAATTTTGATAAAATTCTACTGCAGAAAGAGGCCAGATGGATCCATAGGTTATCAGCTCTCAGGCACCCTGGTTTAAACGATGCCTTTAGTTTTAAGCCTTTTTTATAGAGTTCTGCCGTGAATCACTATAGCATTGTCCGTTTAACATTTATTCCATTATTTAATATTCATCAATATATTTTTTTAATTTTTTGTTATATTGTTATAAATTCAAATTGAGTCCAGTTATCATTTTCTCTTTTCATTTCATTTTATCTTCAATCTTTTTTCATTTCTTTATCTCACCTAGATTCATCTCTTGCAACACTTTGCATTCCTTATATATTAATACATGTTTCCTAAGTTGGAAAGTTTAACTTACAATGTATTTTTCATGATTCATGTAATCCGTCATACTGTATGTTCATGTTCCATCCTGAGCTTCACCAGTTCCGCCCATTTGCTTCACTTCAGACCCTTGCTACAAATTGGGTTTACTCTTTGTGAAAAATTGGCATTCTAGTTATTATTTAATTTCGATTATTATTTATCTACTTGGGTGACATAATGTGTCCCTGTATAATAATAAAAATTTTTTAAACCAAATTTATTTTCTCTATATTGTATCTGGTATTTGCTGACTGGCTCAATTCATGATTCACCCCGGGCAACCATACGGACGCCCGGGGGCCCCCTGTTTTGATATACTCGTGATGCCAGTCGAGTTTTCAATGGGGTGCCCCAAATTGATGATCAATGTTGACAGTCATTCTGTGAGTTCCCCCTGCGCTGCTTCAATATAGATTTTGATTATTAATGTCACTACACCATATATATGTTTGTTCCCACTCTCTCAATGACGCTGGGTTCATTTACTATAACCTATATATTCTGTTTTCCCTTATTTAAGATGGCGCGGCTGGCCTCAGCAGCGTCCAGCTGACTGACACACACCTCGCTTGGTGTGTGACACGCCACGCTGGCTGCTGTCTCAATGACGCTCACGCCAGTCCAACTCTGGGACGGCGGTGCGCGTCATCATTGATCCACCAATGGACGTCCGCATCGCGGCGATGACGTCAGACGCCGCCGCGATGGGGGTATTTTAAATGCGGCTCCGGTCCGCCGACAGTCTGCGAGGATCTTTCGCCGCCCTGGGGCTTGGAGATATACCTGCTCCAGCCGGACGGATTTTGACCCCTTTCAACTTGCCCAGGTAGGCTGCTGTTATGGACAATCGCTTGTCCGCTGTGTTGATAACTCTCTCCTCGCAGTGGCCGAGGTTGCTCATCACTTTGTCTGCTATATTTTTTTATTTTTTTATTTACAGCTGGTGACCAGCTCATCCATTCTACCCAACCATCTTGAGTGCAATGCTAACCAGTGAAGTTATTTTTTCACTATGTGTTTCCAATCATTCAGCCTGAGGGTTTGTCTCTCTTAGCACAAATAGACACTCTGTGCTCTATAAGGATTTTTACAACTCCCTATTGGCATACTGCTGATTTTGGATCTAGCGACCCATACCAACAACCTCTCAAGGTAAGAGGTTGTCTTTCCATCCATTTCAGGATGAATTATGTTGAATTTGCTTGATTTAACATTCATTCACTATATACCTTTTGTATGCTTTCTATTTCTAGTTTTCAATAGATTTTCTTTACCCTTGTGGTTGCTAACCCTATGGGTTGTTTCAGTGGATTGGGCAAATCGGTCAACTAATACCAGTGGAAATGCCATTTTTTCTTCCAGTTTGTAGCTACACATGTAAATCGGTGAGTGTATACATATGTGTTTGTATAATGCTCAGCATGGGCCATCACCATTTCAGTGTGAACGGATCTATTGTGTTAATGATCTAACCTTATGAACTACTTAACCACTAGCGTGCTTTAGGCACGTCAATTTATCAATTTTTCTGAAATGTTCAACATTAAAGTCTTACATACTTTTAACCATTCTATGTTGCTAATTGTTATACATCCTGTATTCACAGTTTAAACCTGCTATTACTTTATTACACTCCTGAAGAAGCTCCGCTGGGAGCGAAACTAGTTGAGTGGAAATCAAGCAGTGAATTGCATCTTTTTGAAAACTGACCTACATATCTTGAAGGATGGTTAATAATTTTGTGTATTGTTTTTATGCTTCATGTAATAAAATATAATCTTTTATTGATTTTGACAATTGTGTTTATCTCTATCAAGCACCGTGTTTTCAAAAAATCCCTGGGTACTGAGTATACCCGCTGTCCCCCCCTCTTTCTCATATCAAATTACAATGGGATGTGGTGCTTTTTGATTTGACCAAGAGTACCCCAATATATTAGTGATGTACTATAGATCATCACTGATGTACTATGGGCCATCACTGATGTACTATGGGCCATCACTGATGTACTATGGATCATCACTGGTGTACTATGGATCAGCACTGATGTACTGAGGATCATCACTGATTTACTGTGGATCATCACAGGTGTACTATGGATCATCCCTGGTGTACTATGGATCATCCCTGGTGTACTATGGATCATCACTGATGTACTATGAGCCATTACTGATGTACTATGGATCATCACTGGTGTACTATAGATCATCACTCATGTACTGTGGACCATCACTGATGTACTGTGGACCATCACTGATGTACTATAGATCATCACTAATGTACTATAGATCATCACTGATGTACTATGGACCATCACTGGTGTACTATGGATCATCACTGATGTACTGTGGACCATCCCTGATGTACTGTGGATCATCACTGATGTACTGAGGATCATCACTGGTGTACTATGGATCATCACTGATGTACTATGGATCATCACTGATGTACTATGGATCATCACTGATGTACTATGGATCATCACTGATGTACTGTGGACCATCCCTGATGTACTGTGGATCATCACTGATGTACTGTGGATCATCACTGATGTACTGTGGATCATCACTGGTGTACTATGGATCATCACTCATGTACTGTGGACCATCCCTGATGTACTGTGGACCATCCCTTATGTACTGTGGACCATCACTGATGTACTATAGATCATCACTGATGTACTATAGATCATCACTGATGTACTATGGACCATCACTGGTGTACTATGGATCATCACTGATGTACTGTGGACCATCCCTGATGTACTGTGGATCATCACTGATGTACTGTGGATATCATCACTGATGTACTGAGGACCATCCCTGATGTACTGTGGACCATCACTGATGTACTATAGATCATCACTGATGTACTATAGATCATCACTGATGTACTATGGGCCATCACTGGTGTACTATGGGCCATCACTGGTGTACTATGGGCCATCACTGGTGTACTATGGAACATCACTGGTGTACTATGGACCATCACTGCTGGACTATGGACCATCACTGATGTACTGTGGATCATCACTGATGTACTGTGGATCATCACTGGTGTACTATGGATCATCACTGGTGTACTATGGATCATCACTGATGTACTATGGGCCATCACTGATGTACTATGGATCATCACTGATGTACTGTGGACCATCCCTGATGTACTGTGGATCATCACTGATGTACTGTGGATCATCACTGATGTACTGTGGATCTTCACTGATGTACTGTGGGCCATCACTGGTGTACTATGGATCATCACTGATGTACTATGGATCATCACTGATGTACTATGGATCATCACTGATGTACTATGAGCCATCACTGATGTACTATGAGCCATCACTGATGTACTATGGATCATCACTGGTGTACTATGGATCATCACTGATGTACTGTGCACCATCCCTGATGTACTGTGGACCATCCCTGATGTACTGTGGACCATCCCTGATGTACTGTGGACCATCCCTGATGTACTGTGGACCATCCCTGATGTACTGTGGACCATCCCTGATGTACTATGAGCCATCACTGATGTACTATGGATCATCACTGATGTACTATGAGCCATCACTGATGTACTATGAGCCATCACTGATGTACTATGGATCATCACTGGTGTACTGTGGATCATCACTGGTGTACTGTGGATCATCACTGATGTACTGTGGATCATCACTGATGTACTGTGGACCATCCCTGATGTACTGTGGACCATCCCTGATGTACTGTGGACCATCCCTGATGTACTGTGGACCATCCCTGATGTACTGTGGATCATCACTGATGTACCGTGGATCAGCACTGATGTACTGAGGATCAGCACTGATGTACTGTGGATCATCACTGATGTACTATGGGCCATCACAGGTGTACTATGGATCATCCCTGGTGTACTATGGACCATCACTGATGTACTATGGACCATCCCTGATGTACTGTGGACCATCACTGATGTACTGTGGACCATCACTGATGTACTGTGGATGATCACTGATGTACTATGGGCCATCACAGGTGTACTATGGATCATCACTGGTGTACTATGGACCATCACTGATGTACTATGGACCATCACTGATGTACTATGGACCATCACTGATGTACTATGGACCATCACTGATGTACTATGGACCATCACTGATGTACTATAGATCATCACTGATGTACTATTGACCATCACTGATGTACTATGGACCATCACTGATGTACTATGAACCATCCCTGATGTACTGTGGATCATCACTGATGTACTGTGGATCATCACTGATGTACTGTGGATCATCACTGATGTACTGTGGATCATCACTGATGTACTGTGGATCATCACTGATTCACTGTGGATCATTACCGATGTACTATGGATCATCACTGATGTACTATGGATCATCACTGATGTACTATGAGCCATCACTGGTGTACTATGCAGTGGCGTACTAAGTAGGGGGCGGGAGGGTGGGCCGCACCAGGTGCCATACACTGGGGGGGTGTCAGGGCGGCACCCCCCAGCGACTAAAGAGGACTTAGCGGAAGCGAAGACAGTGGGCGGCATGACGCGCGCGTGACAGGGAGGCAGTGGCAGGTAACACACACAGCAGGGAGCCTGGATTTGCGGGGGGGACCCGGGCGCAAAGATCCCCTTCTCTCGTGGCCGTGCCGCGGCTCTGAAAAGTCTCGGCTGTGACTGTCTCACACAGCCGAGCAGAGAGAGAGAGTGTGAAGCCGCCTCCCCCTCCTCCGTCACTGTGTAGTCTACAAGTGCTGTGTGACTGTGTGCAGCACACGCTGATCATCTGAGCCAAGCCAGGTGCATTACGGGTGGGGGGGTGTCTGCTCTGTATTATAGGGGGTGGTCTTCACTGTTGTAGGGGGGCCTGTATGGTAGGGGGGGTGTCTGCACTGTTGTAGAGGGGGTCTGCTCTGTATTGTAGGGGGGTTTGTATGGTAGGGGGTGTCTGCACTGTTGTAGGGGGGTCTGTATGGTAGGGGGGTGTCTGCATTGTTGTAGGGGGTGGTCTGTATTGTAGGGGGGTCTGTATGGTAGGGGGGTGTCTGCACTTTTGTAGGGGGGAGGGGGTCTGCTCTGTATTGTAGGGGGGTCTGTATGGTAGAGGGGGGTCTGCTCTGTATTGTAGGGGGTGGTCTGTATTGTAGGGGGGTCCGTATGGTAGGGGGGTGTCTGCACTGTTGTAGGGGGTGGTCTGTATTGTAGGGGGGTATGTATGGTAGGGGGGTGTCTGCACTGTTGTGGGGGGTGGTCTGTATTGTAGGGGGGGTCTGTATGGTAGGGGGTGTCTGCACGGTTGTAGGGGGGGTCTGCTCTGTATTGTAGGGGGTGGTCTGTATTATAGGGGGGTCTGTATGGTAGGGGGTGTCTGCACGGTTGTAGGGGGGTCTGCTCTGTATTGTAGGGGGTGGTCTGTATTGTAGGGGGGTCTGTATTGTAGGGGGGTCTGTATGGTAGGGGGGGTCTGTATGGTAGGGGGGTCTGTATGGTAGGGGGGTCTGTATGGTAGGGGGGTCTGTATGGTAGGGGGGGTGTCTGCATTGTTGTAGGGGGGTCTGCTCTGTATTGTAGGGGGTTTGCTCTGTATTTTAGGGGGTGGTCTGTATGTTAGGGGGGTGTCTGCACTGTTGTAGGAGGGGTCTGCTCTGTATTCTAGGGGGTGGTCTGTATGGTAGGGGGGTCTGTATTGTAGGGGGGTCTGTATTGTAGGGGGGTCTGCACTGTAGAAGGGGTCTGAACTGTAGGGGGAGGGGTCTGCACTGTAGGGGAGGTCCAGAACTGTTAAAGGGGTGTCTGTGTAACATACAGACATCTAGAAAGGTGCAGGGCTGTGTAATGTAAAGGGGTCCAGAGGTACAAGGGCTGTGTAATGTAAAGGGGTCCAGATTTGAATGGTGCAGTGTAATGTAAAGGGGTCCAGAGGTACAGTGTAATGTAAAGGGGTCCAGTGGTGCAGGGTGCTGTGTAATGTAAAGGGGTCCAGTGGTGCAGGGTGCTGTGTAATGTAAAGGGGTCCAGTGGTGCATGGTGCTGTGTAATGTAAAGGGGTCCAGAGATGCAGGGTGCTATGTAATGTAAGGGGTCCAGTGGTGCAGGGTGCTATATAATGTAAAGGGGTCCAGTGATGCTGTGTAATGTAAAGGGGTCCAGTGGTGCAGGGTGCTGTGTAATGTGAAGGGGTCCAGGGATGCAGGGTGCTGTGTAATGTAAAGGGGTCCAGAGGTGCGGGGTTCTGTGTATTGTAAAGTGGTCCTGAGATGCAGGGTGCTATGTAATGTAAAGGGCTCCAGAGGTACAAGGGCTGTGTAATGTAAAGAGGTCCTTAGGTGCAAGGTGCTGTGTAATGTAAAGGGGTCCAGGAGTGTAGGGTGCTGTGTAATGTAAAGGATTCCAGTGATGCATGGTGCTGTGTAATGTAAAGGGGTCCAGTGATGCAGGGTGCTGTGTAATGTAAGGGTGTCCAGTGATGCAGGGTGCTGTGTAATGTAAGGGGGTCCAGTGATGCAGGGTGCTGTATAATGTAAAGGGGGCCAGTGATGCAGGGTGCTGTATAATGTAAAGGGGGCCAGTGATGCAGGGTGCTGTATAATGTAAAGGGGACCAGTGATGCAGGGTGCTGTGTAATGTAAAGGGGTCCAGAGGTGCAGTTGTGGAGAGCGGGTACACAGTAGTGACAAAGATTTTGAAGGATGCAGGGGGCACAGTGGGGTGTTTTTACATTTAACCGTGGGGGGTGCCAGATATAGGATCCGCCCCGGGTGCCAAATGCTCTAGGTACGCCCCTGGTACTATGGATCATCACTGATGTACTGTGGATCATCACTGATGTACTATAGATCATCACTGATGTACTATGGACCATCACTGGTGTACTATGGATCATCAGTGATGTACTATGGATCATCACTGATGTACTATGGATCATCACAGATGCACTGAGGATCATCACTGATGTACTATGGATTATTACTTGTACTGTGGACCATCCCTGATGTACTGTGGATCATCCCTGATGTACTGTGGATCATCACTGATGTACTGTGGATCATCACTGTTGTACTGTGGATCATCACTGATGTACTGTGGATCATCACTGATGTACTGTGGATCATCACTGATGTACTGTGGATCATCACTGATGTACTGTGGACCATCCCTGATGTACTGTGGACCATCCCTGATGTACTGTGGACCATACCTGATGTACTGTGGACCATCCCTGATGTACTGTGGACCATCCCTGATGTACTATGAGCCATCACTGATGTACTATGGATCATCACTGGTGTACTATGGATCATCACTGATGTACTATGGATCATCACTGATGTACTATGAGCCATCACTGATGTACTATGGATCATCACTGGTGTACTGTGGATCATCACTGATGTACTGTGGATCATCACTGATGTACTGTGGATCATCACTGATGTACTGTGGACCATCCCTGATGTACTGTGGACCATCCCTGATGTACTGTGGACCATCACTGATGTACTGAGGATCAGCACTGATGTACTGAGGATCAGCACTGATGTACTGTGGATCATCACTGATGTACTATGGCCCATCACAGGTGTACTATGGGCCATCACAGGTGTACTATGGATCATCCCTGGTGTACTATGGACCATCACTGATGTACTATGGACCATCCCTGATGTACTGTGGACCATCACTGATGTACTGTGGACCATCACTGATGTACTGTGGACCATCACTGATGTACTGTGGATGATCACTGATGTACTATGGGCCATCACAGGTGTACTATGGATCATCACTGGTGTACTATGGACCATCACTGATGTACTATGTACTATCACTGATGTACTATGGACCATCACTGATGTACTATGGACCATCACTGATGTACTATTGACCATCACTGATGTACTATGGACCATCACTAATGTACTATGGACCATCCCTGATGTACTGTGGATCATCACTGATGTACTGTGGATCATCACTGATGTACTGTGGATCATCACCGATGTACTGTGTATCATCACTGATTCACTGTGGATCATTACCGATGTACTATGGATCATCACTGATGTACTATGGATCATCACTGATGTACTATGAGCCATCACTGGTGTACTATGCAGTGGCGTACTAAGTAGGGGGTGGGGGGGTGGGCCGCACCAGGTGCCATACACTGGGGGGGTGTCAGGGCGGCACCCCCCGCGACTAAAGAGGACTTAGCGGAAGCGGAGACAGTGGGCAGCATGACGCGCGCGTGACAGGGAGGCAGTGGCAGGTAACACACACAGCAGGGAGCCTGGATTTGCGGGGGGGACCCGGGCGCAAATATCCCCTTCTCTCGTGGCCGCGCCGCGGCTCTGAAAAGTCTCGGCTGTGACTGTCTCACACAGCCGAGCAGAGAGAGAGAGTGTGAAGCCGCCTCCCCCTCCTCCATCACTGTGTAGTCTACAAGTGCTGTGTGACTGTGTGCAGCACACGCTGATCATCTGAGCCAAGCCAGGTGCATTACGGGTGGGGGGGGTGTCTGCTCTGTATTATAGGGGGTGGTCTTCACTGTTGTAGGGGGGCCTGTATGGTAGGGGGGGGTGTCTGCACTGTTGTAGAGGGGGTCTGCTCTGTATTGTAGGGGGGGTTTGTATGGTAGGGGGTGTCTGCACTGTTGTAGGGGGGTCTGTATGGTAGGGGTGTGTCTGCATTGTTGTAGGGGGTGGTCTGTATTGTAGGGGGGTCTGTATGGTAGGGGGGTGTCTGCACTTTTGTAGGGGGGAGGGGGTCTGCTCTGTATTGTAGGGGGGGTCTGTATGGTAGAGGGGGGGTCTGCTCTGTATTGTAGAGGGTGGTCTGTATTGTAGGGGGGTCCGTATGGTAGGGGGGTGTCTGCACTGTTTTAGGGGGTGGTCTGTATTGTAGGGGGGTATGTATGGTAGGGGGGTGTCTGCACTGTTGTGGGGGGTGGTCTGTATTGTAGGGGGGGTCTGTATGGTAGGGGGTGTCTGCACTGTTGTAGGGGGGGGTCTGCTCTGTATTGTAGGGGGTGGTCTGTATTATAGGGGGGTCTGTATGGTAGGGGGTGTCTGCTCTGTATTGTAGGGGGGTCTGTATTGTAGGGGGGGGTCTGTATGGTAGGGGGGTCTGTATGGTAGGGGGGTCTGTATGGTAGGGGGGGTGTCTGCATTGTTGTAGGGGGGGTCTGCTCTGTATTGTAGGGGGTTTGCTCTGTATTTTAGGGGGTGGTCTGTATGTTAGGGGGGTGTCTGCACTGTTGTAGGAGGGGTCTGCTCTGTATTCTAGGGGGTGGTCTGTATGGTAGGGGGGTCTGTATTGTAGGGGGTCTGTATTGTAGGGGGGTCTGCACTGTAGAAGGGGTCTGAACTGTAGGGGGAGGGGTCTGCACTGTAGGGGAGGTCCAGAACCGTTAAAGGGGTGTCTGTGTAACTTACAGACATCTAGAAAGGTGCAGGGCTGTGTAATGTAAAGGGGTCCAGAGGTACAAGGGCTGTGTAATGTAAAGGGGTCCAGAGGTGAATGGTGCAGTGTAATGTAAAGGGGTCCAGAGGTACAGTGTAATGTAAAGGGGTCCAGTGGTGCAGGGTGCTGTGTAATGTAAAGGGGTCCAGTGGTGCAGGGTGCTGTGTAATGTAAAGGGGTCCAGTGGTGCATGGTGCTGTGTAATGTAAAGGGGTCCAGAGATGCAGGGTGCTATGTAATGTAAGGGGTCCAGTGGTGCAGGGTGCTATATAATGTAAAGGGGTCCAGTGATGCTGTTTAATGTAAAGGGGTCCAGTGGTGCAGGGTGCTGTGTAATGTGAAGGGGTCCAGTGATGCAGGGTGCTGTGTAATGTAAAGGGGTCCAGAGGTGCGGGGTTCTGTGTATTGTAAAGTGGTCCTGAGATGTAGGTTGCTATGTAATGTAAAGGGCTCCAGAGGTACAAGGGCTGTGTAATGTAAAGAGGTCCTTAGGTGCAAGGTGCTGTGTAATGTAAAGGGGTCCAGGGGTGTAGGGTGCTGTGTAATGTAAAGGATTCCAGTGATGCATGGTGCTGTGTAATGTAAAGGGGTCCAGTGATGCAGGGTGCTGTGTAATGTAAGGGGGTCCAGTGATGCAGGGTGCTGTGTAATGTAAGGGGGTCCAGTGATGCAGGGTGCTGTATAATGTAAAGGGGGCCAGTGATGCAGGGTGCTGTATAATGTAAAGGGGGCCAGTGATGCAGGGTGCTGTATAATGTAAAGGGGACCAGTGATGCAGGGTGCTGTGTAATGTAAAGGGGTCCAGAGGTGCAGTTGTGGAGAGCGGGTACACAGTAGTGACAAAGATTTTGAAGGATGCAGGGGGCACAGTGGGGTGTTTTTACATTTTACCATGGGGGGTGCCAGATATAGGATCCGCCCCGGGTGCCAAATGCTCTAGGTACGCCCCTGGTACTATGGATCATCACTGATGTACTGTGGATCATCACTGATGTACTATAGATCATCACTGATGTACTATGGACCATCACTGGTGTACTATGGATCATCAGTGATGTACTATGGATCATCACTGATGTACTATGGATCATCACAGATGTACTGAGGATCATCACTGATGTACTATGGATCATTACTTGTACTGTGGACCATCCCTGATGTACTGTGGACCATCCCTGATGTACTGTGGATCATCCCTGATGTACTGTGGATCATCACTGATGTACTGTGGATCATCACTGATGTACTGTGGATCATCACTGATGTACTGTGGATCATCACTGATGTACTGTGGATCATCACTGATGTACTATGGGCCATCACTGATGTACTATGGGCCATCACTGATGTACTATGGGCCATCACGGGTGTACTATGGATCATCACGGGTGTACTATGGATCATCACGGGTGTACTATGGACCATCCCTGATGTACTGTGGACCATCACTGATGTACTGTGGACCATCACTGATGTACTGTGGATCATCACTGATGTACTGTGGATCATCACTGATGTACTGTGGATCATCACTGATGTTCTATGGACCATCACTGATGTACTGTGGATCATCCCTGATGTACTGTGGACCATCCCTGATGTACTGTGGACCATCCCTGATGTACTGTGGACCATCACTGATGTACTGTGGACCATCACTGATGTACTGTGGACCATCACTGATGTACTGTGGACCATCACTGATGTACTGTGGATCATCACTGATGTTCTATAGATCATCATTGATGTACTGTGGATCATCACTGATGTACTATAGATCATCACTGATGTACTATGGACCATCACTGGTGTACTGTGGATCATCACTGGTGTACCGTGGACCATCCCTGATGTACTGTGGATCATCACTGATGTACTGTGGATCATCACTGATGTACTGTGGATCATCACTGCTGTACTGTGGATCATCACTGCTGTACTGTGGATCATCACTGATGTACTGTGGATCATCACTGATGTACTGTGGATCATCACTGATGTACTGTGGATCATCACTGATATACTGTGGATCATCACTGGTGTACTATGGATCATCACTGGTGTACTATGGATCATCACTGGTGTACTATGGATCATCACTGATGTACTGTGGACCATCACTGATGTACTATGGATCATCACTGGTGTACTGTGAATAATCACTGATGTACTATAGATCATCACTGATGTACTATGGATCATCACTGATGTACTATGGATCATCACTGATGTACTATGGATCATCACTGATGTACTATGGATCATCACTGATGTACTGTGGATCATCACTGATGTACTATGGATCATCACTGATGTACTGTGGATTATCACTGATGTACTGTGGATTATCACTGATGTACTGTGGACCATCACTGATGTACTGTGGACCATCACTGATGTACTGTGGACCATCACGGGTGTACTATGGACCATCACGGGTGTACTATGGATCATCCCTGGTGTACTATGGACCATCCCTGATGTACTTTGGACCATCCCTGATGTACTTTGGACCATCCCTGATGTACTGTGGACCATCACTGATGTACTGTGGACCATCACTGATGTACTGTGGACCATCACTGATGTACTGTGGATCATCACTGATGTACTATAGATCATCACTGATGTACTATAGATCATCACTGATGTACTATAGATCATCACTGATGTACTATAGATCATCACTGATGTACTATGGGCCATCAGTGGTGTACTATGGGCCATCACTGGTGTACTATGGATCATCACTGGTGTACTATGGATCATCACTGGTGTACTGTGGACCATCACTGATGTACTGTGGACCATCACTGATGTACTGTGGACCATCACTGATGTACTGTGGACCATCCCCGATGTACTGTGAATCATCACTGATGTACTATGGATCATCACTGATGTACTGTGGATCATCACTGATGTACTGTGGATCATCACTGATGTACTATAGGCCATCAGTGGTGTACTATGGGCCATCACTGGAGTACTATGGATCATCACTGGTGTACTATGGATCATCACTGGTGTACTGTGGATCATCACTGGTGTACTGTGGATCATCACTGATGTACTGTGGATCATCACTGATGTACTATAGATCATCACTGATGTACTATAGATCATCACTGATGTACTGTGGATCATCACTGATGTACTGTGGACCATCCCTGATGTACTGTGGACCATCACTGATGTACTGTGGACCATCACTGATGTACTGTGGACCATCACTGATGTACTGTGGATCATCACTGATGCACTGTGGACCATCACTGGTGTACTATGGGCCATCACTGGTGTACTATGGATCATCACTGATGTACTATGGATCATCACTGATGTACTATGGATCATCACTGGTGTACTGTGGATCATCACTGATGTACTGTGGATCATCACTGAGATACTATGGATCATCACTGATGTACTATGGATCATCACTGATATACTATGAGCCATCACTGATGTACTATGGATCATCACTGATGTACTGTGGATCATCACTGATGCACTGTGGATCATCACTGATTTACTGTGGATCATTACTGATGTACTGTGGACCATCACTGATGTACTATGGATCATCACTGATGTACTGAGGATCATCACTGATGTACTATGGATCATCACTGATGTACTATGGATCATCACTGATGTACTATGGATCATCACTGATGTACTATGGATCATCACTGATGTACTATGGATCATCACTGATGTACTATGGGCCATCACTGATGTACTGAGGATCATCACTGATGTACTGTGGATTATCACTGATTTACTGAGGATCATCACTGATGTACTGTGGATCATCACTGATGTACTGTGGATCATCACTGATGTACTGTGGATCATCACTGATGTACTGTGGATCATCACTGATGTACTGTGGATTATCACTGATGTACTGTGGATTATCACTGATGTACTGTGGACCATCACTGATGTACTGTGGACCATCACTGATGTACTGTGGACCATCACGGGTGTACTATGGACCATCACGGGTGTACTATGGATCATCCCTGGTGTACTATGGACCATCCCTGATGTACTTTGGACCATCCCTGATGTACTTTGGACCATCCCTGATGTACTGTGGACCATCACTGATGTACTGTGGACCATCACTGATGTACTGTGGACCATCACTGATGTACTGTGGATCATCACTGATGTACTATAGATCATCACTGATGTACTATAGATCATCACTGATGTACTATAGATCATCACTGATGTACTATAGATCATCACTGATGTACTATGGGCCATCAGTGGTGTACTATGGGCCATCACTGGTGTACTATGGATCATCACTGGTGTACTATGGATCATCACTGGTGTACTGTGGACCATCACTGATGTACTGTGGACCATCACTGATGTACTGTGGACCATCACTGATGTACTGTGGACCATCCCCGATGTACTGTGAATCATCACTGATGTACTATGGATCATCACTGATGTACTGTGGATCATCACTGATGTACTGTGGATCATCACTGATGTACTATAGGCCATCAGTGGTGTACTATGGGCCATCACTGGAGTACTATGGATCATCACTGGTGTACTATGGATCATCACTGGTGTACTGTGGATCATCACTGGTGTACTGTGGATCATCACTGATGTACTGTGGATCATCACTGATGTACTATAGATCATCACTGATGTACTATAGATCATCACTGATGTACTGTGGATCATCACTGATGTACTGTGGACCATCCCTGATGTACTGTGGACCATCACTGATGTACTGTGGACCATCACTGATGTACTGTGGACCATCACTGATGTACTGTGGACCATCACTGATGTACTGTGGATCATCACTGATGCACTGTGGACCATCACTGGTGTACTATGGGCCATCACTGGTGTACTATGGATCATCACTGATGTACTATGGATCATCACTGATGTACTATGGATCATCACTGGTGTACTGTGGATCATCACTGATGTACTGTGGATCATCACTGAGATACTATGGATCATCACTGATGTACTATGGATCATCACTGATATACTATGAGCCATCACTGATGTACTATGGATCATCACTGATGTACTGTGGATCATCACTGATGCACTGTGGATCATCACTGATTTACTGTGGATCATTACTGATGTACTGTGGACCATCACTGATGTACTATGGATCATCACTGATGTACTGAGGATCATCACTGATGTACTATGGATCATCACTGATGTACTATGGATCATCACTGATGTACTATGGATCATCACTGATGTACTATGGATCATCACTGATGTACTATGGATCATCACTGATGTACTATGGGCCATCACTGATGTACTGAGGATCATCACTGATGTACTGTGGATTATCACTGATTTACTGAGGATCATCACTGATGTACTGTGGATCATCACTGATGTACTGTGGATCATCACTGATGTACTGTGGATCATCACTGATGTACTGTGGATCATCACTGATGTACTGTGGATCATCACTGATGTACTGTGGATTATCACTGATGTACTGAGGATCATCACTGATGTACTGTGGATTATCACTGATGTACTGAGGATCATCACTGATGTACTGAGGATCATCACTAATGTACTATGGATCATCACTTGTACTGTGGATCATCACTGTTGTACTGTGGATCATCACTGATGTACTATGGACCATCACTGATGTACTATGGATCATCACTGATGTACTGAGGATCATCACTGATGTACTGTGGATCATCACTGATGTACTGTGGATCATCACTGATGTACTGTGGATCATCACTGATGTACTGTGGATCATCACTGATGTACTGTGGATCATCACTGATGTACTATAGATCATCACTGATGTACTGTGGATCATCACTGATGTACTGTGGATCATCACTGGTGTACTGTGGACCATCACTGATGTACTATGGACCATCACTGATGTACTGTGGACCATCACTGATGTACTGTGGACCATCACTGATGTACTGTGGATCATCACTGATGTACTGTGGATCATCACTGATGTACTATGGATCATCACTGATGTACTGAGGATCATCACTGATGTACTGTGGATCATCACTGATGTACTGTGGATCATCACTGATGTACTATAGATCATCACTGATGTACTATGGGCCATCACTGCCTCTGTTCTGCCTCAAGTGCCCTGTCCATTATTCCACGCAGCGTATGCTCCAACAGGTGGACAAGGGGTACAGTGTCACTAATGCATGCACTGTCACTGCTCACCATCCTTGTGGCCTCCTCAAATGGTGCCAGGACAGTGCATGCATCCCTGATCATGCCCCACTGGCATGGTGAAAAAAAACCGAGCTCCCCTGACCCTGTCCTGGTGCCGTAGTCGCACAGGTACTCATTGATAGCCCTTTGCTGCGTGTGCAGCCGCTGCAGCATGGCCAACGTTGAGTTCCACCTGGTGGGCATGTCACATATAAGGCGGTTCTTGGGCAGGTTCAACTACTTTTGCAGCTCAGCCAGCCGAGCACTGGCATTATATGATCTGCGGAAATGCACACAGACTTTCCTGGGCTGCCTCAGACATCCTGTAAGCCTGGGTACCTGCCCAAGAACCGCTGCACTACCAGGTTAAGGACGTGAGCCACACAGGGCACATGGGTCAGTTGTCCCTGTCGGAGGGCGGAGAGGAGGTTGGTGCCATGGTCGCAAACCACCATTCCTGGCTTAAGCTGGCGTGGCATCAACCACCTCTCGGCCTGCCCCTGCAGAGCTGACAGAACCTCTGCCCCAGTGTGGCTCCTGTCCCCCAAACACACCAGCACAAGCATGGCATGGCATCTTTTTGCCTGCGTATTTGTGTAGCCTCTTGAACGCCTACGGAGCAACGCTGGTTCCAAGGACAAAGCACAGGAAGAGGCCATGGAGGAAGAAGAAGAGGAGGGGTGGAGGAGAGAGGTGTGTCACAACCAGTAGTAACATTTTGGAGGCGGGGCGGCGGAACAACCTCCAACACTACTGCACCTTGTCCTGCATCCTTCCCAGCTGCCAAAAGAGTGACCCAATGGGCCATGAAAGAAAGGTAACGTCCCTGTCCATGCCTGCTGGACCATAAGTCAGCGGTAATATGCACCTCACCGCTGACCGCCCTGTCCAGCGAGGCATGGACATTGCCTTCCACATGCCGGTAGAGAGCCGGAATCGCCTTCTGTGAGAAAAAGTGGCGTTTGGGAACCTGCCACTGAGGAACCGCACATTGCATAAACTCACGGAAGGGGCCGCGTCTACCAACTGAAAAGGCAGCAGTTGAATTTAGCCAAGCTAGCATTCAACCGCTGGGCATGTGAACTTCTTTCGATGGTACAGCAGCTGGGGCAGGGAAATTTGCCTGCTACAATCGGACGTTGGTGTACTGCTAGCAGAGTGCCCTCAACTACTTGGCTGTGACACACCTTATTCTACACCTTCATTCCTCTCAGTGCAGGTTTCAGAGAGGACTGAAGGTATAGTGGGGTTGGAGATCCCAGCTGATGAGGAGCAAGGAGAGGTCCGCTTTGTTCTTTGGTGTGGGTCTTTAAGGTACGCTTGCCAACGAGCTGCATGGTAGGTCAACATATGTCTGGTCAAGCATGTGGTGCCCAAGCGGCTGATGTTTTGGCCACGCGAGATACGCTTGAGACCTATGTTGCAAATAGCAGCGGTGCGATCTGATGCACTCAACTCAAAAAAAGGCACACACCAAAGAACTTTTGGAATAACGGGCAGAGGCAGCGCCCTGCACAGGCGGAGCTCTGCGGTGTGATTCAGTCGGTGTGCTGCCCTTACGCTGGCCCCCGGAGGGCATTCTGCCTCGTTGGAGATGTGCCTCCTCCTCATCCTCCTCGACACTGCAACCTCTCCCAAATACTCTAGTTGGAGTGCAGGAATGAGCCCTGCTGCAAAGCATTGCATAAAAAATTGTAATTCCATGCCCCTGTTGAACAGGGGCTGAAAAATTGGGCCTTAGCCACTGGTGGCGGCACCCAGAAACAAAAATGTTCTTCCAAGCTATCATCAGGTTTATTGAAGAGGAAGAGGATAGTCAATCAACATAACAGGACAGTCACTCAGCATAGGCAGTCTTGAAGGGATGTGACATTTCAAAATAAATTATTCTGTTACATCAGCTTCAGGTGCCTGGTAGCTGGTGGTGATCCAAGACTGATTCATCTTTATGAAGGTCAGTCGATCAACCGAGCCGGTGGACAGGTGCACCCTGTGATCGGTGACAAAGCCTCCAGCAGCACTGAATGTGCGTTCCGAAAGAACGCTGGATGCAGGACAGGCCAGTAGCTCAATTGCATACTGTGCAAGCTCTGGCCAGTGATCCATCCTCAAGACCCAGTAAGCCAGAGGATTTTCGGTGGGAAAGGTGTCCAAGTCTGACCTTGCCCCTAGGTATTCCTGCACCATGTATATCAGACGCTGACGATGGTTGCTGGAACCGATCAAACCTTGGGGCTGCGGACTAAAAAAATTGTCTGAACGCATCGGTCAGACGGCCACTTTCTCCACCGCTTCTTCTGCTACTGACCGAAGCCTCAGCAACTCGTTGTCCAGGACCAGGAGTTTGTAACCTCCCAGTCTCTGAGGAACGCGTTGCACAGACCTTTCTGCAAGGCCTCTCGGAGATGTCTCATCCTCTGCTCCCTCTGCGATGGCAAGATAAGGTCCGCAACCTTACCCTTGTACCGTGGATCAAGGAGAGTGGCCAGCCAGTAATGGTCCCTCTCCTTGATCCGAAGAATACGAGGATCCTTCCGCAGACTTTGCAGGATCAGGGAGACCATGCAGCGTAGGTTAGCTGAGGCATTCAGTCCGGAGTCCTCTGGGTCACTAAGGACGACATGATCCGCAGCCACCTCCTCCCAGCCACGTACAAGTCCACGGGTTTCTTGGGACTGTAAATCATCCCTAAAAGACTGCTGCTGTTGATGCTGAGTGCTAGGCTCCACCTCCATGCTGACACAATCCTCCTCCTCGTCCTCTTCCTGTGTGATGGGACAGAAGTAACACTGTCTTGGTAAAGGGGGCCTTGAGAGGCAAGGAAGTCCTCCTCTTCCTGCCTCTGTTCTGCCGATGCCTTTAGACAATTTTTTAGTCCGCAGCCCCAAGGTATGATTGGTTCCAGCAACCAACGCCAGCGTCTGATATACATGGTGCAGGAAAACCTAGGGGCAAGGTCAGACTTTCCCACTGAAAATCCTATGGCTTACTGGGTCTTGAGGATGGATCACTGATGTAACAGAATAATTTATTTTGAAATGTCACATCCCTTCAAGACTGCCTATGCTGATGCTGAGTGACTGTCCTGTTATGTTGACTGACTATCCTCTTCCTCCTCAATAAACCTGATGATAGCTTGGAAGAACATTTTTTTTTCTGGGTGCCGCCACCAGTGGCTAAGGCCCAATTTTTCAGCCCCTGTTTAACAGGGGCATGGAATTACAATTTTTTATGCAATGCTTTGCAGCAGGGCTCATTCCTGCACTCCAACTAGAGTATTTGGGAGAGGTTACAGTGTCGTGGCACCAGCACCAGTGCCTAAGGCCCAATTTTTCAGCCCATGTTTAACAGGGGCGTGTAATTAAAATTCTTGGTCTAATAACTCACAGCAGGGCCCATTCCTGTGCCCACCAAGAGTAACTGTGAGGGCTTACAGTGTTGTGGCAACACCGTCCACCACCACCACCACCACCAAAGGCCCAATTTTTCTGCCCCTGTTCAACAGGGGCATGCAATTACAATTCTTGATCTAATAATTCACCGCAGGGCCCATTCCTGCGCCCACCAAGAGTAACTGTGAGGGCTTACAGTGTTGTGGCAACACCACCACCACCACCAAAGGCCCAATTTTTCTGCCCCTGTTCAACAGGGGCATGCAATTACAATTCTTGATCTAATAATTCACAGCAGGGCCCATTCATGTGCCCACCAAGAGTAACTGTGAGGGCTTACAGTGTTGTAGCACCAGCACCACCACCAAAGGCCCAATTTTTCCTACCACTGTTCAACAATGGCATGTAATTACAATTCCTGATATAATAGTTCACAGCAGGGCGTTCCAGCGCCCACCAAGAGTAACTGTGAGGGCTTACAGTGTTGTGGCAGTGTTGTAGCGGTGACTTGAGGAGGAATGGGAACATCTCCTATACTTAGAGGGGAAATGTGAACGTCCCCTGTGATGATGGGTCCTAGACGGAATGTCGCGTCTTGACCTGGAGGATGAATGGTGATGGTGATGATGATGATTTGTATTCGTTTGTTGTAGATCGTTACATACCGTTTAAACAAGCAATAAACTTTAAACAGTGAAAGGCTTACATTAGATGTTTAGATGCAGGAAAATAAGATGGCTGACTTAACCTGCGAGAGATTATAAAATATAGCCATACTTCTGGATAAAATTCAAACAGTATTGTTCAAGACACTTGCAATACCCTAATTAAGACAAAACGCGAAATAGAGCACAATGTCAGCATTGCCGTGATTTGGTTTGTATTGGTTTTTTGTAGATTGTTACATACCGTTAAAAAAGCAAAAAAAAATTAACATTGAAAGGCTTACTAAAGTAAGCCTTTTGTTTAGATGCAGGAAAATAAGATGGCTGACTTAACATAACTTTAGCAGCACAGGTTAAGTTATCGTTGCATTACAAGATTGTATATAGCAAAAAAACGTTTTACATTACATATAATATAGTTTCATTTCCCAAATATAGCTGTCAGGCGAAAACAAAATAGTTGTCATATACCATTACTATAGCTGACTTACAGGCAACAATATGACCTGTAAAGCCTCGTACACACGACCGAGTTTCTCGTCGTAAAAAACACGTCGTTTTTTTCGACGAGATTCTTGTTAACCTTGTCGATTTTCTCGTCAAGCTTTCCATGCGTACACACTGACATTTCCCAATTTCCTCGTTGTTCACCGCGGTCACGTCCAGCACGTACGACGGCACTATAAAGGGGAAGATCTTTTTTCTTGGCGTCACCCCTTGGGCTGCTTTTGCTGATCTCGTGTTACCGCGTGTGAAGTACAAGTTTGGGAAGAGGCGATTCGCGCTTTTCAGTCTTCGTACTTTTCAGTTCGTTTTCTGCGGTTCAGTTTGTGCTTGTGGGTTCGTATCTTGACTTTCAGGGCGTCTAGGCAGGTCGTATCTGTTTTACAGTGCGTTCTTGCCTGTTCGTTTCTGTTTTTCAGTTCGTTATTCATAGGCCTTGCTGTTCTAAAGTGCGTTCTGTTCTGTACGTTCTGATAAGATGACCGTTTCCTAGCCATGTCGCCTGGACGTTCTCATCGTCGAGTTCGTGCTGTGCGTGCGCTTGGTGTTGGTCTGCTTGTTTTGGACCAAGACCAGTCCATGAATGGTGTGAGGAGGAGTTCATGGACCAAGAATTGGTTGCTCCAGCGGGACCAATTCTGCCATATGCCTCTGCTGCGGGAGATCGTCGAGAATAATCCTGAGGACTACAGGAATTTTCTGCGGATGTCTGACCCCGTTTTTCAGGAACTTTTGGCTTTGGTGTCCCCCTATATTACCAGGCAGGACACCGTTATGCGGGAAGCCATCAGTGCTGAGCAGAGGCTCATCGCCACCTTACGTTATCTGGCGACAGGGAGAAGTCTTCAGGACTTGAAGTTCACGACAGGCATCTCCCCCCAGGCTCTGGGCCTCATAATCCCAGACACCTGTTCTGCCATTATACAAGTCCTGCAGGAGGACTATATTAGGGTAAGTTTTCTCCATTAACATCACATTTTATGTATTACATGTATGCTAATGTATTGTATTTTTTTCATCCTTCCCTAATTACCATGATTGTAATATGCTGAGAATGTCCCCTTTGTCCTCATGCATGCTGGAAGCTTTAGATTGCCCCTTTTTTCTCCTCCATGCATATTTCCCTTCACTAACCTTACGTTATCTGGCGACAGGGAGAAGTCTTCAGGACCCTAAGTTCACAACAGGCATCTCCCCCCAGGCTCTGGGCCTCATAATCCCAGACACCTGTTCTGCCATTATACAAGTCCTGCAGGAGGACTATATTAGGGTAAGTTTTCTCCATTAACATCACATTTTATGTATTACATGTATGCTAATGTATTGTATTTCTTTCATCCTTCCCTAATTACCATGATTGTAATATGCTGAGAATGTCCCCTTTGTCCTCATGCATGCTGGAAGCTTTAGATTGCCCCTTTTTTCTCCTCCATGCATATTTCCCTTCACTAACCTTTCCAGCAGGGGCGCCTGTTGCTCCAAATGTTTGGGGGTTCAAACCCCAATTTAGGAAATAAACTTCCTCCTTTTTTGCTCTGGTGCCTATTAAACGCCCCCATTTATTCCCTCCAATGCAGCCATTTTGTTCCCTCTAATGCAGCCATTTTGTCCCCTCCAATGCAGCCATTTTGTTCCCTCTAATGCAGCCATTTTGTCCCCTCCAATACAGCCATTTTGTTCCGTCTAATGCAGACATTTTGTCCCCTCCAATGCAGCCAGTTCCCCCCCAGCCCTGCACTTACCTTCTTGTGGTCAGCGTCATCCTTCTTCTGTCCTTGATGTCTTCTCCTTCCCTTGATGTTGCATCAGCCAATCATGTTACCATTAAACAGACTTGGTGAACATGATTGGCAGAGCAGCCTGTCAGTGTTTACCCAAGGAATGCGTCCCCTATTTAACTTTTCTGAAGCCAATTACATCCCTCAGGCTGTAATGTGCAAGACAATTTTCCTTCCTGTTTCTGATATGCAATTTTAAGCCCATAAATGCCGCAGTTCTTCATATGTCAGTCGCTTAACAGGGGGCCATCCACCTGAATAGTGGGCGGCATAGACAATACATAGGTTAATGCAAGGCATGAACCTACCGTATTTATCGGCGTATAACACGCGCCGGCGTATAACATGCACCCCAAGTTTAGCAGGGAATTTTAGGGAAAAAAACTTTTAGGAGGGAAGTTTAAGAAAAAAAAATTTACATTTAAATGCAGCCTTACCAGTGTCATTTGCAGCCTTGTCACAGTGCAGCCTTGCCAGCAGCCTTGCCAGTGTCCAGTGCAGCATTGCCCAGTGTCCAGTGCAGCATTGCCCAGTGTCCAGTGCAGCATTGCCAGTGTCCATTGCAGCATTGCCCAGTGTCCAGTGCAGCATTGCCATTGTGCAGTGCAGCCTTGCCAGTGTCCAGTGCAGCCTTGCCAGTGTCTAGTGCAGCCTTGCCAGTGTCCATTGCAGCATTGCCCAGTGTCCAGTGCAGCCTTGAATTTAAATTTGGCGCCGCCGAGATCGCCACTGATACAGGGCGGAGCGCGGCGAACGCCGCAGAGAACGCAGGGACTGGGCGGAGCCGAGATACACATAGCCGAGTGTATTCGGCTATACTCGGCTTTTCTCGGCTTCACTCACAGTCACGCCGAGTCCCGCCCTATGATGGACATATCACAGGTCCAATGGCGGGACTGGGCGTGACTGTGAGCGGAGCCGAGAAAAGCCGAGTATAGCCGAATACACTCGGCTATGTGTATCTCGGTGGCGATCGCTCCGCTCCGCTCACAGTCAGCGGAGATCGCCGGGGATAGGTGAGTATCGGCGTATAACACGCACCCACGATTTTCCCCTGATTTTAAGGGGAAAAAAGTGCGTGTTATACGCCGATAAATACGGTATGTATTGTTCTGAGTGACGGGCACAGGAGATAGGGGGCAGTGCTCCAGCACCCACTCTGGACGCACCGCCACTGCAATGCTATCCTGTGGCCAAACACATCTACCCCCCCCCAAAATAATTTATTAATGGACCATCATAGGGGGTGATGAATATGATACATGAGCCTTCCATTATACTTATTTAAAACACCTTAATAAACGTAGACTTTGCTTGATGTTGGCCTCTAATGTATTTTCTTAGAATCTCCTTGTAATGTTTGATTTGTGTATTCTAATATTTTTTCATCTTGTTTGACTCCACAGCTTCCTTCCACGCCACAGGAATGGCAGACTGTGGCATCGGAGTTTGCCACGCGGTGGGACTTCCCCAACTGCGGTGGTCCTATAGACGGGAAGCACGTCCGCATCGTGCCGCCACCCCGTTCTGGGTCCTACTACTTCAATTACAAGGGGTTTCATAGCATTGTGCTGATGGCGGTGGTGTCAGCACGGTATGAATTCCTCTATGTTGATGTAGGGAAGAATGGCCGGATGTCCGATGGGGGATCCTTCATCCAGACGGAGTTTGCCCTCCGTCTCCAGAGTGACGACCTTGCATTGCCACCGGATGCAGGGAATGTTGAAGGACTCCCCTTTGTTTTTTTGGCTGATGAAGCCTTCGGGCTCGGACCGCATCTTATGAGGCCATTTCCTCAGAGGACCCTGACCCCAGAGAAGAGGGTGTTCAATTACCGGCTGGCCAGGGGCCGAAGAGTCGTTTAAAATGCCTTTGGCATAATGGCCAGCCGGTTCCGCCTTTTTATGACTTCAATACACTTGGCGGACTACAAAATAAACTATGTAGTATTATGCTGCTGTGTGCTACACAATTTTCTATGCCGCAAATCAAATTCCTATATGGCCTCAGTTTTGCCTGAGGCTGGACTTTCCCCTGATAATCCCCTGCCGGGCCTGGAATCTGCCCGTGCTGGCTTGCCCCCCCAAAATGCCCGTGAGGTTCGGGACAAATACATGGACTATTTCACGGGTAGGGGGGCAATTCCTATGCCAGGCTATGGCTAAAGATTCCTGTCTAACGATCAAAATAAAAATCTGGTTTAAACTTCTAACTTTTGTTGGTTTCCTGTCTCCTAGTTTGTCTTAGTGCATTTGTAGTGCCAAGTGTATTTTCCTTTAGTAAATACCAACCATTTCACTATGTAACCTTTAAAAAAATAACCAAATAAGGTTAGAGCGTATTAGAAAAAGAAGCTACACGTTGTTTGTGTTCAAATATTTTACTATGTGCAAATTCACACACTTTTTTTTTTTCTTTTTACATTTTTTGTTTGCCTGGCCACAAACCGGCAATTGTTTTCTTAGGAAAATACAAAAACAACAGTTGCATTCCAAAAATTACAAAATTGGATACCTCGGAGCAATCTGAGACATTCACTTACACAAACTATATGTCTCTATGTGCCCGTCCTAATATGGGGTCCTGCCACCCCTTGCCCAGCCAAAAATTTAATATGCACACAATTGGGATTATTTTCCTATAGGGATTTGAGACTCCTGATCCCTATTGTCAACATGTGCTATCTGCCATCAGGGGTGATCAATGGACGTGTTTTGGGGGTGCAACCCCTTCCTCAGTTCACCTACTTTAGATACGAGGAAGGGGTTGCACCCCCAAAAGACGTACATGGATATCCCCTGATGGCAGATAGCACATGTTGACACACTGTGTGCAGATTCAATTTTTGGCTGGTTTGATTGTCAAAAAGTTTTTAAAAAGTGGAAGAACAAACATGAAAAAAAGGGGGTTTGGATGCCTTATTGAATTCTCCCCAAAACATCGAGAATGTCTTTAAATGTTTGATCCATCACATGAATTCTTTCTTTAATTTTGTCCAGTTCCGTGCTACATTCCATCACTTTCTGGATGAGGCGGAGGGCACTGTCAGCAGAGAAACCTGTACTATCCTTCACCCCAACATTCACATCTCTAAAAAAAAAAAAAAAAAAAAAAGGTATTATAACTCTGCAGGCCTACCTCTCTTACCTGAAGCTGTGGTGTCAGATACTGACCTGTTGTGTTGACCAGTTCCACAACGTCATCCACCTCTCCTTCCTGCACTTCTCCTTCCTCCACCTCAACTTCCTCCACATCTTTAGGTTGTTGGTCTTTTGGAGTTTGGGGTTGTTGTGAAGCTGTGGGGTTCCTGTGCTCCCTGGAGTGTCCTCCTCCCAGTCTTCTCTCCCCTATGAGAATCAAACAAAAGGTAGAGTTATCACACAGAAATTCTCTATGTAAAAAAAAAAACTAGCTAAATTGCTTGGAAGTGGGGTACAAGTGTGTGTTTGGCCGGAAGTTAAAGATGAATGCATTATTTCTGACCAAGAATATGTTTAGTATTCACCTTTGTCTGTCATTTTTAGACATGTAGGCAACACAAAAATTCTCTGATGCACCTGTGTGGGACACCCAAAAAAGGCGGGTCTGGTGGCCCACACTATAGTGCTCCAAAGTACAGATGTGGAAGCAGCTGCTGAGTGTCCTCTCCTTTACACAGTTTACAGTTTGCATTTCATTCTCTTTACAAACACATCATCTAGCCTAAAACTTTGTGCCCCAAATTTCCCAAAAAATGGCAGATGTCTATTTACTTTTGTGGCTGTAAAATAAGCCAAAACAGCGGATAGTGGCCGAACGAAGTGTCTGTAACGTAACGAACGATTACTGTGCCCAACCAAGTTCAAAATATTACCTTTTGGAAGGGAGTCCAATAAGAAAAAAAAAACAAAACCAGCAACATGTCAGTTTAGAAAAGGATTAATAGCAGAAAAGTGTACATTTTACTTACTTTTTGCGAGCATTCTCTTAATGCTCCTTAACTGCTCTGGCTCCCTCAGTTTGAGGTCTGACCACCTCTTTCTGAGCTGCTCATTTGAGCGTTTCACCCCGAAATTCGTCTTCAGACTCTTCACGACTTTAGTGAGGATTTTGGCCTTCCTTCTATTTGGTTTGCTATACGGCCCATGCTTTGCGTCATAATCAGACTTGAGCAAGATGTCCACCATCTCCGCAAAAGACATATTAGATGCCTTGAATCTCCTCTTTGATCGTGATGTTTCCTCGGTCTCCGGGCTTGTCTCCTCCTCGTTAGTTGCGGAATTATCAGACACCTGCTGTAACTCCGCCATATCTATCTGCGCGCCGAAAGAGAAGGGGCAGGGAAAAGATGTTAGTTAGAACATCATGGGCGGGCGACGTGTGCGGAGCGACGTGTTCATATTTTGACGCATGCGTGGTGTGTATATAGCAAACACACATGTGACTATAGTACGTTCGGTGTGCGGAGAGAGGAGTTCAAGTGACGGACGTGCGAACGAAGGTATGTGATTTTGAGACTGTGCCAAATTGTTGGCCTATACTGTCTTGAGAATGTTGTAGGATATATATGGTGACTAGGATGTTAAGGAGGTTAGGCTGTTTGCCTCACATTAGTTATATATTATTTATTTAACTTGCAGATACAATATGAATGTCTTTATTAGCGACAAAGAGTTCCTGGCTGAATTTATTGACCGGGTAAGGGAGCTGCCGGCTCTGTGGGAGACGAAAAACCCCATCCAAAAAAAAGAGGGGTGAGAAAAGCAGCGCTGGAGAAGCTGCTCCCATTTGTGCAGACCAAGGTGCCCACAGCCACAGCAAAACAAGTGGACACTAAAATTGGGAGCTTGAGAGGCACCTACAGGACTGAACGCTCTAAGGTCCTGGCTTCTCAGAGGTCAGGAGCAGCAGCAGGTGATGTGTATGTCCCGATTTTGTGGTACTACAGCAGGATGTCCTTCCTGGATGACCACATTGAGGCAAGGCCATCACTCTCCACTCTTCCCCCCAGACTTCCCTGCAGCCAACCTGAGCCTTCTCTGGAGCAAGAGGAGGCAGCCATCCTGGATGATCCTGATTTGGCCATCTGGAGCCAGGTATAGTATTAAATGAAATTGCATTGTGATAAAATTAATGTTTGACAAATATGTCAAGATGAGAAACATACAATATTTTGGGTTCCACAAGTGCACTTAATTGGGTGCTAAATAGTCAATCTGATGTAGGTGTAAATTAGAAAAAATTATTTCTGGATTTACATTCTAATTGCTTCAATCATGTTTATAAAGTTTGATGCAAAGATTAAACCAACATATTAAACTATGTCCCTTTTTCATACACAGGATGAAATCAGCCAGGAGGGGGGTCTGGAAACTGTCAGGCAGGAGGAGGAAGGGCCCAGTGGCAGCCAGGAGGAGGCAGGGCCCAGTGGCAGCCAGGAGGTGGCAGGGCCCAGTGGCAGCCAGGAGGTGGCAGGGCCCAGTGGCAGCCAGGAGGTGGCAGGGCAAAGGAGAAGCACCAGATCCCAGGTGCCTCCCATCCGGCTTCCCAAAAGAGGCAGGAGGGACAGGACCACCAGTGAGGCAGCAATGGCCATTATTAAAGAGGCCCATGCCACCCTCAAAGAGCCCACATCCCCTGAAGAGGCCATTGCCGGCCTAGTGGAGGCAAAGTTCAAGGTGATGAGCATGGAGCAACGCCTCCTATGCGAGCCCCTGCTCATCACCTTGCTCAACAAGGGGGTGATGGAAAAAATTACCCCCAATACAGCTATTTGTGAGGTGACACAACTGTCCCAACCTCAACCTCCTCATCCACCTCCACATTCTTCTTCTGCCCCATCCCCTTCTCCTTCACCTCCACCTTGTTCTTCCGCCCCACCCCCTTCTCCTCCACCTCCTCCTCCTCCTGACAGGAGTACCTCTCCAGTGGCCCAGCCTCCAGCCAAACGAAGAAGGAAGGTTGCAGGGAAGGTTGCCAGGAAGACGAGGAAGTGATGGCCTTGGTTCATTGTGGTCGGACAGAAGGCAGCCTGTTGTAGTACCACACACTTGGGACATATATATCACCTGCTGCTGTTCCTGACCTCTGGGAGGCCAGCATCAGATTGTGTTCAGAAATGTTGGCCTTCTCAAGCTCCCAATTTTAGTGTCCACACAGGGTTGCTGTGTGCTCTGGGGTCCCTGGGATGCACAAATGGCAGCAGCTTCTCCAGCGCTGCCTTCTCTTTATTTTAGTTCAATCCTAACACATGTCAGGATAGCACTAATTTTTAAGCTGATATCATCTAAATGTGAACGTTGCTTTACACAGTCTGTTTCCCCAATTTTTGCTTGTTTAACGGTATGTAACCATCTACAAAAAACGAATACAAACCAAATCACGGCAATGCTGACTGTGACAGGGGGTCACTTTGGAGCACAGGGTGAGCAATGAAATAATGGACATTGAGAATATGTATGGGATTGTTTTAAAATGGGTCTGTAATATTATTCCCCAATATTGCCCAGGATCTGTAAATAGTTATTCTGTTGGTGCTGAACTCAACAGGTTAAATTAAGAGAAGCTGATGTGTCTCCTGTCTCCTTGTGTAATGCTAATGAGCCTCACCTATGCTACAGGCCCTTTCATTGTGATTATGTTGATTGGAGCTTGGTAGACCGGCTGGCTCCATATTATGGGATGTGGAAGTGTCTTCTGTGAGGAGGGGGGGGGAATCAACCCTTCTGCCTAAGACTGTTTATCAAAGGAGAAGTTTGAACACACCTGACCTGTATCACCATTGTCATTGGACAGTTTAACCCGCCCTGTTCCCCAAAGGATGGGAGGGGAGGGTTTTGAAGAGAAATGTGTTACCATGTGTTTTGAAAATAAAGTCATTCCCTGTTTTGGAACTTGAATACAGAGCGTTGTCTCGTATCTGGGGGGAGAATCATTCGTATGGGGTCTTATTCGGCTGGTTGGAGTGTCTGGTGGCTTTCGTGTGGTTGGAAAGGGAATATCCTAACGGTGTTAACCCCTTTCATACTTGGGGTGCCGTTACACTGACATTGTGCTCTATTTCGCGTTTTGTCTTAATTAGGGTATTGCAATTGTCTTGAACAATACTGTCTGAATTTTATCCAGAAGTATGGCTATATTTTATAATCTCTTGCATTAATGTAAATTGTCTTTCTGCTATCCTGTAGAATTAGGTTGTGCTACTCACAGATATCGTTCCGAATTGGGGAAACAGACTGTGTAAAGCAACGTTCACATTTAGATGATATCAGCTTAAAAATTAGTGCTATCCTGACATGTGTTACATTTACAGTATTTAAGTCAGATATAGTAATGCTATCTGACAACTATTTTGTTTTCGCCTGACAGCTATATTTGGGAAATGAAACTATATTATATGATCTGCGGAAATGCACACAGACTTTCCTGGCCTGCCTCAGGACATCCTGGTTTTTTTCACCATGCCAGTGGGGCATGATCAGGGATGCATGCACTGTCCTGGCAACATTTGAGGAGGCCACGAGGATGGTGAGCAGTGACAGTGCATGCATCAGTGACACTGTACCTCTTGTCCACCTGTTGGAGCATACTCTGCGTGGAATAATGGACAGGGCACTTGAGGCCGAACAGAGGCAGGAAGAGGAGGACTTCCTTGCCTCTCAAGGCCCCCTTTACCCAGACAGTGTTACTTCTGTCCCATCACACAGGAAGAGGACGAGGAGGAGGAGGATTGTGTCAGCATGGAGGTGGAGCCTGGCACTCAGCATCAACAGCAGCAGTCTTTTAGGGATGATTTACAGTCCCAAGAATCCCGTGGACTTGTACGTGGCTGGGAGGAGGTGGCTGCGGATCATGTCGTCCTTAGTGACCCAGAGGACTCCGGACTGAATGCCTCAGCTAACCTACGCTGCATGGCCTCCCTGATCCTGCAAAGTCTGCGGAAGGATCCTCGTATTCTTCGGATCAAGGAGAGGGACCATTACTGGCTGGCCACTCTCCTTGATCCACGGTACAAGGGTAAGGTTGCGGACCTTATCTTGCCATCGCAGAGGGAGCAGAGGATGAGACATCTCCGAGAGGCCTTGCAGAAAGGTCTGTGCAACGCGTTCCTTAGAGACTGGGAGGTTACAAACTCCTGGTTCTGGACAATGAGTTGCTGAGGCTTCGGTCAGTAGCAGAAGGAGCGGTGGAGAAGGTGGCCGTCTGACCGATGCGTTCAGACAATTTTTTTAGTCCGCAGCCCCAAGGTTTGATCGGTTCCAGCAACCATCGTCAGCATCTGATATACATGGTGCAGGAATACCTAGGGGCAAGGTCAGACTTGGACACCTTTCCCACCGAAAATCCTCTGGCTTACTGGGTCTTGAGGATGGATCACTGGCCAGAGCTTGCACAGTATGAAATTGAGCTACTGGCCTGTCCTGCATCCAGCGTTCTTTCGGAACGCACATTCAGTGCTGCTGGAGGCTTTGTCACCGATCACAGGGTGCGCCTGTCCACCGGCTCGGTTGATCGACTGACCTTCATAAAGATGAATCAGTCTTGGATCACCACCAGCTACCAGGCACCTGAAGCTGATGTAACAGAATAATTTATTTTGAAATGTCACATCCCTTCAAGACTGCCTATGCTGATGCTGAGTGACTGTCCTGTTATGTTGACTGACTATCCTCTTCCTCTTCAATAAACCTGATGATAGCTTGGAAGAACATTTTTGTTTCTGGGTGCCGCCACCAGTTGCTAAGGCCCAATTTTTCAGCCCCTGTTCAACAGGGGCATGGAATTACAATTTTTTATGCAATGCTTTGCAGCAGGGCTCATTCCTGCACTCCAACTAGAGTATTTAGGAGAGGTTGCAGTGTCGAGGAGGATGAGGAGGAGGCACATCTCCGAGGTAGAATGTCCTCCGGGGGCCAGCGTAAGGGCAGCACACCGACTGAATCACACCGCAGAGCTCCGCCTGTGCAGGGCGCTGCCTCTGCCCGTTATTCCAAAAGTTCTTTGGTGTGTGCCTTTTTTGAGTTGAGTGCATCAGATCGCACCGCTGCTATTTGCAACATATGTCTCAAGCGTATCTTGCGTGGCCAAAACATCAGCCGCTTGGGCACCACATGCTTGACCAGACATATGTTGACCTACCATGCAGCTCGTTGGCAAGCGTACTTTAAAGACCCACACCAAAGAACAAAGCAGACCTCTCCTTGCTCCTCATCAGCTGGGATCTCCAACCCCACTATACCTTCAGTCCCCTCTGAAACCTGCACTGAGAGGAATGAAGGTGTAGAATTAGGTGTGTCACAGCCAAGTACTTGCGGGCACTCTGCTAGCAGTACACCAACATCCGATTGTAGCAGGCAAATTTCCCTGCCCCAGCTGCTGTACCATCGAAAGAAGTTCACATGCCCAGCGGTTGAATGCTAGCTTGGCTATATTCAACTGCTGCCTTTTCAGTTGGTAGACTCGGCCCCCTTCCGCGAGTTTATGCAATGTGCGGTTCCTCAGTGGCAGGTTCCCAAACACCACTTTTTCTCACAGAAGGCGATTCCGGCTCTCTACCGGCATGTGGAAGGCAATGTCCATGCCTCGCTGGACAGGGCGGTCAGCGGTGAGGTGCATATTACCGCTAACTCATGGTCCAGCAGGCATGGACAGGGACGTTACCTTTCTTTCATGGCCCATTGGGTCACTCTTTTGGCAGCTGGGAAGGATGCAGGACAAGGTGCAGTAGTGTTGGAGGTTGTTCCGCCGGCCCGCCTCCAAAATGTTACTACTGGTTGTGACACACCTCTCTCCTCCACCCCTCCTCTTCTTCTTCCTCCATGGCCTCTTCCTGTGCTTTGTCCTTGGAACCAGCGTTGCTCCGTAGGCATTCAAGGGGCTACACAAGTACGCAGGCAAAAAGATGCCATGCCGTGCTTGTGCTGGTGTGTTTGGGGGACAGGAGCCACACTGGGGCAGAGGTTCTGTCAGCTCTGCAGGGGCAGGCCGAGAGGTGGTTGATGCCACACCAGCTTAAGCCAGGAATGGTGGTTTGCGACCATGGCACCAACCTCCTCTCCGCCCTCTGACAGGGACAACTGACCTATGTGCCCTGTGTGGCTCACGTCCTTAACCTGGTGGTGCAGCGGTTCTTGGGCAGGTACCCGGGCTTACAGGATGTCCTGAGGCAGGCCAGGAAAGTCTGTGTGCATTTCCGCAGATCATATAATGCCAGTGCTCGGCTGGCTGAGCTGCAAAAGTAGTCGAACCTGCCCAAGAACCGCCTTATATGTGACATGCCCACCAGGTGGAACTCAACGTTGGCCATGCTGCAGCGGCTGCACACGCAGCAGAGGGCCATCAATGAGTACCTGTGCGACTACGGCACCAGGACAGGGTCAGGGGAGCTCAGGTTTTTTTCACCATGCCAGTGGGGCATGATCAGGGATGCATGCACTGTCCTGGCACCATTTGAGGAGGCCACGAGGATGGTGAGCAGTGACAGTGCATGCATCAGTGACACTGTACCTCTTGTCCACCTGTTGGAGGATACGCTGCGTGGAATAATGGACAGGGCACTTGAGGCAGAACAGAGGCAGGAAGAGGAGGACTTCCTTGCCTCTCAAGGCCCCCTTTACCCAGACAGTGTTACTTCTGTCCCACCCATCACACAGGAAGAGGACGAGGAGGAGGAGGAGGAGGATTGTGTCAGCATGGAGGTGGAGCCTGGCACTCAGCATCAACAGCAGCAGTCTTTTAGAGATGATTTACAGTCCCAAGAAACCCGTGGACTTGTACGTGGCTGGGAGGAGGTGGCTGCGGATCATGCCATCCTTAGTGACCCAGAGGACTCTGGACTGAATGCCTCAGCTAACCTTCGCTGCATGGCCTCCCTGATCCTGCAAAGTCTGCGGAAGGATCCTCCTATTCTTCGGATCAAGGATCCATGGTACAAGGGTAGGGTTGCGGACATTATCTTGCCGTCGCAGAGGGAGCAGAGGATAAAACATCTCCGGGAGGCCTTGCAGAAAGGTCTGTGCAACGCGTTCCCAGAGACTGGGAGAATACAAACTCCTGGTCCTGGACAACGAGTTGCTGAGGCTTTGGTCAGTAGCAGAAGGAGCGGTGGAGAAGGTGGCCGTCTGACCGATGCGTTCAGACAATGTTTTTAGTCCGCATCCCCAAGGTATGATTGTTTCCAGCAACCATCGCCAGCGTCTGATATACATGGTGCAGGAATACCTAGGGGCAAGGTCAGAATTTCCCACTGAAAATCCTCTGGCTTACTGGGTCTTGAGGATGGATCACTGGCCAGAGCTTGCACAGTATGCAATTGAGCTACTGGCCTGTCCTGCATCCAGCGTTCTTTCGGAACGCACATTCAGTGCTGCTGGAGGCTGTCACCGATCACAGGTTGCGCCTGTCCACCGACTCGGTTGATCGACTGACCTTCATAAAGATGAATCAGTCTTGGATCACCACCAGCTACCAGGCACCTGAAGCTGATGTAACAGAATAATTTATTTTGAAATGTCACATCCCTTCAAGACTGCCTATGCTGATGCTGAGTGACTGTCCTGTTATGTTGACTGACTATCCTCTTCCTCTTCAATAAACCTGATGATAGCTTGGAAGAACATTTTTGTTTCTGGGTGCCGCCACCAGTTGCTAAGGCCCAATTTTTCAGCCCCTGTTCAACAGGGGCATGGAATTACAATTTTTTATGCAATGCTTTGCAGCAGGACTCATTCCTGCACTCCAACTAGAGTATTTGGGAGAGGTTGCAGTGTCATGGAACCAGCACCAGTGCCTAAGGCCCAATTTTTCAGCCCCTGTTTAACAGGGGCGTGTAATTAAAACTTTTGATGCAATACTTTGCAACAGGGCTCATTGCTGTGCTCCAAGTGCAGTATCTGTGAGGGGTTGCAGTGTTGTGGCACCAGCACCAGTGCTTAAGGCACAATTTTTCAGCCCCTGTTTAACAGGGGCGTGTAATTACAGTTTTTCATGCAATACTTTAATCAGGGCTCATTGCTGTGCTCCAAGTGCAGTATCTGTGAGGGATTGCAGTGTTGTGGCACCAGCACCAGTGCCCTAAGGCCCAATTTTCAGCCCATGTTTAACAGGGGCATGTAATTAAAATTCTTGGTCTAATAATTCACAGCAGGGCCCATTCCTGTGCCAACCAAGAGTAACTGTGAGGGCTTACAGTGTTGTGGCAACACCGTCCACCACCACCACCAAAAGCCCAATTTTTCTGCCCCTGTTCAACAGGGGCATGCAATTACAATTCTTGATCTAATAATTCACCGCAGGGCCCATTCCTGAGCCCACCAAGAGTAACTGTGAGGGCTTACAGTGTTGTGGCAACAACAACACCACCACCACCAAAGGCCCAATTTTTCTGCCCCTGTTCAACAGGGGCATGCAATTACAATTCTTGATCTAATAATTCACAGCAGGGCCCATTCATGCGCCCACCAAGAGTAACTGTGAGGGCTTACAGTGTTGTAGCACCAGCACCACCACCAAAGGCCCAATTTTTCCTACCACTGTTCAACAATGGCATGTAATTACAATTCCTGATATAATAGTTCACAGCAGGGCGTTCCAGCGCCCACCAAGAGTAACTGTGAGGGCTTACAGTGTTGTGGCAGTGTTGTAGCGGTGACTTGAGGAGGAATGGGAACATCTCCTATACTTAGAGGGGGGATGTGAACGTCCCCTGTGATGATGGGTCCTAGACGGAATGTCGCGTCTTGACCTGGAGGATGAATGGTGATGGTGATGATGATGATTTGTATTCGTTTGTTGTAGATCGTTACATACCGTTTAAACAAGCAATAAACTTTAAACAGTGAAAGGCTTACATTAGATGTTTTGATGCAGGAAAATAAGATGGCTGACTTAACCTGCGAGAGGTTATAAAATATAGCCATACTTCTGTATAAAATTCAAACAGTATTGTTCAAGACACTTGCAATACCCTAATTAAGACAAAACGCGAAATAGAGCACAATGTCAGCATTGCCATGATTTGGTTTGTATTGGTTTTTTGTAGATTGTTACAAAAGCAAAAAAATTTAAACATTGAAAGGCTTACTAAAATAAGCCTGTTGTTTAGATGCAGGAAAATAAGATGGCTGACTTAACATAACTTTAGCAGCACAGCGTAAGCGTCAATTCGTGACGTGAAACGCGTTAGCCACCCTTCCCTGCATGCACACTATCTGCATTTGTTGTTTTGGATTTATGGATTTATTTTGAATTTGGATTTTTTACCTGAAATTTTGGAATAAATAACTGTCTATACAGAGTGCGGCAGTCCAGGGTTTCTTTTTCTCCCAAGCACAGGTTAAGTTATCGATGCATTACAAGATTGTATATAGCAAAAAAACGTTTTACAATACATATAATATAGTTTCATTTCCCAAATATAGCTGTCAGGCGAAAACAAAATAGTTGTCATATACCATTACTATAGCTGACTTACAGGCAACAATATGACCTGTAAGGCTTAAATAATGTAAATGTAACACATGTCAGGATAGCACTAATTTTTAAGCTGATATCATCTAAATGTGAACGTTGATTTTACACAGTCTGTTTCCCCAATTTTTGCTTGTTTAACGGTATGTAATAATCTACAAAAAACGAATACAAACCAAATCACGGCAATGCTGACATTGTGCTCTATTTCGCGTTTTGTCTTAATTAGGGTATTGCAATTGTCTTGAACAATACTGTAACGGGAAGGCCCGGGGAACTCAGAATCGCTTAGAAAGTATGAGATACCCTTGCTTCAGCTCCCCCAATGCCTCTTATGTGTCAACCACCCGGTGTCTCTATTAGGGGCACAGGGTGAATGAAAACCCCAATATGGTCTATGATAGCCATATTCAATGCTGCACATACATTGTATCTAGATTGGATGTGTACTGTGAGGGGGGGGGGTGTAATCATTGCTGTGAGGAGTTAAGGTGATTTGCATTCTATTGTCTTTTATGAATTAAGTCTGCTACTGTGACGATGTTGATTGGAGCTGGTCGACCGTCTGGCTGCATATTATGGGATGTTGAAGTATCTCCTGTGAGGAGGGGGAGGAATCACCCCTCCTGCTAAGACTGTTTACTGAAGGAGAAGTTAGAACACACCTGACCTGTATCACCATTGTCATTGGACAGTTTAACCCGCCCTGTTCCCCAAGGATGGGAGGGAAGGTTTTGAAGAGAAATGTGTTACCATGTGTTTTGAAAATAAAGTCATTCCCTGTTTTGGAACTTGAAATACAGAGCGTTGTCTCGTATCCTGGAAGAGACAGAGTACGTCTCGTTTCTTCTGGAAGGATTAATCTTATGGGAAGTGGTCGCCTGGCTGTGGAGGGTCGATAGTGGTTTTGTGTCCAGGAGAGAGAAGGGATCTAAACGGCGTTACCCCCTTTCATATTGGGGGGTGTCGTCACAGTGGTGGCAGCAGTGGGGTGTCTCCTGCAGTCCGGGACATCCAAACCACCACCAGGATTCAAGATCCGGGCAGCCGTCAAGGAGCAATACGGGGACCAGCCAGCATGAGAGCGGAGTTCGGGAGGAGGCTGCAAGGCTTGCGGAAGCAACATCGGGGACCAGTGACAGAGCGCACCATGCTCGGCTGGGAGGATGTGATCTGCTGGCAACTCTGGCATGAGACACTAAGCCACGAGCGGCACCATCAGGGGAAGATCCTTCCCTCCTCCACAGAGATGTACTGGACGCAGTACCGTGCGCGAGAGGTGTTCCTGAGGGAACGACCGCGAGATGAGTGTAAGATGGAGCTCGGAAGATTGGTCCAGGAGGAGATGAGGCTGGACGCCAGCTACAGAGCCCTCCGGTGGTTCACGACTCAACTGTGACCAAGTACAGCAGATGGCAGCCCGACAGAAGGCGTTGGCTACGGCGGCGTGGGGCTGCTCCATCAAAAAATGTATGGAGACCCAGACTTTGGGAGCGACGAAGAGTGGCGGCTGGAAGACATCCTGGACTTCCGAGATGAGGTGCTGGACCTTCCCGAAGAGGCGTGTGGCCTGGAGGAATTGGAGTTCCTGGTTGAGCAGGAATGGGAACTCGAGATTGCCTACAAGCGGCTGTTTGACGGTGATCAGCAGCCTGGCATGGCTCCCGTTGCCTGGGACTGTCCTGGAGAAATAGCGGACAGTCGCGAAGATGCAGAGCAAATGGGGCCAGGAGTGCCCCTACGTTTTCCCGTCCTAACCGCAATGGATGAAGCGGCAATGATACAGAGGGCACTGTGAGTGCTAGAATGCCAGAATGTACCAGAGGTTTCCCAGGCAGCGAGACAAGATAAAAGCATAAAGGTCTCAGAAGGGGAAGTTGAGACGGGCGCTGGAAGGCTGGTAAATGGTGATCAGCAGCAAGTCCAGAGTATCGAATCCGGTGCACCAGCAGAAGCGCTGGCTACAGGGCAGAGTGCCGCTGGCCTCTGCCCAGCACCAGAAAAAGAGTTGGACCCGGAGAGTCTGAGAGATGCTCTTCGTGAGCCGTTTCCCCAACAGCAGATATCCCCAACTGGAGTAGAGGAAGCAATTCTCCCTCCCCAGCAATTGGACAGTACCCCAATGTTCATCCCCCTAGCAGAAGTGCTGGCTGCAGGGCAGAGTGCCGCTGGCCTCTGCCCACCCTCAGAGTTGGATCCAGGGAGTCCGAGGGATGACCTCAGTGAGCTGTTTCCCCAGCACTTGGACACTACCCCAGTGTTCATCCCCCCAGCAGAAGGGCTGGCTACGGGGCAGAGTGCCGCTGGCCTCTGCCCACCCTCAGAGTTGGATCCAGGGAGTCCGAGGGAGGACCTCAGTGAGCTGGTTGCCCAGCACTTGGACACTACCCCAGTGTTTATCCCCCCAGCTGAAGCGCTGGCTGCATGGCAGAGTGCCCCGGGCCCCTGCCCAGCCCTCAGTATGTCTTTGGAGGGTTTGGGAGACCGCCCCTGTCAGAAGTCGCCTCAGCAGCTGGTCACAGAACCAGGAGGGGGAAAAACCCTTCCCCCTCTCCAGCGGCTGAACTCTACCGTTGTATATGTCCCCCTAGCAGAATCGCTGGCTACGGAGCAGAGCGCTGTTGGCCTCTGCCCAGCATCAGAAAAAGAGATGGAGAGTCTGGGAGATAGTCCCTGCAAGATACCTCCTCAGCGGCTGGTAACTACTCCAGAAGAAAAGCAAGAACCTTTTCCTCCCCAACTGCATAGCACTGCCAGCCTATGTTCCCTACAAGCTGAAGCGCTGGCATCGGGGCAGAGGATTATTCAGCTCCCCTCAATATCTGCAACCCAGCCCCGGATCACGGGAGTGCGGACAGCTGTTCCCACTCTGCAGCGGCTGTTTTTATTCACGGGAGACCGTATGTGCGATTTTGCTCCCCAGCGCCAGAGACGTACTTTTCCTTTTCCTGGTTGCCTGGGTGGAAGTTTGTGACTAACGCAGGTCCAGACCAGTTGGGGGTCAGGAACCTGGTTAGTCTGTTTTTAAAAGGGGAGAAATGTGACAGAACCCACTGTCACTGTGCTTTGGAAGGGACTGAGGGCGGGCCTCCTACCCACAGATTATGGCCCAGAAGAGACAGACTCGGGGAGACGCTGGCATTGAGATAATGTAATGTAATGCTACATCCCTTCTCCCCCACCCCCCCCCCCTCTTGTTGCTGTGTTTAGCTGTGTTGAGTCATGACACATAGACAATGGTCTGGACTGCAGACATCTCTCCGCAGGGGATGTGTATTGAGGGGTTGCCTGCTTACCATAATCCCTTTATGTTTATCTGTAGTCTCTGTTTCAATGTACAAGTGTTCAGTTCCCATTGGTTCTTCCTTGTCCCCTACCCCCCTCTATGACAAGGCTAAGGGGAGTGTCCCTAACTGTGTGTAAAAGTGTATGTTTTGTATTTAATAAACTGTTGATGCTCTGCATGTTTAACCCTCAACACCTGTGTGGATTGTCTCGTGATTGAGGGGTTAAGGGCTGGTTATGGCAAATCTGCAGGCTGCGGGTGCGTTTGGAGGACAGGAGACACAGGTCTGGCGGATGTGCCCACCTGGGGTATTCGAGATCCGTCACAGTGGTGGCAGCAGTGGGATATTCCCTCCAGTTCCTTGGACACTCCAAGCCACCACAGTGAATGACCAGCTATGCAGCCTGCAGGAAAGCCACACTGAAGGACCTACTTGAGAGCCGTGGAGGCACCGGTGGGACAAAGAACAAGGCCACCTTGATCAGGGAACTAGCGGATATGGATCAAGGAGATGGTGATGCAGGATCCCGGTCAGTTGAAGACTTGTTTCAACAACGAGTGCGACAGCGGTTGGCATTATACGGTGCTAGCCCATCAGAGACCGCCATACAGGAAGCCAATAGAGAAATCGAGCGGCAGGATGAGTGGCAACATGAGCAGAGAATGGCGGAAATACGCCAATCGGAGACAACACCTAAAGAAGCAGCACCAACTGAAAGGAGAGGAGAGATACAGATACCAGCCGCCATGGAAGAGGAATTCAGAAGGAGGTTGCGAGAGATGCAGATACAGCATAGAGGACCAGTATCAGAGGAGGTCCTGCTGGGTTGGTCTGATTCGATCCGCTGCGAACTCTGGAAGAAAGCGCTAGCTCTCGAGCAGCAATACCAGGGAAAGGTTCTCCCCTCCATCCATGTAAGGTACTGGTCGCAGTATGAAGTACGAATGCTGTTATTGGGGGGAACAACCGAAGCAGGAGTGGACAGCTGAGTTAAGCAGGCTGATCCGGGCAGAGATGCGGTTGGACGAGAGCTACAGAGCCCTCCGGTGGTATGTAGCCCAAGAGTACCCATGGTCAGCGGATGACAGCATCACGGAAGGCTTTGACTATGATGGCCTGGGATTGTTGTATTGGAGGCTGTCCAGTGACCCTGACTTTGGGAGTGATCAGGAGTGGCGTTTGGAGGAAATAATGGAGCACAGAGAGCAAAGACTGAATGTCTCGGAAGGGCACTGGGCACAGGAAGATTTGGAGTTTCTGGCCGTTCAGGAATGGGAGCTGGAGATTGCCTACAGACAGCTGCTAGACTCGGCTCAGCAGCAGGGTGGGGCTCCCTTTGCCTGGGACTATCAGGAAATACCAGTTGACAGCTATGAAATCCTGGCTGAAGAATCAGCAGTGGAAAATCTGAAGATTGCCATCCCTAAAGCCGAAGTGAATGATACGGAGTTCCAGGGAGCTAGCCTGGCTGAAGAATCAGCAGTGGAAAATCTGAAGATTGCCATCCCTAAAGCCGAAGTGAATGATATGGAGTTCCAGGGAGCTAGCCTGGCTGAAGAATCGGCAGTGGAAAATCTGAAGATTGCCATCCCTAAAGCCGAAGTGAATGATATGGAGTTCCAGGGAGCTAGCCTGGCTGAAGAATCGGCAGTGGAAAATCTGAAGATTGCCATCCCTAAAGCTGAAGTGGATGATATGGAGTTCCAGGGAGCTAGGGCAGTTGGCTCATCTTCCCAGCTACAGATTACAGAAGGTATGGACTTAAGGGACTGTTCAGAGGATGTTATGGATTATGCATCGCCTGCCCAAGTACTGGCAGCAGGACAGAGTACTGCAGACCCCTGCTCTACACCCGTGGCAGTTTTGGAGGCCCGAGATGAGAAGGTGATGGTTCCTCTTTCCCAGGGGATTTCAGAGATGCAGGGGGGAGAAGCAGCCCTTTTCCCTCCCCAACAGTTAGCCAGAGCAGATGGGGTGGAGTCCCCAGCAGAAGTGCTGGCAACAGGGCAGAGTGCTAGCAACCTCTGCCCAGCACCGAAAACAACTGTGGAGTTTCAGGGAGCCGGGGCAGTTGGCCCATCTCTCCAGCAACAAGCTGAGGTGGTAAAGCTTTTACCCCCAGCTGAATCATTGGCAGCAGGGCAGAATGCTACTGGCCGCTGCACACAACTGCCACTTGAGCGGATATCGGTGGATGGGACTACGGTCTCCACTCACAGCAACCCAGCGGAAGAGCTGGCAACAGAGCAGAGTGCCGTGGGCCTCTGCTCTCAACTAACAGAAGAGGGAGTTCCTGTGGTACTGGATGGGACTTTAGTCCTCGCTGACGCAACCCCAGAAAATGGTGTGACACTGAGACAGGAGGATGTCAGCCTTGCTTTGCAAGCACTGGGGGATTTTCACCTACCACAAGTGGATGGGACTTCGGTCTCCACTTGTGTACCTCGGGGATGCTGGGCAGTCGGCCCGGATCCCCAGCGGCATGAAAGACTGAGCCCAGTCACCCTGTCTTCTCCCCAGCGGCAGCTATGTTCTCTGAGAGAGGCAGAGGTTGGCTGGGTAAGTGATGCTCTGTTTGGAGCAATTTATTTGGGGTATGGTGTGGATACCGGCATTAGAAGAAGGGACCTATGGACTAACTTCGGAGTCAACCCGTCTGGGGTCCCCTCCTCTGTTAGTCTCCTGCCGAAAGGGGAGAGATGTAATGGGAAGGCCCGGGGAACTCAGAATCGCTTAGAAAGTATGAGATACCCTTGCTTCAGCTCCCCCAATGCCTCTTATGTGTCAACCACCCTGTGTCTCTATTAGGGGCACAGGGTGAATGAAAACCCCAATATGGTCTATGATAGCCATATTCAATGCTGCACATACATTGTATCTAGATTGGATGTGTACTGTGAGGGGGGGGGGTGTAATCATTGCTGTGAGGAGTTAAGGTGATTTGCATTCTATTGTCTTTTATGAATTAAGTCTGCTACTGTGACGATGTTGATTGGAGCTGGTCGACCGTCTGGCTGCATATTATGGGATGTTGAAGTGTCTCCTGTAAGGAGGGGGGGGAATCACCCCTCCTGCTAAGACTGTTTACTGAAGGAGAAGTTTGAACACACCTGACCTGTATCACCATGGTCATTGGACAGTTTAACCTGCCCTGTTCCCCAAGGATGGGAGGGAAGGGTTTTGAAGAGAAATGTGTTACCATGTGTTTTGAAAATAAAGTCATTCCCTGTTTTGGAACTTGAAATACAGAGCGTTGTCTCGTATCCTGGAAGAGACAGAGTACGTCTCGTTTCTTCTGGAAGGATTAATCTTATGGGAAGTGGTCGCCTGGCTGTGGAGGGTCGATAGTGGTTTTGTGTCCAGGAGAGGGAAGGGATCTAAACGGCGTTACCCCCTTTCATATTGGGGGGTGTCGTTACAAATACTGTCTGAATTTTATCAAGAAGTATGGCTATATTTTATAATCTCTCGCATTAATGTAAATTGTCTTTCTGCTATCCTGTAGAATTAGGTTGTGCTACTCACAGATATCTTTCCGAAATGGGGAAACAGACTGTGTAAAGCAACGTTCACATTTAGATGATATCAGCTTAAAAATTAGTGCTACCCTGACATGTGTTACATTATTTAAGCCTTACAGGTCATATTGTTGCCTGCAAGTCAGTTATAGTAATGGTATATGACAACTATTTTGCTTTCGCCTGACAGCTATATTTGGGAAATGAAACTATATTATATGTAATGTAAAACGTTTTTTTGCTATATACAATCTTGTAATGCATCGATAACTTTAGCAGCACAGGTTAAGTTATGTTAAGTCAGCCATCTTATTTTCCTGCATCTAAACAACAGGATATACTGTGGATCATCACTGATGTACTGTGGATCATCACTGATGTACTGTGGATCATCACTGATGTGCTGTGGATCATCACTGATGTACTATGGGCCATCACTGGTGTACTATGGATCATCACTGGTGTACTATGGATCATCACTGATGTACTATGGATCATCAATGATGTACTATGGATCATCACTGATGTACTGAGGATCATCACTGATGTACTGAGGATCATCACTGATGTACTGAGGATCATCACTGATGTACTATGGGCCATCACGGGTGTACTATAGATCATCCCTGATGTACTATGGACCATCCCTGATGTACTATGGACCATCACTGGTGTACTGAGTGCCATCACTGGTGTACTGAGGGCCATCACTGGTGTACTGAGGGCCATCACTGGTGTACTGTGGATCATCACTGATGTACTGTGGATCATCACTGATGTACTGTGGATCATCACTGATGTACTGTGGATCATCACTGATGTACTGTGGATCATCACTGATGTACTGTGGATCATCACTGATTTACTGTGGATCATCACTGATTTACTGTGGATCATCACTGATGTACTGTGGATCATAACTGATGTACTGAGGATGATCACTGATGTACTGTGGATCATCACTGATGTACTGTGGATCATCACTGATGTACTATGGATCATCACTGATGTACTGAGGATCATCACTGATGTACTGAGGATCATCACTGATGTACTGAGGATCATCACTGATGTACTATGGGCCATCACGGGTGTACTATAGATCATCCCTGATGTACTATGGACCATCCCTGATGTACTATGGACCATCACTGGTGTACTGAGTGCCATCACTGGTGTACTGAGGGCCATCACTGGTGTACTGAGGGCCATCACTGGTGTACTGTGGGTCATCACTGATGTACTGTGGATCATCACTGATGTACTGTGGATCATCACTGATGTACTGTGGATCATTACTGATGTACTGTGGATCATCACTGATGTACTGTGGATCATCACTGATGTACTGTGGATCATCACTGATGTACTGTGGGTCATCACTGATGTACTATGGGTCATCACTGATGTACTATGGGTCATCACTGATGTACTATGGGTCATCACTGATGTACTATGGGTCATCACTGATGTACTATGGGCCATCACTGGTGTACTATGGATCATCACTGATGTACTGTTGATCATCACTTATGTACTATAGATCATCACTGATGTACTATAGATCATCACTGATGTACTTTGGATCATCACTGATGTACTATAGATCATCACTGATGTACTGTTGATCATCACTGATGTACTATAGATCATCACTGATGTACTGTGGATCATCACTGATGTACTGAGGACCATCCTTGATGTACTGTGGACCATCACAGATGTACTATGGACCATCCCTGATGTACTGTGGATCATCACTGATGTACTGTGGATCATCACTGATGTACTGAGGATCATCACTGATGTACTGAGGATCATCACTAAAGTACTATGGATCATCACTTGTACTGTGGATCATCACTGATGTACTGTGGATCATCACTGGTGTACTATGGATCATCACTGGTGTACTATGGATCATCCCTGGTGTACTATGGGCCATCCCTGGTGTACTATGGGCCATTCCTGGTGTACTATGGATCATCACTGATGTACTATGGATCATCACTGATGTACTGAGGATCATCACTGATGTACTATGGATCATCACTGATGTACTGAGGATCATCACTTGTACTGTGGATCATCACTGATGTACTGTGGACCATCCCTGATGTACTGTGGATCATCACTGGTGTACTATGGATCATCACTGATGTACTATGGGCCATCACTGATGTACTGTGGATCATCACTGATGTACTGAGGATCATCACTGATGTTGTGGATCATCACTGATGTACTGTGGATCATCATTGATGTACTATGGGTCATCACTGATGTACTATGGGTCATCACTGATGTACTATGGGCCATCACTGGTGTACTATGGATCATCATTGATGTACTGTTGATCATCACTGATGTACTATAGATCATCGCTGATGTACTGTGGATCATCGCTGATGTACTGTGGATCATCGCTGATGTACTGTGGACCATCACTGATGTACTATGGACCATCCCTGATGTACTGTGGATCATCACTGATGTACTGAGGATCATCACTGATGTACTATGGATCATCACTTGTACTGTGGATCATCACTGATGTACTGTGGATCATCACTGATTTACTGTGGATCATTACTGATGTACTATGGATCATCACTGATGTACTGCAGATCATCACTGATGTACTGTGGATCATCACTGATGTACTGTGGATCATCACTGATGTACTGTGGATCATCACTGATATACTGTGGATCATCACTGATGTACTGTGGATCATCACTGATGTAATGTGGATCATCACTGATGTACAGAGTACCATCCCTGATGTACTGTGGATCATCACTGATGTACTGTGGATCATCACTGATGTACTATAGATCATCACTGATGTACTGTTGATTATCACTGATGTACTATAGATCATCACTGATGTACTATAGATCATCACTGATGTACTATAGATCATCACTGATGTACTATAGATCATCACTGATGTACTGTGGATCATCACTGATGTACTGTTGATCATCACTGATGTACTAAAGATCATCACTGATGTACTATAGATCATCACTGATGTACTGTGGATCATCACTGATTTACTGTGGATCATTACTGATGTACTGTGGATCATCACTGATGTACTGTGGATCATCACTGATGTACTGTGGATCATCCCTGATGTACTGTGGATCATCCCTGATGTACTGTGGATCATCCCTGATGTACTGTGGATCATCACTGATGTACTGTGGATCATCACTGATGTACTGTGGATCATCACTGATGTACTGTGGATCATCACTGATGTACTGAGGATCATCACTGATGTGCTGAGGATCATCACTGATGTACTGTGGATCATCACTGATGTACTGTGGATCATCACTGATGTACTGTGGATCATCACTGATATACTGTGGATCATCCCTGATGTACTGTGGATCATCACTGATGTACTGTGGATCATCACTGATGTACTGTGGATCATCACTGATGTACTGTGGACCATCAATGATGTATTGTGGACCATCCCTGATGTACTGTGGACCATCCCTGATGTACTGTGGATCATCCCTGATGTACTGTGGATCATCACTGATGTACTATGGGCCATCACGGGTGTACTATGGATCATTACTAGTGTACTATGGATCATCCCTGATGTACTATGAGCCATCACTGATGTACTATGAGCCATCACTGATGTACTATGGGCCATCACTGATGTACTATGGGCCATCACTGATGTACTATGGGCCATCACTGATGTACTATGGATCATCACTGATGTACTATGGATCATCACTGATGTACTACGGATCATCACTGGTGTACTACGGATCATCACTGGTGTACTATAGATCATCACTGATGTACTATAGATCATCACTGATGTACTATGAGCCATCACTGATGTACTATGAGCCATCACTGATGTACTATGGATCATCACTGGTGTACTATGGATCATCACTGATGTACTGTGGATCATCACTGATGTACTATAGATCATCACTGATGTACTATGGGCCATCACTGATGTACTATGGATCATCACTGATGTACTGAGGATCATCACTGATGTACTATGGATCATTACTGATGTACTATGGATCATCACTGATGTATTGTGGACCATCCCTGATGTATTGTGGACCATCCCTGATGTACTGTGGACCATTACTGATGTACTGTGGATCATCACTGATGTACTGAGGATCATCACTGATGTACTGTGGATCATCACTGATGTACTGTGGATCATCACTGATGTACTGTGGATCATCACTGATGTACTGTGGATCATCACTGATGTACTGTGGATCATCCCTGATGTACTGAGGATCATCACTGGTGTACTGAGAATCATCACTGGTGTACTATGGATCATCACTAATGTACTATGGATCATCACTGATGTACTATGGATCATCACTGATGTACTATGGATCATCACTGGTGTACTATGGATCATCCCTGGTGTACTATGGGCCATCACTGGTGTACTATGGGTCATCACTGGTGTACTATGGATCATCACTGATGTACTATGGATCATCACTGGTGTACTATGGATCATCACTGATGTACTGTGGATCATCACTGATGTACTATAGATCATCACTGATGTACTATGGGCCATCACTGATGTACTATGGATCATCACTGATGTACTGAGGATCATCACTGATGTACTATGGATCATTACTGATGTACTATGGATCATCACTGATGTATTGTGGACCATCCCTGATGTATTGTGGACCATCCCTGATGTACTGTGGACCATTACTGATGTACTGTGGATCATCACTGATGTACTGAGGATCATCACTGATGTACTGTGGATCATCACTGATGTACTGTGGATCATCACTGATGTACTGTGGATCATCACTGATGTACTGTGGATCATCCCTGATGTACTGAGGATCATCACTGGTGTACTGAGAATCATCACTGGTGTACTATGGATCATCACTAATGTACTATGGATCATCACTGATGTACTATGGATCATCACTGGTGTACTATGGATCATCCCTGGTGTACTATGGGCCATCACTGGTGTACTATGGGTCATCACTGGTGTACTATGGATCATCACTGATGTACTGAGGATCATCACTGATGTACTATGGATCATCACTGATGTACTGAGGATCATCACTGATGTACTATAGATCATCACTGATGTACTATAGATCATCACTGATGTACTATAGATCATCACTGATGTACTATAGATCATCACTGATGTACTGTGGATCATCACGGATGTACTGTGGACCATCACTGGTGTACTATGGGCCATCACTGGTGTACTATGGGCCATCACTGGTGTACTATGGATCATCCCGGATGTACCGTGGACCATCCCTGATGTACTGTGGATCATCATTGATGTACTATGGGCCATCAGTGTTGTACTGTGGATCATCACTGATGTACTGTGGACCATCACTGGTTACATAGTTACATAGTTAGTCAGGTTGAAAAAAGACACAAGTCCATCCAGTTCAACCGTAAAAAATAAAAATAAAAAAATAAAAATAAACATATATCGTACACTCCCATATACCCAATTCTATACCCACAGTTGATCCAGAGGAAGGCAAAAAAAACCAGAAGAGCATTATCCAATTTGCTACAGCAGGGGAAAAAATTCCTTCCTGATCCCCCGAGAGGCAATCGGATATTCCCTGGATCAACTTTACCTATAAATGTCAGTACCCAGTTATATTATGTACATTTAAGAAAGAATCCAGGCCCTTCTTAAAGCAATCTACTGAGCTGGCCAGAACCACCTCTGCAGGGAGTCTATTCCACATTTTCACAGCTCTTACTGTGAAAAAACCTTTCCGTATTTGGAGGTGAAATCTCTTTTCCTCTAGACGCAAAGAGTGCCCCCTTGTCCTTTGTGTTGACCGTAAAGTGAATAACTGAACACCAAGTTCACTATATGGACCCCTTATATATTTGTACATGTTGATCATATCCCCCCTTAATCTCCTCTTCTCAAGAGAGAATAAATTCAGTTCCTCTAATCTCTCCTCATAGCTGAGCTCCTCCATGCCTCTTATCAGTTTGGTTGCCCTTCTCTGCACTTTCTCCAGTTCCCCAATATCCTTTTTGAGAACTGGGGCCCAAAACTGAACTGGTGTACTGTGGATCATCACTGATGTACTGAGGATCATCACTGATGTACTGTGGATCATCACTGATGTACTGTGGATCATCACTGATGTACTGTGGATCATCACTGATGTACTGTGGATCATCCCTGATGTACTGAGGATCATCACTGGTGTACTGAGAATCATCACTGGTGTACTATGGATCATCACTGATGTACTATGGATCATCACTGATGTACTATGGATCATCACTGGTGTACTATGGATCATCCCTGGTGTACTATGGGCCATCACTGATGTACTGAGGATCATCACTGATGTACTATGGATCATCACTGATGTACTGAGGATCATCACTGATGTACTATAGATCATCACTGATGTACTATAGATCATCACTGATGTACTATAGATCATCACTGATGTACTATAGATCATCACTGATGTACTATAGATCATCACTGATGTACTGTGGATCATCATGGATGTACTGTGGACCATCACTGGTGTACTATGGGCCATCACTGGTGTACTATGGGCCATCACTGGTGTACTATGGATCATCCCGGATGTACCGTGGACCATCCCTGATGTACTGTTGATCATCATTGATGTACTATGGGCCATCAGTGTTGTACTGTGGATCATCACTGATGTACTGTGGACCATCACTGGTGTACTGTGGATCATCACTGGTGTACTGTGGATCATCACTGATGTACTGTGGACCATCACTGATGTACTGTGGATCATCACTGATGTACTGTGGATCATCAGTGAATTTTTTTTTTTTTTTTAAATCCGCGCCACCACTAATGAATATATAATAGTTACCTATCTTACAGTTGCTCCTCTGCAAAGTGACAGCCGTGGCGACTACCAAAATGATCAAGTGAAAAAATTATTGAATAAATAATAAGAGTGCGCTAATTATACTTACAAAATAAACAATCACATCTATTTAAGTGTTATGTTAAGGATATAAGTAGTTACCCTACCAAAGGTATCTCAAAAGGAGTACCTCATATACACCCTTGATGAACAAGATATAATATTAAATAATTAATTAATAATAATGGTTTTTGATCCAAAAATCCAAAAAAAGTCCAAAGAAATAGTATTTACATATATCTAAATGTGAGTCCCAATATAAATGCAATCATAAAGTCCAATTTTTCCAAAGAAGTCTCCCAAAGAAAGTTCCAACCAAGTGCTGATATTAAATCAAAAATATTGCTTGAACGTCGGTTAATCGTGAGGCCTCGTACACACGACCGAGTTTCTCGCCGTAAAAAACACGTCGTTTTTTTAGACGAGATTCTTGTTAAGCTTGTCGATTTTCTCGTCAAGCTTTCTATGCGTACACACTGCCATTTCCCAATTTCCTCGTTGTTCTCCGCGCTCACGTCCAGCACGTACGACGGCACTATAAAGGGGAAGATCTTTTTTCTTGGCGCCACCCCTTGGGCTGCTTTTGCTGATCTTGTGTTACCGCGTGTGAAGTAAAAGTTTGGAAGAGACGATTCGCGCTTTTCAGTCTTCGTACTTTTCAGATCGTTTTCTGCCGTTCAGTTTGTGCTTGTGGGTTCGTATCTTGACTTTCAGGGCGTCTAGGCAGGTCGTATCTGTTTTACAGTGCGTTCTTGCCTGTTCGTTTCTGATTTTCAGTTCGTTATTCATAGGCCTTGCTGTTCTAAAGTGCGTTCTGTTCTGTACGTTCTGATTAGACGACCGTTTCCTAGCCATGTCGCCTGGACGTTCTCGTCGTCGAGTTCGTGCTGTGCGTGCGCTTGGTGTTGGTCTGCTTGTTTTGGACCAAGACCAGTCCATGAATGGTGTGAGGAGGAGTTCATGGACCAAGAATTGGTTGCTCCAGCGGGACCAATTCTGCCACATGCCTCTGCTGCGGGAGATCGTCGAGAATAATCCTGAGGACTACAGGAATTTTCTGAGGATGTCTGACCCCGTTTTTCAGGAACTGTTGGCTTTGGTGTCCCCCTATATTACCAGGAAGGACACCGTTATGCGGGAAGCCATCAGTGCTGAGCAGAGGCTCATCGCCACATTGCGTTACCTGGCGACAGGGAGAAGTCTTCAGGACTTGAAGTTCACCACAGGCATCTCCCCCCAGGCTCTGGGCCTCATAATCCCAGACACCTGTTCTGCCATCATCCAAGTCCTGCAGGAGGACTATATTAGGGTAAGTTTGCTCCCTTAACATCACATTTTAGGTATTACATGTATGCTAATGTATTGTATTTCTTTCATCCTTCCCTAATTACCATGATTGTAATATGCTGAGAATGTCCCCTTTGTCCCCATGCATGTTGGAAGCTTTAGATTGCCCCTTTTTTCTCCTCCCTAAATATTTCCCTTCACTAACTTTTCCAGCAGGGGCGCCTGTTGCTCCAAATGTTGGGGGGTTCAAACCCCAATTTAGGAAATAAACTTCCTCCTTTTTTGCTCTGTTGCCTATTAAACGCCCCCAGTTGTCCCCTCCAATGCAACCATTTTGTTCCCTCAAATGCAGCCATTTAGTCCCCTCTAATGCAGCCAGTTTCCCCCAGCCCTGCACTTACCTTCTTGTGGTCAGCGCCATCCTTCTTCTGTCCTTGATGTCTTCTCCTTCCCTTCATGTTGCATCAGCCAATCATGTTACCATTAAACAGACTTGGTGAACATGATTGGCAGAGCAGCCTGTCAGTGTTTACCCAAGGAATGCCCCCCCCCCTGCGTCCCCGATTTTTCTTTTAGGAAGCCAATTACATCCCTCAGGTTGTAATTTGCAAGACTATTTTACTACCTGTTTCTGCTATGCAATTTTAACCCCCTAAATGCCGCAATGATTCATATGTCGGTCGCTTTACAAGAGGCCATCCACCTGAATAGTGTGCGGCATAGACAATACATAGGTTCATGCAACGCATGAACCTATGTATTGTTCTGAGTGATGGGCACAGGAGAGAGGGGGAAGTGCTCCAGCGCCCACTCTGGACGCACCGCCACTGCAATGCTATCCTGTGGCCAAACACATCTCCCCCCCCCAAAATAATTTAGTAATGGCCCATCAGAGGGGGTGATGAATATGATAAATGAGCCTTCCATTATCCTTTTTTTACACACCTTAATAAACGTATAATTAGATTGATGTTGGCCTCTAATTTTTTGGGATAGAATTTCCTTGTAATGTATGACTTTGTTTTTCTAATATTATTTCATCTTATTTCACTCCCCAGCTTCCTTCCACGCCACAGGAATGGCAGCCTGTGGCATCGGAGTTTGCCACGCGGTGGGACTTCCCCAACTGCGGTGGTGCCATAGACGGGAAGCACGTCCGCATAGTGCCGCCACCCCGTTCTGGGTCCTACTACTACAACTACAAGGGGTTTCATAGCATTGTGCTGATGGCGGTGGTGTCAGCACGGTATGAATTCCTCTATGTTGATGTAGGGAAGAATGGCCGGATGTCCGATGGGGGATCCTTCATCCAGACGGAGTTTGCCCTCCCTCTCCAGAGTGACGACCTTGCATTGCCACCGGATGCAGGGAATATTGAAGGACTCCCCTTTGTTTTCTTGGCTGATGAAGCCTTCGGACTCGGACGGTATCTTATGAGGCCATTTCCACAGAGGACCCTGACCCCAGAGAAGAGGGTGTTCAATTACCGGCTGGCCAGGGGCCGAAGAGTCGTTGAAAATGCCTTCGGCATAATGGCCAGCCGGTTCCGCCTTTTTATGACTTCCATCCACTTGGCGGACTACAAAATAAACTATGTAGTGTTATGCTGCTGTGTGCTACACAATTTTCTTTGCCGCAAATCTAATTCATATATGGCCTCAGTTTTGCCAGAGGCTGGACTTTCCCCTGCAAATCCCCTTCCGGGCCTGGAATCTGCCCGTCTTGGCTTGCCCCCCCAAAATGCCCGTGTGGTTCGGGACAAATACATGGAGTATTTCACGGGTAGGGGGGCAATTCCTATGCCAGCCTATGTCTAAGTATCCCAATAAAAATCTTGTTTAAACCTTTAATTATTTGTTCTTTCCTGTCTCCTAGTTTGTCTTTGTGCATTTGTAGTGGCAAGTGTATTTTACTTTAGTAAATAACAACCATTTCACTATGTAACCTTACAAAAGAACCAAATAAGCTTAGAGGGTATTATAAAAAGAACCTACACGTTGTTTGTGGTCAAATATTTTACTCTGTGCACATTCTCTTCATTTTTTTTTATTTTTTTTTACTTTGGGGTTGGCCTGGCCCCAACCCGGCAATTTTTGGCTTATGAAAATACAAAAATAACAGTTGCATTTCAAAAATTACAACATTGGATACCTCTGAGCAATTGGAGACATTCACTTACACAAACTATGTCTCTATGTGCCCGTCCTAATATGGGGTCCTGCCACCCCTTGCCCAGCCAAAAATTGAATATGCACACATTTTTTTTTTTTTTCATATAGGAAGTTTACAATCCTGATCCCTATTGTCAACATGTGCTATCTGCCATCAGGGGTGATCAATGGACGTGTTTTGGGGGTGCATCCCCTTCCTCAGTTCACAAACTTTTGATACGAGGAAGGGGTTGCACCCACAAAAGACGTACATGGATATCCCCTGATGGCAGATAGCACATGTTGACACACTGTGTGCATATTCAATTTTTGGCTGGTTTGATAGTCAAAAATTAGAAAAAATTATAAAAACAAACGTAAAAACAAATGTGTTTGGATGGCTTATTGAATTCTCCCCAAAACATCGAGAATGTCTTTAAATGTTTGTTCCATCACATGGATTCTTTGTTTAATTAGGTCCAGTTCCGTGCTACATTCCATCACTTGCTGGATGAGGCGGAGGGCACTGTCAGCAGAGAACCGTGTACTATCCTTCACAACATTTACATCCCCTAAAAACCAAAAAAAAAAGTAGTATAACTCTGCAGGCCTACCTCGCTTACCTGAAGCTGTGGTGTCAGATACTGACCTGTTGTGGTGACCAGATCCACAACGTCATCCACCTCTCCTTCCTGCACTTCTCCTTCCTCCACCTCAACTTCCTCCACATCTTTCGGTTGTGGGTCTTTGGGAGTTTGGGGTTGCTTGGAAGTTGTGGGGTGCATGTGCTCCCTGGAGTGTCCTCCTTCCAGTCTTCTCTCCCCTATGAGAATAAAACCAAAGGTCTATTTATCACACTGTAAATCTCATTGTTAAAATAAAAACAGGCTAAATTGCTTGGAAGTGGGCTACAAGTGTGTGTTTGTGCGGAATTTAAAGAAGAATGCATTATTTATGACCCCAAATATGTTTAGTATTCACATTTGGATGTAATTTTTTGGACATGGAGGCACCACAAAAATTCTCTGATGCACCTGTGTGGGACACCCAAAAAAGGCGGGTCTGGTGGCCCACACTATAGTGCTCCAAAGTACAGATGTGGAAGCAGCTGCTGAGTGTCCTCTCCTTTACACTGATAAAAGTTTGCATTTCATTCTCTTTACAAACACATCATCTAGACTACAAAATTATCCACAATAGTTGATCAAAAATGGCAGATGTCTAATTACTTTTGTGGCTCTTAAATAAGCCAAAACCGCGGGTAGTGGCCGAACGAAGTGTCTGTAACGTAACGAACGATTACTGTGCCCAACCAAGTTCAAAATATTACATTTTGGAAGGGAGTCCAATATGATAAAAAAAAAATAACATGTCAGTTTATAAAAAGATTAATAGCAGAAACGTCGACATTTTACTTACTTTTAGCGAGCATCCTCTTTATGCTCCTCAACTGGTCTGGCTCCCTCAGTTTGAGGTCTGACCACCTCTTTCTGAGCTGCTCATTTGAGCGTTTCACCCCGAACTTCGCCCTCAGACTCTTCACAACTTTAGTGAGGATTTTGGCCTTCCTTCTATTTGGTTTGCTATACGGCCCATGCTTGGCATCATAATCAGCCTTGACCAAGATGTCCACCATCTCCGCCATCTCCGCCAAAGACATATTCAATGCCTTGAATCTCCTCCTTGATCGTGACGTGTCCTCGGTCTCCGGGGCTTGTCTCCTCGCTAGTTGCGGAATTATCAGACACCTGCTGTAACTCCGCCATATCTGTCTGCGCGCCGAAAGAGAAGGGGCGGGGAAAAGATGTTAGTTAGAACGTCATGGGCGGGCGACGTGTGCGGAGCGACGTGTTCGAATTTTGACGCATGCGTGGTGTGTGTATATAGCAAACACACATGTGACTATAGTACGTTCGGTGTGCGGAGAGAGGAGTTCAAGTGACGGACGTGCGAACGAAGGTATGTGATTTTGTGACTTGTAAAAATTGTTGGCCTATACTGTCTTGAGATTGTTGGAGGATATATATGGTGATTAGGATGTTAAGGAGGTTAGACTGTTTGCCTCACATTAGTTAAATATAATTTATTTAACTTGCAGATACAATATGAATGTCTTTATTAGCGACAAAGAGTTCCTGGGGGAATTTATTGACCGGGTAAGGGAGCTGCCGGCTCTGTGGGAGATGAAAAACCCCATCCATAAAAAAAAAGGGGTGAGAAAAGCAGCGCTGGAGAAGCTGCTCCCATTTGTGCATACCAAGGTGCCCACAGCCACAGCAAAACAAGTGGACACTAAAATTGGGAGCTTGAGAGGTACCTACAGGACTGAACGCTCTAAGGTGCTGGCTTCTCAGAGGTCAGGAGCAGCAGCAGATGATGTTTATGTCCCGATTTTGTGGTACTACAACAGGATGTCCTTCCTGGATGACCACATTGACACAAGGCCATCACTCTCCACTCTTCCCCCCAGACTTCCCTGCAGCCAACCTGAGCCTTCTCTGGAGCAAGAGGAGGCAGCCATCCTGGATGATCCAGATTTGGCCATCTGGAGCCAGGTATAGTATTAACTGAAAATGTATTGGGATAAAATTAATGTTTGACAAATATGTCAGGATGAGAAACATACATTATTTTGGATTCCACAAGTGAAATCAAGATCTGTAGACATTATTCTGCACTTAATTGGGTGCTAAATAGTCAATCTGATGTAGTGGTAAATTTAAAGCAAGGATTTATGCATTTACATTCTAATTGCTTCAATCAGGATTACAAAGTTTGATGCAAAGATTAAACCAACATATTAAACTATGTTCCTTTTACATACACAGGATGAAATCAGCCAGGAGGAGGGTCTGGAAACTGTCAGGCAGGAGGAGGAAGGGCCCAGTGGCAGCCAGGAGGTGGCAGGGCCCAGTGGCAGCCAGGAGGTGGCAGGGCCCAGTGGCAGCCAGGAGGTGGCAGGGCCCAGTGGCAGCCAGGTGGTGGCAGGGCCCAGTGGCAGGCAGGAGGTGGCAGGGCAAAGGAGAAGCACCAGATCCCAGGTGCCTCCATTCCTGCTTCACAAAAGAGGCAGGAGGGACAGGACCACCAGTGAGGCAGCAATGGCCCTTATTAAAGAGGCCCATGCCACCCTCAAGGAGCCCACATCCCCTGAAGAGGCCATTGCCGGCCTAGTGGAGGCTAAGTTCAAGGTGATGAGCATGGAGCAACGCCTCCTATGCGAGCCCCTGCTCATCACCTTGCTCAACAAGGGGGTGATGGAGAAAATTACACCCAATACCGCCATATGTGAGGTGGCCCAACTGACCCAACCTCAACCTCCACCTCCACCTTCTTCTTCTGCCCCACCCCCTTCTGCAACACCTCCACCTTCTGCCCCACCCCCTTCTGCTACACCTCCACCTTCTGCCCCACCCCCTTCTGCTACACCTCCACCTTCTGCCCCACCCCCTTCTGCTACACCTCCACCTTCTGCCCCACCCCCTTCTGCTACACCTCCACCTTCTGCCCCACCCCCTTCTGCTACACCTCCACCTTCTTCTTCTGCCCCACCCCCTTCTGCTACACCTCCACCCTCTTCATCTGCCCCACCCCCTTCTGCTACACCTCCACCTCCTCCTCCTGACAGGAGTACCCCTCCAGTGGGCCAGCCTCCAGCCAAACGAAGAAGGAAGGCTGCAGGGAAGGCTTCAGGAAAGGCTGCAGGGAAGGTTGCCAGGAAGAAGAGGAAGTGATGGCCTTGCTTTATTGTGGTCGGACAGAAGACAGCCTGTTGTAGTACCACAGACTTGGGACATATATATCACCTGCTGCTGTTCCTGACCTCTGGGAGGCCAGCATCAGATTGTGTTCAGAAATGGTGGCATTCTCAAGCTCCCAATTTTAGTGTCCACACAGGGTTGCTGTGTGCTCTGGGGTCCCTGGGATGCACAAATGGCAGCAGCTTCTCCAGCGCTGCCTTCTCTTTATTTAATTTATAAACATGAATAAATGTGTTTTTTGTTTAAGTTCATACTTGACTATGTGTATTTTTAAATAAACAAAATCAAGCTTTGGAGTAAGCAGATACATTTGACTGACAATAAAAGGCACAGATATCACCCCCCCCAAAAGAATAACTAAATCTGATTAGCACAAAAACATGGTGGGAAATTTAAATAATATAGATTCCAAAATTAAATGGGAGATCGCTATCAAAACATTGTGAAATTATAATTAACATCATTTTGAAAAATCTAACCATTTAAATTATTCCTAAAAACTTGCACGATATAATACACATAAATCTTATAAAGAGCAGCATGAAAAAGGTTAAAAATAAGGCATAACTCTGTGTGAATATCAGCAGTAAAAGAAGGTCACTCGTTTGGATTAATGTAACATTCTAACGAAGATTTCAATGCAGAACATTTAAACGATGAAATATTTTTGAGCGTGACGAATATGCTCTCTCCATTACGAAGGCTTGTTTTACCAGAAGATGCACTCCCGTCTCATAGTTGCTTGTGAGCATGCGCGCTTTTGGAAGAGTCGTAAAAGCATACACACAAACCATTTTCTCGTCACAAAACAGGCCGACGAGAAACACGACGAGGAAATCTGGAATCCTGACGAGAAAATAGAGAGTAGGTTCTCTATTTTCTCGTCGAGATTCTCGGCAATTTTCTCGTCGTAAAACCATACACACGAACGTTTTTCTAGACAAAAAAAACTCTCGCGGCACTTTCTGTTTTGGACGAGAAAAACGGTCGTGTGTACGAGGCCTGAAACCTTTATCAAAAAAAATCTTCGTAATTGACGTGTTATTCCTCCACCAAACAATATATTTCACCCAAAGTGCTCAGACAAAGGATGCGCTTACCAGATTGTATTGACCATTTTAATTAAAAAGATGGTTCTTAGAGCTTGTGCAGGATTGTGCCTGCATGCACATCGACACTCAAACACAGGAAAAAATCCAGACCTCTCTTGTCAGGCATAGAGACAGGATATGTGAATAGAAACAGGAAGCTTCATAGCGTAATACAGTTTATTAAAACAAATATAAAAAACAAGATGTGCCAAATGGCCTCTTAAAAGTGCCTTCCCCGGCACTAGGATTATGAGCTTGTCTGTATACGAACTCCCCCGCTGCTTCCTCTGAGGTGACGCGCTTGGTGTTCACAGATCTGTTCAAACTCTGATCGCCGGGATGACACTACGAATCACGTGACCAGGTACCGCCGCCGACGTACGTTTTGTTGGTTTACGTCTTCAGGGGGCGTGCCTGGTCACAAAGGATCATGGTATTTGTAGTTGTGGGCGAGACTACTACGGGAAGCAGCGGAGGTGTCCGAAACTCGCCCAAAAACAAACCCATAGTCCAGTATGAATGGACCATCCCTGATGTACTATGGACCATCCCTGATGTACTGAGGATCATCACTGATGTACTGTGGATCATCACTGATGTACTGTGGATCATCACTGATGTACTGAGGATCATCACTGATGTACTATGGATCATCACTGATGTACTATGGATCATCACTGATGTACTATGGATCATCACTGATGTACTATAGATCATCACTGATGTACTGTGGACCATCACTGATGTACTGTGGACCATCACTGATGTACTGTGGACCATCTCTGATGTACTGTGGACAATCCCTGATGTACTGTGGACCATCCCTGATGTACTGTGGACCATCCCTGATGTACTGTGGACCATCCCTGATGTACTGTGGATCATCACTGATGTACTGTGGACCATCACTGATGTACTGTGGACCATCACTGATGTACTGTGGACCATCACTGATGTACTGTGGATCATCACTGATGTACTGTGGATCATCACTGATGTACTGTGGATCATCACTGATGTACTGTGGATCATCACTGATGTACTGTGGATCATCACTGATGTACTGTGGGCCATCACGGGTGTACTATGGATCATTACGGGTGTACTATGGATCATCCCTGATGTACTATGGACCATCCCTGATGTACTATGAGCCATCACTGATGTACTATGGATCATCACTGGTGTACTACAGATCATCACTGGTGTACTACGGATCATCACTGGTGTACTATGGATCATCACTGGTGTACTATGGATCATCACTGGTGTACTACGGATCATCACTGGTGTACTATGGATCATCACTGATGTACTATAGATCATCACTGATGTACTATAGATCATCACTGATGTACTATAGATCATCACTGATGTACTATGAGCCATCACTGGTGTACTATGGATCATCACTGGTGTACTATGGATCATCACTGATGTACTGTGGATCATCACTGATGTACTATAGATCATCACTGATGTATTATGGGCCATCACTGATGTACTATGGATCATCACTGATGTACTGAGGATCATCACTGATGTACTGAGGATCATCACTGGTGTGCTATGGGCCATCACTGATGTACTATGGACCATCACTGATGTACTGTGGACCATCACTGATGTACTGTGGATCATCACTGATGTACTGTGGATCATCATTGGTGTACTATAGATCACTGATGTACTATGGGCCATCACTGATGTACCATGGATCATCACTGATGTACCGTGGATCATCACTGATGTACAGAGGATCATCACTGATGTACCGTGGATCATCACTGATGTACCGAGGATCATCACTGATGTACCGTGGATCATCACTGATGTACCGTGGATCATCACTGATGTACTGTGGATCATCACTGATGTACTGTGGACCATCACTGATGTACTGTGGATCATCACTGATGTTATATGGGCCATCACTGGTGTACTATGGGCCATCACTGGTGTACTGTGGATCATCACTGGTGTACTATGGGCCTTTACTTGTGTACTATGGGCCTTTACTTGTGTACTATGGGCCATCACTGGTGTACTGTGGATCATCACTGATGTACTATGGGCCATCACTGATGTACTATGGATCATCACTGATGTACTGAGGATCATCACTGATGTACTATGGATCATCACTTTGTTGTGGAGATTTTTGGAAATGTATTAATGTATGTTGTCAGATGTCCCCCCCAGTGTCAGTTTTGCTGTAATGCGCTCATCTGAGCGTATCTGCACATACAGACGTTGGTGAAAGATCGGTGGCGGGAAAATCTTCCTGTGATAACAGCGATGTTTGCTGCATTTAGAGATGTTGTTTTGCGCCCCGTTGGGGGAACTGGCCAGCCCCTGGCGGGGGGCGTTAAATGACTCAGAGCGCACAGATCTGTGTCCACAGGAACAGTAGCATAACTATAAAATAATTGTGGTCCATTTGAGGCATAATTGTCATGTAGTTTCCGTCATTGGTAGCAGTGTATGTCACTGGTAGTCAATTTGAATGTACATTGTATCTGGTTGGAAAGGATGTCCTTGTATGGTCATTCTCCTGTGTGGAAGGGACACCCTGTGATGTCCTCGCCCATGGGGGGAGGTGACTGGTTGCTGCAACCAATCACCTCCTGTCTTGAGATCTTTTGAGTTTAATAAAAGCCTATGATTAGGCGTCGGCTGGACAGTCTATGCTGGGATGGCCTGACGATAAGATCTATGTGTGAGCCTTGCTTCTTGGATGAATGATGGGATGAACAGTGAGTGGATTTTAGCAAACTTAAAGATAGCATTATTGCAAAAAGATGAATCTAAAGTGTGTGCTTATAGAGCACAAGAAATATAGGTTGTGTGCTCTGCAAACAACCCATATTTCTACGACAACTTGTACTGTGGACCATCCCTGATGTACTGTGGATCATCACTGATGTACTGTGGATCATCACTGATGTACTGTGGATCATCAATGATGTACTGTGGATCATCACTGATGTACTATGAGCCATCATGGGTGTACTATGGATCATCCCTGATGTACTATGGACCATCCCTGATGTACTATGGACCATCCCTGATGTACTGAGGATCATCACTGATGTACTATAGATCATCACTGATGTACTGTGGACCATCCCGATGTACTGTGGATAATCACTGATGTACTGTGGACCATCACTGATGTACTGTGGATCATCACTGATGTACTGTGGATCATCATTGGTGTACTATAGATCATCACTGATGTACTGTGGATCATCACTGATGTACTGTGGATCATCACTGATGTACTGTGGAACATCACTGATGTACTGTGGACCATCACTGATGTACTGTGGACCATCACTGATGTACTGTGGATCATCACTGATGTTATTTGGGCCATCACTGGTGTACTGTGGATCATCACTGATGTACTGTGGATCATCACTGATGTACTGTGGATCATCCCTGATGTACTGTGGATCATCACTGATGTACTGTGGACCATCCCTGATGTACTGTGGATCATCACTGATGTACTGTGGACCATCACTGGTGTACTATGGGCCTTTACTGATGTACTATGGATCATCACTGATGTACTATGGATCATCACTTGTACTGTGGACCATCCCTGGTGTACTGTGGATCATCACTGATGTACTGAGGATCATCACTGATGTACTGTGGATCATCACTGATGTACTGTGGATCATCACTGATGTACTATGAGCCATCACGGGTGTACTATGGATCATCTCTGATGTACTATGGACCATCCCTGATGTACTATGGACCATCCCTGATGTACTGAGGATCATCACTGATGTACTGTGGATCATCCCTGATGTACTGTGGACCATCCCTGATGTACTGTGGATCATCACTCGTGTACTGTGGATCATCACTCGTGTACTGTGGATCATCACTCGTGTACTGTGGATCATCACTCGTGTACTGTGGATCATCACTCATGTACTGTGGATCATCACTCGTGTACTGTGGATCATCACTCGTGTACTGTGGATCATCACTGATGTACTATGGATCATCACTGATGTACTATGGATCATCACTGATGTACTATGGATCATCACTGATGTACTGTGGACCATCACTGATGTACTGTGGACCATCACTGGTGTACTGTGGATCATCACTGATGTACTGTGGATCATCACTGCTGTACTGTGGATCATCACTGATGTACTGTGGATCATCACTGATGTACTATGGATCATCACTGATGTACTATGGATCATCACTGATGTACTGTGGATCATTACTGATGTACTATGGATCATCACTGATGTACTATGGATCATCACTGATGTACTGTAGATCATCACTGATGTACTGTAGATCATCACTGATGTACTGAGGACCATCCCTGATGTACTGTGGACCATCACTGATGTACTGTGGATCATCACTGGTGTACTGTGGATCATCACTGGTGTACTGTGGATCATCACTGGTGTACTGAGGATCATCACTGATGTACTGAGGATCATCACTGATGTACTGTGGATCATCACTGATGTACTGTGGATCATCACTGATGTACTGTGGATCATCACTGATGTACTATGGGCCATCACAGGTGTACTATGGGCCATCACAGGTGTACTATGGATCATCACTGATGTACTATGGACCATCACTGATGTACTATAGATCATCACTGATGTACTATAGATCATCACTGATGTACTATGGGCCATTTCTGATGTACTGTGGATCATCACTGATGTACTATGGATCATCACTGATGTACTATGGATCATCACTGATGTACTATGAGCCATCACTGATGTATTGTGGATCATCACTGATGTATTGTGGATCATCACTGATGTACTGTGGACCATCCCTGATGTACTGTGGACCATCACTGGTGTACTATAGATCATCACTGATGTACTATGGGCCATCACTGATGTACTATGGGCCATCACTGATGTACTATGAGCCATCACTGATGTACTATGGATCATCACTGATGTACTATGAGCCATCACTGATGTACCATGGATCATCACTGATGTACCATGGATCATCACTGATGTACCATGGATCATCACTGATGTACCATGGATCATCACTGATGTACTATGGATCATCACTGATGTACTATGGATCATCACTGATGTACTATGGATCATCACTGATGTACTATGGATCATCAGTGATGTACTATGGATCATCAGTGATGTACTATGGATCATCAGTGATGTACTATGGATCATCCCTGATGTACTGTGGACCATCCCTGATGTACTGTGGACCATCCCTGATGTACTGTGGATCATCCCTGATGTACTGTGGATCATCACTGATGTACTGTGGATCATCACTGATGTACTGTGGATCATCACTGATGTACTGTGGATCATCACTGATGTACTGTGGATCATCACTGATGTACCGTGGATCATCACTGATGTACAGAGGATCATCACTGATGTACCGTGGATCATCACTGATGTACCGAGGATCATCACTGATGTACCGAGGATCATCACTGATGTACAGTGGATCATCACTGATGTACCGTGGATCATCACTGATGTACCGTGGATCATCACTGATGTACCGTGGATCATCACTGATGTACCGTGGATCATCACTGATGTACCATGGATCATCACTGATGTACTGTGGATCATCACTGATGTTACTTGGGCCATCACTGGTGTACTGTGGGCCATCACTGATGTACTGTGGATCATCACTGATGTACTGTGGATCATCACTGATGTACTGTGGATCATCACTGATGTACTGTGGATCATCACTGATGTACTGTGGATCATCACTGATGTACTGTGGACCATCACTGGTGTACTATGGGCCTTTACTGATGTACTATGGATCATCACTGATGTACTATGGATCATCACTTGTACTGTGGACCATCCCTGATGTACTGTGGATCATCACTGATGTACTGAGGATCATCACTGATGTACTGAGGATCATCACTGATGTACTGTGGATCATCACTGATGTACTATGAGCCATCACGGGTGTACTATGGATCATCTCTCATGTACTATGGACCATCCCTGATGTACTATGGACCATCCCTGATGTACTGAGGATCATCACTGATGTACTGTGGACCATCCCTGATGTACTGTGGACCATCCCTGATGTACTGTGGACCATCCCTGATGTACTATGGATCATCACTGGTGTACTGTGGATCATCACTGGTGTACTGTGGATCATCACTGGTGTACTGTGGATCATCACTGGTGTACTGTGGACCATCCCTGATGTACTGTGGACCATCACTGATGTACTGTGGACCATCACTGATGTACTGTGGACCATCACTGATGTACTGTGGACCATCACTGATGTACTGTGGATCATCACTGATGTACTGTGGACCATCACTGATGTACTGTGGACCATCACTGATGTACTGTGGACCATCACTGATGTACTGTGGACCATCCCCGATGTACTGTGGATCATCCCCGATGTACTGTGGACCATCCCCGATGTACTGTGGACCATCACTGGTGTACTGTGGACCATCACAGGTGTACTGTGGACCATCACTGGTGTACTGTGGATCATCACTGATGTACTGTGGATCATCACTGATGTACTGTGGACCATCACTGATGTACTATGAGCCATCACTGATGTACTATGAGCCATCACTGATGTACTATGAGCCATCACTGATGTACTATGAGCCATCACTGATGTACTATGGATCATCACTGATGTACTGTGGACCATCCTTGATGTACTGTGGATCATCACTGATGTACTGTGGATCATCACTGATGTACTGTGGATCATCACTGATGTACCGTAGATCACTACTGATGTACCGAGGATCATCACTGATGTACCGAGGATCATCACTGATGTACTATGGGCCATCACGGGTGTACTATGGATCATCACTGATGTACTATGGATCATCACTGATGTACTATGAGCCATCACTGATGTACTATGGATCATCACTGATGTACTATGAGCCATCACTGATGTACTATGAGCCATCACTGGTGTACTATGGATCATCACTGATGTACTATGGATCATCACTGATGTACTATGAGCCATCACTGATGTACTATGGACCATCACTGATGTACTATGGACCATCACAGGTGTACTATGGATCACTGGGACCTCTCCCCTTCTTTTCCTGGTACTATGGATCATCACTGGTGTACTATGAATCATCACTGATGTACTATGGACTAGTGATGAGCCGAACACCCCCGGGTTCGGTTCGCACCAGAACCCGCAAACGGACCGAAAGTTCGCACGAACATTAGAACCCTATTAAATACAATGGATGCGAACGTTCGGATTCTAAAGTGCTAATTATAACGACTATTATCCATGTTATTGTCCGAAACAGAGTTTGGGAACCCGGGTTCTGCACCAGGGGACATGTATCAATGCAAAAAGAAGTTTTAAAAACGGACGTTTTCCGGGAGCAGTCATTTTAATGATGCATAAAGTGAAAAAAAAAAAGTCAAATATTCCTTTAAATATTGTACCTGGGGGGTGTCTAAAGTATGCCTGTGAAGTGCCACGTGTTTCCCATGTTTAGAACTGTCCCTGCACAAAATTACATTTCTAAAGGAAAAAAAAGCCATTTAAAACTGCTTGCGGCTTTAATGTAATGCCTGGTCCCGGTAATATGGATGAAAATCTTTAAGAAAAATGGCATAGCTACCCCATCACCCCCCCCCACCCCAGCCCATTACCAACCCCTTTGGGTCTTGTATGGATATTAAGGGGAACCCCGCACACAAAATCAAAAAGGCCCTATATACTCTGAACAGCCGTATACAGGCGGTGCATACAAGACAGGGACTGTAGGTTTGTTCTTATGTAGAATCTGTTTGTAATTTTGAACAGCTACATTGTTTAAGTGTAGCTCCAGCCCAAATACCTATTTTTAAGCTTTTTGGAAAACATAGGGAAGGGTTATCACCCCTGTAACATTTGTTTTGCTGTCTGTGCCCCTGTTCAGAACATTTCACCTCACTTTGCGTCCCAATGACAACTGTTTTTGAAATGTGGTGTTTTTATTGAAACAAGGATTGGTGATAAAGCATCAGTAGAGAGGAGACACCTTTCTCCCATATTAATTCTTACAGGAGAGAATTTTCCTTCCAAGGGGTAGATTTCCTCTCACTTCCTGTTGTCTTCTTCCGTTTGCAAGTAGTAGTCGTTTGTAAGTTGGATGTTTGAAAGTAGGGACCTGCCGTATATACTCTGCAGAAATTGGCCCCTTAGGTGTTGGTGTTGGCACAACACTGTAAGCACTCACAGTTACTCTTGGTGGGTGCTGGAACGCCCTGCTGTCAACTATTATATCAGGAATTGTAATAAAATATAATTGTTGAACAGTGGTAGTAAAAATTGAGCCTTTGATGGTGGTGCTGGTGCCACAACACTGTAAGGCCTTACAGTTACTCTTGGTGGGCGCAGCAATGGGCCCTGCTGTGAATTATTAGATCAATAATTAGAATTGCATGCCCCTGTTGAACAGGGGCTGAAAAATTGGGCCTTTGGTGGTGGTGGTGGTGGTGGTGGTGTTGACACAACACTGTAAGGCCTGACAGATACTCTTGGTGGGCGCAGCAATGGGCCCTGCTGTGAATTATTAGATCAATAATTATAATTGCATGCCCCTGTTGAACAGGGGCTGAAAAATTGGGCCTTAGGCACTGGTGGCACAACACTGCAACCCCTCACAGATACTGTACTTGGAGCACAGCAATGAGGCCTGTTGCAAAGTATTGCATCAAAAATTGTAATTACACGCCCCTGTTAAACAGGGGCTGAAAAATTGGGCCTTAGCCACTGGTGGCGGCACCCATAAACCAAAATGATCTTCCAAGCTATCATCATTAATCGTATCATTGAGGAGGAGGAGGAGGATAGCCAGTCAACATAACAGCACAGGCACTCAGCATCAGCATCAGTCTTGAAGGGATGTGACATTTTAAAATCAATTAGTCTGTTATATCAGCATCAGGTGTGTGGTAGCTGGTGGTGATCCAAGACTGGTTCATCTTGATGAAAGTCAGTCGATCAACCGAGTCGGTGGACAGGCGCACCCTGTGATCGGTGACAAATCCTCCAGCAGCACTGAATGTGCGTTCTGAAAGAACGCTGGATGCAGGACAGGCCAGTAGCTCAATTGCATACTGTGAAAGCTCTGGCCAGTGATCCATCCTCAAGACCCAGTAAGCCAGAGGATTTTCGGTGGGGAAGGTGTCCAAGTCTGACCTTGCCCCTAGGTATTCCTGCACCATGTATATCAGACGCTGGCGATGGTTGCTGGAAACGATCATACTTTGGGGCTGCGGACTAAAGAATTGTCTGAACGCATCGGTCAGACGGCCACCTTCCCCACCGCTCCTTCTTTGACTGCTGGAAGCCTCAGCAACTCGTTGTCCAGGACCAGGAGTTTGTAACCTCCCAGTCTCTGGGAACGCGTTGCACAGACCTTTCTGCAAGGCCTCCCGGAGTTGTCTCATCCTCTGCTCCCTCTGCGACGGTAACATAAGGTCCGCAACCTTACCCTTGTACCGTGGATCAAGAAGAGTGGCCAGCCAGTAATGGTCCCTCTCCTTGATCCGAAGAATACGAGGATCCTTCCGCAGACTTTGCAGGATCAGGGAGGCCATGCAGCGTAGGTTAGCTGAGGCATTCAGTCCGGAGTCCTCTGGGTCACTAAGGACGACATGATCCGCAGCCACCTCCTCCCAGCCACGTACAAGTCCACTGGTTTCTTGGGACTGTAAATCATCCCTAAAAGACTGCTGCTGATGATACTGAGTGCCAACCTCCACCTCCATGCTGACACAATCCTCCTCCTCCTCCTCCTCCTCCTCTTCCTGTGCGATGGGTGGGACAGAAGGAACACTGTCTGGGTAAAGGGGGCCTTGAGAGGCAAGGAAGTCCTCCTCTTCCTGCCTCTGTTCTGCCTCAAGTGCCCTGTCCATTATTCCACGCAGCGTGTGCTCCAACAGGTGGACAAGAGGTACAGTGTCAGTGATGCATGCACTGTCACTGCTCACCATCCTCGTGGCCCCCTCAAAAGGTGCCAGGACAGTGCATGCATCCCTGATCATGCCCCACTGGCGTGGTGAAAAAAACCCGAGCTCCCCTGACCCTGTCCTGGTGCCGTAGTCGCACAGGTACTCATTGATGGCCCTCTGCTGCGTGTGCAGCCGCTGCAGCATGGCCAACGTTGAGTTCCACCTGGTGGGCATGTCACATATAAAGCGGTTCTTGGGCAGGTTCAACTCCTTTTGCAGCTCAGCCAGGCGAGCACTGGCATTATAAGATCTGCGGAAATGCACACAGACTTTCCTGGCCTGCCTCAGGACATCCTGTAAGCCCGGGTACCTGCCCAAGAACCGCTGCACCACCAGGTTAAGGACGTGAGCCATACAGGGCACATGGGTCAGTTGTCCCTGTCGGAGGGCGGAGAGGAGGTTGGTGCCATTGTCGCAAACCACCATTCCTGGCTTAAGCTGGCGTGGCGTCAACCACCTCTCGGCCTGCCCCTGCAGAGCAGACAGGACCTCTGCCCCAGTGTGGCTCCTGTCCCCCAAACACACCAGCGCAAGCACGGCATGGCATCTTTTTGCCTGCGTACTTGCGCAGCCCCTTGAACGCCTACGGAGCACCGCTGGTTCCGAGGACAAACCACAGGAAAAGACCATGGAGGAAGAAGAAGAGGAGGGGGTGGAGGAGAGAGGTGTGTCACAACCAGTAGTAGCATTTTGGAGGCGGGGCGGTGGAACAACCTCCAACACTACTGCACCTTGTCCTGCATCCTTCCCAGCTGCCAAAAGAGTGACCCAATGGGCCGTGAAAGAAAGGTAACGTCCCTGTCCATGCCTGCTGGACCATGAGTCAGCGGTAATATGCACCTTACCGCTGACCGCCCTGTCCAGCGAGGCCAAGACATTGCCTTCCACATGCCTGTAGAGAGCCGGAATCGCCTTCCGTGAGAAAAAGTGGCGTTTTGGAACCTGCCACTGAGGAACCGCACATTGCACAAACTCACGGAAGGGGGCCGAGTCTACCAACTGAAAAGGCAGCAGTTGAAGCGCTAGCAATTTAGCCAAGCTAGCATTCAACCGCTGGGCATGTGGATGGCTGGGAGTGAACTTCTTTCGACGGTCCAGCAGCTGGGGCAGGGAAATTTGCCTGCTAGAATCGGACGTCAGTGTACTGCTAGCAGAGTGCCCGCAAGTACTTGGCTGTGACACACCTAATTCTACACCTTCATTCCTCTCAGAGCAGGTTTCAGAGAGGACTGAAGGTATAGTGGGGTTGGAGATCCCAGCTGATGCGGTGCAAGAAGAGGTCAGCTTTGTTCTTTGGTGTGGGTCTTTAAGGTAGGCTTGCCAACGAGCTGCATGGCAGGTCAACATATGTCTGATCAAGCATGTGGTGCCCAAGCGGCTGATGTTTTGGCCACGCGATATACGCTTGAGACATATGTTGCAAACAGCAGCTGTGCGATCTGATGCACTCGCCTCAAAAAAGGCCCACACCAAAGAACTTTTTGAATGACGGGCAGAGGCAGCGCCCTGCACAGGCGGAGCTCTGCGGTGTGATTCCGTCGGTGTGCTGCCCATACGCTGGCCACCCAAGGGCATCCTGCCTCGTTGGAGATGTGCCTCCTCCTCATCCTCCTCCTCCTCCTCTCTCCTATTAGGCACCCACGTGGAGTCAGTGACCTCATCATCCTCTCCCTCCTCATCACTGGAGCCAATCTGGCAGTATGCTGCAGCTGCTGGAGCATGACTGCCAGATTGGTGTCCTTCTTGAGCATCCCCTCTCTCTGCGCTCACGCTACTGCCTTCCTCTATCTGGGTATCATCATCAGATCCTTCGAAACGCTGGGCATCCTCCTGGAGCATGTACCCAACACTGTGCTCAAACAGTTCGGGGGACTCCTCAGGAGGAGGACATGGTGGGTCTAGGGAAGGATTGACTAATGAAGATAATGATACCAGAGAAGAGGACGCTTTGGCAGCTGCTTTGCCAGTACCCTGAGCCTGGGTGAGAGAGGATGAGGAGGATGAGGTGGGCTTGGTCATCCACTCTACCAAGTCTTCGGCATGATGTGGCTCAACATGTCCAGCTGCCGAAAAGAAGGACAAGCGTGTCCCATGGCCATGTGCTGATGACAATGCACCGCGTCCACGACCAGCACTGTTGCCCCCAGACACAGAGCCTGCTTGCCCTCTTTTTTTGCCTCCTGACTGTCTGCCTCTCCTTGTTTGCCTTCCAGACATTTTAATGGATGGCCTGCAGGGAGATGGGAAAAACAGCAATAAGGGCTCCCTTCAGGTGTATACTGTGCAGGAGGCTTAGTCTTGTCTGTCCAGTGATGTTCCTTGTATCAAGGTTTATAAATCATCCACAGGTTGGGTACCCACTTGCACTTTATTTAATCTTTATATGTTATAAGGTTTACAGGAATAAATATTTAATTCATATTATTTCTGTTGTTTGATCTATTTTTGTTGCTAAAGTAACCCCTTTGCCTGTCTCTAAACAGGCTCGTCCCCTTCCCATTCCCTTTAACTCTATATGCTTAAATGGTTACAGCAACAATACCTTACAAGGTTAATGATCTATAGTAAGCGACACACTTGATCACTTACTTACTAGTGGAAACTTGCGAATTCCTTTCCCCCAAACCCCAATTTATTTTTAGCAACAATGACACTGACACTGTCCCCTGCCTATCCTTCTCTGTCCCTAAACACAAGGATTTGCAATATGCTTCAGCAAGATTGGTTTAGCACAGAATAGCACACTGACAGTTTCCTTCACTGTCCTTCTCTGTCCCTACAAACAAGATTTAGCACAGAATAGCACACTGATAGTTTCCACGAGTGTCCTTCTCTGTCCCTAAACTCAAGGATTTCAAATATGGTTCAGCAAGATTGGTTTAGAACAGAATAGCACACTGACACTTTCCCTCACTGTACCTCTCTGTCCCTAAACTCAAGGATTTCAAATATGGTTCAGCAAGATTGGTTTAGAACAGAATAGCACACTGTCAGTTTCACTCACTGTCCTTCTCTGTCCCTACAAACAAGATTTAGCACAGAATAGCACACTGATAGTTTCCACGAGTGTCCTTCTCTGTCCCTAAACTCAAGGATTTCAAATATGGTACAGCAAGATTGGTTTAGAACAGAATAGCTCACTGACACTTTCCCTCACTGTACCTCTCTGTCCCTAAACTCAAGGATTTCAAATATGGTTCAGCAAGATTGGTTTAGAACAGAATAGCACACTGTCAGTTTCACTCACTGTCCTTCTCTGTCCCTACAAACAAGATTTAGCACAGAATAGCACACTGATAGTTTCCACGAGTGTCCTTCTCTGTCCCTAAACTCAAGGATTTCAAATATGGTACAGCAAGATTGGTTTAGAACAGAATAGCTCACTGACACTTTCCCTCACTGTACCTCTCTGTCCCTAAACTCAAGGATTTCAAATATGGTTCAGCAAGATTGGTTTAGAACAGAATAGCACACTGTCAGTTTCACTCACTGTCCTTCTCTGTCCCTACAAACAAGATTTAGCACAGAATAGCACACTGATAGTTTCCACGAGTGTCCTTCTCTGTCCCTAAACTCAAGGATTTCAAATATGGTTCAGCAAGATTGGTTTAGAACAGAATAGCACACTGACACTTTCCCTCACTGTACCTCTCTGTCCCTACAAACAAGGTTTAGAACAGAATAACACACTGACACTCTCCCTACCTATCCTTATTTGTCCCTAAACACAAGGAATCCAGGATTAGTAAAGGAAAAAAAATGACACTGTCCCTGCCTATGCTTCTCTTTCCCTGCTCCGGAACACACTACACAAGGCCGCCGCGCTGGCGGCCTTTTATAGTGTGGGGCGTGTACTAAACCCCCTCAGCAATAATTGGCCACAGGCATCCTGCCTGTGGCCAATCATTTCTCTCCTCGCTGCCGGCGCTGTGATTGGCCAAGCATGCGGAATCACAGTGCATGCTTGGCCAATCACAGCGCCTGGATGACACTGCGATGGCGTAGTGCATTGTGGGCCATTCGCGTCACTCGAATTAGGCGCGAACGGCCCAAATCGTTCGATCTTCGTCGAACGATCGAACAGCCGATGTTCGAGTCGAACGTATGTTCGACTCGAACACGAAGCTCATCCCTACTATGGACCATCCCTGATGTACTATGGACCATCCCTGATGTACAATGGACCATCCATGATGTACTATGGACCATCCATGATGTACTATGGACCATCCCTGATGTACTATGGACCATCCCTGATGTACTGTGGACCATCCCTGATGTACTGTGGATCATCACTGATGTACTGTAGATCATCACTGATGTACTATAGATCATCACTGATGTACTGTGGATCATCACTGATGTACTGTGGATCATCACTGATGTACTGTGGATCATCACTGATGTACTGTGGATCATCACTGATGTACTATAGATCATCACTGATGTACTATGGACCATCACTGGTGTACTATGGATCATCACTGGTGTACTATGGATCATCACTGGTGTACTATGGATCATCACTGGTGTACTATGGATCATCACTGGTGTACTATGGATCATCACTGGTGTACTGTGGACCATCCCTGATGTACTGTGGATCATCACTGATGTACTGTGGATCATCACTGATGTACTATGGGCCATCACTGGTGTACTATGGGCCATCACTGGTGTACTATGGGCCATCACTGGTGTACTATGGATTATCACTGATGTACTATGGACCATCACTGATGTACTATGGACCATCCCTGATGTACTATGGACCATCCCTGATGTACTATGGACCATCCCTGATGTACTATGGACCATCCCTGATGTACTATGGACCATCCCTGATGTACTATGGACCATCCCTGATGTACTATGGACCATCCCTGATGTACTATGGACAATCCCTGATGTACTATGGACAATCCCTGATGTACTATGGACAATCCCTGATGTACTATGGACCATCCCTGATGTACTCTGGACCATCCCTGATGTACTGTGGATCATCACTGGTGTACTATGGAACATCACTGATGTACTATGGATCATCACTGATGTACTATGGATCATCACTGATGTACCGTGGATCATCACTGATGTACTGTGGATCATCACTGATGTACTATGGATCATCACTGATGTACCGAGGATCATCACTGATGTACCGTGGATCATCACTGGTGTACCGTGGATCATCACTGGTGTACCGTGGATCATCACTGGTGTACCATGGATCATCACTGATGTACCATGGATCATCACTGATGTACTATAGATCATCACTGATGTACTATAGATCATCACTGATGTACTGTGGATCATCACTGATATACTGTGGATCATCACTGGTGTACTATGGATCATCACTGGTGTACTATGGATCATCACTGGTGTACTATGAGCCATCACTGATGTACTATGAGCCATCACTGATGTACTATGAGCCATCACTGATGTACTATGAGCCATCACTGGTGTACTATGGATCATCACTGGTGTACTGTGGATCATCACTGATGTACTGTGGACCATCACTGATGTACTGTGGATCATCACTGATGTACTGTGGATCATCACTGATGTACTGTGGCTCATCACTGATGTACTGTGGATCATCACTGATGTACTGTGGATCATCACTGATGTACTGTGGATCATCACTGATGTACTGTGGATCATCACTGGTGTACTGTGGATCATCACTGGTGTACTGTGGATCATCACTGGTGTACTATGGATCATCACTGGTGTACTATGGATCATCACTGGTGTACTATGGATCATCACTGGTGTACTATGAGCCATCACTGATGTACTATGAGAAATCACTGGTGTACTATGGATCATCACTGATGTACTATGGACCATCACTGATGTACTGTGGATCATCACTGATGTAGTGTGGATCATCACTGATGTACTATAGATCATCACTGATGTACTATGGACCATCACTGATGTACTATGGACCATCACTGATGTACTATGGACCATCACTGATGTACTATGGACCATCACTGATGTACTATGGACCATCACTGATGTACTATGGACCATCACTGATGTACTGTGGACCATCACTGATGTACTGTGGACCATCACTGATGTACCGTGGACCATCACTGATGTACTGTGGATCATCACTGATGTACTGTGGATCATCACTGATGTACTATAGATCATCACTGATGTACTATAGATCATCACTGATGTACTATGAGCCATCACTGATGTACTATGGATCATCACTGATGTACTGTGGATCATCACTGGTGTACTATGGATCATCACTGATGTACTATGGATCATCGCTGATGTACTATGGACCATCCCTGATGTACTATGGACCATACCTGATGTACTATGGACCATCCCTGATGTACTATGGACCATCCCTAATGTACTGTGGACCATCCCTGATGTACTGTGGATCATCACTGATGTACTGTGGATCATCACTGATGTACTGTGGATCATCACTGATGTACTATAGATCATCACTGATGTACTATAGATCATCACTGATGTACTATGAGCCATCACTGATGTACTATGAGCCATCACTGGTGTACTATGGATCATCACTGATGTACTATGGATCATCACTGATGTACTATTGATCATCACTGATGTACTATGGATCATCACTGATGTACTATGGATCATCACTGATGTACTATGGATCATCACTGGTGTACTATGGATCATCACTGATGTACTGTGGGCCATCACTCTTGTACTATGGACCATCCCTGATGTACCGTGGATCATCACTGATGTACCGTGGATCATCACTGATGTACCGAGGATCATCACTTATGTACTATAGATCATCACTGGTGTACTATGGATCATCACTGGTGTACTATGGATCATCCCTGATGTACTGTGGGCCATCACTGATGTACTGTGGATCATCACTGATGTACTATGGATCATCACTGATGTACTATGGATCATCACTGATGTACTATGGATCATCACTGATGTACTATGGATCATCACTGATGTACTGTGGATCATCACTGATGTACTGTGGACCATCACTGATGTACTGTGGACCATCACTGATGTACTGTGGACCATCACTGATGTACTGTGGACCATCACTGATGTACTGTGGACCATCACTGATGTACTGTGGATCATCACTGGTGTACTATGGACCATCACTGATGTACTATGGACCATCACTGATGTACTGTGGACCATCACTGATGTACCGTGGACCATCACTGATGTACTGTGGACCATCACTGATGTACTGTGGATCATCACTGATGTACTGTGGATCATCACTGATGTACTATAGATCATCACTGGTGTACTGTGGATCATCACTGGTGTACTGTGGATCATCACTGGTGTACTGTGGATCATCACTGGTGTACTATGGATCATCACTGGTGTACTATGGACCATCCCTGATGTACTATAGATCATCACTGGTGTACTGTGGATCATCACTGATGTACTGTGGATCATCACTGATGTACTGTGGATCATCACTGATGTACTGTGGATCATCACTGATGTACTGTGGATCATCACTGATGTACTATGGATCATCACTGATGTACTATGGATCATCACTGATGTACTATGGATCATTACTGATGTACTATAGATCATTACTGATGTACTATAGATCATCACTGATGTACTATGGACCATCCCTGATGTACTATGGACCATCTCTGGTGTACTGTGGATCATCACTGATGTACTATAGATCATCACTGATGTACTATAGATCATCACTGATGTACTATGAGCCATCACTGATGTACTATGGATCATCACTGATGTACTGTGGATCATCACTGGTGTACTATGGATCATCACTGATGTACTATGGACCATCCCTGATGTACTATGGACCATCCCTGATGTACTATGGACCATCCCTGATGTACTGTGGACCATCCCTGATGTACTGTGGACCATCCCTGATGTACTGTGGATCATCACTGATGTACTGTGGATCATCACTGATGTACTGTGGATCATCACTCATGTACTATAGATCATCACTGATGTACTATAGATCATCACTGATGTACTGTGGATCATCACTGGTGTACTATGGATCATCACTGGTGTACTATGGATCATCACTGGTGTACTATGGATCATCACTGGTGTACTATGGATCATCACTGATGTACTATGAGCCATCACTGATGTACTATGAGCCATCACTGGTGTACTATGGATCATCACTGATGTACTATGGATCATCACTGATGTACTATGGATCATCACTGATGTACTGTGGGCCATCACTCTTGTACTGTGGACCATCCCTGATGTACCGTGGATCATCACTGATGTACCGTGGATCATCACTGATGTACTATGGATCATCACTGATGTACTATGGATCATCACTGATGTACTGTGGATCATCACTGATGTACTGTGGATCATCACTGATGTACTGTGGACCATCACTGATGTACTGTGGACCATCACTGATGTACTGTGGACCATCACTGATGTACTGTGGACCATCACTGATGTACTGTGGATCATCACTGGTGTACTATGGACCATCACTGGTGTACTATGGACCATCACTGATGTACTATGGACCATCACTGATGTACTGTGGATCATCACTGATGTACTATAGATCATCACTGATGTACTATGGACCATCACTGATGTACTGTGGACCATCACTGATGTACCGTTGACCATCACTGATGTACCGTGGACCATCACTGATGTACTGTGGATCATCACTGATGTACTGTGGATCATCACTGATGTACTATAGATCATCACTGGTGTACTGTGGATCATCACTGGTGTACTGTGGATCATCACTGGTGTACTATGGATCATCACTGGTGTACTATGGACCATCCCTGATGTACTGTGGACCATCACTGATGTACTGTGGACCATCACTGATGTACTGTGGACCATCACTGATGTACTGTGGACCATCACTGATGTACTGTGGACCATCACTGATGTACTGTGGATCATCACTGATGTACTATAGATCATCACTGATGTACTATAGATCATCACTGGTGTACTATGAGCCATCACTGATGTACTATGAGAAATCACTGGTGTACTATGGATCATCACTGGTGTACTATGGACCATCACTGATGTACTATGGACCATCACTGATGTACTATGGACCATCACTGATGTACTGTGGATCATCACTGATGTACTGTGGATCATCACTGATGTACTATAGATCATCACTGATGTACTATGGACCATCACTGATGTACTATGGACCATCACTGATGTACTATGGACCATCACTGATGTACTATGGACCATCACTGATGTACTGTGGACCATCACTGATGTACTGTGGACCATCACTGATGTACTGTGGACCATCACTGATGTACTGTGTATCATCACTGATGTACTGTGGATCATCACTGATGTACTATAGATCATCACTGATGTACTATAGATCATCACTGATGTACTATGAGCCATCACTGATGTACTATGGATCATCACTGATGTACTGTGGATCATCACTGGTGTACTATGGATCATCGCTGATGTACTATGGACCATCCCTGATGTACTATGGACCATACCTGATGTACTATGGACCATCCCTGATGTACTATGGACCATCCCTAATGTACTGTGGACCATCCCTGATGTACTGTGGATCATCACTGATGTACTGTGGATCATCACTGATGTACTGTGGATCATCACTGATGTACTATAGATCATCACTGATGTACTATAGATCATCACTGATGTACTATGAGCCATCACTGATGTACTATGAGCCATCACTGGTGTACTATGGATCATCACTGATGTACTATGGATCATCACTGATGTATTATGGATCATCACTGATGTACTATGGATCATCACTGATGTACTATGGATCATCACTGATGTACTATGGATCATCACTGGTGTACTATGGATCATCACTGATGTACTGTGGGCCATCACTCTTGTACTGTGGACCATCACTGATGTACTGTGGACCATCACTGATGTACTGTGGATCATCACTGGTGTACTATGGACCATCACTGGTGTACTATGGACCATCACTGGTGTACTATGGACCATCACTGATGTACCGTGGACCATCACTGATGTACCGTGGACCATCACTGATGTACTGTGGACCATCACTGATGTACTGTGGATCATCACTGATGTACTGTGGATCATCACTGATGTACTATAGATCATCACTGGTGTACTGTGGATCATCACTGGTGTACTGTGGATCATCACTGGTGTACTGTGGATCATCACTGGTGTACTATGGATCATCACTGGTGTACTATGGACCATCCCTGATGTACTATAGATCATCACTGGTGTACTGTGGATCATCACTGATGTACTGTGGATCATCACTGATGTACTGTGGATCATCACTGATGTACTATGGATCATCACTGATGTACTATGGATCATCACTGATGTACTATGGATCATCACTGATGTACTATAGATCATTACTGATGTACTATAGATCATCACTGATGTACTATGGACCATCCCTGATGTACTATGGACCATCACTGGTGTACTGTGGATCATCACTGATGTACTATAGATCATCACTGATGTACTATGAGCCATCACTGATGTACTATGGATCATCACTGATGTACTGTGGATCATCACTGGTGTACTATGGATCATCACTGATGTACTATGGACCATCCCTGATGTACTATGGACCATCCCTGATGTACTATGGACCATCCCTGATGTACTGTGGACCATCCCTGATGTACTGTGGACCATCCCTGATGTACTGTGGATCATCACTGATGTACTGTGGATCATCACTGACGTACTGTGGATCATCACTGATGTACTGTGGATCATCACTCATGTACTATAGATCATCACTGATGTACTATAGATCATCACTGATGTACTGTGGATCATCACTGGTGTACTATGGATCATCACTGGTGTACTATGGATCATCACTGGTGTACTATGGATCATCACTGGTGTACTATGGATCATCACTGATGTACTATGAGCCATCACTGATGTACTATGAGCCATCACTGGTGTACTATGGATCATCACTGATGTACTATGGATCATCACTGATGTACTATGGATCATCACTGATGTACTGTGGGCCATCACTCTTGTACTGTGGACCATCCCTGATGTACCGTGGATCATCACTGATGTACCGTGGATCATCACTGATGTACTATGGATCATCACTGATGTACTATGGATCATCACTGATGTACTGTGGATCATCACTGATGTACTGTGGAACATCACTGATGTACTGTGGACCATCACTGATGTACTGTGGACCATCACTGATGTACTGTGGACCATCACTGATGTACTGTGGACCATCACTGATGTACTGTGGATCATCACTGGTGTACTATGGACCATCACTGGTGTACTATGGACCATCACTGATGTACTATGGACCATCACTAATGTACTGTGGATCATCACTGATGTACTATGGATCATCACTGATGTACTATGGATCATTACTGATGTACTATGGATCATCACTGATGTACTATAGATCATTACTGATGTACTATAGATCATCACTGATGTACTATGGACCATCCCTGATGTACTATGGACCATCACTGGTGTACTGTGGATCATCACTGATGTACTATAGATCATCACTGATGTACTATGAGCCATCACTGATGTACTATGAGCCATCACTGATGTACTATGGATCATCACTGATGTACTGTGGATCATCACTGGTGTACTATGGATCATCACTGATGTACTATGGACCATCCCTGATGTACTATGGACCATCCCTGATGTACTATGGACCATCCCTGATGTACTGTGGACCATCCCTGATGTACTGTGGACCATCCCTGATGTACTGTGGATCATCACTGATGTACTGTGGATCATCACTGATGTACTGTGGATCATCACTGATGTACTGTGGATCATCACTCATGTACTATAGATCATCACTGATGTACTATAGATCATCACTGATGTACTGTGGATCATCACTGGTGTACTATGGATCATCACTGGTGTACTATGGATCATCACTGGTGTACTATGGATCATCACTGATGTACTATGAGCCATCACTGATGTACTATGAGCCATCACTGGTGTACTATGGATCATCACTGATGTACTATGGATCATCACTGATGTACTATGGATCATCACTGATGTACTGTGGGCCATCACTCTTGTACTGTGGACCATCCCTGATGTACCGTGGATCATCACTGATGTACCGTGGATCATCACTGATGTACTATGGATCATCACTGATGTACTATGGATCATCACTGATCTACTATGGATCATCACTGATGTACTGTGGATCATCACTGATGTACTGTGGACCATCACTGATGTACTGTGGACCATCACTGATGTACGGTGGACCATCACTGATGTACTGTGGACCATCACTGATGTACTGTGGACCATCACTGATGTACTGTGGATCATCACTGGTGTACTATGGACCATCACTGGTGTACTATGGACCATCACTGGTGTACTATGGACCATCACTGGTGTACTATGGACCATCACTAATGTACTGTGGATCATCACTGATGTACTATAGATCATCACTGATGTACTATGGACCATCACTGATGTACCGTGGACCATCACTGATGTACCGTGGACCATCACTGATGTACTGTGGATCATCACTGATGTACTGTGGATCATCACTGATGTACTATAGATCATCACTGGTGTACTGTGGATCATCACTGGTGTACTGTGGATCATCACTGGTGTACTGTGGATCATCCCTGATGTACTGTGGACCATCACTGATGTACTGTGGACCATCACTGATGTACTGTGGACCATCACTGATGTACTGTGGACCATCACTGATGTACTGTGGACCATCACTGATGTACTGTGGATCATCACTGATGTACTGTGGATCATCACTCATGTACTATAGATCATCACTGATGTACTATAGATCATCACTGATGTACTGTGGATCATCACTGGTGTACTATGGATCATCACTGGTGTACTATGGATCATCACTGGTGTACTATGGATCATCACTGATGTACTATGAGCCATCACTGATGTACTATGAGCCATCACTGGTGTAATATGGATCATCACTGATGTACTATGGATCATCACTGATGTACTATGGATCATCACTGATGTACTGTGGGCCATCACTCTTGTACTGTGGACCATCCCTGATGTACCGTGGATCATCACTGATGTACCGTGGATCATCACTGATGTACTATGGATCATCACTGATGTACTATGGATCATCACTGATCTACTATGGATCATCACTGATGTACTGTGGATCATCACTGATGTACTGTGGATCATCACTGATGTACTGTGGACCATCACTGATGTACGGTGGACCATCACTGATGTACTGTGGACCATCACTGATGTACTGTGGACCATCACTGATGTACTGTGGATCATCACTGGTGTACTATGGACCATCACTGGTGTACTATGGACCATCACTGGTGTACTATGGACCATCACTGGTGTACTATGGACAATCACTAATGTACTGTGGATCATCACTGATGTACTATAGATCATCACTGATGTACTATGGACCATCACTGATGTACTGTGGACCATCACTGATGTACCGTGGACCATCACTGATGTACTGTGGACCATCACTGATGTACTGTGGATCATCACTGATGTACTGTGGATCATCACTGATGTACTATAGATCATCACTGGTGTACTGTGGATCATCACTGGTGTACTGTGGATCATCACTGGTGTACTGTGGATCATCACTGGTGTACTGTGGATCATCACTGGTGTACTGTGGACCATCCCTGATGTACTGTGGACCATCACTGATGTACTGTGGACCATCACTGATGTACTGTGGACCATCACTGATGTACTGTGGACCATCACTGATGTACTGTGGATCATCACTGATGTACTGTGGATCATCACTGATGTACTGTGGATCATCACTGATGTACTATAGATCATCACTGATGTACTATAGATCATCACTGGTGTACTATGGATCATCACTGGTGTACTATGAGCCATCACTGATGTACTATGAGAAATCACTGGTGTACTATGGATCATCACTGGTGTACTATGGACCATCACTGATGTACTATGGACCATCATTGATGTACTGTGGATCATCACTGATGTACTGTGGATCATCACTGATGTACTATGGACCATCACTGATGTACTATGGACCATCACTGATGTACTATGGACCATCACTGATGTACTGTGGACCATCACTGATGTACTGTGGACCATCACTGATGTACTGTGGACCATCACTGATGTACTGTGTATCATCACTGATGTACTGTGGATCATCACTGATGTACTATAGATCATCACTGATGTACTATAGATCATCACTGATGTACTATGAGCCATCACTGATGTACTATGGATCATCACTGATGTACTGTGGATCATCACTGGTGTACTATGGATCATCACTGATGTACTATGGATCATCGCTGATGTACTATGGACCATCCCTGATGTACTATGGACCATACCTGATGTACTATGGACCATCCCTGATGTACTATGGACCATCCCTAATGTACTGTGGACCATCCCTGATGTACTGTGGATCATCACTGATGTACTGTGGATCATCACTGATGTACTGTGGATCATCACTGATGTACTATAGATCATCACTGATGTACTATAGATCATCACTGATGTACTATGAGCCATCACTGATGTACTATGAGCCATCACTGATGTACTATGAGCCATCACTGGTGTACTATGGATCATCACTGATGTACTATGGATCATCACTGATGTATTATGGATCATCACTGATGTACTATGGATCATCACTGATGTACTATGGATCATCCCTGATGTACTATGGATCATCACTGATGTACTATGGATCATCACTGATGTACTATGGATCATCACTGATGTACTATGGATCATCACTGATGTACTGTGGGCCATCACTCTTGTACTGTGGACCATCCCTGATGTACCGTGGATCATCACTGATGTACCGTGGATCATCACTGATGTACCGAGGATCATCACTTATGTACTATAGATCATCACTGGTGTACTATGGATCATCACTGGTGTACTATGGATCATCCCTGATGTACTGTGGGCCATCACTGATGTACTGTGGATCATCACTGATGTACTATGGATCATCACTGATGTACTATGGATCATCACTGATGTACTATGGATCATCACTGATGTACTATAGATCATTACTGATGTACTATGGATCATCACTGATGTACTATAGATCATTACTGATGTACGATAGATCATCACTGATGTACTATGGACCATCCCTGATGTACTATGGATCATCACTGATGTACTATGGATCATCACTGATGTACTATAGATCATTACTGATGTACTATAGATCATCACTGATGTACTATGGACCATCCCTGATGTACTATGGACCATCACTGGTGTTCTGTGGATCATCACTGATGTACTATAGATCATCACTGATGTACTATGAGCCATCACTGATGTACTATGGATCATCACTGATGTACTGTGGATCATCACTGGTGTACTATGGATCATCACTGATGTACTATGGACCATCCCTGATGTACTATGGACCATCCCTGATGTACTATGGACCATCCCTGATGTACTATGGACCATCCCTGATGTACTGTGGATCATCACTGATGTACTGTGGATCATCACTGATGTACTGTGGATCATCACTGATGTACTGTGGATCATCACTGATGTACTATAGATCATCACTGATGTACTATAGATCATCACTGATGTACTGTGGATCATCACTGGTGTACTATGGATCATCACTGGTGTACTATGGATCATCACTGGTGTACTATGGATCATCACTGGTGTACTATGGATCATCACTGATGTACTATGAGCCATCACTAATGTACTATGAGCCATCACTGGTGTACTATGGATCATCACTGATGTACTATGGATCATCACTGATGTACTATGGATCATCACTGATGTACTGTGGGCCATCACTCTTGTACTGTGGACCATCCCTGATGTACCGTGGATCATCACTGATGTACCGTGGATCATCACTGATGTACCGAGGATCATCACTGATGTACTATGGACCATCACTGATGTACTGTGGATCATCACTGATGTACTATAGATCACCACTGATGTACTATGGACCATCACTGATGTACTATAGATCATCACTGATGTACTATGGACCATCACTGATGTACTGTGGACCATCACTGATGTACTGTGGACCATCACTGATGTACTGTGGATCATCACTGATGTACTGTGGATCATCACTGATGTACTGTGGACCATCACTGATGTACTGTGGACCATCACTGATGTACTGTGGACCATCACTGATGTACTGTGGACCATCACTGATGTACTGTGGACCATCACTGATGTACTGTGGACCATCACTGATGTACTGTGGATCATCACTGATGTACTGTGGATCATCACTGATGTACTATAGATCATCACTGATGTACTATAGATCATCACTGATGTACTATAGATCATCACTGATGTACTATAGATCATCATTGATGTACTGTGGATCATCACTGGTGTACTGTGGACCATCACTGGTGTACTGTGGACCATCACTGATGTACTGTGGACCATCACTGATGTACTGTGGACCATCACTGATGTACTATGGACCATCACTGATGTACTATGGACCATCACTGATGTACTATGGACCATCACTGATGTACTATGGACCATCACTGATGTACTGTGGATCATCACTGATGTACTGTGGATCATCACTGATGTACTGTGGATCATCACTGATGTACTGTGGATCATCACTGATGTACTGTGGACCATCACTGATGTACTGTGGACCATCACTGATGTACTGAGCATCATCACTGATGTACTGTGGATCATCACTGATGTACTGTGGACCATCACTGATGTACTGTGGACCATCACTGATGTACTGAGCATCATCACTGGTGTACTGTGGATCATCACTGATGTACTGTGGATCATCACGGGTGTACTATGGGCCATCACGGGTGTACTATGGATCATCACTGGTGTACTATGGACCATCCCTGATGTACTATGGACCATCCCTGATGTTACATAGTTACATAGTTACATAGTTACATAGTTAGTCAGGTTGAAAAAAGACACAAGTCCATCCAGTTCAACCGTAAAAAATAAAAATAAAAAAATAAAAATAAACATATATCGTACAATCCCATATACCCAATTCTATACCCACAGTTGATCCAGAGGAAGGCAAAAAAACCCAGAAGAGCATTATCCAATTTGCTACAGCAGGGGAAAAAATTCCTTCCTGATCCCCCGAGAGGCAATCGGATATTCCCTGGATCAACTTTACCTATAAATGTCAGTACCCAGTTATATTATGTACATTTAAGAAAGAATCCAGGCCCTTCTTAAAGCAATCTACTGAGCTGGCCAGAACCACCTCTGCAGGGAGTCTATTCCACATTTTCACAGCTCTTACTGTGAAAAAACCTTTCCGTATTTGGAGGTGAAATCTCTTTTCCTCTAGACGCAAAGAGTGCCCCCTTGTCCTTTGTGTTGACCGTAAAGTGAATAACTGAACACCAAGTTCACTATATGGACCCCTTATATATTTGTACATGTTGATCATATCCCCCCTTAATCTCCTCTTCTCAAGAGAGAATAAATTCAGTTCCTCTAATCTCTCCTCATAGCTGAGCTCCTCCATGCCTCTTATCAGTTTGGTTGCCCTTCTCTGCACTTTCTCCAGTTCCCCAATATCCTTTTTGAGAACTGGGGCCCAAAACTGAACTGCATATTCCAGATGAGGTCTTACTAATGATTTGAACAGGGGCAAAATGATATCTCTCTCTCTGGAGACCATACCTCTCTTAATACAAGAAAGGACTTTGCTCGCTTTGGAAACCGCAGCTTGGCATTGCATGCCATTATTGAGCTTATGATCTACCAAAACCCCCAGATCCTTCTCCACTACGGATCCCCCCAGTTGTACTCCCCCTAGTATGTATGATGCATTCATATTATTAGCCCCCAAGTGCATAACTTTACATTTATCAACATTAAACCTCATCTGCCACATAGTCGCCCAATTAGACAGAGCATTGAGGTCGGCTTGTAAATTGGCGACATCCTGTAAGGACGTTATTCCACTGCATAGCTTGGTGTCATCTGCAAAGACAGAAATGTTACTTTTGATCTCAGACCCAATATCATTTATAAACATATTAAAAAGTAAGGGTCCCAGCACTGAACCTTGGGGTACACCACTGATAACCTTGGACCATTCAGAGTAAGAATCATTAACCACTACTCTCTGAATTCTGTCTTTTAGCCAGTTTTCTATCCATTTACAAACTGATATTTCCAATCCTGTAGACTTTACCTTACACATGAGCCGTGTGTGGGGAACTGTATCGAACGCTTTTGCAAAATCCAAGTATACCACGTCCACTGCCACCCCTCTGTCCAAGGTCTTACTTACCTCTTCATAAAAAGAAATCAGGTTTGTTTGACAACTTCTGTCTTTCATGAATCCATGCTGTCTGTTGCTTAAATAGTTTTTTTCCAGCAAGAACTCATCTATGTGGTCTTTTATTAATCTCTCCAGTATTTTCCCAACTATAGAAGTTAAACTAACAGGTCTATAGTTACTTGGTAAACACTTAATTCCCTTTTTAAATATAGGCACCACATTGGCCCTGCGCCAATCCAGTGGTACTATTCCTGTCATTAATGAGTCCCTAAAAATTAAATACAATGGCTTTGAAATTACAGAGCTCAATTCTTTTAGGATCCGTGGGTGTATGCCATCTGGTCCAGGTGCTTTATCCACCTTTATTCCATCTAAATATTTCTGGACCATATCACTTTTGAGCCATTGTGGATTTGGGGCTGTGTCACTACCACCCCCATTTTGGACATGAGCTCCCCCATGCTCCTTTGTATACACAGAACTGAAGAAAGTATTTAATAAATTAGCCTTCTCTTTGTCCCCAGTCACCCACTCTAGATTATTTTGTAAAGGGCCTACATGCTCAGACTTGACCTTTTTACTATTAATATATTTGAAGAATTTTTTGGGGTTTGTCCTACTATCTTTTGCAATCTGTCGTTCGTTTTGAATTTTTGCATCCTTGATTTCCTTTTTACATATCCTGTTATATTCTTTGTAACATTTAAATGACACTAGTGTTCCCTCATTTTTATATTTTTTAAAAGCTCTTTTCTTATAGTTTATAGCTTTTTTAACTTTGTCAGTGAACCACATAGGTTTTATTTTTAGCCTTTTAAACTTATTGCCCATGGGAATATACTTTGCAGTGAGTTCCCAAACAGTCTTTTTGAAGAATTCCCATTTCTGTTCTGTGCCCATTGATGCCAATATTCCTTCCCAGTCTAAGTCCTGGAGAGCAGCACTCATCCTTGGAAAATTTGCTCTCTTGAAATTAAGTGTTTTTATCTTTCCTGTATGTGATTTTTGCTTACAACTAACATCAAATGAAATCATGTTATGGTCACTGCTACCCAGGTGTTCCTTTATCTGAACATTAGTAATACGCTCTGCATGGTTTGAGATTACCAGGTCCAACAGAGCATCATTCCTAGTTGGGGCCTCAATAAACTGGACCATAAAATTGTCCTGCAATAGGTTTATAAATTTTTGCCCTTTAACTGTCCCAGCAGTTCCATTACTCCAGTCAATTTCTGGGTAGTTAAAATCCCCCATTATTATCACCGTCCCAGCCCTTGCAGCCCTTTCCATCTGTGCAAGGAGCTGAGTCTCTAACTCCTCATTAACATTGGGTGGTCTATAACAAACTCCAATGATTAGCTTTGAACTACGCACATCTGTATGCAGTCCTACCCATAATGCTTCAGACTCATCACACTCTCCATCCACCAGGTCCTCTTTCACACTCGCTTTGAGATCACTTCTCACATAGAGACAGACCCCTCCACCCTTCCTTTTTACCCTGTCTTTCCGAAAGAGTGCATAGCCAGGAATATTAATAGCCCAGTCGTGTGAGGAATGAAGCCAAGTTTCAGCAATACCGATTACATCATAGCTCTCCTCATGCACCAGAGCTTCCAACTCACCTATTTTGCTTGGCAGACTTCTGGCATTGGTGAACAGACACTTTAATGCATTAATATTATTTGACCGGTCACATACTATCCTCTTGGGTGTTCCCAGATTGCAACTAGGACTTGCTACTATACTTACCTTGGGTTTATGTTCTTTGGTTACCCTACCACTAATGCCCCTAATACTACCCTTTAGAATATGTTCCCCGCTGACTCTCACTATCTCTGGACCCTCCCCCCTGTCACCTAGTTTAAAAACCCCTCTAACTTTTTGGCCATCCTTATTCCCAGCTGATCTGCACCCTCCTCATTTAGGTGCAGTCCGTCCCTTCTATAGTACTGGTTATCGACTGAGAAGTCGGCCCAGTCCTCCAGGAACCCAAACCCCTCCTTACTACACCAGCTCTTCAGCCACTTGTTCACTTCCCTAATCTCCCTCTGCCTTTCTGGTGTGGCTCGATGTACCGGTAGTATTCCCGAGAATACTACCTTGGAGGTCCTTTTCCTCAATTTAGCTCCCAAGTCCCTAAAATCGTTCTTTAGGACACTCCATCTACCTCTGACTTTGTCATTGGTGCCAACGTGCACCATGACAGCTGGGTCTTCCCCAGCCCCTCCCAGTAATCTGTCCACCAGATCCGTGATGTGCCGAACCCGAGCGCCCGGTAGACAACATACAGTTCGGCGCTTCAGGTCTTTGTTACAGATTGCCCTCTCTGTCCTTCTAAGAATTGAGTCCCCTACCACCAGAATCTGTCTTTCCTTTCCCTTCGCTTCCCCCCCACTCTCACTGGAGGAGTTCTTCCCCTGGCAGCTAGGAGAGTCCCTCAGCTCCAGCAGTGCTGGTCCCGGACTGGTTTCACCAATGTCACTCAATGGAGCATACTTATTGGGATGCTCCAGCCCTGGATCGGCCTCCCTGGCACTTCGCCCTCTACCCTTCCTGACTGTCACCCATCTACTATTTTCTAGTGCCTGCACCTCTTTGACTCCACCCACCTCTGTGCTGGCCCCTGCCATCACCTGCCGGGTACGTATCCAGCTCTCCTTTAGTGTGGAGGGACTTCCCAGTGCTGACAGTTGCTTCCCTAGATTCAGAACCTGGGCTTCCAGGGAAACAATGTGCTTACATTTTGCACAGCAGTAATCGCCCTCGATCAGATGATCAAGGAACGCATACATGCTGCAAGATGTACACCGAGTCGCCTCGCCACACCCGCTGGGCATCGTACCTATTAATTTAATGAGGATTCGAGATTATACCCTGTCCAAATTACCTAACACTAGCTTCCTGACCCAACTATTCAACAAGACATTACACAGGTACTCAACAAGACAATACACAGGTACTCAACAAGACATTACACAGGTACTCAACAAGACAATACACAGGTACTCAACAAGACAATACACAGGTACTCAACAAGACAATACACAGGTACTCAACAAGACAATACACAGGTACCACGCAGACCCACGTGCACCCACAGACCAACGGACCCGCGTGCACTCGCAGACCAGCGTGCACTCGCAGACCAACGGACCTGCGTGCACTCGCGGACCCGCGTGCACTCGCAGACCAACGGACCCGCGTGCACTCGCAGACCAGCGTGCACTCGCAGACCAACAGACCCGCGTGCACTCGCAGACCAACGGACCCGCGTGCACTCGCAGACCAACGGACCCGCGTGCACTCGCAGACCAACGGACCCGCGTGCACTCGCAGACCAACGGACCCGCGTGCACTCGCAGACCAACGGACCCGCGTGCACTCGCAGACCAACGGACCCGCGTGCACTCGCAGACCAACGGACCCGCGTGCACTCGCAGACCAACGGACCAGCGTGCACTCGCAGACCAACGGACCAGCGTGCACTTGCAGACCAACAGACCCGCGTGCACTCGCAGACCAACGGACCCGCGTGCACTCGCAGACCAACGGACCCGCGTGCACTCGCAGACCAACGGACCCGCGTGCACTCGCAGACCAACGGACCCGCGTGCACTCGCAGACCAACGGACCCGCGTGCACTCGCAGACCAACGGACCCGCGTGCACTCGCAGACCAACGGACCCGCGTGCACTCGCAGACCAACGGACCCGCGTGCACTCGCAGACCAGCGTGCACTCGCAGACCAACGGACCCGCGTGCACTCGCAGACCAGCGTGCACTCGCAGACCAACGGACCCGCGTGCACTCGCAGACCAGCGTGCACTCGCAGACCAACGGACCCGCGTGCACTCGCAGACCAGCGTGCACTCGCAGACCAACGGACCCGCGTGCACTCGCAGACCTACGTGCACCCGCAGACCAACAGACCCGCGTGCACTCGCAGACCAGCGTGCACTCGCAGACCAATGGACCCGCGTGCACTCGCAGACCAGCGTGCACTCGCAGACCAACGGACCCGCGTGCACTCGCAGACCAGCGTGCACCCGCAGACCAACGGACCCGCGTGCACTTGCAGACCAGCGTGCACCCGCAGACCAACGGACCCGCGTGCACTCGCAGACCAGCGTGCACTCGCAGACCAACGGACCCGCGTGCACTCGCAGACCTACGTGCACCCGCAGACCAACGGACCCGCGTGCACTCGCAGACCAGCGTGCACTCGCAGACCAACGGACCCGCGTGCACTCGCAGACCTACGTGCACCCGCAGACCAACGGACCCGCGTGCACTCGCAGACCAGCGTGCACTCGCAGACCCACGGACCCGCGTGCACTCGCAGACCAGCGTGCACCTACAATACACAAGTACTAACGATCCACACACACTACTCAGACAACACCCAGGTACTCACACTACACATCTACTATGACCCCTGTTTTAACCTCCTGTTTTCAACTCTTGATTTTAACTCACCACTTAGTCCAGTTCCACTTGGACAGAGTTCCAGCAACTCAAAATGAGCAGGCTCTAAATGAGCTTTACAGAAATTTATATAGGCCTCAAGCACCTGTGACCAATTGTGGCTCAACATGTCCAGCTGCCGAAAAGAAGGACAAGCGTGTCCCATGGCCATGTGCTGATGACAATGCACCGCGTCCACGACCAGCACTGTTGCCCCCAGACACAGAGCCTGCTTGCCCTCTTTTATTGCCTCCTGACTGTCTGCCTCTCCTTGTTTGCCTTCCAGACATTCTAATAGATGGCCTGCAGGGAGATGGGAAAAAAGCAATAAGGGCTACCTTCAGGTGTCCTTCTCTGTCCCTTTACTTAAGGATTTCTAAATATGGTTGAGGATGATTGCTTTTGCACAGAATAGCACAACGACAATTTCCCTGACTGTCCAAAAAACAAGGATTTCAAAGATGGTTGATGAGGAATGCTTTAGCACACTATAGCACAAGGAGAATTTCCCTCACTGTCCTTCCCTGTCCCTAGAAACAAGGATTATCAGAGTGAAAGAAACTGACACTCTTCCTACCTATAGTTTTCTGTCCCTAGAAAAAAATGTTTTTTTAAAGCACACTATAGCACAAGGAGAATTTCCCTCACTGTCCTTCCCTGTCCCTAGAAACAAGGATTCACACAGTAAAACACACTGACACTCTCCCTACCTATAGTTTTCTGTCCCTAGAAAAAATGTTTTTTTAAAGCACACTATAGCACAAGGAGAATTTCCCTCACTGTCCTTCCCTGTCCCTAGAAACAAGGATTCGCACAGTAAAACACACTGACACTCTCCCTACCTATAGTTTTCTGTCCCTAGAAAAAATGTTTTTTTAAAGCACACTATAGCACAAGGAGAATTTCCCTCACTGTCCTTCCCTGTCCCTAGAAACAAGGATTATCACAGTGAAAGAAACTGACACTCTTCCTACCTATAGTTTTCTGTCCCTAGAAAAAATGTTTTTTTAAAGCACACTATAGCACAAGGAGAATTTCCCTCACTGTCCTTCCCTGTCCCTAGAAACAAGGATTATCAGAGTGAAAGAAACTGACACTCTTCCTACCTATAGTTTTCTGTCCCTAGAAAAAATGTTTTTTTAAAGCACACTATAGCACAAGGAGAATTTCCCTCACTGTCCTTCCCTGTCCCTAGAAACAAGGATTATCACAGTGAAAGAAACTGACACTCTTCCTACCTATAGTTTTCTGTCCCTAGAAAAAATGTTTTTTTAAAGCACACTATAGCACAAGGAGAATTTCCCTCACTGTCCTTCCCTGTCCCTAGAAACAAGGATTATCACAGTGAAAGAAACTGACACTCTTCCTACCTATAGTTTTCTGTCCCTAGAAAAAATGTTTTTTTAAAGCACACTATAGCACAAGGAGAATTTCCCTCACTTTCCTTCCCTGTCCCTAGAAACAAGGATTATCACAGTGAAAGAAACTGACACTCTTCCTACCTATAGTTTTCTGTCCCTAGAAAAAATGTTTTTTTAAAGCACACTATAGCACAAGGAGAATTTCCCTCACTGTCCTTCCCTGTCCCTAGAAACAAGGATTCGCACAGTAAAACACACTGACACTCTCCCTACCTAAAGTTTTCTGTCCCTAGAAAAATGTTTTTTTAAAGCACACTATAGCACAAGGAGAATTTCCCTCACTGTCCTTCCCTGTCCCTAGAAACAAGGATTCGCACAGTAAAACACACTGACACTCTCCCTACCTATAGTTTTCTGTCCCTAGAAAAATGTTTTTTTAAAGCACACTATAGCACAAGGAGAATTTCCCTCACTGTCCTTCCCTGTCCCTAGAAACAAGGATTCGCACAGTAAAACACACTGACACTCTCCCTACCTATAGTTTTCTGTCCCTAGAAAAAATGTTTTTTTAAAGCACACTATAGCACAAGGAGAATTTCCCTCACTGTCCTTCCCTGTCCCTAGAAACAAGGATTCGCACAGTAAAACACACTGACACTCTCCCTACCTATAGTTTTCTGTCCCTAGAAAAATGTTTTTTTAAAGCACACTATAGCACAAGGAGAATTTCCCTCACTGTCCTTCCCTGTCCCTAGAAACAAGGATTCGCACAGTAAAACACACTGACACTCTCCCTACCTATAGTTTTCTGTCCCTAGAAAAATGTTTTTTTAAAGCACACTATAGCACAAGGAGAATTTCCCTCACTGTCCTTCCCTGTCCCTAGAAACAAGGATTCGCACAGTAAAACACACTGACACTCTCCCTACCTATAGTTTTCTGTCCCTAGAAAATTTTTTTTTTAAAGCACACTATAGCACAAGGAGAATTTCCCTCACTGTCCTTCCCTGTCCCTAGAAACAAGGATTCGCACAGTAAAACACACTGACACTCTCCCTACCTATAGTTTTCTGTCCCTAGAAAAAATGTTTTTTTAAAGCACACTATAGCACAAGGAGAATTTCCCTCACTGTCCTTCCCTGTCCCTAGAAACAAGGATTCGCACAGTAAAACACACTGACACTCTCCCTACCTATAGTTTTCTGTCCCTAGAAAAATGTTTTTTTAAAGCACACTATAGCACAAGGAGAATTTCCCTCACTGTCCTTCCCTGTCCCTAGAAACAAGGATTCGCACAGTAAAACACACTGACACTCTCCCTACCTATAGTTTTCTGTCCCTAGAAAAAATGTTTTTTTAAAGCACACTATAGCACAAGGAGAATTTCCCTCACTGTCCTTCCCTGTCCCTAGAAACAAGGATTATCATCGTGAAAGAAACTGACACTCTTCCTACCTATAGTTTTCTGTCCCTAGAAAAAATGTTTTTTTAAAGCACACTATAGCACAAGGAGAATTTCCCTCACTGTCCTTCCCTGTCCCTAGAAACAAGCATTTGCACAGTAAAACACACTGACACTCTCCCTACCTATAGTTTTCTGTCCCTAGAAAAAATGTTTTTTTAAAGCACACTATAGCACAAGGAGAAATTCCCTCACTGTCCTTCCCTGTCCCTAGAAACAATGATTCGCAAAGTAAAACACACTGACACTCTCCCTACCTATAGTTTTCTGTCCCTAGAAAAATGTTTTTTTAAAGCACACTATAGCACAAGGAGAATTTCCCTCACTGTCCTTCCCTGTCCCTAGAAACAAGGATTATCACAGTGAAAGAAACTGACACTCTTCCTAACTATAGTTTTCTGTCCCTAGAAAAAATGTTTTTTTAAAGCACACTATAGCACAAGGAGAATTTCCCTCACTGTCCTTCCCTGTCCCTAGAAACAAGGATTATCAGAGTGAAAGAAACTGACACTCTTCCTACCTATAGTTTTCTGTCCCTAGAAAAAATGTTTTTTTAAAGCACACTATAGCACAAGGAGAATTTCCCTCACTGTCCTTCCCTGTCCCTAGAAACAAGGATTATCACAGTGAAAGAAACTGACACTCTTCCTACCTATAGTTTTCTGTCCCTAGAAAAAATGTTTTTTTAAAGCACACTATAGCACAAGGAGAATTTCCCTCACTGTCCTTCCCTGTCCCTAGAAACAAGGATTATCAGAGTGAAAGAAACTGACACTCTTCCTACCTATAGTTTTCTGTCCCTAGAAAAAATGTTTTTTTAAAGCACACTATAGCACAAGGAGAATTTCCCTCACTTTCCTTCCCTGTCCCTAGAAACAAGGATTCGCACAGTAAAACACACTGACACTCTCCCTACCTATAGTTTTCTGTCCCTAGAAAAATGTTTTTTTAAAGCACACTATAGCACAAGGAGAATTTCCCTCACTGTCCTTCCCTGTCCCTAGAAACAAGGATTCGCACAGTAAAACACACTGACACTCTCCCTACCTATAGTTTTCTGTCCCTAGAAAAAATGTTTTTTTAAAGCACACTATAGCACAAGGAGAATTTCCCTCACTGTCCTTCCCTGTCCCTAGAAACAAGGATTCGCACAGTAAAACACACTGACACTCTCCCTACCTATAGTTTTCTGTCCCTAGAAAAATGTTTTTTTAAAGCACACTATAGCACAAGGAGAATTTCCCTCACTGTCCTTCCCTGTCCCTAGAAACAAGGATTTGCACAGTAAAACACACTGACACTCTCCCTACCTATAGTTTTCTGTCCCTAGAAAAATGTTTTTTTAAAGCACACTATAGCACAAGGAGAATTTCCCTCACTGTCCTTCCCTGTCCCTAGAAACAAGGATTCGCACAGTAAAACACACTGACACTCTCCCTACCTATAGTTTTCTGTCCCTAGAAAAAATGTTTTTTTAAAGCACACTATAGCACAAGGAGAATTTCCCTCACTGTCCTTCCCTGTCCCTAGAAACAAGGATTCGCACAGTAAAACACACTGACACTCTCCCTACCTATAGTTTTCTGTCCCTAGAAAAAATGTTTTTTTAAAGCACACTATAGCACAAGGAGAATTTCCCTCACTGTCCTTCCCTGTCCCTAGAAACAAGGATTCGCACAGTAAAACACACTGACACTCTCCCTACCTATAGTTTTCTGTCCCTAGAAAAATGTTTTTTTAAAGCACACTATAGCACAAGGAGAATTTCCCTCACTGTCCTTCCCTGTCCCTAGAAACAAGGATTCGCACAGTAAAACACACTGACACTCTCCCTACCTATAGTTTTCTGTCCCTAGAAAAAATGTTTTTTTAAAGCACACTATAGCACAAGGAGAATTTCCCTCACTGTCCTTCCCTGTCCCTAGAAACAAGGATTATCAGAGTGAAAGAAACTGACACTCTTCCTACCTATAGTTTTCTGTCCCTAGAAAAAATGTTTTTTTAAAGCACACTATAGCACAAGGAGAATTTCCCTCACTGTCCTTCCCTGTCCCTAGAAACAAGGATTTGCACAGTAAAACACACTGACACTCTCCCTACCTATAGTTTTCTGTCCCTAGAAAAAATGTTTTTTTAAAGCACACTATAGCACAAGGAGAAATTCCCTCACTGTCCTTCCCTGTCCCTAGAAACAATGATTCGCAAAGTAAAACACACTGACACTCTCCCTACCTATAGTTTTCTGTCCCTAGAAAAATGTTTTTTTAAAGCACACTATAGCACAAGGAGAATTTCCCTCACTGTCCTTCCCTGTCCCTAGAAACAAGGATTATCACAGTGAAAGAAACTGACACTCTTCCTAACTATAGTTTTCTGTCCCTAGAAAAAATGTTTTTTTAAAGCACACTATAGCACAAGGAGAATTTCCCTCACTGTCCTTCCCTGTCCCTAGAAACAAGGATTATCACAGTGAAAGAAACTGACACTCTTCCTACCTATAGTTTTCTGTCCCTAGAAAAAATGTTTTTTTAAAGCACACTATAGCACAAGGAGAATTTCCCTCACTGTCCTTCCCTGTCCCTAGAAACAAGGATTATCAGAGTGAAAGAAACTGACACTCTTCCTACCTATAGTTTTCTGTCCCTAGAAAAAATGTTTTTTTAAAGCACACTATAGCACAAGGAGAATTTCCCTCACTGTCCTTCCCTGTCCCTAGAAACAAGGATTATCACAGTGAAAGAAACTGACACTCTTCCTACCTATAGTTTTCTGTCCCTAGAAAAAATGTTTTTTTAAAGCACACTATAGCACAAGGAGAATTTCCCTCACTGTCCTTCCCTGTCCCTAGAAACAAGGATTATCACAGTGAAAGAAACTGACACTCTTCCTACCTATAGTTTTCTGTCCCTAGAAAAAATGTTTTTTTAAAGCACACTATAGCACAAGGAGAATTTCCCTCACTTTCCTTCCCTGTCCCTAGAAACAAGGCTTCGCACAGTAAAACACACTGACACTCTCCCTACCTATAGTTTTCTGTCCCTAGAAAAATGTTTTTTTAAAGCACACTATAGCACAAGGAGAATTTCCCTCACTGTCCTTCCCTGTCCCTAGAAACAAGGATTCGCACAGTAAAACACACTGACACTCTCCCTACCTATAGTTTTCTGTCCCTAGAAAAAATGTTTTTTTAAAGCACACTATAGCACAAGGAGAATTTCCCTCACTGTCCTTCCCTGTCCCTAGAAACAAGGATTCGCACAGTAAAACACACTGACACTCTCCCTACCTATAGTTTTCTGTCCCTAGAAAAATGTTTTTTTAAAGCACACTATAGCACAAGGAGAATTTCCCTCACTGTCCTTCCCTGTCCCTAGAAACAAGGATTCGCACAGTAAAACACACTGACACTCTCCCTACCTATAGTTTTCTGTCCCTAGAAAAATGTTTTTTTAAAGCACACTATAGCACAAGGAGAATTTCCCTCACTGTCCTTCCCTGTCCCTAGAAACAAGGATTCGCACAGTAAAACACACTGACACTCTCCCTACCTATAGTTTTCTGTCCCTAGAAAAAATGTTTTTTTAAAGCACACTATAGCACAAGGAGAATTTCCCTCACTGTCCTTCCCTGTCCCTAGAAACAAGGATTCGCACAGTAAAACACACTGACACTCTCCCTACCTATAGTTTTCTGTCCCTAGAAAAAATGTTTTTTTAAAGCACACTATAGCACAAGGAGAATTTCCCTCACTGTCCTTCCCTGTCCCTAGAAACAAGGATTCGCACAGTAAAACACACTGACACTCTCCCTACCTATAGTTTTCTGTCCCTAGAAAAATGTTTTTTTAAAGCACACTATAGCACAAGGAGAATTTCCCTCACTGTCCTTCCCTGTCCCTAGAAACAAGGATTCGCACAGTAAAACACACTGACACTCTCCCTACCTATAGTTTTCTGTCCCTAGAAAAAATGTTTTTTTAAAGCACACTATAGCACAAGGAGAATTTCCCTCACTGTCCTTCCCTGTCCCTAGAAACAAGGATTATCAGAGTGAAAGAAACTGACACTCTTCCTACCTATAGTTTTCTGTCCCTAGAAAAAATGTTTTTTTAAAGCACACTATAGCACAAGGAGAATTTCCCTCACTGTCCTTCCCTGTCCCTAGAAACAAGGATTTGCACAGTAAAACACACTGACACTCTCCCTACCTATAGTTTTCTGTCCCTAGAAAAAATGTTTTTTTAAAGCACACTATAGCACAAGGAGAAATTCCCTCACTGTCCTTCCCTGTCCCTAGAAACAATGATTCGCAAAGTAAAACACACTGACACTCTCCCTACCTATAGTTTTCTGTCCCTAGAAAAATGTTTTTTTAAAGCACACTATAGCACAAGGAGAATTTCCCTCACTGTCCTTCCCTGTCCCTAGAAACAAGGATTATCACAGTGAAAGAAACTGACACTCTTCCTAACTATAGTTTTCTGTCCCTAGAAAAAATGTTTTTTTAAAGCACACTATAGCACAAGGAGAATTTCCCTCACTGTCCTTCCCTGTCCCTAGAAACAAGGATTATCAGAGTGAAAGAAACTGACACTCTTCCTACCTATAGTTTTCTGTCCCTAGAAAAAATGTTTTTTTAAAGCACACTATAGCACAAGGAGAATTTCCCTCACTGTCCTTCCCTGTCCCTAGAAACAAGGATTATCACAGTGAAAGAAACTGACACTCTTCCTACCTATAGTTTTCTGTCCCTAGAAAAAATGTTTTTTTAAAGCACACTATAGCACAAGGAGAATTTCCCTCACTGTCCTTCCCTGTCCCTAGAAACAAGGATTATCACAGTGAAAGAAACTGACACTCTTCCTACCTATAGTTTTCTGTCCCTAGAAAAAATGTTTTTTTAAAGCACACTATAGCACAAGGAGAATTTTCCTCACTTTCCTTCCCTGTCCCTAGAAACAAGGATTATCACAGTGAAAGAAACTGACACTCTTCCTACCTATAGTTTTCTGTCCCTAGAAAAAATGTTTTTTTAAAGCACACTATAGCACAAGGAGAATTTCCCTCACTGTCCTTCCCTGTCCCTAGAAACAAGGATTCGCACAGTAAAACACACTGACACTCTCCCTACCTATAGTTTTCTGTCCCTAGAAAAAATGTTTTTTTAAAGCACACTATAGCACAAGGAGAATTTCCCTCACTGTCCTTCCCTGTCCCTAGAAACAAGGATTCGCACAGTAAAACACACTGACACTCTCCCTACCTATAGTTTTCTGTCCCTAGAAAAATGTTTTTTTAAAGCACACTATAGCACAAGGAGAATTTCCCTCACTGTCCTTCCCTGTCCCTAGAAACAAGGATTCGCACAGTAAAACACACTGACACTCTCCCTACCTATAGTTTTCTGTCCCTAGAAAAAATTTTTTTTAAAGCACACTATAGCACAAGGAGAATTTCCCTCACTGTCCTTCCCTGTCCCTAGAAACAAGGATTCGCACAGTAAAACACACTGACACTCTCCCTACCTATAGTTTTCTGTCCCTAGAAAAAATGTTTTTTTAAAGCACACTATAGCACAAGGAGAATTCCCTCACTGTCCTTCCCTGTCCCTAGAAACAAGGATTCGCACAGTAAAACACACTGACACTCTCCCTACCTATCCTTCTCTTTCCCTAAACTAAAGGAATCCAGGTTAAGCAAGAAAAAATAAATGTCACTGTCCCTGCCTATGCTTCTCTTTCCCTGCTCCGGAACACACTACACTAGGCCGCCGTGCTGGCGGCCTTTTATAGTGTGGGGCGTGTACTAAACACCCTCAGCAATAATTGGCCACAGGCATCCTGCCTGTGGCCAATCATTGCTCTCCTCGCTGCCGGCGCTGTGATTGGCCAAGCATGCGGGGCAGGGTCGGCCCTACCATGGGACCCAATGGGACCGTGGTACCAGGCGGCATTTAGGAGGGGGCGGCAGTCCGGCCGGCAAGATATTTTTATCAGCGTGAGTCAGTGTGACATTCAGTCAGGGCAGAGAACAGAGGGGAGCGGAGCGGAGCGGATGCTGGTCGGCGCCGCGGTGCGCTGTGCCTGTGCGGTGCGTGCCGCTGCTAAGGCTGCTTTCTCCTGCACTGTCTGTCTGCCGAGTCCCGACCGTCGCCTAGCAACCAGTGACGTCAGGAGGCCGCGGCCGCCCCAGCATTCACAGCGCTCAGCCTCCGCGCCAATCAATATTGCTCCGCCCACACACCTCATCCATCTTCCATCTCCTGCGTGAGGGTTGGGAATGGGATTCAGTGTGGGACTCTGAGGAATTCTGCTGTGGCTGTGCCCTGGACAGTGACCGTGTGAGCTGAGCCTGGGCTGCCTCTCTGCCTATCTGATAAAAAGGGTGAGTTAGGTGGGATTTTTAATGTAGCTGATGATGATCCTTGTATTGTACCCATGTTTTCCCTGTAATTTAAAGCAAAACTTTATTCTTTTAAACACTTCGCGCCCGCGCTATAGACAAAAGACGTCTACAGCGCGGGCACGGCGCTCAATTGCCGGGAGGGCGTCCATGGACGTCCTCCTGTTTACTTCCGCGATGCGCGCCGCTGCGGGCACGCATCGGGGAAAAGCCGTGCCCGCCGTGTCACGCGGGTGCCGATGCGCGTGCCTGGCGGTCGCGATGTCCGCCAGGTACCCGCGATCGGCTGGCACAGAGCCAGGGACGTGGATCTGTGTGTGTAAACACACACACAGATCCATGTCCTGTCAGGGAGAGGGGACCGATGGTGTGTCCCTTGTACATATGGACAACCATCGGTCACCCCCCCCCCCAGTCAGTCACCTCCCCGCACAGTAAGAATCACTAATAGGGAACATATTTAACCCCTTCCTCGCCCCCTAGTGTTAACCCCTTCCCTGCCAGTCACATTTATACAGTAATCAGTGCATATTTATAGCACTGTTCGCTGTATAAATGTTAATGGTCCCAAAAATGTGTCAAAAGTGTCCGATATGTCCGCCATAATGTCGCAATCACAATAAAAATCGCTGATAACCGCCATTACTAGGAGAAAAAATAAAATAAAAAAAATGTCCTAATTCCATCCCCTATTTTGTAGGTGCTATAACTTTTGCGCAAACCAATCATTATACGCTTATTTTTATATTTTTTTACCTAAAATATGTAGAAAAATACGTATCGGCTTAAACTGAGAAAAAAAAAATATTTTTTAAAAAAAATTGGGGCGTTTTTTTTTTTTTTTTGGGGGGGGGGGCAGCATTTCATTCTTGGTCCCAGGCAGCACCATGTCTTGAGCCGGCGCTGATGCGGGGTCACAGTGCATGCTTGGCCAATCACAGCGCCTGGATGACACTGCGATGGCGTAGTGCATTGTGGGCCGTTCGCGTCACTCGAATTTGGCGCGAACGGCCCAAATCGTTCGATCTTCGTCGAACGATCGAACAGCCGATGTTCGAGTCGAACGTATGTTCGACTCGAACACGAAGCTCATCCCTAGAGAAGACATTGGTGGAGCAGGGAGAAGGATAAGAGATGATCTTGGGGGAGAAGGGAGAAGGATAAGAGATGATCTTGGGGGGAAGCAGGGAGAAGGATAAGAGATGATCTTGGGGGAGAAGGCTAAGAGATGATCTTGGGGGAGCAGGGAGTAGGATAAGAGATGATCTTGGGGGAAGCAGGGAGAAGGATAAGAGATGATCTTGGGGGAGCAGGGAGAAGGAAAAGGGGTGATCTTGGGGGGAGCAGGGAGAAGGATAAGAGATGATCTTGGGGGAGCATGGAGAAGGATGAGAGATGATCTTGGGGGAGCAGGGAGAAGGATAAGAGATGATCTTGTGTGAGCAGGGAGAAGGATAAGGGGTGATCTTGGGGGAGCAGGGAGAAGGATAAGGGGTGATCTTGGGGGGAGCATGGAGAAGGATAAGAGATGATCTTGGGGAGCAGGGAGAAGGATAAGAGATGATCTTGGGGGAGCAGGGAGAAGGATAAGAGATGATCTTGGGGGAGCAGGGAGAAGGATAAGAGATGATCTTTGGGGAGCATAGAGAAGGATAAGAGATGATATTGGGGGAGCAGGGAGAAGGATAAGAGATGATCTTGGGGGAGCATGGAGAAGGATAAGAGATGATATTGGGGGAACAGAGAGAAGGATAAGAGATGATCTTGGGGGGGGGCAGGGAGAAGGAGAAGAGATGATCTAGGGGGAGGGGAGCAGGGAGAAGGAGAAGAGATGATCTTGGGGGAGAAGGGAGAAGGATAAGAGATGATCTTGGGGGAGAAGGATAAGAGATGATCTTGGGGGAGCAGGGAGAAGGATAAGAGATGATTTGGGGGAGCAGGGAGAAGGATAGGAGATGATCTTGGGGGAGCAGGGAGAAGGATAAGAGATGATCTTGGGGTAGCAGGGAGAAGGATAAGAGAGGAACTTGGCGGAGCAGGGAGAAGGATAAGAGATGATCTTGGGGGAGCAGGGAGAAGGATTAGAGATGATCTTGGGGGGAGCAGGGAGAAGGATGAGAGACAATCTTGGGGGAGTAGGGAGAAGGATAAGAGATGATCTTGGGGGAGCAGGGAGAAGGATAAGAGATGATCTTGGCGGAGCAGGGAGAAGAATGAGAGACAATCTTGGGGGAGCATGGAGAAGGATAAGAGATGATCTTGGGGGAGCAGGGAGAAGGATAAGAGATGATCTTGGGGGAGCAGGGAGAAGGATAAGAGACAATCTTGGGGGAGCTTGGAGAAGAATAAGAGATGATCTTGGGGGAGCAGGGAGAAGGATGAGAGACAATCTTGGGGGAGCAGGGAGAAGGATAGGAGATAATCTTGGGGGAGCAGGGAGAAGGATAAGAGACAATCTTAGGGGAGCTTGGAGAAGGATAAGAGATTATCTTGGGGGAGCAGGGAGAAGGATGAGAGACAATCTTGGGGGAGCTTGGAGAAGGATAAGAGATGAACTTGGCGGAGCAGGGAGAAGGATAAGAGATGATCTTGGGGGAGCAGGGAGAAGGATAAGAGATGATCTTGGCGGAGCAGGGAGAAGGATAAGAGATGATCTTGGGGGAGCAGGGAAAAGGATAAGAGATGATCTTGGGGGAGCAGGGGGAAGGATAAGCTGCCATTCTGGGGGAGCAGAGAGAAGGATAAGAGATGATCTTGGGGGGAGCAGGGAGAAGGATAAGAGATGATCTTGGGGGAGCAGGGAGAAGGATAAGAGATGATCTTGGGGGAGCAGGGAGAAGGATGAGAGATGATTTTGGGGGAGCAGGGAGAAGGATAAGAGATGATCTTGGGGGAGCAGGGAGAAGGATAAGAGATGATCTTGGGGGGAGCAGGGAGAAGGATAAGAGATGATTTTGGGGAAGCAGGGAGAAGGATAAGAGGTGATCTTGGGGGAGCAGGGAGAAGGATACGCTGCCATTCTGGGGGAGCAGGGAGAAGATTGATAGAGAAGAAAAATCACTGACCATAGTAAGGGAGTGAGGAGAAGAGAGAAGGATGAGTGATCATACTGGGGGAGGAGAAGAGAGAAGGACGAGTGACCATACTGGGGGAGGAGAAGAGAGAAGGACGAGTGATCATACTGGGGGAGGAGAAGAGAGAAGGACGAGTGATCATACTGGGGGAGGAGAAGAGAGAAGGACGAGTGACCATACTGGGGGAGGAGAAGAGAGAAGGAGGAGTAATCATACTGGGGGAGGAGAAGAGAGAAGGACGAGTGACCATACTGGGGGAGGAGAAGAGAGAAGGACGAGTGACCATACTGGGGGAGGAGAAGAGAGAAGGACGAGTGATCATACTGGGGGAAGAGAGGAGAGAGAAGGACGAGTGATCATACTGGGGGAGGAGAAGAGAGAAGGACGAGTGACCATACTGGGGGAGGAGAAGAGAGAAGGACGAGTGACCATACTGGGGGAGGAGAAGAGAGAAGGATGGGTGACCATACTGTGGGAGGAGAAGAGAGAAGGACGAGTGAACATACTGGGGGAGGAGAAGAGAGGACGAGTGATCATACTGGAGGAGAAGAGAGAAGAACGAGTGATCATACTGGGGGAGGAGAAGAGAGAAGGACGAGTGACCATACTGGGGGAGGAGAAGAGAGAAGGACAAGTGATCATACTGGGGGAGGAGAAGAGAGAAGGACGAGTGATCATACTGGGGGAGGAGAAGAGAGAAGGACGAGTGACCATACTGGGGGAGGACAAGAGAGAAGGACGAGTGATCATACTGGGGGAGAAGAGAGAAGGACGAGTGATCATACTGGGGGAGGAGAAGACAGAAGGACGAGCGACCATACTGGGGGGGAGAAGAGAGAAGGACGAGTGATCATACTGGGGGAGGAGAAGAGAGAAGGACGAGTGACCATACTGGGGGAGAAGAAGAGAGAAGGACGAGTGATCATACTGGGGGAGGAGAGAGTAGGACGAGTGACCATAATGGGGGAGGAGAAGAGAGAAGGACGAGTGACCATACTGGGGGAGGAGAGAGAAGGACGAGTGATCATACTGGGGGAGGAGAAGAGAGAAGGACGAGTGATCATACTGGGGGAGGAAAAGAGAGAAGGACGAGTGACCATACTGGGGGAGGAGAAGAGAGAAGGACGAGTGACCATACTGTGGGAGGAGAAGAGAGAAGGGACGAGTGACCATACTGGGGGAGGAGAAAAGAGAAGGACGAGTGACCATACTGGGGGAGAAGAGAGAAGGACGAGTGACCATACTGGGGGAGGAGAAGAGAGAAGGACGAGTGAACATACTGGGGGAGGAGAAGAGAGGACGAGTGATCATACTGGAGGAGAAGAGAGAAGAACGAGTGATCATACTGGGGGGAGAAGAGAGAAGGACGAGTGACCATACTGGGGGAGGAGAAGAGAGAAGGATGAGTGATCATACTGGGGGAGGAGAAGAGAGAAGAACGAGTGATCATACTGGGGGAGGAGAAGATAGAAGGACGAGTGACCATACTGGGGGAGGAGAAGAGAGAAGGACGAGTGACCATACTAGGGGAGGAGAAGAGAGAAGGATGAGTGACCATACTGGGGGAGGAGAAGAGAGAAGGACGAGTGACCATACTGGGGGGGAGAAGAGAGAAGGATGAGTAATCATACTGGGGGAGGAGAAGAGAGAAGGACGAGTGACCATACTGGGGGAGGAGAAGAGAGAAGGACGAGTGACCATACTGAGGGAGGAGAAGAGAGAAGGACGAGTGACCATACTGGGGGAGGAGAAGAGAGAAGGACGAGTGACCATACTGGAGGAGAAGAGAGAAGGACGAGTGATCATACTGGAGGAGAAGAGAGAAGGACGAGTGACCATACTGGGGGAGGAAAAGAGAGAAGGACGAGTGACCATACTGGGGGAGGAGAAGAGAGAAGGACGAGTGACCATACTGGGGGAGGAGAAGAGAGAAGGACGAGTGACCATACTGGGGGAGGAGAAGAGAGAAGAACGAGTGATCATACTGGGGGAGGAGAAGAGAGAAGGACGAGTGACCATACTGGGGGAGGAGAAGAGAGAAGGACGAGTGACCATACTGGAGGAGAAGAGAGAAGGACGAGTGACCATACTGGGGGAGGAGAAGAGAGAAGGACGAGTGAACATACTGAGGGAGGAGAAGAGAGAAGGACGAGTGACCATACTGGAGGAGAAGAGAGAAGGACGAGTGACCATACTGGGGGAGGAGAAGAGAGAAGGACAAGTGACCATACTGGGGGAGGAGAAGAGAGAAGGACGAGTGACCATACTGGGGGAGGAGAAGAGAGGACGAGTGACCATACTGGGGGGAGAAGAGAGAAGGACGAGTGATCATACTGGGGGAGGAGGAGAGAGAAGGACGAGTGATCATATTGGGGGAGGAGAAGAGAGAAGGACGAGTGACCATACTGGGGGAGGAGAAGAGAGAAGGACGAGTGATCATACTGGGGGAGGAGAAGAGAGAAGGACGAGTGATCATACTGGGGGAGGAGAAGAGAGAAGGACGAGTGACCATACTGGGGGAGGAGAAGAGAGAAGGACGAGTGATCATACTGGGGGAGGAAAAGAGAGAAGGACGAGTGATCATACTAGGGGAGGAGAAGAGAGAAGGACGAGTGACCATACTGGGGGAGGAGAAGAGAGAAGGACGAGTGACCATACTGGGGGAGGAGAAGAGAGAAGGACGAGTGATCATACTGGGGGAGGAGAAGAGAGAAGGACGAGTGACCATACTGGAGGAGAAGAGAGAAGGACGAGTGATCATACTGGAGGAGAAGAGAGAAGGACGAGTGACCATACTAGGGGAGGAGAAGAGAGAAGGACGAGTGATCATACTGGGGGAGGAGAAGAGAGAAGGACGAGTGATCATACTGGGGGAGGAGAAGAGAGAAGGACGAGTGACCATACTGGAGGAGAAGAGAAAAGGACGAGTGATCATACTGGCGGAGAAGAGAGAAGGACGAGTGATCATACTGGGGGAGGAGAAGAGAGAAGGACGAGTGACCATACTGGGGGAGGAGAAGAGAGAAGGACGAGTGACCATACTGGGGGAGGAGAAGATAGAAGGACGAGTGATCATACTGGGGGAGGAGAAAAAAAAGGACGAGTGACCATACTGGGGGAGGAGAAGAGAGAAGGACGAGTGACCATACTGGAGGAGAAGAGAGAAGGACGAGTGCCCATACTGGGGGAGGAGAAGAGAGAAGGACGAATGATCATACTGAAGGAGAAGAGAGAAGGACGAGTGATCATACTGGGGGAGGAGAAGATAGAAGGACGAGTGACCATACTGGGGGAGGAGAAGAGAGAAGGACGAGTGATCATACTGGGGGAGGAGAAGAGAGAAGGACGAGTGATCATACTGGGGGAGGAGAAGAGAGAAGGACGAGTGATCATACTGGGGGAGGAGAAGAGAGAAGGACGAGTGACCATACTGGGGGAGGAGAAGAGAGAAGGACGAGTGACCATACTGGGGGAGGAGAAGAGAGAAGGACGAGTGACCATACTGGGAGGAGAAGAGAGAAGGATGAGTGATCATACTGGAGGAGAAGAGAGAAGGACGAGTGACCATACTGGGGGAGGAGAAGAGAGAAGGACGAGTGACCATACTGGGGGAGGAGAAGAGAGAAGGACGAGTGATCATACTGGGGGAGGAGAAGAGAGAAGGACGAGTGACCATACTGGGGGAGGAGAAGGGAGAAGGACGAGTGACCATACTGGAGGAGAAGAGAGAAGGACGAGTGACCATACTGGGTGAGGAGAAGAGAGAAGGACGAGTGATCATACTGGGGGAGGAGAAGAGAGAAGGACGAGTGACCATACTGGGGGAGGAGAAGAGAGAAGGACGAGTGATCATACTGGGGAAGGAGAAGAGAGAAGGACGAGTGACCATACTGGGGGAGGAGAAGAGAGAAGGACGAGTGACCATACTGGGGGAGGAGGAGAGAGAAGGACAAGTGACCATACTGGGGAGGAGAAGAGAGAAGGACGAGTGACCATACTGGGGGAGGAGAAGAGAGAAGGACGAGTGATCATACTCGGGGAGGAGAGAGTAGGACGAGTGATCATACTGGGGGAGGAGAAGAGAGAAGGACGAGTGAACATACTGGGGGAGGAGAAGAGAGAAGGACGAGTGACCATACTGGGAGGAGAAGAGAGAAGGACGAGTGATCATACTGGGGGAGGAGAAGAGAGAAGGACGAGTGATCATACTGGGGGAGGAGAAGAGAGAAGGACGAGTGCTCATACTGGGGGAGGAGAAGAGAGAAGGACGAGTGACCATACTGGGGGAGGAGAAGAGAGAAGGACGAGTGACCATACTGGGGGAGGAGCAGAGAGAAGGACGAGTGACCATACTGGGGGAGGAGGAGAGAGAAGGACGAGTGACCATACTGGGGAGGAGAAGAGAGAAGGACGAGTGACCATACTGGGGGAGGAGAAGAGAGAAGGACGAGTGATCATACTAGGGGAGGAGAAGAGAGAAGGACGAGTGACCATACTGGGGGAGGAGAAGAGAGAAGGACGAGTGACCATACTGGGGGAGGAGAAGAGAGAAGGACGAGTGATCATACTGGGGGAGGAGAAGAGAGAAGGACGAGTGACCATACTGGAGGAGAAGAGAGAAGGACGAGTGATCATACTGGAGGAGAAGAGAGAAGGACGAGTGACCATACTAGGGGAGGAGAAGAGAGAAGGACGAGTGATCATACTGGGGGAGGAGAAGAGAGAAGGACGAGTGATCATACTGGGGGAGAAGAGAGAAGGACGAGTGACCATACTGGAGGAGAAGAGAAAAGGACGAGTGATCATACTGGCGGAGAAGAGAGAAGGACGAGTGATCATACTGGGGGAGGAGAAGAGAGAAGGACGAGTGACCATACTGGGGGAGGAGAAGAGAGAAGGACGAGTGACCATACTGGGGGAGGAGAAGATAGAAGGACGAGTGATCATACTGGGGGAGGAGAAAAAAAAGGACGAGTGACCATACTGGGGGAGGAGAAGAGAGAAGGACGAGTGACCATACTGGAGGAGAAGAGAGAAGGACGAGTGCCCATACTGGGGGAGGAGAAGAGAGAAGGACGAATGATCATACTGAAGGAGAAGAGAGAAGGACGAGTGATCATACTGGGGGAGGAGAAGATAGAAGGACGAGTGACCATACTGGGGGAGGAGAAGAGAGAAGGACGAGTGATCATACTGGGGGAGGAGAAGAGAGAAGGACGAGTGATCATACTGGGGGAGGAGAAGAGAGAAGGACGAGTGATCATACTGGGGGAGGAGAAGAGAGAAGGACGAGTGACCATACTGGGGGAGGAGAAGAGAGAAGGACGAGTGACCATACTGGGGGAGGAGAAGAGAGAAGGACGAGTGACCATACTGGGAGGAGAAGAGAGAAGGATGAGTGATCATACTGGAGGAGAAGAGAGAAGGACGAGTGACCATACTGGGGGAGGAGAAGAGAGAAGGACGAGTGACCATACTGGGGGAGGAGAAGAGAGAAGGACGAGTGATCATACTGGGGGAGGAGAAGAGAGAAGGACGAGTGACCATACTGGGGGAGGAGAAGGGAGAAGGACGAGTGACCATACTGGAGGAGAAGAGAGAAGGACGAGTGACCATACTGGGTGAGGAGAAGAGAGAAGGACGAGTGATCATACTGGGGGAGGAGAAGAGAGAAGGACGAGTGACCATACTGGGGGAGGAGAAGAGAGAAGGACGAGTGATCATACTGGGGAAGGAGAAGAGAGAAGGACGAGTGACCATACTGGGGGAGGAGAAGAGAGAAGGACGAGTGACCATAGTGGGGGAGGAGGAGAGAGAAGGACAAGTGACCATACTGGGGAGGAGAAGAGAGAAGGACGAGTGACCATACTGGGGGAGGAGAAGAGAGAAGGACGAGTGATCATACTCGGGGAGGAGAGAGTAGGACGAGTGATCATACTGGGGGAGGAGAAGAGAGAAGGACGAGTGAACATACTGGGGGAGGAGAAGAGAGAAGGACGAGTGACCATACTGGGAGGAGAAGAGAGAAGGACGAGTGATCATACTGGGGGAGGAGAAGAGAGAAGGACGAGTGATCATACTGGGGGAGGAGAAGAGAGAAGGACGAGTGCTCATACTGGGGGAGGAGAAGAGAGAAGGACGAGTGACCATACTGGGGGAGGAGAAGAGAGAAGGACGAGTGACCATACTGGGGGAGGAGCAGAGAGAAGGACGAGTGACCATACTGGGGGAGGAGGAGAGAGAAGGACGAGTGACCATACTGGGGAGGAGAAGAGAGAAGGACGAGTGACCATACTGGGGGAGGAGAAGAGAGAAGGACGAGTGATCATACTGGGGGAGGAGAGAGTAGGACGAGTGATCATACTGGGGGAGGAGAAGAGAGAAGGACGAGTGAACATACTGGGGGAGGAGAAGAGAGAAGGACGAGTGACCATACTGGGGGAGGAGGAGAGAGAAGGACGAGTGACCATACTGGGAGGAGAAGAGAGAAGGACGAGTGACCATACTGGGGGAGGAGAAGAGAGAAGGACGAGTGACCATACTGGGGGAGGAGAAAGGAGAAGGACGAGTGACCATACTGGGGGAGGAGAAGAGAGAAGGACGAGTGATCATACTGGGGGAGGAGAAGAAAGAAGGATGAGTGACCATACTGGGGGAGGAAAAGAGAGAAGGACGAGTGACCATACTGGAGGAGAAGAGAGAAGGACGAGTGACCATACTGGGGGAGGAGAAGAGAGAAGGACGAGTGATCATACTGGAGGAGAAGAGAGAAGGACGAGTGATCATACTGGGGGAGGAGAAGAGAGAAGGACGAGTGACCATACTGGGGGAGGAGAAGAGAGAAGGATGAGTGACCATACTGAGGGAGGAGAAGAGAGAAGGACGAGTGACCATACTGGGGGGAGAAGAGAGAAGGACGAGTGACCATACTGGAGGAGAAGAGAGAAGGACGAGTGATCATACTGGAGGAGAAGAGAGAAGGACGAGTGACCATACTGGGGGAGGAGAAGAGAGAAGGACGAGTGACCATACTGGGGGAGGAGAAGAGAGAAGGACGAGTGACCATACTGGGGGAGGAGAAGAGAGAAGGACGAGTGACCATACTGGGGGAGGAGAAGAGAGAAGGACGAGTGACCATACTGGGGGAGGAGAAGAGAGAAGGACGAGTGATCATACTGGGGGAGGAGAAGAGAGAAGGACGAGTGACCATACTGGGGGAGGAGAAGGGAGAAGGACGAGTGACCATACTGGAGGAGAAGAGAGAAGGACGAGTGACCATACTGGGGGAGGAGAAGAGAGAAGGACGAGTGATCATACTGGGGGAGGAGAAGAGAGAAGGACGAGTGACCATACTGGGGGAGGAGAAGAGAGAAGGACGAGTGATCATACTGGGGAAGGAGAAGAGAGAAGGACGAGTGACCATACTGGGGGAGGAGAAGAGAGAAGGACGAGTGACCATACTGGGGGAGGAGAAGAGAGAAGGACGAGTGACCATACTGGGAGGAGAAGAGAGAAGGACGAGTGACCATACTGGGGGAGGAGAAGAGAGAAGGACGAGTGATCATACTGGGGGAGGAGAAGAGAGAAGGACGAGTGATCATACTGGGGGAGGAGAAGAGAGAAGGACGAGTGACCATACTGGGGGAGGAGAAGAGAGAAGGACGAGTGACCATACTGGGGGAGGAGAAGAGAGAAGGACGAGTGACCATACTGGGGGAGGAGAAGAGAGAAGGACGAGTGATCATACTGGGGGAGGAGAAGAGAGAAGGACGAGTGACCATACTGGGGGAGGAGAAGGGAGAAGGACGAGTGACCATACTGGAGGAGAAGAGAGAAGGACGAGTGACCATACTGGGGGAGGAGAAGAGAGAAGGACGAGTGATCATACTGGGGGAGGAGAAGAGAGAAGGACAAGTGACCATACTGGGGGAGGAGAAGAGAGAAGGACGAGTGATCATACTGGGGAAGGAGAAGAGAGAAGGACGAGTGACCATACTGGGGGAGGAGAAGAGAGAAGGACGAGTGACCATACTGGGGGAGGAGAAGAGAGAAGGACGAGTGACCATACTGGGAGGAGAAGAGAGAAGGACGAGTGACCATACTGGGGGAGGAGAAGAGAGAAGGACGAGTGATCATACTGGGGGAGGAGAAGAGAGAAGGACGAGTGACCATACTGGGGGAGGAGAAGAGAGAAGGACGAGTGACCATACTGGGGGAGGAGAAGAGAGAAGGACGAGTGATCATACTGGGGGAGGAGAAGAGAGAAGGACGAGTGACCATACTGGGGGAGGAGAAGAGAGAAGGACGAGTGATCATACTGGGGGAGGAGAAGAGAGAAGGACGAGTGACCATACTGGGGGAGGAGAAGAGAGAAGGACGAGTGACCATACTGGGGGAGGAGAAGAGAGAAGGACGAGTGACCATACTGGGGGAGGAGGAGAGAGAAGGACGAGTGACCATACTGGGGAGGAGAAGAGAGAAGGACGAGTGACCATACTGGGGGAGGAGAAGAGAGAAGGACGAGTGATCATACTGGGGGAGGAGAGAGTAGGACGAGTGATCATACTGGGGGAGGAGAAGAGAGAAGGACGAGTGAACATACTGGGGGAGGAGAAGAGAGAAGGACGAGTGACCATACTGGGGGAGGAGGAGAGAGAAGGACGAGTGACCATACTGGGAGGAGAAGAGAGAAGGACGAGTGACCATACTGGGGGAGGAGAAGAGAGAAGGACGAGTGACCATACTGGGGGAGGAGAAGGGAGAAGGACGAGTGACCATACTGGGGGAGGAGAAGAGAGAAGGACGAGTGATCATACTGGGGGAGGAGAAGAAAGAAGGACGAGTGACCATACTGGGGGAGGAGAAGAGAGAAGGACGAGTGACCATACTGGAGGAGAAGAGAGAAGGACGAGTGACCATACTGGGGGAGGAGAAGAGAGAAGGACGAGTGATCATACTGGAGGAGAAGAGAGAAGGACGAGTGATCATACTGGGGGAGGAGAAGAGAGAAGGACGAGTGACCATACTGGGGGAGGAGAAGAGAGAAGGACGAGTGATCATACTGGGGGAGGAGAAGAGAGAAGGACGAGTGATCATACTGGGGGAGGAGAAGAGAGAAGGACAAGTGACCATACTGGGGGAGGAGAAGAGAGAAGGACGAGTGACCATACTGGGGGAGGAGAAGAGAGGACGAGTGACCATACTGGGGGGGAGAAGAGAGAAGGACGAGTGATCATACTGGGGGAGGAGGAGAGAGAAGGACGAGTGATCATACTGGAGGAGAAGAGAGAAGGACGAGTGACCATACTGGGGGAGGAGAAGAGAGAAGGACAAGTGACCATACTGGTGGAGGAGAAGAGAGAAGGACGAGTGACCATACTGGGGGAGGAGAAGAGAGGACGAGTGACCATACTGGGGGGGAGAAGAGAGAAGGACGAGTGATCATACTGGGGGAGGAGGAGAGAGAAGGACGAGTGATCATATTGGGGGAGGAGAAGAGAGAAGGACGAGTGACCATACTGGGGGAGGAGAAGAGAGAAGGACGAGTGATCATACTGGGGGAGGAGAAGAGAGAAGGATGAGTGATCATACTGGGGGAGGAGAAGAGAGAAGGACGAGTGACCATACTGGGGGAGGAGAAGAGAGAAGGACGAGTGATCATACTGGGGGAGGAGAAGAGAGAAGGACGAGTGATCATACTAGGGGAGGAGAAGAGAGAAGGACGAGTGACCATACTGGGGGAGGAGAAGAGAGAAGGACGAGTGACCATACTGGGGGAGGAGAAGAGAGAAGGACAAGTGATCATACTGGGGGAGGAGAAGAGAGAAGGACGAGTGACCATACTGGAGGAGAAGAGAGAAGGACGAGTGATCATACTGGAGGAGAAGAGAGAAGGACGAGTGACCATACTAGGGGAGGAGAAGAGAGAAGGACGAGTGATCATACTGGGGGAGGAGAAGAGAAGGACGAGTGATCATACTGGGGGAGGAGAAGAGAGAAGGACGAGTGACCATACTGGAGGAGAAGAGAGAAGGACGAGTGATCATACTGGCGGAGAAGAGAGAAGGACGAGTGATCATACTGGGGGAGGAGAAGAGAGAAGGACGAGTGACCATACTGGGGGAGGAGAAGAGAGAAGGACGAGTGACAGTACTGGGGGAGGAGAAGATAGAAGGACGAGTGATCATACTGGGGGAGGAGAAAAAAAAGGACGAGTGACCATACTGGGGGAGGAGAAGAGAGAAGGACGAGTGACCATACTGGAGGAGAAGAGAGAAGGACGAGTGCCCATACTGGGGGAGGAGAAGAGAGAAGGACGAATGATCATACTGAAGGAGAAGAGAGAAGGACGAGTGATCATACTGGGGGAGGAGAAGAGAGAAGGACGAGTGACCATACTGGGGGAGGAGAAGAGAGAAGGACGAGTGATCATACTGGGGGAGGAGAAGAGAGAAGGACGAGTGATCATACTGGGGGAGGAGAAGAGAGAAGGACGAGTGATCATACTGGGGGAGGAGAAGAGAGAAGGACGAGTGACCATACTGGGGGAGGAGAAGAGAGAAGGACGAGTGACCATACTGGGGGAGGAGAAGAGAGAAGGACGAGTGACCATACTGGGAGAAGAGAGAAGGATGAGTGATCATACTGGAGGAGAAGAGAGAAGGACGAGTGACCATACTGGGGGAGGAGAAGAGAGAAGGACGAGTGACCATACTGGGGGAGGAGAAGAGAGAAGGACGAGTGACCATACTGGGGGAGGAGGAGAGAGAAGGACAAGTGACCATACTGGGGAGGAGAAGAGAGAAGGACGAGTGACCATACTGGGGGAGGAGAAGAGAGAAGGACGAGTGATCATACTGGGGGAGGAGAGAGTAGGACGAGTGATCATACTGGGGGAGGAGAAGAGAGAAGGACGAGTGAACATACTGGGGGAGGAGAAGAGAGAAGGACGAGTGACCATACTGGGAGGAGAAGAGAGAAGGACGAGTGATCATACTGGGGGAGGAGAAGAGAGAAGGACGAGTGATCATACTGGGGGAGGAGAAGAGAGAAGGACGAGTGATCATACTGGGGGAGGAGAAGAGAGAAGGACGAGTGACCATACTGGGGGAGGAGAAGAGAGAAGGACGAGTGACCATACTGGGGGAGGAGAAGAGAGGACGAGTGACCATACTGGGGGAGGAGGAGAGAGAAGGACGAGTGACCATACTGGGGAGAAGAGAGAAGGACGAGTGACCATACTGGGGGAGGAGAAGAGAGAAGGACGAGTGATCATACTGGGGGAGGAGAGAGTAGGACGAGTGATCATACTGGGGGAGGAGAAGAGAGAAGGACGAGTGAACATACTGGGGGAGGAGAAGAGAGAAGGACGAGTGACCATACTGGGGGAGGAGGAGAGAGAAGGACGAGTGACCATACTGGGAGGAGAAGAGAGAAGGACGAGTGACCATACTGGGGGAGGAGAAGAGAGAAGGACGAGTGACCATACTGGGGGAGGAGAAGGACGAGTGACCATACTGGGGGAGGAGAAGAGAGAAGGACGAGTGATCATACTGGGGGAGGAGAAGAAAGAAGGATGAGTGACCATACTGGGGGAGGAAAAGAGAGAAGGACGAGTGACCATACTGGAGAAGAGAGAAGGACGAGTGACCATACTGGGGGAGGAGAAGAGAGAAGGACGAGTGATCATACTGGAGGAGAAGAGAGAAGGACGAGTGATCATACTGGGGGAGGAGAAGAGAGAAGGACGAGTGACCATACTGGGGGAGGAGAAGAGAGAAGGACGAGTGACCATACTGGGGGAGGAGAAGAGAGAAGGATGAGTGACCATACTGAGGGAGGAGAAGAGAGAAGGACGAGTGACCATACTGGGGGGGGAGAAGAGAGAAGGACGAGTGACCATACTGGAGGAGAAGAGAGAAGGACGAGTGATCATACTGGAGGAGAAGAGAGAAGGACGAGTGACCATACTGGGGGAGGAGAAGAGAGAAGGACGAGTGACCATACTGGGGGAGGAGAAGAGAGAAGGACGAGTGACCATACTGGGGGAGGAGAAGAGAGAAGGACGAGTGACCATACTGGGGGAGGAGAAGAGAGAAGGACGAGTGACCATACTGGGGGAGGAGAAGGGAGAAGGACGAGTGACCATACTGGAGGAGAAGAGAGAAGGACGAGTGACCATACTGGGTGAAGAGAAGAGAGGACGAGGGATCATACTGGGGGAGGAGAAGAGAGAAGGACGAGTGACCATACTGGGGGAGGAGAAGAGAGAAGGACGAGTGATCATACTGGGGAAGGAGAAGAGAGAAGGACGAGTGACCATACTGGGGGAGGAGAAGAGAGAAGGACGAGTGAGCATACTGGGGGAGGAGAAGAGAGAAGGACGAGTGACCATACTGGGAGGAGAAGAGAGAAGGACGAGTGACCATACTGGGGGAGGAGAAGAGAAAAGGACGAGTGATCATACTGGGGGAGGAGAAGAGAGAAGGACGAGTGATCATACTGGGGGAGGAGAAGAGAGAAGGACGAGTGACCATACTGGGGGAGGAGAAGAGAGAAGGACGAGTGACCATACTGGGGGAGGAGAAGAGAGAAGGACGAGTGACCATACTGGGGGAGGAGAAGAGAGAAGGACGAGTGATCATACTGGGGGAGGAGAAGAGAGAAGGACGAGTGACCATACTGGGGGAGGAGAAGAGAGAAGGACGAGTGACCATACTGGGGGAGGAGAAGAGAGAAGGACGAGTGACCATACTGGGGGAGGAGAAGAGAGAAGGACGAGTGAACATACTGAGGGAGGAGAAGAGAGAAGGACGAGTGACCATACTGGAGGAGAAGAGAGAAGGACGAGTGACCATACTGGGGGAGGAGAAGAGAGAAGGACAAGTGACCATACTGGGGGAGGAGAAGAGAGAAGGACGAGTGACCATACTGGGGGAGGAGAAGAGAGGACGAGTGACCATACTGGGGGGAGAAGAGAGAAGGACGAGTGATCATACTGGGGGAGGAGGAGAGAGAAGGACGAGTGATCATATTGGGGGAGAAGAGAGAAGGACGAGTGACCATACTGGGGGAGGAGAAGAGAGAAGGACGAGTGATCATACTGGGGGAGGAGAAGAGAGAAGGACGAGTGATCATACTGGGGGAGGAGAAGAGAGAAGGACGAGTGACCATACTGGGGGAGGAGAAGAGAGAAGGACGAGTGATCATACTGGGGGAGGAGAAGAGAGAAGGACGAGTGATCATACTAGGGGAGGAGAAGAGAGAAGGACGAGTGACCATACTGGGGGAGGAGAAGAGAGAAGGACGAGTGACCATACTGGGGGAGGAGAAGAGAGAAGGACGAGTGATCATACTGGGGGAGGAGAAGAGAGAAGGACGAGTGACCATACTGGAGGAGAAGAGAGAAGGACGAGTGATCATACTGGAGGAGAAGAGAGAAGGACGAGTGACCATACTAGGGGAGGAGAAGAGAGAAGGACGAGTGATCATACTGGGGGAGGAGAAGAGAGAAGGACGAGTGATCATACTGGGGGAGGAGAAGAGAGAAGGACGAGTGACCATACTGGAGGAGAAGAGAGAAGGACGAGTGATCATACTGGCGGAGAAGAGAGAAGGACGAGTGATCATACTGGGGGAGGAGAAGAGAGAAGGACGAGTGACCATACTGGGGGAGGAGAAGAGAGAAGGACGAGTGACCATACTGGGGGAGGAGAAGATAGAAGGACGAGTGATCATACTGGGGAGGAGAAAAAAAAGGACGAGTGACCATACTGGGGGAGGAGAAGAGAGAAGGACGAGTGACCATACTGGAGGAGAAGAGAGAAGGACGAGTGCCCATACTGGGGGAGGAGAAGAGAGAAGGACGAATGATCATACTGAAGGAGAAGAGAGAAGGACGAGTGATCATACTGGGGGAGGAGAAGATAGAAGGACGAGTGACCATACTGGGGGAGGAGAAGAGAGAAGGACGAGTGATCATACTGGGGGAGGAGAAGAGAGAAGGACGAGTGATCATACTGGGGGAGGAGAAGAGAGAAGGACGAGTGATCATACTGGGGGAGGAGAAGAGAGAAGGACGAGTGACCATACTGGGGGAGGAGAAGAGAGAAGGACGAGTGACCATACTGGGGGAGGAGAAGAGAGAAGGACGAGTGACCATACTGGGAGGAGAAGAGAGAAGGATGAGTGATCATACTGGAGGAGAAGAGAGAAGGACGAGTGACCATACTGGGGGAGGAGAAGAGAGAAGGACGAGTGACCATACTGGGGGAGGAGAAGAGAGAAGGACGAGTGACCATACTGGGGGAGGAGGAGAGAGAAGGACAAGTGACCATACTGGGGAGGAGAAGAGAGAAGGACGAGTGACCATACTGGGGGAGGAGAAGAGAGAAGGACGAGTGATCATACTGGGAGGAGAAGAGAGAAGGATGAGTGATCATACTGGAGGAGAAGAGAGAAGGACGAGTGACCATACTGGGGGAGGAGAAGAGAGAAGGACGAGTGACCATACTGGGGGAGGAGAAGAGAGAAGGACGAGTGACCATACTGGGGGAGGAGGAGAGAGAAGGACAAGTGACCATACTGGGGAGGAGAAGAGAGAAGGACGAGTGACCATACTGGGGGAGGAGAAGAGAGAAGGACGAGTGATCATACTGGGGGAGGAGAGAGTAGGACGAGTGATCATACTGGGGGAGGAGAAGAGAGAAGGACGAGTGAACATACTGGGGGAGGAGAAGAGAGAAGGACGAGTGACCATACTGGGAGGAGAAGAGAGAAGGACGAGTGATCATACTGGGGGAGGAGAAGAGAGAAGGACGAGTGATCATACTGGGGGAGGAGAAGAGAGAAGGACGAGTGCTCATACTGGGGGAGGAGAAGAGAGAAGGACGAGTGACCATACTGGGGGAGGAGAAGAGAGAAGGACGAGTGACCATACTGGGGGAGGAGAAGAGAGAAGGACGAGTGACCATACTGGGGGAGGAGGAGAGAGAAGGACGAGTGACCATACTGGGGAGGAGAAGAGAGAAGGACGAGTGACCATACTGGGGGAGGAGAAGAGAGAAGGACGAGTGATCATACTGGGGGAGGAGAGAGTAGGACGAGTGATCATACTGGGGGAGGAGAAGAGAGGACGAGTGAACATACTGGGGGAGGAGAAGAGAGAAGGACGAGTGACCATACTGGGGAGGAGGAGAGAGAAGGACGAGTGACCATACTGGGAGGAGAAGAGAGAAGGACGAGTGACCATACTGGGGGAGGAGAAGAGAGAAGGACGAGTGACCATACTGGGGGAGGAGAAAGGAGAAGGACGAGTGACCATACTGGGGGAGGAGAAGAGAGAAGGACGAGTGATCATACTGGGGGAGGAGAAGAAAGAAGGATGAGTGACCATACTGGGGGAGGAAAAGAGAGAAGGACGAGTGACCATACTGGAGGAGAAGAGAGAAGGACGAGTGACCATACTGGGGGAGGAGAAGAGAGAAGGACGAGTGATCATACTGGAGGAGAAGAGAGAAGGACGAGTGATCATACTGGGGGAGGAGAAGAGAGAAGGACGAGTGACCATACTGGGGGAGGAGAAGAGAGAAGGACGAGTGACCATACTGGGGGAGGAGAAGAGAGAAGGATGAGTGACCATACTGAGGGAGGAGAAGAGAGAAGGACGAGTGACCATACTGGGGGGGAGAAGAGAGAAGGACGAGTGACCATACTGGAGGAGAAGAGAGAAGGATGAGTGATCATACTGGAGGAGAAGAGAGAAGGACGAGTGACCATACTGGGGGAGGAGAAGAGAGAAGGACGAGTGACCATACTGGGGGAGGAGAAGAGAGAAGGACGAGTGACCATACTGGGGGAGGAGAAGAGAGAAGGACGAGTGACCATACTGGGGGAGGAGAAGAGAGAACGACGAGTGACCATACTGGGGGAGGAGAAGAGAGAAGGACGAGTGATCATACTGGGGGAGGAGAAGAGAGAAGGACGAGTGACCATACTGGGGGAGGAGAAGGGAGAAGGACGAGTGACCATACTGGAGGAGAAGAGAGAAGGACGAGTGACCATACTGGGGGAGGAGAAGAGAGAAGGACGAGTGATCATACTGGGGGAGGAGAAGAGAGAAGGACGAGTGACCATACTGGGGGAGGAGAAGAGAGAAGGACGAGTGATCATACTGGGGAAGGAGAAGAGAGAAGGACGAGTGACCATACTGGGGGAGGAGAAGAGAGAAGGACGAGTGACCATACTGGGGGAGGAGAAGAGAGAAGGACGAGTGACCATACTGGGAGGAGAAGAGAGAAGGACGAGTGACCATACTGGGGGAGGAGAAGAGAGAAGGACGAGTGATCATACTGGGGGAGGAGAAGAGAGAAGGACGAGTGATCATACTGGGGGAGGAGAAGAGAGAAGGACGAGTGACCATACTGGGGGAGGAGAAGAGAGAAGGACGAGTGACCATACTGGGGGAGGAGAAGAGAGAAGGACGAGTGACCATACTGGGGGAGGAGAAGAGAGAAGGACGAGTGATCATACTGGGGGAGGAGAAGAGAGAAGGACGAGTGACCATACTGGGGGAGGAGAAGGGAGAAGGACGAGTGACCATACTGGAGGAGAAGAGAGAAGGACGAGTGACCATACTGGGTGAGGAGAAGAGAGAAGGACGAGTGATCATACTGGGGGAGGAGAAGAGAGAAGGACGAGTGACCATACTGGGGGAGGAGAAGAGAGAAGGACGAGTGATCATACTGGGGAAGGAGAAGAGAGAAGGACGAGTGACCATACTGGGGGAGGAGAAGAGAGAAGGACGAGTGACCATACTGGGGGAGGAGAAGAGAGAAGTACGAGTGACCATACTGGGAGGAGAAGAGAGAAGGACGAGTGACCATACTGGGGGAGGAGAAGAGAGAAGGACGAGTGATCATACTGGGGGAGGAGAAGAGAGAAGGACGAGTGATCATACTGGGGGAGGAGAAGAGAGAAGGACGAGTGACCATACTGGGGGAGGAGAAGAGAGAAGGACGAGTGACCATACTGGGGGAGGAGAAGAGAGAAGGACGAGTGATCATACTGGGGGAGAAGAGAGAAGGACGAGTGACCATACTGGGGGAGGAGAAGAGAGAAGGACGAGTGATCATACTGGGGGAGGAGAAGAGAGAAGGACGAGTGACCATACTGGGGGAGGAGAAGAGAGAAGGACGAGTGACCATACTGGGGGAGGAGAAGAGAGAAGGACGAGTGACCATACTGGGGGAGGAGGAGAGAGAAGGACGAGTGACCATACTGGGGAGGAGAAGAGAGAAGGACGAGTGACCATACTGGGGGAGGAGAAGAGAGAAGGACGAGTGATCATACTGGGGGAGGAGAGAGTAGGACGAGTGATCATACTGGGGGAGGAGAAGAGAGAAGGACGAGTGAACATACTGGAGGAGGAGAAGAGAGAAGGACGAGTGACCATACTGGGGGAGGAGGAGAGAGAAGGACGAGTGACCATACTGGGAGGAGAAGAGAGAAGGACGAGTGACCATACTGGGGGAGGAGAAGAGAGAAGGACGAGTGACCATACTGGGGGAGGAGAAGGGAAAAGGACGAGTGACCATACTGGGGGAGGAGAAGAGAGAAGGACGAGTGATCATACTGGGGGAGGAGAAGAAAGAAGGACGAGTGACCATACTGGGGGAGGAGAAGAGAGAAGGACGAGTGACCATACTGGAGGAGAAGAGAGAAGGACGAGTGACCATACTGGGGGAGGAGAAGAGAGAAGGACGAGTGATCATACTGGAGGAGAAGAGAGAAGGACGAGTGATCATACTGGGGGAGGAGAAGAGAGAAGGACGAGTGACCATACTGGGGGAGGAGAAGAGAGAAGGACGAGTGATCATACTGGGGGAGGAGAAGAGAGAAGGACGAGTGATCATACTGGGGGAGGAGAAGAGAGAAGGACAAGTGACCATACTGGGGGAGGAGAAGAGAGAAGGACGAGTGACCATACTGGGGGAGGAGAAGAGAGGACGAGTGACCATACTGGGGGGGAGAAGAGAGAAGGACGAGTGATCATACTGGGGGAGGAGGAGAGAGAAGGACGAGTGATCATACTGGAGGAGAAGAGAGAAGGACGAGTGACCATACTGGGGGAGGAGAAGAGAGAAGGACAAGTGACCATGCTGGTGGAGGAGAAGAGAGAAGGACGAGTGACCATACTGGGGGAGGAGAAGAGAGGACGAGTGACCATACTGGGGGGGAGAAGAGAGAAGGACGAGTGATCATACTGGGGGAGGAGGAGAGAGAAGGACGAGTGATCATATTGGGGGAGGAGAAGAGAGAAGGACGAGTGACCATACTGGGGGAGGAGAAGAGAGAAGGACGAGTGATCATACTGGGGGAGGAGAAGAGAGAAGGACGAGTGATCATACTGGGGAAGGAGAAGAGAGAAGGACGAGTGACCATACTGGGGGAGGAGAAGAGAGAAGGACGAGTGATCATACTGGGGGAGGAGAAGAGAGAAGGACGAGTGATCATACTAGGGGAGGAGAAGAGAGAAGGACGAGTGACCATACTGGGGGAGGAGAAGAGAGAAGGACGAGTGACCATACTGGGGGAGGAGAAGAGAGAAGGACAAGTGATCATACTGGGGGAGGAGAAGAGAGAAGGACGAGTGACCATACTGGAGGAGAAGAGAGAAGGACGAGTGATCATACTGGAGGAGAAGAGAGAAGGACGAGTGACCATACTAGGGGAGGAGAAGAGAGAAGGACGAGTGATCATACTGGGGGAGGAGAAGAGAGAAGGACGAGTGATCATACTGGGGGAGGAGAAGAGAGAAGGACGAGTGACCATATTGGAGAAGAGAGAAGGACGAGTGATCATACTGGCGGAGAAGAGAGAAGGATGAGTGATCATACTGGGGGAGGAGAAGAGAGGACGAGTGACCATACTGGGGGAGGAGAAGAGAGAAGGACGAGTGACCATACTGGGGGAGGAGAAGATAGAAGGACGAGTGATCATACTGGGGGAGGAGAAAAAAAAGGACGAGTGACCATACTGGGGGAGGAGAAGAGAGAAGGACGAGTGACCATACTGGAGGAGAAGAGAGAAGGACGAGTGCCCATACTGGGGGAGGAGAAGAGAGAAGGACGAATGATCATACTGAAGGAGAAGAGAGAAGGACGAGTGATCATACTGGGGGAGGAGAAGAGAGAAGGACGAGTGACCATACTGGGGGAGGAGAAGAGAGAAGGACGAGTGATCATACTGGGGGAGGAGAAGAGAGAAGGACGAGTGATCATACTGGGGGAGGAGAAGAGAGAAGGACGAGTGATCATACTGGGGGAGGAGAAGAGAGAAGGACGAGTGACCATACTGGGGGAGGAGAAGAGAGAAGGACGAGTGACCATACTGGGGGAGGAGAAGAGAGAAGGACGAGTGACCATACTGGGAGAAGAGAGAAGGATGAGTGATCATACTGGAGGAGAAGAGAGAAGGACGAGTGACCATACTGGGGGAGGAGAAGAGAGAAGGACGAGTGACCATACTGGGGGAGGAGAAGAGAGAAGGACGAGTGACCATACTGGGGGAGGAGGAGAGAGAAGGACAAGTGACCATACTGGGGAGGAGAAGAGAGAAGGAAGAGTGACCATACTGGGGGAGGAGAAGAGAGAAGGACGAGTGATCATACTGGGGGAGGAGAGAGTAGGACGAGTGATCATACTGGGGGAGGAGAAGAGAGAAGGACGAGTGAACATACTGGGGGAGGAGAAGAGAGAAGGACGAGTGACCATACTGGGAGGAGAAGAGAGAAGGACGAGTGATCATACTGGGGGAGGAGAAGAGAGAAGGACGAGTGATCATACTGGGGGAGGAGAAGAGAGAAGGACGAGTGACCATACTGGGGGAGGAGAAGAGAGAAGGACGAGTGACCATACTGGGGGAGGAGAAGAGAGAAGGACGAGTGACCATACTGGGGGAGGAGGAGAGAGAAGGACGAGTGACCATACTGGGGAGAAGAGAGAAGGACGAGTGACCATACTGGGGGAGGAGAAGAGAGAAGGACGAGTGATCATACTGGGGGAGGAGAGTAGGACGAGTGATCATACTGGGGGAGGAGAAGAGAGAAGGACGAGTGAACATACTGGGGGAGGAGAAGAGAGAAGGACGAGTGACCATACTGGGGGAGGAGGAGAGAGAAGGACGAGTGACCATACTGGGAGGAGAAGAGAGAAGGACGAGTGACCATACTGGGGGAGGAGAAGAGAGAAGGACGAGTGACCATACTGGGGGAGGAGAAGGGAGAAGGACGAGTGACCATACTGGGGGAGGAGAAGAGAGAAGGACGAGTGATCATACTGGGGGAGGAGAAGAAAGAAGGATGAGTGACCATACTGGGGGAGGAAAAGAGAGAAGGACGAGTGACCATACTGGAGGAGAAGAGAGAAGGACGAGTGACCATACTGGGGGAGGAGAAGAGAGAAGGACGAGTGATCATACTGGAGGAGAAGAGAGAAGGATGAGTGATCATACTGGGGGAGGAGAAGAGAGAAGGACGAGTGACCATACTGGGGGAGGAGAAGAGAGAAGGACGAGTGACCATACTGGGGGAGGAGAAGAGAGAAGGATGAGTGACCATACTGAGGGAGGAGAAGAGAGAAGGACGAGTGACCATACTGGGGGGGAGAAGAGAGAAGGACGAGTGACCATACTGGAGGAGAAGAGAGAAGGACGAGTGATCATACTGGAGGAGAAGAGAGAAGGACGAGTGACCATACTGGGGGAGGAGAAGAGAGAAGGACGAGTGACCATACTGGGGGAGGAGAAGAGAGAAGGACGAGTGACCATACTGGGGGAGAAGAGAGAAGGACGAGTGACCATACTGGGGGAGGAGAAGAGAGAAGGACGAGTGACCATACTGGGGGAGGAGAAGAGAGAAGGACGAGTGATCATACTGGGGGAGGAGAAGAGAGAAGGACGAGTGACCATACTGGGGGAGGAGAAGGGAGAAGGACGAGTGACCATACTGGAGGAGAAGAGAGAAGGACGAGTGACCATACTGGGTGAGGAGAAGAGAGAAGGACGAGTGATCATACTGGGGGAGGAGAAGAGAGAAGGACGAGTGACCATACTGGGGGAGGAGAAGAGAGAAGGACGAGTGATCATACTGGGGAAGGAGAAGAGAGAAGGACGAGTGACCATACTGGGGGAGGAGAAGAGAGAAGGACGAGTGAGCATACTGGGGGAGGAGAAGAGAGAAGGACGAGTGACCATACTGGGAGGAGAAGAGAGAAGGACGAGTGACCATACTGGGGGAGGAGAAGAGAGAAGGACGAGTGATCATACTGGGGGAGGAGAAGAGAGAAGGACGAGTGATCATACTGGGGGAGGAGAAGAGAGAAGGACGAGTGACCATACTGGGGGAGGAGAAGAGAGAAGGACGAGTGACCATACTGGGGGAGGAGAAGAGAGAAGGACGAGTGACCATACTGGGGGAGGAGAAGAGAGAAGGACGAGTGATCATACTGGGGGAGGAGAAGAGAGAAGGACGAGTGACCATACTGGGGGAGGAGAAGGGAGAAGGACGAGTGACCATACTGGGGAGAAGAGAGAAGGACGAGTGACCATACTGGGGGAGGAGAAGAGAGAAGGACGAGTGATCATACTGGGGGAGGAGAGAGTAGGACGAGTGATCATACTGGGGGAGGAGAAGAGAGAAGGACGAGTGAACATACTGGGGGAGGAGAAGAGAGAAGGACGAGTGACCATACTGGGGGAGGAGGAGAGAGAAGGACGAGTGACCATACTGGGAGGAGAAGAGAGAAGGACGAGTGACCATACTGGGGGAGGAGAAGAGAGAAGGACGAGTGACCATACTGGGGGAGGAGAAGGGAGAAGGACGAGTGACCATACTGGGGGAGGAGAAGAGAGAAGGACGAGTGATCATACTGGGGGAGGAGAAGAAAGAAGGATGAGTGACCATACTGGGGGAGGAAAAGAGAGAAGGACGAGTGACCATACTGGAGGAGAAGAGAGAAGGACGAGTGACCATACTGGGGGAGGAGAAGAGAGAAGGACGAGTGATCATACTGGAGGAGAAGAGAGAAGGATGAGTGATCATACTGGGGGAGGAGAAGAGAGAAGGACGAGTGACCATACTGGGGGAGGAGAAGAGAGAAGGACGAGTGACCATACTGGGGGAGGAGAAGAGAGAAGGATGAGTGACCATACTGAGGGAGGAGAAGAGAGAAGGACGAGTGACCATACTGGGGGGGAGAAGAGAGAAGGACGAGTGACCATACTGGAGGAGAAGAGAGAAGGACGAGTGATCATACTGGAGGAGAAGAGAGAAGGACGAGTGACCATACTGGGGGAGGAGAAGAGAGAAGGACGAGTGACCATACTGGGGGAGGAGAAGAGAGAAGGACGAGTGACCATACTGGGGGAGGAGAAGAGAGAAGGACGAGTGACCATACTGGGGGAGGAGAAGAGAGAAGGACGAGTGACCATACTGGGGGAGGAGAAGAGAGAAGGACGAGTGATCATACTGGGGGAGGAGAAGAGAGAAGGACGAGTGACCATACTGGGGGAGGAGAAGGGAGAAGGACGAGTGACCATACTGGAGGAGAAGAGAGAAGGACGAGTGACCATACTGGGTGAGGAGAAGAGAGAAGGACGAGTGATCATACTGGGGGAGGAGAAGAGAGAAGGACGAGTGACCATACTGGGGGAGGAGAAGAGAGAAGGACGAGTGATCATACTGGGGAAGGAGAAGAGAGAAGGACGAGTGACCATACTGGGGGAGGAGAAGAGAGAAGGACGAGTGAGCATACTGGGGGAGGAGAAGAGAGAAGGACGAGTGACCATACTGGGAGGAGAAGAGAGAAGGACGAGTGACCATACTGGGGGAGGAGAAGAGAGAAGGACGAGTGATCATACTGGGGGAGGAGAAGAGAGAAGGACGAGTGATCATACTGGGGGAGGAGAAGAGAGAAGGACGAGTGACCATACTGGGGGAGGAGAAGAGAGAAGGACGAGTGACCATACTGGGGGAGGAGAAGAGAGAAGGACGAGTGACCATACTGGGGGAGGAGAAGAGAGAAGGACGAGTGATCATACTGGGGGAGGAGAAGAGAGAAGGACGAGTGACCATACTGGGGGAGGAGAAGGGAGAAGGACGAGTGACCATACTGGAGGAGAAGAGAGAAGGACGAGTGACCATACTGGGGGAGGAGAAGAGAGAAGGACGAGTGATCATACTGGGGGAGGAGAAGAGAGAAGGACGAGTGACCATACTGGGGGAGGAGAAGAGAGAAGGACGAGTGATCATACTGGGGAAGGAGAAGAGAGAAGGACGAGTGACCATACTGGGGGAGGAGAAGAGAGAAGGACGAGTGACCATACTGGGGGAGGAGAAGAGAGAAGGACGAGTGACCATACTGGGAGGAGAAGAGAGAAGGACGAGTGACCATACTGGGGGAGAAGAGAGAAGGACGAGTGATCATACTGGGGGAGGAGAAGAGAGAAGGACGAGTGATCATACTGGGGGAGGAGAAGAGAGAAGGACGAGTGACCATACTGGGGGAGGAGAAGAGAGAAGGACGAGTGACCATACTGGGGGAGGAGAAGAGAGAAGGACGAGTGATCATACTGGGGGAGGAGAAGAGAGAAGGACGAGTGATCATACTGGGGGAGGAGAAGAGAGAAGGACGAGTGACCATACTGGGGGAGGAGAAGAGAGAAGGACGAGTGACCATACTGGGGGAGGAGAAGAGAGAAGGACGAGTGACCATACTGGGGGAGGAGGAGAGAGAAGGACGAGTGACCATACTGGGGAGGAGAAGAGAGAAGGACGAGTGACCATACTGGGGGAGGAGAAGAGAGAAGGACGAGTGATCATACTGGGGGAGGAGAGAGTAGGACGAGTGATCATACTGGGGGAGGAGAAGAGAGAAGGACGAGTGAACATACTGGGGGAGGAGAAGAGAGGACGAGTGACCATACTGGGGGAGGAGGAGAGAGAAGGACGAGTGACCATACTGGGAGGAGAAGAGAGAAGGACGAGTGACCATACTGGGGGAGGAGAAGAGAGAAGGACGAGTGACCATACTGGGGGAGGAGAAGGGAGAAGGACGAGTGACCATACTGGGGGAGGAGAAGAGAGAAGGACGAGTGATCATACTGGGGGAGGAGAAGAAAGAAGGACGAGTGACCATACTGGGGGAGGAGAAGAGAGGACGAGTGACCATACTGGAGGAGAAGAGAGAAGGACGAGTGACCATACTGGGGGAGGAGAAGAGAGAAGGACGAGTGATCATACTGGAGGAGAAGAGAGAAGGACGAGTGATCATACTGGGGGAGAAGAAGAGAGAAGGACGAGTGACCATACTGGGGGAGGAGAAGAGAGAAGGACGAGTGATCATACTGGGGGAGGAGAAGAGAGAAGGACGAGTGACCATACTGGGGGAGGAGAAGAGAGAAGGATGAGTGACCATACTGGGGGAGGAGAAGAGAGAAGGACGAGTGACCATACTGGGGGAGGAGAAGAGAGAAGGATGAGTGATCATACTGGAGGAGAAGAGAGAAGGACGAGTAATCATACTGGGGGAGGAGAAGAGAGAAGGACGAGTGACCATACTGGGGGAGGAGAAGAGAGAAGGACGAGTGATCATACTGGGGGAGGAGAAGAGAGAAGGACGAGTGATCATACTGGGGGAGGAGAAGAGAGAAGGACGAGTGACCATACTGGGGGAGGAGAAGAGAGAAGGACGAGTGACCATACTGGGGGAGGAGAAGAGAGAAGGACGAGTGACCATACTGGGGGAGGAGAAGAGAGAAGGACGAGTGATCATACTAGGGGAGGAGAAGAGAGAAGGACGAGTGATCATACTGGGGGAGGAGAAGAGAGAAGGACGAGTGACCATACTGGGGGAGGAGAAGAGAGAAGGACGAGTGATCATACTGGGGGAGGAGAAGAGAGAAGGACGAGTGACCATACTGGGGGAGGAGAAGAGAGAAGGACGAGTGACCATACTGGGGGAGGAGAAGAGAGAAGGACGAGTGACCATACTGGGGGAGGAGGAGAGAGAAGGACGAGTGACCATACTGGGGAGGAGAAGAGAGAAGGACGAGTGACCATACTGGGGGAGGAGAAGAGAGAAGGACGAGTGATCATACTGGGGGAGGAGAGAGTAGGATGAGTGATCATACTGGGGGAGGAGAAGAGAGAAGGACGAGTGAACATACTGGGGGAGGAGAAGAGAGAAGGACGAGTGACCATACTGGGGGAGGAGGAGAGAGAAGGACAAGTGACCATACTGGGAGGAGAAGAGAGAAGGACGAGTGACCATACTGGGGGAGGAGAAGAGAGAAGGACGAGTGACCATACTGGGGGAGGAGAAGGGAGAAGAACGAGTGACCATACTGGGGGAGGAGAAGAGAGAAGGACGAGTGATCATACTGGGGGAGGAGAAGAAAGAAGGATGAGTGACCATACTGGGGGAGGAAAAGAGAGAAGGACGAGTGACCATACTGGAGGAGAAGAGAGAAGGACGAGTGACCATACGGGGGGAGGAGAAGAGAGAAGGACGAGTGATCATACTGGAGGAGAAGAGAGAAGGACGAGTGATCATACTGGGGGAGGAGAAGAGAGAAGGACGAGTGACCATACTGGGGGAGGAGAAGAGAGAAGGACGAGTGACCATACTGGGGGAGGAGAAGAGAGAAGGATGAGTGACCATACTGAGGGAGGAGAAGAGAGAAGGACGAGTGACCATACTGGGGGGGAGAAGAGAGAAGGACGAGTGACCATACTGGAGGAGAAGAGAGAAGGACGAGAGATCATACTGGAGGAGAAGAGAGAAGGACGAGTGACCATACTGGGGGAGGAGAAGAGAGAAGGACGAGTGACCATACTGGGGGAGGAGAAGAGAGAAGGACGAGTGACCATACTGGGGGAGGAGAAGAGAGAAGGACGAGTGACCATACTGGGGGAGGAGAAGAGAGAAGGACGAGTGACCATACTGGGGGAGGAGAAGAGAGAAGGACGAGTGATCATACTGGGGGAGGAGAAGAGAGAAGGACGAGTGACCATACTGGGGGAGGAGAAGGGAGAAGGACGAGTGACCATACTGGAGGAGAAGAGAGAAGGACGAGTGACCATACTGGGGGAGGAGAAGAGAGAAGGACGAGTGATCATACTGGGGGAGAAGAGAGAAGGACGAGTGACCATACTGGGGGAGGAGAAGAGAGAAGGACGAGTGACCATACTGGGGGAGGAGAAGAGAGAAGGACGAGTGACCATACTGGGGGAGGAGAAGAGAGAAGGACGAGTGACCATACTGGGAGAAGAGAGAAGGATGAGTGATCATACTGGAGGAGAAGAGAGAAGGACGAGTGACCATACTGGGGGAGGAGAAGAGAGAAGGACGAGTGACCATACTGGGGGAGGAGAAGAGAGAAGGACGAGTGACCATACTGGGGGAGGAGGAGAGAGAAGGACAAGTGACCATACTGGGGAGGAGAAGAGAGAAGGACGAGTGACCATACTGGGGGAGGAGAAGAGAGAAGGACGAGTGATCATACTGGGGGAGGAGAGAGTAGGACGAGTGATCATACTGGGGGAGGAGAAGAGAGAAGGACGAGTGAACATACTGGGGGAGGAGAAGAGAGAAGGACGAGTGACCATACTGGGAGGAGAAGAGAGAAGGACGAGTGATCATACTGGGGGAGGAGAAGAGAGAAGGACGAGTGATCATACTGGGGGAGGAGAAGAGAGAAGGACGAGTGATCATACTGGGGGAGGAGAAGAGAGAAGGACGAGTGACCATACTGGGGGAGGAGAAGAGAGAAGGACGAGTGACCATACTGGGGGAGGAGAAGAGAGAAGGACGAGTGACCATACTGGGGGAGGAGGAGAGAGAAGGACGAGTGACCATACTGGGGGAGGAGAAGAGAGAAGGATGAGTGATCATACTGGAGGAGAAGAGAGAAGGACGAGTAATCATACTGGGGGAGGAGAAGAGAGAAGGACGAGTGACCATACTGGGGGAGGAGAAGAGAGAAGGACGAGTGATCATACTGGGGGAGGAGAAGAGAGAAGGACGAGTGATCATACTGGGGGAGGAGAAGAGAGAAGGACGAGTGACCATACTGGGGGAGGAGAAGAGAGAAGGACGAGTGACCATACTGGGGGAGGAGAAGAGAGAAGGACGAGTGACCATACTGGGGGAGGAGAAGAGAGAAGGACGAGTGATCATACTAGGGGAGGAGAAGAGAGAAGGACGAGTGATCATACTGGGGGAGGAGAAGAGAGAAGGACGAGTGACCATACTGGGGGAGGAGAAGAGAGAAGGACGAGTGATCATACTGGGGGAGGAGAAGAGAGAAGGACGAGTGACCATACTGGGGGAGGAGAAGAGAGAAGGACGAGTGACCATACTGGGGGAGGAGAAGAGAGAAGGACGAGTGACCATACTGGGGGAGGAGGAGAGAGAAGGACGAGTGACCATACTGGGGAGGAGAAGAGAGAAGGACGAGTGACCATACTGGGGGAGGAGAAGAGAGAAGGACGAGTGATCATACTGGGGGAGGAGAGAGTAGGATGAGTGATCATACTGGGGGAGGAGAAGAGAGAAGGACGAGTGAACATACTGGGGGAGGAGAAGAGAGAAGGACGAGTGACCATACTGGGGGAGGAGGAGAGAGAAGGACAAGTGACCATACTGGGAGGAGAAGAGAGAAGGACGAGTGACCATACTGGGGGAGGAGAAGAGAGAAGGACGAGTGACCATACTGGGGGAGGAGAAGGGAGAAGAACGAGTGACCATACTGGGGGAGGAGAAGAGAGAAGGACGAGTGATCATACTGGGGGAGGAGAAGAAAGAAGGATGAGTGACCATACTGGGGGAGGAAAAGAGAGAAGGACGAGTGACCATACTGGAGGAGAAGAGAGAAGGACGAGTGACCATACGGGGGGAGGAGAAGAGAGAAGGACGAGTGATCATACTGGAGGAGAAGAGAGAAGGACGAGTGATCATACTGGGGGAGGAGAAGAGAGAAGGACGAGTGACCATACTGGGGGAGGAGAAGAGAGAAGGACGAGTGACCATACTGGGGGAGGAGAAGAGAGAAGGATGAGTGACCATACTGAGGGAGGAGAAGAGAGAAGGACGAGTGACCATACTGGGGGGGAGAAGAGAGAAGGACGAGTGACCATACTGGAGGAGAAGAGAGAAGGACGAGAGATCATACTGGAGGAGAAGAGAGAAGGACGAGTGACCATACTGGGGGAGGAGAAGAGAGAAGGACGAGTGACCATACTGGGGGAGGAGAAGAGAGAAGGACGAGTGACCATACTGGGGGAGGAGAAGAGAGAAGGACGAGTGACCATACTGGGGGAGGAGAAGAGAGAAGGACGAGTGACCATACTGGGGGAGGAGAAGAGAGAAGGACGAGTGATCATACTGGGGGAGGAGAAGAGAGAAGGACGAGTGACCATACTGGGGGAGGAGAAGGGAGAAGGACGAGTGACCATACTGGAGGAGAAGAGAGAAGGACGAGTGACCATACTGGGGGAGGAGAAGAGAGAAGGACGAGTGATCATACTGGGGGAGAAGAGAGAAGGACGAGTGACCATACTGGGGGAGGAGAAGAGAGAAGGACGAGTGACCATACTGGGGGAGGAGAAGAGAGAAGGACGAGTGACCATACTGGGGGAGGAGAAGAGAGAAGGACGAGTGACCATACTGGGAGAAGAGAGAAGGATGAGTGATCATGCTGGAGGAGAAGAGAGAAGGACGAGTGACCATACTGGGGGAGGAGAAGAGAGAAGGACGAGTGACCATACTGGGGGAGGAGAAGAGAGAAGGACGAGTGACCATACTGGGGGAGGAGGAGAGAGAAGGACAAGTGACCATACTGGGGAGGAGAAGAGAGAAGGACGAGTGACCATACTGGGGGAGGAGAAGAGAGAAGGACGAGTGATCATACTGGGGGAGGAGAGAGTAGGACGAGTGATCATACTGGGGGAGGAGAAGAGAGAAGGACGAGTGAACATACTGGGGGAGGAGAAGAGAGAAGGACGAGTGACCATACTGGGAGGAGAAGAGAGAAGGACGAGTGATCATACTGGGGGAGGAGAAGAGAGAAGGACGAGTGATCATACTGGGGGAGGAGAAGAGAGAAGGACGAGTGATCATACTGGGGGAGGAGAAGAGAGAAGGACGAGTGACCATACTGGGGGAGGAGAAGAGAGAAGGACGAGTGACCATACTGGGGGAGGAGAAGAGAGAAGGACGAGTGACCATACTGGGGGAGGAGGAGAGAGAAGGACGAGTGACCATACTGGGGAGGAGAAGAGAGAAGGACGAGTGACCATACTGGGGGAGAAGAGAGAAGGATGAGTGATCATACTGGGGGAGGAGAGAGTAGGACGAGTGATCATACTGGGGGAGGAGAAGAGAGAAGGACGAGTGAACATACTGGGGGAGGAGAAGAGAGAAGGACGAGTGAACATACTGGGGGAGGAGAAGAGAGAAGGACGAGTGACCATACTGGGGGAGGAGGAGAGAGAAGGACGAGTGACCATACTGGGAGGAGAAGAGAGAAGGACGAGTGACCATACTGGGGGAGGAGAAGAGAGAAGGACGAGTGACCATACTGGGGGAGGAGAAGGGAGAAGGACGAGTGACCATACTGGGGGAGGAGAAGAGAGAAGGACGAGTGATCATACTGGGGGAGGAGAAGAAAGAAGGATGAGTGACCATACTGGGGGAGGAAAAGAGAGAAGGACGAGTGACCATACTGGAGGAGAAGAGAGAAGGACGAGTGACCATACTGGGGGAGGAGAAGAGAGAAGGACGAGTGATCATACTGGAGGAGAAGAGAGAAGGACGAGTGATCATACTGGGGGAGGAGAAGAGAGAAGGACGAGTGACCATACTGGGGGAGGAGAAGAGAGAAGGACGAGTGATCATACTGGGGGAGGAGAAGAGAGAAGGACGAGTGATCATACTGGGGGAGGAGAGAGTAGGACGAGTGATCATACTGGGGGAGGAGAAGAGAGAAGGACGAGTGAACATACTGGGGGAGGAGAAGAGAGAAGGACGAGTGACCATACTGGGAGGAGAAGAGAGAAGGACGAGTGATCATACTGGGGGAGGAGAAGAGAGAAGGACGAGTGATCATACTGGGGGAGGAGAAGAGAGAAGGACGAGTGATCATACTGGGGGAGGAGAAGAGAGAAGGACGAGTGACCATACTGGGGGAGGAGAAGAGAGAAGGACGAGTGACCATACTGGGGGAGGAGAAGAGAGAAGGACGAGTGACCATACTGGGGGAGGAGGAGAGAGAAGGACGAGTGACCATACTGGGGGAGGAGAAGAGAGAAGGATGAGTGATCATACTGGAGGAGAAGAGAGAAGGACGAGTAATCATACTGGGGGAGGAGAAGAGAGAAGGACGAGTGACCATACTGGGGGAGGAGAAGAGAGAAGGACGAGTGATCATACTGGGGGAGGAGAAGAGAGAAGGACGAGTGATCATACTGGGGGAGGAGAAGAGAGAAGGACGAGTGACCATACTGGGGGAGGAGAAGAGAGAAGGACGAGTGACCATACTGGGGGAGGAGAAGAGAGAAGGACGAGTGACCATACTGGGGGAGGAGAAGAGAGAAGGACGAGTGATCATACTAGGGGAGGAGAAGAGAGAAGGACGAGTGATCATACTGGGGGAGGAGAAGAGAGAAGGACGAGTGACCATACTGGGGGAGGAGAAGAGAGAAGGACGAGTGATCATACTGGGGGAGGAGAAGAGAGAAGGACGAGTGACCATACTGGGGGAGGAGAAGAGAGAAGGACGAGTGACCATACTGGGGGAGGAGAAGAGAGAAGGACGAGTGACCATACTGGGGGAGGAGGAGAGAGAAGGACGAGTGACCATACTGGGGAGGAGAAGAGAGAAGGACGAGTGACCATACTGGGGGAGGAGAAGAGAGAAGGACGAGTGATCATACTGGGGGAGGAGAGAGTAGGATGAGTGATCATACTGGGGGAGGAGAAGAGAGAAGGACGAGTGAACATACTGGGGGAGGAGAAGAGAGAAGGACGAGTGACCATACTGGGGGAGGAGGAGAGAGAAGGACAAGTGACCATACTGGGAGGAGAAGAGAGAAGGACGAGTGACCATACTGGGGGAGGAGAAGAGAGAAGGACGAGTGACCATACTGGGGGAGGAGAAGGGAGAAGAACGAGTGACCATACTGGGGGAGGAGAAGAGAGAAGGACGAGTGATCATACTGGGGGAGGAGAAGAAAGAAGGATGAGTGACCATACTGGGGGAGGAAAAGAGAGAAGGACGAGTGACCATACTGGAGGAGAAGAGAGAAGGACGAGTGACCATACGGGGGGAGGAGAAGAGAGAAGGACGAGTGATCATACTGGAGGAGAAGAGAGAAGGACGAGTGATCATACTGGGGGAGGAGAAGAGAGAAGGACGAGTGACCATACTGGGGGAGGAGAAGAGAGAAGGACGAGTGACCATACTGGGGGAGGAGAAGAGAGAAGGATGAGTGACCATACTGAGGGAGGAGAAGAGAGAAGGACGAGTGACCATACTGGGGGGGAGAAGAGAGAAGGACGAGTGACCATACTGGAGGAGAAGAGAGAAGGACGAGAGATCATACTGGAGGAGAAGAGAGAAGGACGAGTGACCATACTGGGGGAGGAGAAGAGAGAAGGACGAGTGACCATACTGGGGGAGGAGAAGAGAGAAGGACGAGTGACCATACTGGGGGAGGAGAAGAGAGAAGGACGAGTGACCATACTGGGGGAGGAGAAGAGAGAAGGACGAGTGACCATACTGGGGGAGGAGAAGAGAGAAGGACGAGTGATCATACTGGGGGAGGAGAAGAGAGAAGGACGAGTGACCATACTGGGGGAGGAGAAGGGAGAAGGACGAGTGACCATACTGGAGGAGAAGAGAGAAGGACGAGTGACCATACTGGGGGAGGAGAAGAGAGAAGGACGAGTGATCATACTGGGGGAGAAGAGAGAAGGACGAGTGACCATACTGGGGGAGGAGAAGAGAGAAGGACGAGTGACCATACTGGGGGAGGAGAAGAGAGAAGGACGAGTGACCATACTGGGGGAGGAGAAGAGAGAAGGACGAGTGACCATACTGGGAGAAGAGAGAAGGATGAGTGATCATGCTGGAGGAGAAGAGAGAAGGACGAGTGACCATACTGGGGGAGGAGAAGAGAGAAGGACGAGTGACCATACTGGGGGAGGAGAAGAGAGAAGGACGAGTGACCATACTGGGGGAGGAGGAGAGAGAAGGACAAGTGACCATACTGGGGAGGAGAAGAGAGAAGGACGAGTGACCATACTGGGGGAGGAGAAGAGAGAAGGACGAGTGATCATACTGGGGGAGGAGAGAGTAGGACGAGTGATCATACTGGGGGAGGAGAAGAGAGAAGGACGAGTGAACATACTGGGGGAGGAGAAGAGAGAAGGACGAGTGACCATACTGGGAGGAGAAGAGAGAAGGACGAGTGATCATACTGGGGGAGGAGAAGAGAGAAGGACGAGTGATCATACTGGGGGAGGAGAAGAGAGAAGGACGAGTGATCATACTGGGGGAGGAGAAGAGAGAAGGACGAGTGACCATACTGGGGGAGGAGAAGAGAGAAGGACGAGTGACCATACTGGGGGAGGAGAAGAGAGAAGGACGAGTGACCATACTGGGGGAGGAGGAGAGAGAAGGACGAGTGACCATACTGGGGAGGAGAAGAGAGAAGGACGAGTGACCATACTGGGGGAGAAGAGAGAAGGATGAGTGATCATACTGGGGGAGGAGAGAGTAGGACGAGTGATCATACTGGGGGAGGAGAAGAGAGAAGGACGAGTGAACATACTGGGGGAGGAGAAGAGAGAAGGACGAGTGAACATACTGGGGGAGGAGAAGAGAGAAGGACGAGTGACCATACTGGGGGAGGAGGAGAGAGAAGGACGAGTGACCATACTGGGAGGAGAAGAGAGAAGGACGAGTGACCATACTGGGGGAGGAGAAGAGAGAAGGACGAGTGACCATACTGGGGGAGGAGAAGGGAGAAGGACGAGTGACCATACTGGGGGAGGAGAAGAGAGAAGGACGAGTGATCATACTGGGGGAGGAGAAGAAAGAAGGATGAGTGACCATACTGGGGGAGGAAAAGAGAGAAGGACGAGTGACCATACTGGAGGAGAAGAGAGAAGGACGAGTGACCATACTGGGGGAGGAGAAGAGAGAAGGACGAGTGATCATACTGGAGGAGAAGAGAGAAGGACGAGTGATCATACTGGGGGAGGAGAAGAGAGAAGGACGAGTGACCATACTGGGGGAGGAGAAGAGAGAAGGACGAGTGATCATACTGGGGGAGGAGAAGAGAGAAGGACGAGTGAACATACTGGGGGAGGAGAAGAGAGAAGGACGAGTGACCATACTGGGAGGAGAAGAGAGAAGGACGAGTGATCATACTGGGGGAGGAGAAGAGAGAAGGACGAGTGATCATACTGGGGGAGGAGAAGAGAGAAGGACGAGTGATCATACTGGGGGAGGAGAAGAGAGAAGGACGAGTGACCATACTGGGGGAGGAGAAGAGAGAAGGACGAGTGACCATACTGGGGGAGGAGAAGAGAGAAGGACGAGTGACCATACTGGGGGAGGAGGAGAGAGAAGGACGAGTGACCATACTGGGGAGGAGAAGAGAGAAGGACGAGTGACCATACTGGGGGAGAAGAGAGAAGGATGAGTGATCATACTGGGGGAGGAGAGAGTAGGACGAGTGATCATACTGGGGGAGGAGAAGAGAGAAGGACGAGTGAACATACTGGGGGAGGAGAAGAGAGAAGGACGAGTGACCATACTGGGGGAGGAGGAGAGAGAAGGACGAGTGACCATACTGGGAGGAGAAGAGAGAAGGACGAGTGACCATACTGGGGGAGGAGAAGAGAGAAGGACGAGTGACCATACTGGGGGAGGAGAAGGGAGAAGGACGAGTGACCATACTGGGGGAGGAGAAGAGAGAAGGACGAGTGATCATACTGGGGGAGGAGAAGAAAGAAGGATGAGTGACCATACTGGGGGAGGAAAAGAGAGAAGGACGAGTGACCATACTGGAGGAGAAGAGAGAAGGACGAGTGACCATACTGGGGGAGGAGAAGAGAGAAGGACGAGTGATCATACTGGAGGAGAAGAGAGAAGGACGAGTGATCATACTGGGGGAGGAGAAGAGAGAAGGACGAGTGACCATACTGGGGGAGGAGAAGAGAGAAGGACGAGTGACCATACTGGGGGAGGAGAAGAGAGAAGGATGAGTGACCATACTGAGGGAGGAGAAGAGAGAAGGACGAGTGACCATACTGGGGGGGAGAAGAGAGAAGGACGAGTGACCATACTGGAGGAGAAGAGAGAAGGACGAGTGATCATACTGGAGGAGAAGAGAGAAGGACGAGTGACCATACTGGGGGAGGAGAAGAGAGAAGGACGAGTGACCATACTGGGGGAGGAGAAGAGAGAAGGACGAGTGACCATACTGGGGGAGAAGAGAGAAGGACGAGTGACCATACTGGGGGAGGAGAAGAGAGAAGGACGAGTGACCATACTGGGGGAGGAGAAGAGAGAAGGACGAGTGATCATACTGGGGGAGGAGAAGAGAGAAGGACGAGTGACCATACTGGGGGAGGAGAAGGGAGAAGGACGAGTGACCATACTGGAGGAGAAGAGAGAAGGACGAGTGACCATACTGGGTGAGGAGAAGAGAGAAGGATGGGTGATCATACTGGGGGAGGAGAAGAGAGAAGGACGAGTGACCATACTGGGGGAGGAGAAGAGAGAAGGACGAGTGATCATACTGGGGAAGGAGAAGAGAGAAGGACGAGTGACCATACTGGGGGAGGAGAAGAGAGAAGGACGAGTGAGCATACTGGGGGAGGAGAAGAGAGAAGGACGAGTGACCATACTGGGAGGAGAAGAGAGAAGGACGAGTGACCATACTGGGGGAGGAGAAGAGAGAAGGACGAGTGATCATACTGGGGGAGGAGAAGAGAGAAGGACGAGTGATCATACTGGGGGAGGAGAAGAGAGAAGGACGAGTGACCATACTGGGGGAGGAGAAGAGAGAAGGACGAGTGACCATACTGGGGGAGAAGAGAGAAGGACGAGTGACCATACTGGGGGAGGAGAAGAGAGAAGGACGAGTGATCATACTGGGGGAGGAGAAGAGAGAAGGACGAGTGACCATACTGGGGGAGGAGAAGGGAGAAGGACGAGTGACCATACTGGAGGAGAAGAGAGAAGGACGAGTGACCATACTGGGGGAGGAGAAGAGAGGACGAGTGATCATACTGGGGGAGGAGAAGAGAGAAGGACGAGTGACCATACTGGGGGAGGAGAAGAGAGAAGGACGAGTGATCATACTGGGGAAGGAGAAGAGAGAAGGACGAGTGACCATACTGGGGGAGGAGAAGAGAGAAGGACGAGTGACCATACTGGGGGAGGAGAAGAGAGAAGGACGAGTGACCATACTGGGAGGAGAAGAGAGAAGGACGAGTGACCATACTGGGGGAGGAGAAGAGAGAAGGACGAGTGATCATACTGGGGGAGGAGAAGAGAGAAGGACGAGTGATCATACTGGGGGAGGAGAAGAGAGAAGGACGAGTGACCATACTGGGGGAGGAGAAGAGAGAAGGACGAGTGACCATACTGGGGGAGGAGAAGAGAGAAGGACGAGTGATCATACTGGGGGAGGAGAAGAGAGAAGGACGAGTGACCATACTGGGGGAGGAGAAGAGAGAAGGACGAGTGATCATACTGGGGGAGGAGAAGAGAGAAGGACGAGTGACCATACTGGGGGAGGAGAAGAGAGAAGGACGAGTGACCATACTGGGGGAGGAGAAGAGAGAAGGACGAGTGACCATACTGGGGGAGGAGGAGAGCGAAGGACGAGTGACCATACTGGGGAGGAGAAGAGAGAAGGACGAGTGACCATACTGTGGGAGGAGAAGAGAGAAGGACGAGTGATCATACTGGGGGAGGAGAGAGTATGACGAGTGATCATACTGGGGGAGGAGAAGAGAGAAGGACGAGTGAACATACTGGGGGAGGAGAAGAGAGAAGGACGAGTGACCATACTGGGGGAGGAGGAGAGAGAAGGACGAGTGACCATACTGGGAGGAGAAGAGAGAAGGACGAGTGACCATACTGGGGGAGGAGAAGAGAGAAGGACGAGTGACCATACTGGGGGAGGAGAAGGGAGAAGGACGAGTGACCATACTGGGGGAGGAGAAGAGAGAAGGACGAGTGATCATACTGGGGGAGGAGAAGAAAGAAGGACGAGTGACCATACTGGGGGAGGAGAAGAGAGGACGAGTGACCATACTGGAGGAGAAGAGAGAAGGACGAGTGACCATACTGGGGGAGGAGAAGAGAGAAGGACGAGTGATCATACTGGAGGAGAAGAGAGAAGGACGAGTGATCATACTGGGGGAGGAGAAGAGAGAAGGACGAGTGACCATACTGGGGGAGGAGAAGAGAGAAGGACGAGTGATCATACTGGGGGAGGAGAAGAGAGAAGGACGAGTGACCATACTGGGGGAGGAGAAGAGAGAAGGACGAGTGACCATACTGGGGGAGGAGAAGAGAGAAGGACGAGTGACCATACTGGGGGAGGAGAAGAGAGAAGGACGAGTGATCATACTGGAGGAGAAGAGAGAAGGACGAGTGATCATACTGGGGGAGGAGAAGAGAGAAGGACGAGTGACCATACTGGGGGAGGAGAAGAGAGAAGGACGAGTGATCATACTGGGGGAGGAGAAGAGAGAAGGACGAGTGATCATACTGGGGGAGGAGAAGAGAGAAGGACGAGTGATCATACTGGGGGAGGAGAAGAGAGAAGGACGAGTGACCATACTGGGGGAGGAGAAGAGAGAAGGACGAGTGACCATACTGGGGGAGGAGAAGAGAGAAGGACGAGTGACCATACTGGGGGAGGAGAAGAGAGAAGGACGAGTGATCATACTAGGGGAGGAGAAGAGAGAAGGACGAGTGATCATACTGGGGGAGGAGAAGAGAGAAGGACAGGTGACCATACTGGGGGAGGAGAAGAGTGTAGGACGAGTGATCATACTGGGGGAGGAGAAGAGAGAAGGACGAGTGACCATACTGGGGGAGGAGAAGAGAGAAGGACGAGTGACCATACTGGGGGAGGAGAAGAGAGAAGGACGAGTGACCATACTGGGGGAGGAGGAGAGAGAAGGACGAGTCACCATACTGGGGAGGAGAAGAGAGAAGGACGAGTGACCATACTGGGGGAGGAGAAGAGAGAAGGACGAGTGATCATACTGGGGGAGGAGAAGAAAGAAGGACGAGTGACCATACTGGGGGAGGAGAAGAGAGGACGAGTGACCATACTGGAGGAGAAGAGAGAAGGACGAGTGACCATACTGGGGGAGGAGAAGAGAGAAGGACGAGTGATCATACTGGGGGAGGAGAAGAGAGAAGGACGAGTGATCATACTGGGGGAGGAGAAGAGAGAAGGACGAGTGACCATACTGGGGGAGGAGAAGAGAGAAGGACGAGTGATCATACTGGGGGAGGAGAAGAGAGAAGGACGAGTGACCATACTGGGGGAGGAGAAGAGAGAAGGACGAGTGACCATACTGGGGGAGGAGAAGAGAGAAGGACGAGTGACCATACTGGGGGAGGAGAAGAGAGAAGGACGAGTGATCATACTGGAGGAGAAGAGAGAAGGACGAGTGATCATACTGGGGGAGGAGAAGAGAGAAGGACGAGTGACCATACTGGGGGAGGAGAAGAGAGAAGGACGAGTGATCATACTGGGGGAGGAGAAGAGAGAAGGACGAGTGATCATACTGGGGGAGGAGAAGAGAGAAGGACGAGTGATCATACTGGGGGAGGAGAAGAGAGAAGGACGAGTGACCATACTGGGGGAGGAGAAGAGAGAAGGACGAGTGACCATACTGGGGGAGGAGAAGAGAGAAGGACGAGTGACCATACTGGGGGAGGAGAAGAGAGAAGGACGAGTGATCATACTAGGGGAGGAGAAGAGAGAAGGACGAGTGATCATACTGGGGGAGGAGAAGAGAGAAGGACGAGTGACCATACTGGGGGAGGAGAAGAGAGAAGGACGAGTGATCATACTGGGGGAGGAGAAGAGAGAAGGACGAGTGACCATACTGGGGGAGGAGAAGAGAGAAGGACGAGTGACCATACTGGGGGAGGAGAAGAGAGAAGGACGAGTGACCATACTGGGGGAGGAGGAGAGAGAAGGACGAGTCACCATACTGGGGAGGAGAAGAGAGAAGGACGAGTGACCATACTGGGGGAGGAGAAGAGAGAAGGACGAGTGATCATACTGGGGGAGGAGAGAGTAGGATGAGTGATCATACTGGGGGAGGAGAAGAGAGAAGGACGAGTGAACATACTGGGGGAGGAGAAGAGAGAAGGACGAGTGACCATACTGGGGGAGGAGGAGAGAGAAGGACAAGTGACCATACTGGGAGGAGAAGAGAGAAGGACGAGTGACCATACTGGGGGAGGAGAAGAGAGAAGGACGAGTGACCATACTGGGGGAGGAGAAGAGAGAAGGACGAGTGATCATACTGGGGGAGGAGAAGAAAGAAGGATGAGTGACCATACTGGGGGAGGAAAAGAGAGAAGGACGAGTGACCATACTGGAGGAGAAGAGAGAAGGACGAGTGACCATACGGGGGGAGGAGAAGAGAGAAGGACGAGTGATCATACTGGAGGAGAAGAGAGAAGGACGAGTGATCATACTGGGGGAGGAGAAGAGAGAAGGACGAGTGACCATACTGAGGGAGGAGAAGAGAGAAGGACGAGTGACCATACTGGGGGGGAGAAGAGAGAAGGACGAGTGACCATACTGGAGGAGAAGAGAGAAGGACGAGTGATCATACTGGAGGAGAAGAGAGAAGGACGAGTGACCATACTGGGGGAGAAGAGAGAAGGACGAGTGACCATACTGGGGGAGGAGAAGAGAGAAGGACGAGTGACCATACTGGGGGAGGAGAAGAGAGAAGGACGAGTGACCATACTGGGGGAGGAGAAGAGAGAAGGACGAGTGACCATACTGGGGGAGGAGAAGAGAGAAGGACGAGTGATCATACTGGGGGAGGAGAAGAGAGAAGGACGAGTGATCATACTGGGGGAGGAGAAGAGAGAAGGACGAGTGACCATACTGGGGGAGGAGAAGGGAGAAGGACGAGTGACCATACTGGAGGAGAAGAGAGAAGGACGAGTGACCATACTGGGGGAGGAGAAGAGAGAAGGACGAGTGATCATACTGGGGGAGGAGAAGAGAGTAGGACGAGTGATCATACTGGGGGAGGAGAAGAGAGAAGGACGAGTGATCATACTGGGGAAGGAGAAGAGAGAAGGACGAGTGACCATACTGGGGGAGGAGAAGAGAGAAGGACGAGTGACCATACTGGGGGAGGAGAAGAGAGAAGGACGAGTGACCATACTGGGAGGAGAAGAGAGAAGGACGAGTGACCATACTGGGGAGGAGAAGAGAGAAGGACGAGTGATCATACTGGGGGAGGAGAAGAGAGAAGGACGAGTGATCATACTGGGGGAGGAGAAGAGAGAAGGACGAGTGACCATACTGGGGGAGGAGAAGAGAGAAGGACGAGTGACCATACTGGGGGAGGAGAAGAGAGAAGGACGAGTGACCATACTGGGGGAGGAGAAGAGAGAAGGACGAGTGATCATACTGGGGGAGGAGAAGAGAGAAGGACGAGTGACCATACTGGGGGAGGAGAAGAGAGAAGGATGAGTGACCATACTGAGGGAGGAGAAGAGAGAAGGACGAGTGACCATACTGGGGGGGAGAAGAGAGAAGGACGAGTGACCATACTGGAGGAGAAAAGAGAAGGACGAGTGATCATACTGGAGGAGAAGAGAGAAGGACGAGTGACCATACTGGGGGAGGAGAAGAGAGAAGGACGAGTGACCATACTGGGGGAGGAGAAGAGAGAAGGACGAGTGACCATACTGGGGGAGGAGAAGAGAGAAGGACGAGTGACCATACTGGGGGAGGAGAAGAGAGAAGGACGAGTGACCATACTGGGGGAGGAGAAGAGAGAAGGACGAGTGATCATACTGGGGGAGGAGAAGAGAGAAGGACGAGTGACCATACTGGGGGAGGAGAAGGGAGAAGGACGAGTGACCATACTGGAGGAGAAGAGAGAAGGACGAGTGACCATACTGGGTGAGGAGAAGAGAGAAGGATGGGTGATCATACTGGGGGAGGAGAAGAGAGAAGGACGAGTGACCATACTGGGGGAGGAGAAGAGAGAAGGACGAGTGATCATACTGGGGAAGGAGAAGAGAGAAGGACGAGTGACCATACTGGGGGAGGAGAAGAGAGAAGGACGAGTGAGCATACTGGGGGAGGAGAAGAGAGAAGGACGAGTGACCATACTGGGAGGAGAAGAGAGAAGGACGAGTGACCATACTGGGGGAGGAGAAGAGAGAAGGACGAGTGATCATACTGGGGGAGGAGAAGAGAGAAGGACGAGTGATCATACTGGGGGAGGAGAAGAGAGAAGGACGAGTGACCATACTGGGGGAGGAGAAGAGAGAAGGACGAGTGACCATACTGGGGGAGAAGAGAGAAGGACGAGTGACCATACTGGGGGAGGAGAAGAGAGAAGGACGAGTGATCATACTGGGGGAGGAAAAGAGAGAAGGACGAGTGACCATACTGGGGGAGGAGAAGGGAGAAGGACGAGTGACCATACTGGAGGAGAAGAGAGAAGGACGAGTGACCATACTGGGGGAGGAGAAGAGAGAAGGACGAGTGATCATACTGGGGGAGGAGAAGAGAGAAGGACGAGTGACCATACTGGGGGAGGAGAAGAGAGAAGGACGAGTGATCATACTGGGGAAGGAGAAGAGAGAAGGACGAGTGACCATACTGGGGGAGGAGAAGAGAGAAGGACGAGTGACCATACTGGGGGAGGAGAAGAGAGAAGGACGAGTGACCATACTGGGAGGAGAAGAGAGAAGGACGAGTGACCATACTGGGGGAGGAGAAGAGAGAAGGACGAGTGATCATACTGGGGGAGGAGAAGAGAGAAGGATGAGTGATCATACTGGGGGAGGAGAAGAGAGAAGGACGAGTGACCATACTGGGGGAGGAGAAGAGAGAAGGACGAGTGACCATACTGGGGGAGGAGAAGAGAGAAGGACGAGTGATCATACTGGGGGAGGAGAAGAGAGAAGGACGAGTGACCATACTGGGGGAGGAGAAGAGAGAAGGACGAGTGATCATACTGGGGGAGGAGAAGAGAGAAGGACGAGTGACCATACTGGGGGAGGAGAAGAGAGAAGGACGAGTGACCATACTGGGGGAGGAGAAGAGAGAAGGACGAGTGACCATACTGGGGGAGGAGGAGAGCGAAGGACGAGTGACCATACTGGGGAGGAGAAGAGAGAAGGACGAGTGACCATACTGTGGGAGGAGAAGAGAGAAGGACGAGTGATCATACTGGGGGAGGAGAGAGTATGACGAGTGATCATACTGGGGGAGGAGAAGAGAGAAGGACGAGTGAACATACTGGGGGAGGAGAAGAGAGAAGGACGAGTGACCATACTGGGGGAGGAGGAGAGAGAAGGACGAGTGACCATACTGGGAGGAGAAGAGAGAAGGACGAGTGACCATACTGGGGGAGGAGAAGAGAGAAGGACGAGTGACCATACTGGGGGAGGAGAAGGGAGAAGGACGAGTGACCATACTGGGGGAGGAGAAGAGAGAAGGACGAGTGATCATACTGGGGGAGGAGAAGAAAGAAGGACGAGTGACCATACTGGGGGAGGAGAAGAGAGGACGAGTGACCATACTGGAGGAGAAGAGAGAAGGACGAGTGACCATACTGGGGGAGGAGAAGAGAGAAGGACGAGTGATCATACTGGAGGAGAAGAGAGAAGGACGAGTGATCATACTGGGGGAGGAGAAGAGAGAAAGACGAGTGACCATACTGGGGGAGGAGAAGAGAGAAGGACGAGTGATCATACTGGGGGAGGAGAAGAGAGAAGGACGAGTGACCATACTGGGGGAGGAGAAGAGAGAAGGACGAGTGACCATACTGGGGGAGGAGAAGAGAGAAGGACGAGTGACCATACTGGGGGAGGAGAAGAGAGAAGGACGAGTGATCATACTGGAGGAGAAGAGAGAAGGACGAGTGATCATACTGGGGGAGGAGAAGAGAGAAGGACGAGTGACCATACTGGGGGAGGAGAAGAGAGAAGGACGAGTGATCATACTGGGGGAGGAGAAGAGAGAAGGACGAGTGATCATACTGGGGGAGGAGAAGAGAGAAGGACGAGTGATCATACTGGGGGAGGAGAAGAGAGGACGAGTGATCATACTGGGGGAGGAGAAGAGAGAAGGACGAGTGACCATACTGGGGGAGGAGAAGAGAGAAGGACGAGTGACCATACTGGGGGAGGAGAAGAGAGAAGGACGAGTGACCATACTGGGGGAGGAGAAGAGAGAAGGACGAGTGATCATACTAGGGGAGGAGAAGAGAGAAGGACGAGTGATCATACTGGGGGAGGAGAAGAGAGAAGGACGAGTGACCATACTGGGGGAGGAGAAGAGAGAAGGACGAGTGATCATACTGGGGGAGGAGAAGAGAGAAGGACGAGTGACCATACTGGGGGAGGAGAAGAGAGAAGGACGAGTGACCATACTGGGGGAGGAGAAGAGAGAAGGACGAGTGACCATACTGGGGGAGGAGGAGAGAGAAGGACGAGTCACCATACTGGGGAGGAGAAGAGAGAAGGACGAGTGACCATACTGGGGGAGGAGAAGAGAGAAGGACAAGTGATCATACTGGGGGAGGAGAGAGTAGGATGAGTGATCATACTGGGGGAGGAGAAGAGAGAAGGACGAGTGAACATACTGGGGGAGGAGAAGAGAGAAGGACGAGTGACCATACTGGGGGAGGAGGAGAGAGAAGGACAAGTGACCATACTGGGAGGAGAAGAGAGAAGGACGAGTGACCATACTGGGGGAGGAGAAGAGAGAAGGACGAGTGACCATACTGGGGGAGGAGAAGAGAGAAGGACGAGTGATCATACTGGGGGAGGAGAAGAAAGAAGGATGAGTGACCATACTGGGGGAGGAAAAGAGAGAAGGACGAGTGACCATACTGGAGGAGAAGAGAGAAGGACGAGTGACCATACGGGGGGAGGAGAAGAGAGAAGGACGAGTGATCATACTGGAGGAGAAGAGAGAAGGACGAGTGATCATACTGGGGGAGGAGAAGAGAGAAGGACGAGTGACCATACTGAGGGAGGAGAAGAGAGAAGGACGAGTGACCATACTGGGGAGGAGAAGAGAGAAGGACGAGTGATCATACTGGGGGAGGAGAGAGTATGACGAGTGATCATACTGGGGGAGGAGAAGAGAGAAGGACGAGTGAACATACTGGGGGAGGAGAAGAGAGAAGGACGAGTGACCATACTGGGGGAGGAGGAGAGAGAAGGACGAGTGACCATACTGGGAGGAGAAGAGAGAAGGACGAGTGACCATACTGGGGGAGGAGAAGAGAGAAGGACGAGTGACCATACTGGGGGAGGAGAAGGGAGAAGGACGAGTGACCATACTGGGGGAGGAGAAGAGAGAAGGACGAGTGATCATACTGGGGGAGGAGAAGAAAGAAGGACGAGTGACCATACTGGGGGAGGAGAAGAGAGGACGAGTGACCATACTGGAGGAGAAGAGAGAAGGACGAGTGACCATACTGGGGGAGGAGAAGAGAGAAGGACGAGTGATCATACTGGAGGAGAAGAGAGAAGGACGAGTGATCATACTGGGGGAGGAGAAGAGAGAAGGACGAGTGACCATACTGGGGGAGGAGAAGAGAGAAGGACGAGTGATCATACTGGGGGAGAAGAGAGAAGGACGAGTGACCATACTGGGGGAGGAGAAGAGAGAAGGACGAGTGACCATACTGGGGGAGGAGAAGAGAGAAGGACGAGTGACCATACTGGGGGAGGAGAAGAGAGAAGGACGAGTGATCATACTGGAGGAGAAGAGAGAAGGACGAGTGATCATACTGGGGGAGGAGAAGAGAGAAGGACGAGTGACCATACTGGGGGAGGAGAAGAGAGAAGGACGAGTGATCATACTGGGGGAGGAGAAGAGAGAAGGACGAGTGATCATACTGGGGGAGGAGAAGAGAGAAGGACGAGTGATCATACTGGGGGAGGAGAAGAGAGAAGGACGAGTGACCATACTGGGGGAGGAGAAGAGAGAAGGACGAGTGACCATACTGGGGGAGGAGAAGAGAGAAGGACGAGTGACCATACTGGGGGAGGAGAAGAGAGAAGGACGAGTGATCATACTAGGGGAGGAGAAGAGAGAAGGACGAGTGATCATACTGGGGGAGGAGAAGAGAGAAGGACGAGTGACCATACTGGGGGAGGAGAAGAGAGAAGGACGAGTGATCATACTGGGGGAGGAGAAGAGAGAAGGACGAGTGACCATACTGGGGGAGGAGAAGAGAGAAGGACGAGTGACCATACTGGGGGAGGAGAAGAGAGAAGGACGAGTGACCATACTGGGGGAGGAGGAGAGAGAAGGACGAGTCACCATACTGGGGAGGAGAAGAGAGAAGGACGAGTGACCATACTGGGGGAGGAGAAGAGAGAAGGACGAGTGATCATACTGGGGGAGGAGAGAGTAGGATGAGTGATCATACTGGGGGAGGAGAAGAGAGAAGGACGAGTGAACATACTGGGGGAGGAGAAGAGAGAAGGACGAGTGACCATACTGGGGGAGGAGGAGAGAGAAGGACAAGTGACCATACTGGGAGGAGAAGAGAGAAGGACGAGTGACCATACTGGGGGAGGAGAAGAGAGAAGGACGAGTGACCATACTGGGGGAGGAGAAGAGAGAAGGACGAGTGATCATACTGGGGGAGGAGAAGAAAGAAGGATGAGTGACCATACTGGGGGAGGAAAAGAGAGAAGGACGAGTGACCATACTGGAGGAGAAGAGAGAAGGACGAGTGACCATACGGGGGGAGGAGAAGAGAGAAGGACGAGTGATCATACTGGAGGAGAAGAGAGAAGGACGAGTGATCATACTGGGGGAGGAGAAGAGAGAAGGACGAGTGACCATACTGAGGGAGGAGAAGAGAGAAGGACGAGTGACCATACTGGGGGGGAGAAGAGAGAAGGACGAGTGACCATACTGGAGGAGAAGAGAGAAGGACGAGTGATCATACTGGAGGAGAAGAGAGAAGGACGAGTGACCATACTGGGGGAGGAGAAGAGAGAAGGACGAGTGACCATACTGGGGGAGGAGAAGAGAGAAGGACGAGTGACCATACTGGGGGAGGAGAAGAGAGAAGGACGAGTGACCATACTGGGGGAGGAGAAGAGAGAAGGACGAGTGACCATACTGGGGGAGGAGAAGAGAGAAGGACGAGTGATCATACTGGGGGAAGAGAAGAGAGAAGGACGAGTGACCATACTGGGGGAGGAGAAGGGAGAAGGACGAGTGACCATACTGGAGGAGAAGAGAGAAGGACGAGTGACCATACTGGGGGAGGAGAAGAGAGAAGGACGAGTGATCATACTGGGGGAGGAGAAGAGAGTAGGACGAGTGATCATACTGGGGGAGGAGAAGAGAGAAGGACGAGTGATCATACTGGGGAAGGAGAAGAGAGAAGGACGAGTGACCATACTGGGGGAGGAGAAGAGAGAAGGACGAGTGACCATACTGGGGGAGGAGAAGAGAGAAGGACGAGTGACCATACTGGGAGGAGAAGAGAGAAGGACGAGTGACCATACTGGGGAGGAGAAGAGAGAAGGACGAGTGATCATACTGGGGGAGGAGAAGAGAGAAGGACGAGTGATCATACTGGGGGAGGAGAAGAGAGAAGGACGAGTGACCATACTGGGGGAGGAGAAGAGAGAAGGACGAGTGACCATACTGGGGGAGGAGAAGAGAGAAGGACGAGTGACCATACTGGGGGAGGAAAAGAGAGAAGGACGAGTGATCATACTGGGGGAGGAGAAGAGAGAAGGACGAGTGACCATACTGGGGGAGGAGAAGGGAGAAGGACGAGTGACCATACTGGAGGAGAAGAGAGAAGGACGAGTGACCATACTGGGGGAGGAGAAGAGAGAAGGACGAGTGATCATACTGGGGGAGGAGAAGAGAGAAGGACGAGTGACCATACTGGGGAGGAGAAGAGAGACGGACGAGTGATCATACTGGGGAAGGAGAAGAGAGAAGGACGAGTGACCATACTGGGGGAGGAGAAGAGAGAAGGACTAGTGACCATACTGGGGGAGGAGAAGAGAGAAGGACGAGTGACCATACTGGGAGAAGAGAGAAGGACGAGTGACCATACTGGGGGAGGAGAAGAGAGAAGGACGAGTGATCATACTGGGGGAGGAGAAGAGAGAAGGACGAGTGATCATACTGGGGGAGGAGAAGAGAGAAGGACGAGTGACCATACTGGGGGAGGAGAAGAGAGAAGGACGAGTGACCATACTGGGGGAGGAGAAGAGAGAAGGACGAGTGATCATACTGGGGGAGGAGAAGAGAGGACGAGTGACCATACTGGGGGAGGAGAAGAGAGAAGGACGAGTGATCATACTGGGGGAGGAGAAGAGAGAAGGACGAGTGACCATACTGGGGGAGGAGAAGAGAGAAGGACGAGTGACCATACTGGGGGAGGAGAAGAGAGAAGGACGAGTGACCATACTGGGGGAGGAGGAGAGAGAAGGACGAGTGACCATACTGGGGAGGAGAAGAGAGAAGGACGAGTGACCATACTGGGGGAGGAGAAGAGAGAAGGACGAGTGATCATACTGGGGGAGGAGAGAGTAGGACGAGTGATCATACTGGGGGAGGAGAAGAGAGAAGGACGAGTGAACATACTGGGGGAGGAGAAGAGAGAAGGACGAGTGACCATACTGGGGGAGGAGGAGAGAGAAGGACGAGTGACCATACTGGGAGGAGAAGAGAGAAGGACGAGTGACCATACTGGGGGAGGAGAAGAGAGAAGGACGAGTGACCATACTGGGGGAGGAGAAGGGAGAAGGACGAGTGACCATACTGGGGGAGGAGAAGAGAGAAGGACGAGTGATCATACTGGGGGAGGAGAAGAAAGAAGGACGAGCGACCATACTGGGGGAGGAGAAGAGAGAAGGACGAGTGATCATACTGGAGGAGAAGAGAGAAGGACGAGTGATCATACTGGGGGAGGAGAAGAGAGAAGGACGAGTGACCATACTGGGGGAGGAGAAGAGAGAAGGACGAGTGATCATACTGGGGGAGGAGAAGAGAGAAGGACGAGTGATCATACTGGGGGAGGAGAAGAGAGAAGGACGAGTGACCATACTGGGGGAGGAGAAGAGAGAAGGACGAGTGACCATACTGGGGGAGGAGAAGAGAGAAGGACGAGTGACCATACTGGGGGAGGAGAAGAGAGAAGGACGAGTGATCATACTAGGGGAGGAGAAGAGAGAAGGACGAGTGATCATACTGGGGGAGGAGAAGAGAGAAGGACGAGTGACCATACTGGGGGAGGAGAAGAGAGAAGGACGAGTGATCATACTGGGGGAGGAGAAGAGAGAAGGACGAGTGACCATACTGGGGGAGGAGAAGAGAGAAGGACGAGTGACCATACTGGGGGAGGAGAAGAGAGAAGGACGAGTGACCATACTGGGGGAGGAGGAGAGAGAAGGACGAGTGACCATACTGGGGAGAAGAGAGAAGGACGAGTGACCATACTGGGGGAGGAGAAGAGAGAAGGACGAGTGATCATACTGGGGGAGGAGAGAGTAGGATGAGTGATCATACTGGGGGAGGAGAAGAGAGAAGGACGAGTGAACATACTGGGGGAGGAGAAGAGAGAAGGACGAGTGACCATACTGGGGGAGGAGGAGAGAGAAGGACAAGTGACCATACTGGGAGGAGAAGAGAGAAGGACGAGTGACCATACTGGGGGAGGAGAAGAGAGAAGGACGAGTGACCATACTGGGGGAGGAGAAGGGAGAAGGACGAGTGACCATACTGGGGGAGGAGAAGAGAGAAGGACGAGTGATCATACTGGGGGAGGAGAAGAAAGAAGGACGAGTGACCATACTGGGGGAGGAAAAGAGAGAAGGACGAGTGACCATACTGGAGGAGAAGAGAGAAGGACGAGTGACCATACTGGGGGAGGAGAAGAGAGAAGGACGAGTGATCATACTGGAGAAGAGAGAAGGACGAGTGATCATACTGGGGGAGGAGAAGAGAGAAGGACGAGTGACCATACTGGGGGAGGAGAAGAGAGAAGGACAAATGACCATACTGGGGGAGGAGAAGAGAGAAGGATGAGTGACCATACTGAGGGAGGAGAAGAGAGAAGGACGAGTGACCATACTGGGGGGGAGAAGAGAGAAGGATGAGTAATCATACTGGGGGAGGAGAAGAGAGAAGGACGAGTGACCATACTGGGGGAGGAGAAGAGAGAAGGACGAGTGACCATACTGAGGGAGGAGAAGAGAGAAGGACGAGTGACCATACTGGGGGAGGAGAAGAGATAAGGACGAGTGACCATACTGGAGGAGAAGAGAGAAGGACGAGTGATCATACTGGAGGAGAAGAGAGAAGGATGAGTGACCATACTGGGGGAGGAGAAGAGAGAAGGACGAGTGACCATACTGGGGGAGGAGAAGAGAGAAGGACGAGTGACCATACTGGGGGAGGAGAAGAGAGAAGGACGAGTGACCATACTGGGGGAGGAGAAGAGAGAAGGACGAGTGACCATACTGGGGGAGGAGAAGAGAGAAGGACGAGTGATCATACTGGGGGAGGAGAAGAGAGAAGGACGAGTGACCATACTGGGGGAGGAGAAGGGAGAAGGACGAGTGACCATACTGGAGGAGAAGAGAGAAGGACGAGTGACCATACTGGGGGAGGAGAAGAGAGAAGGACGAGTGTTCATACTGGGGGAGGAGAAGAGAGAAGGACGAGTGACCATACTGGGGGAGAAGAAGAGAGAAGGACGAGTGATCATACTGGAGAAGGAGAAGAGAGAAGGACGAGTGACCATACTGGGGGAGGAGAAGAGAGAAGGACGAGTGACCATACTGGGGGAGGAGAAGAGAGAAGGACGAGTGACCATACTGGGAGGAGAAGAGAGAAGGACGAGTGACCATACTGGGGGAGGAGAAGAGAGAAGGACGAGTGATCATACTGGGGGAGGAGAAGAGAGAAGGACGAGTGACCATACTGGGGGAGGAGAAGAGAGGACGAGTGACCATACTGGGGGAGGAGAAGAGAGAAGGACGAGTGACCATACTGGGGGAGGAGGAGAGAGAAGGACGAGTGACCATACTGGGGAGGAGAAGAGAGAAGGACGAGTGACCATACTGGGGGAGGAGAAGAGAGAAGGACGAGTGATCATACTGGGGGAGGAGAGAGTAGGACGAGTGATCATACTGGGGGAGGAGAAGAGAGAAGGACGAGTGAACATACTGGGGGAGGAGAAGAGAGAAGGACGAGTGACCATACTGGGGGAGGAGGAGAGAGAAGGACGAGTGACCATACTGGGAGGAGAAGAGAGAAGGACGAGTGACCATACTGGGGGAGGAGAAGAGAGAAGGACGAGTGACCATACTGGGGGAGGAGAAGGGAGAAGGACGAGTGACCATACTGGGGGAGGAGAAGAGAGAAGGACGAGTGATCATACTGGGGGAGGAGAAGAAAGAAGGACGAGTGACCATACTGGGGGAGGAGAAGAGAGGACGAGTGACCATACTGGAGGAGAAGAGAGAAGGACGAGTGACCATACTGGGGGAGGAGAAGAGAGAAGGACGAGTGATCATACTGGAGGAGAAGAGAGAAGGACGAGTGATCATACTGGGGGAGGAGAAGAGAGAAGGACGAGTGACCATACTGGGGGAGGAGAAGAGAGAAGGACGAGTGATCATACTGGGGGAGGAGAAGAGAGAAGGACGAGTGACCATACTGGGGGAGGAGAAGAGAGAAGGACGAGTGACCATACTGGGGGAGGAGAAGAGAGAAGGACGAGTGACCATACTGGGGGAGGAGAAGAGAGAAGGACGAGTGATCATACTGGAGGAGAAGAGAGAAGGACGAGTGATCATACTGGGGGAGGAGAAGAGAGAAGGACGAGTGACCATACTGGGGGAGGAGAAGAGAGAAGGACGAGTGATCATACTGGGGGAGGAGAAGAGAGAAGGACGAGTGATCATACTGGGGGAGGAGAAGAGAGAAGGACGAGTGATCATACTGGGGGAGGAGAAGAGAGAAGGACGAGTGACCATACTGGGGGAGGAGAAGAGAGAAGGACGAGTGACCATACTGGGGGAGGAGAAGAGAGAAGGACGAGTGACCATACTGGGGGAGGAGAAGAGAGAAGGACGAGTGATCATACTAGGGGAGGAGAAGAGAGAAGGACGAGTGATCATACTGGGGGAGGAGAAGAGAGAAGGACGAGTGACCATACTGGGGGAGGAGAAGAGAGAAGGACGAGTGATCATACTGGGGGAGGAGAAGAGAGAAGGACGAGTGACCATACTGGGGGAGGAGAAGAGAGAAGGACGAGTGACCATACTGGGGGAGGAGAAGAGAGAAGGACGAGTGACCATACTGGGGGAGGAGGAGAGAGAAGGACGAGTGACCATACTGGGGAGGAGAAGAGAGAAGGACGAGTGACCATACTGGGGGAGGAGAAGAGAGAAGGACGAGTGATCATACTGGGGGAGGAGAGAGTAGGATGAGTGATCATACTGGGGGAGGAGAAGAGAGAAGGACGAGTGAACATACTGGGGGAGGAGAAGAGAGAAGGACGAGTGACCATACTGGGGGAGGAGGAGAGAGAAGGACAAGTGACCATACTGGGAGGAGAAGAGAGAAGGACGAGTGACCATACTGGGGGAGGAGAAGAGAGAAGGACGAGTGACCATACTGGGGGAGGAGAAGGAAGAAGGACGAGTGACCATACTGGGGGAGGAGAAGAGAGAAGGACGAGTGATCATACTGGGGGAGGAGAAGAAAGAAGGATGAGTGACCATACTGGGGGAGGAAAAGAGAGAAGGACGAGTGACCATACTGGAGAAGAGAGAAGGACGAGTGACCATACGGGGGGAGGAGAAGAGAGAAGGACGAGTGATCATACTGGAGGAGAAGAGAGAAGGACGAGTGATCATACTGGGGGAGGAGAAGAGAGAAGGACGAGTGACCATACTGGGGGAGGAGAAGAGAGAAGGACGAGTGACCATACTGGGGGAGGAGAAGAGAGAAGGATGAGTGACCATACTGAGGGAGGAGAAGAGAGAAGGACGAGTGACCATACTGGGGGGGAGAAGAGAGAAGGACGAGTGACCATACTGGAGGAGAAGAGAGAAGGACGAGTGATCATACTGGAGGAGAAGAGAGAAGGACGAGTGACCATACTGGGGGAGGAGAAGAGAGAAGGACGAGTGACCATACTGGGGGAGGAGAAGAGAGAAGGACGAGTGACCATACTGGGGGAGGAGAAGAGAGAAGGACGAGTGACCATACTGGGGGAGGAGAAGAGAGAAGGACGAGTGACCATACTGGGGGAGGAGAAGAGAGAAGGACGAGTGATCATACTGGGGGAGGAGAAGAGAGAAGGACGAGTGACCATACTGGGGGAGGAGAAGGGAGAAGGACGAGTGACCATACTGGAGGAGAAGAGAGAAGGACGAGTGACCATACTGGGGGAGGAGAAGAGAGAAGGACGAGTGATCATACTGGGGGAGGAGAAGAGAGAAGGACGAGTGACCATACTGGGGGAGGAGAAGAGAGAAGGACGAGTGATCATACTGGGGAAGGAGAAGAGAGAAGGACGAGTGATCATACTGGGGGAGGAGAAGAGAGAAGGACGAGTGACCATACTGGGGGAGGAGAAGAGAGAAGGACGAGTGACCATACTGGGAGGAGAAGAGAGAAGGACGAGTGACCATACTGGGGGAGGAGAAGAGAGAAGGACGAGTGATCATACTGGGGGAGGAGAAGAGAGAAGGACGAGTGATCATACTGGGGGAGGAGAAGAGAGAAGGACGAGTGACCATACTGGGGGAGGAGAAGAGAGAAGGACGAGTGACCATACTGGGGGAGGAGAAGAGAGAAGGACGAGTGCCCATACTGGGGGAGGAGAAGAGAGAAGGATGAGTGATCATACTGGGGGAGGAGAAGAGAGAAGGACGAGTGACCATACTGGGGGAGGAGAAGGGAGAAGGACGAGTGACCATACTGGAGGAGAAGAGAGAAGGACGAGTGACCATACTGGGGGAGGAGAAGAGAGAAGGACGAGTGATCATACTGGGGGAGGAGAAGAGAGAAGGACGAGTGACCATACTGGGGGAGGAGAAGAGAGAAGGACGAGTGATCATACTGGGGAAGGAGAAGAGAGAAGGACGAGTGACCATACTGGGGGAGGAGAAGAGAGAAGGACTAGTGACCATACTGGGGGAGGAGAAGAGAGAAGGACGAGTGACCATACTGGGAGGAGAAGAGAGAAGGACGAGTGACCATACTGGGGGAGGAGAAGAGAGAAGGACGAGTGATCATACTGGGGGAGGAGAAGAGAGAAGGACGAGTGATCATACTGGGGGAGGAGAAGAGAGAAGGACGAGTGACCATACTGGGGGAGGAGAAGAGAGAAGGATGAGTGACCATACTGGGGGAGGAGAAGAGAGAAGGACGAGTGATCATACTGGGGGAGGAGAAGAGAGAAGGACGAGTGACCATACTGGGGGAGGAGAAGAGAGAAGGACGAGTGATCATACTGGGGGAGGAGAAGAGAGAAGGACGAGTGACCATACTGGGGGAGGAGAAGAGAGAAGGACGAGTGACCATACTGGGGGAGGAGAAGAGAGAAGGACGAGTGACCATACTGGGGGAGGAGGAGAGAGAAGGACGAGTGACCATACTGGGGAGGAGAAGAGAGAAGGACGAGTGACCATACTGGGGGAGGAGAAGAGAGAAGGACGAGTGATCATACTGGGGGAGGAGAGAGTAGGACGAGTGATCATACTGGGGGAGGAGAAGAGAGAAGGACGAGTGAACATACTGGGGGAGGAGAAGAGAGAAGGACGAGTGATCATACTGGGGGAGGAGAAGAGAGAAGGACGAGTGACCATACTGGGGGAGGAGGAGAGAGAAGGACGAGTGACCATACTGGGAGGAGAAGAGAGAAGGACGAGTGACCATACTGGGGGAGGAGAAGAGAGAAGGACGAGTGACCATACTGGGGGAGGAGAAGGGAGAAGGACGAGTGACCATACTGGGGGAGGAGAAGAGAGAAGGACGAGTGATCATACTGGGGGAGGAGAAGAAAGAAGGACGAGTGACCATACTGGGGGAGGAGAAGAGAGAAGGACGAGTGACCATACTGGAGGAGAAGAGAGAAGGACGAGTGACCATACTGGGGGAGGAGAAGAGAGAAGGACGAGTGATCATACTGGAGGAGAAGAGAGAAGGACGAGTGATCATACTGGGGGAGGAGAAGAGAGAAGGACGAGTGACCATACTGGGGGAGGAGAAGAGAGAAGGACGAGTGATCATACTGGGGGAGGAGAAGAGAGAAGGACGAGTGATCATACTGGGGGAGGAGAAGAGAGAAGGACGAGTGACCATACTGGGGGAGGAGAAGAGAGAAGGACGAGTGACCATACTGGGGGAGGAGAAGAGAGAAGGACGAGTGACCATACTGGGGGAGGAGAAGAGAGAAGGACGAGTGATCATACTGGAGGAGAAGAGAGAAGGACGAGTGATCATACTGGGGGAGGAGAAGAGAGAAGGACGAGTGACCATACTGGGGGAGGAGAAGAGAGAAGGACGAGTGATCATACTGGGGGAGGAGAAGAGAGAAGGACGAGTGATCATACTGGGGGAGGAGAAGAGAGAAGGACGAGTGATCATACTGGGGGAGGAGAAGAGAGAAGGACGAGTGATCATACTGGGGGAGGAGAAGAGAGAAGGACGAGTGACCATACTGGGGGAGGAGAAGAGAGAAGGACGAGTGACCATACTGGGGGAGGAGAAGAGAGAAGGACGAGTGACCATACTGGGGGAGGAGAAGAGAGAAGGACGAGTGATCATACTAGGGGAGGAGAAGAGAGAAGGACGAGTGATCATACTGGGGGAGGAGAAGAGAGAAGGACGAGTGACCATACTGGGGGAGGAGAAGAGAGAAGGACGAGTGATCATACTGGGGGAGGAGAAGAGAGAAGGACGAGTGACCATACTGGGGGAGGAGAAGAGAGAAGGACGAGTGACCATACTGGGGGAGGAGAAGAGAGGACGAGTGACCATACTGGGGGAGGAGGAGAGAGAAGGACGAGTGACCATACTGGGGAGGAGAAGAGAGAAGGACGAGTGACCATACTGGGGGAGGAGAAGAGAGAAGGACGAGTGATCATACTGGGGGAGGAGAGAGTAGGATGAGTGATCATACTGGGGGAGGAGAAGAGAGAAGGACGAGTGAACATACTGGGGGAGGAGAAGAGAGAAGGACGAGTGACCATACTGGGGGAGGAGGAGAGAGAAGGACAAGTGACCATACTGGGAGGAGAAGAGAGAAGGACGAGTGACCATACTGGGGGAGGAGAAGAGAGAAGGACGAGTGACCATACTGGGGGAGGAGAAGGGAGAAGGACGAGTGACCATACTGGGGGAGGAGAAGAGAGAAGGACGAGTGATCATACTGGGGGAGGAGAAGAAAGAAGGACGAGTGACCATACTGGGGGAGGAAAAGAGAGAAGGACGAGTGACCATACTGGAGGAGAAGAGAGAAGGACGAGTGACCATACTGGGGGAGAAGAGAGAAGGACGAGTGATCATACTGGAGGAGAAGAGAGAAGGACGAGTGATCATACTGGGGGAGGAGAAGAGAGAAGGACGAGTGACCATACTGGGGGAGGAGAAGAGAGAAGGACAAATGACCATACTGGGGGAGGAGAAGAGAGAAGGATGAGTGACCATACTGAGGGAGGAGAAGAGAGAAGGACGAGTGACCATACTAGGGGGGAGAAGAGAGGATGAGTAATCATACTGGGGGAGGAGAAGAGAGAAGGACGAGTGACCATACTGGGGGAGGAGAAGAGAGAAGGACGAGTGACCATACTGAGGGAGGAGAAGAGAGAAGGACGAGTGACCATACTGGGGGAGGAGAAGAGAGAAGGACGAGTGACCATACTGGAGGAGAAGAGAGAAGGACGAGTGATCATACTGGAGGAGAAGAGAGAAGGACGAGTGACCATACTGGGGGAGGAGAAGAGAGAAGGACGAGTGACCATACTGGGGGAGGAGAAGAGAGAAGGACGAGTGACCATACTGGGGGAGGAGAAGAGAGAAGGACGAGTGACCATACTGGGGGAGGAGAAGAGAGAAGGACGAGTGATCATACTGGGGGAGGAGAAGAGAGAAGGACGAGTGACCATACTGGGGGAGGAGAAGGGAGAAGGACGAGTGACCATACTGGAGGAGAAGAGAGAAGGACGAGTGACCATACTGGGGGAGGAGAAGAGAGAAGGACGAGTGTTCATACTGGGGGAGGAGAAGAGAGAAGGACGAGTGACCATACTGGGGGAGGAGAAGAGAGAAGGACGAGTGATCATACTGGGGAAGGAGAAGAGAGAAGGACGAGTGACCATACTGGGGGAGGAGAAGAGAGAAGGACGAGTGACCATACTGGGGGAGGAGAAGAGAGAAGGACGAGTGACCATACTGGGAGAAGAGAGAAGGACGAGTGACCATACTGGGGGAGGAGAAGAGAGAAGGACGAGTGATCATACTGGGGGAGGAGAAGAGAGAAGGACGAGTGATCATACTGGGGGAGGAGAAGAGAGAAGGACGAGTGATCATACTGGGGGAGGAGAAGAGAGAAGGACGAGTGACCATACTGGGGGAGGAGAAGAGAGAAGAACGAGTGACCATACTGGGGGAGGAGAAGAGAGAAGGACGAGTGATCATACTGGGGGAGGAGAAGAGAGAAGGACGAGTGATCATACTAGGGGAGGAGAAGAGAGAAGGACGAGTGATCATACTGGGGGAGGAGAAGAGAGAAGGACGAGTGACCATACTGGGGGAGGAGAAGAGAGAAGGACGAGTGATCATACTGGGGGAGGAGAAGAGAGAAGGACGAGTGACCATACTGGGGGAGGAGAAGAGAGAAGGACGAGTGACCATACTGGGGGAGGAGAAGAGAGAAGGACGAGTGACCATACTGGGGGAGGAGGAGAGAGAAGGACGAGTGACCATACTGGGGAGGAGAAGAGAGAAGGACGAGTGACCATACTGGGGGAGGAGAAGAGAGAAGGACGAGTGATCATACTGGGGGAGGAGAGAGTAGGATGAGTGATCATACTGGGGGAGGAGAAGAGAGAAGGACGAGTGAACATACTGGGGGAGGAGAAGAGAGAAGGACGAGTGACCATACTGGGGGAGGAGGAGAGAAGGACAAGTGACCAAACTGGGAGGAGAAGAGAGAAGGACGAGTGACCATACTGGGGGAGGAGAAGAGAGAAGGACGAGTGACCATACTGGGGGAGGAGAAGGGAGAAGGACGAGTGACCATACTGGGGGAGGAGAAGAGAGAAGGACGAGTGATCATACTGGGGGAGGAGAAGAAAGAAGGACGAGTGACCATACTGGGGGAGGAAAAGAGAGAAGGGCGAGTGACCATACTGGGGGAGGAGAAGAGAGAAGGACGAGTGACCATACTGGGGGAGGAGAAGAGAGAAGGACGAGTGATCATACTGGAGGAGAAGAGAGAAGGACGAGTGATCATACTGGGGGAGGAGAAGAGAGAAGGACGAGTGACCATACTGGGGGAGGAGAAGAGAGAAGGACAAATGACCATACTGGGGGAGGAGAAGAGAGAAGGATGAGTGACCATACTGAGGGAGGAGAAGAGAGAAGGACGAGTGACCATACTGGGGGGGGAGAAGAGAGAAGGATGAGTAATCATACTGGGGGAGGAGAAGAGAGAAGGACGAGTGACCATACTGGGGGAGGAGAAGAGAGAAGGACGAGTGACCATACTGAGGGAGGAGAAGAGAGAAGGACGAGTGACCATACTGGGGGAGGAGAAGAGAGAAGGACGAGTGACCATACTGGAGGAGAAGAGAGAAGGACGAGTGATCATACTGGAGGAGAAGAGAGAAGGACGAGTGACCATACTGGGGGAGGAGAAGAGAGAAGGACGAGTGACCATACTGGGGGAGGAGAAGAGAGAAGGACGAGTGACCATACTGGGGGAGGAGAAGAGAGAAGGACGAGTGACCATACTGGGGGAGGAGAAGAGAGAAGGACGAGTGACCATACTGGGGGAGGAGAAGAGAGAAGGACGAGTGATCATACTGGGGGAGGAGAAGAGAGAAGGACGAGTGACCATACTGGGGGAGGAGAAGGGAGAAGGACGAGTGACCATACTGGAGGAGAAGAGAGAAGGACGAGTGACCATACTGGGGGAGGAGAAGAGAGAAGGACGAGTGTTCATACTGGGGGAGGAGAAGAGAGAAGGACGAGTGACCATACTGGGGGAGGAGAAGAGAGAAGGACGAGTGATCATACTGGGGAAGGAGAAGAGAGAAGGACGAGTGACCATACTGGGGGAGGAGAAGAGAGAAGGACGAGTGACCATACTGGGGGAGGAGAAGAGAGAAGGACGAGTGACCATACTGGGAGGAGAAGAGAGAAGGACGAGTGACCATACTGGGGGAGGAGAAGAGAGAAGGACGAGTGATCATACTGGGGGAGGAGAGAGTAGGACGAGTGATCATACTGGGGGAGGAGAAGAGAGAAGGACGAGTGAACATACTGGGGGAGGAGAAGAGAGAAGGACGAGTGACCATACTGGGGGAGGAGGAGAGAGAAGGACGAGTGACCATACTGGGAGGAGAAGAGAGAAGGACGAGTGACCATACTGGGGGAGGAGAAGAGAGAAGGACGAGTGACCATACTGGGGGAGGAGAAGGGAGAAGGACGAGTGACCATACTGGGGGAGGAGAAGAGAGAAGGACGAGTAATCATACTGGGGGAGGAGAAGAAAGAAGGACGAGTGACCATACTGGGGGAGGAGAAGAGAGGACGACTGACCATACTGGAGGAGAAGAGAGAAGGACGAGTGACCATACTGGGGGAGGAGAAGAGAGAAGGACGAGTGATCATACTGGAGGAGAAGAGAGAAGGACGAGTGATCATACTGGGGGAGGAGAAGAGAGAAGGACGAGTGACCATACTGGGGGAGGAGAAGAGAGAAGGACGAGTGATCATACTGGGGGAGGAGAAGAGAGAAGGACGAGTGACCATACTGGGGGAGGAGAAGAGAGAAGGACGAGTGACCATACTGGGGGAGGAGAAGAGAGAAGGACGAGTGACCATACTGGGGGAGGAGAAGAGAGAAGGACGAGTGATCATACTGGAGGAGAAGAGAGAAGGACGAGTGATCATACTGGGGGAGGAGAAGAGAGAAGGACGAGTGACCATACTGGGGGAGGAGAAGAGAGAAGGACGAGTGATCATACTGGGGGAGGAGAAGAGAGAAGGACGAGTGATCATACTGGGGGAGGAGAAGAGAGAAGGACGAGTGATCATACTGGGGAAGGAGAAGAGAGAAGGACGAGTGACCATACTGGGGGAGGAGAAGAGAGAAGGAAGAGTGACCATACTGGGGGAGGAGAAGAGAGAAGGACGAGTGATCATACTAGGGGAGGAGAAGAGAGAAGGACGAGTGATCATACTGGGGGAGGAGAAGAGAGAAGGACGAGTGACCATACTGGGGGAGGAGAAGGGAGAAGGACGAGTGACCATACTGGGGGAGGAGAAGAGAGAAGGACGAGTGATCATACTGGGGGAGGAGAAGAAAGAAGGACGAGTGACCATACTGGGGGAGGAAAAGAGAGAAGGGCGAGTGACCATACTGGGGGAGGAGAAGAGAGAAGGACGAGTGACCATACTGGGGGAGGAGAAGAGAGAAGGACGAGTGATCATACTGGAGGAGAAGAGAGAAGGACGAGTGATCATACTGGGGGAGGAGAAGAGAGAAGGACGAGTGACCATACTGGGGGAGGAGAAGAGAGAAGGACAAATGACCATACTGGGGGAGGAGAAGAGAGAAGGATGAGTGACCATACTGAGGGAGGAGAAGAGAGAAGGACGAGTGACCATACTGGGGGGGGAGAAGAGAGAAGGATGAGTAATCATACTGGGGGAGGAGAAGAGAGAAGGACGAGTGACCATACTGGGGGAGGAGAAGAGAGAAGGACGAGTGACCATACTGAGGGAGGAGAAGAGAGAAGGACGAGTGACCATACTGGGGGAGGAGAAGAGAGAAGGACGAGTGACCATACTGGAGGAGAAGAGAGAAGGACGAGTGATCATACTGGAGGAGAAGAGAGAAGGACGAGTGACCATACTGGGGGAGGAGAAGAGAGAAGGACGAGTGACCATACTGGGGGAGGAGAAGAGAGAAGGACGAGTGACCATACTGGGGGAGGAGAAGAGAGAAGGACGAGTGACCATACTGGGGGAGGAGAAGAGAGAAGGACGAGTGACCATACTGGGGGAGAAGAGAGAAGGACGAGTGATCATACTGGGGGAGGAGAAGAGAGAAGGACGAGTGACCATACTGGGGGAGGAGAAGGGAGAAGGACGAGTGACCATACTGGAGGAGAAGAGAGAAGGACGAGTGACCATACTGGGGGAGGAGAAGAGAGAAGGACGAGTGTTCATACTGGGGGAGGAGAAGAGAGAAGGACGAGTGACCATACTGGGGGAGGAGAAGAGAGAAGGACGAGTGATCATACTGGGGAAGGAGAAGAGAGAAGGACGAGTGACCATACTGGGGGAGGAGAAGAGAGAAGGACGAGTGACCATACTGGGGGAGGAGAAGAGAGAAGGACGAGTGACCATACTGGGAGGAGAAGAGAGAAGGACGAGTGACCATACTGGGGGAGGAGAAGAGAGAAGGACGAGTGATCATACTGGGGGAGGAGAGAGTAGGACGAGTGATCATACTGGGGGAGGAGAAGAGAGAAGGACGAGTGAACATACTGGGGGAGGAGAAGAGAGAAGGACGAGTGACCATACTGGGGGAGGAGGAGAGAGAAGGACGAGTGACCATACTGGGAGGAGAAGAGAGAAGGACGAGTGACCATACTGGGGGAGGAGAAGAGAGAAGGACGAGTGACCATACTGGGGGAGGAGAAGGGAGAAGGACGAGTGACCATACTGGGGGAGGAGAAGAGAGAAGGACGAGTGATCATACTGGGGGAGGAGAAGAAAGAAGGACGAGTGACCATACTGGGGGAGGAGAAGAGAGGACGACTGACCATACTGGAGGAGAAGAGAGAAGGACGAGTGACCATACTGGGGGAGAAGAGAGAAGGACGAGTGATCATACTGGAGGAGAAGAGAGAAGGACGAGTGATCATACTGGGGGAGGAGAAGAGAGAAGGACGAGTGACCATACTGGGGGAGGAGAAGAGAGAAGGACGAGTGATCATACTGGGGGAGGAGAAGAGAGAAGGACGAGTGACCATACTGGGGGAGGAGAAGAGAGAAGGACGAGTGACCATACTGGGGGAGGAGAAGAGAGAAGGACGAGTGACCATACTGGGGGAGGAGAAGAGAGAAGGACGAGTGATCATACTGGAGGAGAAGAGAGAAGGACGAGTGATCATACTGGGGGAGGAGAAGAGAGAAGGACGAGTGACCATACTGGGGGAGGAGAAGAGAGAAGGACGAGTGATCATACTGGGGGAGGAGAAGAGAGAAGGACGAGTGATCATACTGGGGGAGGAGAAGAGAGAAGGACGAGTGATCATACTGGGGAAGGAGAAGAGAGAAGGACGAGTGACCATACTGGGGGAGGAGAAGAGAGAAGGACGAGTGACCATACTGGGGGAGGAGAAGAGAGAAGGACGAGTGATCATACTAGGGGAGGAGAAGAGAGAAGGACGAGTGATCATACTGGGGGAGGAGAAGAGAGAAGGACGAGTGACCATACTGGGGGAGGAGAAGAGAGAAGGACGAGTGATCATACTGGGGGAGGAGAAGAGAGAAGGACGAGTGACCATACTGGGGGAGGAGAAGAGAGAAGGACGAGTGACCATACTGGGGGAGGAGAAGAGAGAAGGACGAGTGACCATACTGGGGGAGGAGGAGAGAGAAGGACGAGTGACCATACTGGGGAGGAGAAGAGAGAAGGACGAGTGACCATACTGGGGGAGGAGAAGAGAGAAGGACGAGTGATCATACTGGGGGAGGAGAGAGTAGGATGAGTGATCATACTGGGGGAGGAGAAGAGAGAAGGACGAGTGAACATACTGGGGGAGGAGAAGAGAGAAGGACGAGTGACCATACTGGGGGAGGAGGAGAGAGAAGGACAAGTGACCATACTGGGAGGAGAAGAGAGAAGGACGAGTGACCATACTGGGGGAGGAGAAGAGAGAAGGACGAGTGACCATACTGGGGGAGGAGAAGGGAGAAGGACGAGTGACCATACTGGGGGAGGAGAAGAGAGAAGGACGAGTGATCATACTGGGGGAGGAGAAGAAAGAAGGATGAGTGACCATACTGGGGGAGGAAAAGAGAGAAGGACGAGTGACCATACTGGAGGAGAAGAGAGAAGGACGAGTGACCATACGGGGGGAGGAGAAGAGAGAAGGACTAGTGATCATACTGGAGGAGAAGAGAGAAGGACGAGTGATCATACTGGGGGAGGAGAAGAGAGAAGGACGAGTGACCATACTGGGGGAGGAGAAGAGAGAAGGACGAGTGACCATACTGGGGGAGGAGAAGAGAGAAGGATGAGTGACCATACTGAGGGAGGAGAAGAGAGAAGGACGAGTGACCATACTGGGGGGGAGAAGAGAGAAGGACGAGTGACCATACTGGAGGAGAAGAGAGAAGGACGAGTGATCATACTGGTGGAGAAGAGAGAAGGACGAGTGACCATACTGGGGGAGGAGAAGAGAGAAGGACGAGTGACCATACTGGGGGAGGAGAAGAGAGAAGGACGAGTGACCATACTGGGGGAGGAGAAGAGAGAAGGACGAGTGACCATACTGGGGGAGGAGAAGAGAGAAGGACGAGTGATCATACTGGGGGAGGAGAAGAGAGAAGGACGAGTGACCATACTGGGGGAGGAGAAGGGAGAAGGACGAGTGACCATACTGGAGGAGAAGAGAGAAGGACGAGTGACCATACTGGGGGAGGAGAAGAGAGAAGGACGAGTGATCATACTGGGGGAGGAGAAGAGAGAAGGACGAGTGACCATACTGGGGGAGGAGAAGAGAGAAGGACGAGTGATCATACTGGGGAAGGAGAAGAGAGAAGGACGAGTGACCATACTGGGGGAGGAGAAGAGAGAAGGACGAGTGACCATACTGGGGGAGGAGAAGAGAGAAGGACGAGTGACCATACTGGGAGGAGAAGAGAGAAGGACGAGTGACCATACTGGGGGAGGAGAAGAGAGAAGGACGAGTGATCATACTGGGGGAGAAGAGAGAAGGACGAGTGATCATACTGGGGGAGGAGAAGAGAGAAGGACGAGTGACCATACTGGGGGAGGAGAAGAGAGAAGGACGAGTGACCATACTGGGGGAGGAGAAGAGAGAAGGACGAGTGACCATACTGGGGGAGGAGAAGAGAGAAGGATGAGTGATCATACTGGGGGAGGAGAAGAGAGAAGGACGAGTGACCATACTGGGGGAGGAGAAGGGAGAAGGACGAGTGACCATACTGGAGGAGAAGAGAGAAGGACGAGTGACCATACTGGGGGAGGAGAAGAGAGAAGGACGAGTGATCATACTGGGGGAGGAGAAGAGAGAAGGACGAGTGACCATACTGGGGGAGGAGAAGAGAGAAGGACGAGTGATCATACTGGGGAAGGAGAAGAGAGAAGGACGAGTGACCATACTGGGGGAGGAGAAGAGAGACGGACTAGTGACCATACTGGGGGAGGAGAAGAGAGAAGGACGAGTGACCATACTGGGAGGAGAAGAGAGAAGGACGAGTGACCATACTGGGGGAGGAGAAGAGAGAAGGACGAGTGATCATACTGGGGGAGAAGAGAGAAGGACGAGTGATCATACTGGGGGAGGAGAAGAGAGAAGGACGAGTGACCATACTGGGGGAGGAGAAGAGAGAAGGACGAGTGACCATACTGGGGGAGGAGAAGAGAGAAGGACGAGTGATCATACTGGGGGAGGAGAAGAGAGAAGGACGAGTGACCATACTGGGGGAGGAGAAGAGAGAAGGACGAGTGATCATACTGGGGGAGGAGAAGAGAGAAGGACGAGTGACCATACTGGGGGAGGAGAAGAGAGAAGGACGAGTGACCATACTGGGGGAGGAGAAGAGAGAAGGACGAGTGACCATATTGGGGGAGGAGGAGAGAGAAGGACGAGTGACCATACTGGGGAGGAGAAGAGAGAAGGACGAGTGACCATACTGGGGGAGGAGAAGAGAGAAGGACGAGTGATCATACTGGGGGAGGAGAGAGTAGGACGAGTGATCATACTGGGGGAGGAGAAGAGAGAAGGACGAGTGAGCATACTGGGGGAGGAGAAGAGAGAAGGACGAGTGACCATACTGGGGGAGGAGGAGAGAGAAGGACGAGTGACCATACTGGGAGGAGAAGAGAGAAGGACGAGTGACCATACTGGGGGAGGAGAAGAGAGAAGGACGAGTGACCATACTGGGGGAGGAGAAGGGAGAAGGACGAGTGACCATACTGGGGGAGGAGAAGAGAGAAGGACGAGTGATCATACTGGGGGAGGAGAAGAAAGAAGGACGAGTGACCATACTGGGGGAGGAGAAGAGAGAAGGACGAGTGACCATACTGGAGGAGAAGAGAGAAGGACGAGTGACCATACTGGGGGAGGAGAAGAGAGAAGGACGAGTGATCATACTGGAGGAGAAGAGAGAAGGACGAGTGATCATACTGGGGGAGGAGAAGAGAGAAGGACGAGTGACCATACTGGGGGAGGAGAAGAGAGAAGGACGAGTGATCATACTGGGGGAGGAGAAGAGAGAAGGACGAGTGATCATACTGGGGGAGGAGAAGAGAGAAGGACGAGTGACCATACTGGGGGAGGAGAAGAGAGAAGGACGAGTGACCATACTGGGGGAGGAGAAGAGAGAAGGACGAGTGACCATACTGGGGGAGGAGAAGAGAGAAGGACGAGTGATCATACTGGAGGAGAAGAGAGAAGGACGAGTGATCATACTGGGGGAGGAGAAGAGAGAAGGACGAGTGACCATACTGGGGGAGGAGAAGAGAGAAGGACGAGTGATCATACTGGGGGAGGAGAAGAGAGAAGGACGAGTGATCATACTGGGGGAGGAGAAGAGAGAAGGACGAGTGATCATACTGGGGGAGGAGAAGAGAGAAGGACGAGTGATCATACTGGGGGAGGAGAAGAGAGAAGGACGAGTGATCATACTGGGGGAGGAGAAGAGAGAAGGACGAGTGACCATACTGGGGGAGGAGAAGAGAGAAGGACGAGTGACCATACTGGGGGAGGAGAAGAGAGAAGGACGAGTGATCATACTAGGGGAGGAGAAGAGAGAAGGACGAGTGATCATACTGGGGGAGGAGAAGAGAGAAGGACGAGTGACCATACTGGGGGAGGAGAAGAGAGAAGGACGAGTGATCATACTGGGGGAGGAGAAGAGAGAAGGACGAGTGACCATACTGGGGGAGGAGAAGAGAGAAGGACGAGTGACCATACTGGGGGAGGAGAAGAGAGAAGGACGAGTGACCATACTGGGGGAGGAGGAGAGAGAAGGACGAGTGACCATACTGGGGAGGAGAAGAGAGAAGGACGAGTGACCATACTGGGGGAGGAGAAGAGAGAAGGACGAGTGATCATACTGGGGGAGGAGAGAGTAGGATGAGTGATCATACTGGGGGAGGAGAAGAGAGAAGGACGAGTGAACATACTGGGGGAGGAGAAGAGAGAAGGACGAGTGACCATACTGGGGGAGGAGGAGAGAGAAGGACAAGTGACCATACTGGGAGGAGAAGAGAGAAGGACGAGTGACCATAATGGGGGAGGAGAAGAGAGAAGGACGAGTGACCATACTGGGGGAGGAGAAGGGAGAAGGACGAGTGACCATACTGGGGGAGGAGAAGAGAGAAGGACGAGTGATCATACTGGGGGAGGAGAAGAAAGAAGGACGAGTGACCATACTGGGGGAGGAAAAGAGAGAAGGATGAGTGACCATACTGGAGGAGAAGAGAGAAGGACGAGTGACCATACTGGGGGAGGAGAAGAGAGAAGGACGAGTGACCATACTGGGGGAGGAGAAGAGAGAAGGACGAGTGACCATACTGGGGGAGGAGAAGAGAGAAGGACGAGTGATCATACTGGGGGAGGAGAAGAGAGAAGGACGAGTGACCATACTGGGGGAGGAGAAGGGAGAAGGACGAGTGACCATACTGGAGGAGAAGAGAGAAGGACGAGTGACCATACTGGGGGAGGAGAAGAGAGAAGGACGAGTGATCATACTGGGGGAGGAGAAGAGAGAAGGACGAGTGACCATACTGGGGGAGGAGAAGAGAGAAGGACGAGTGATCATACTGGGGAAGGAGAAGAGAGAAGGACGAGTGACCATACTGGGGGAGGAGAAGAGAGAAGGACGAGTGACCATACTGGGGGAGGAGAAGAGAGAAGGACGAGTGACCATACTGGGAGGAGAAGAGAGAAGGACGAGTGACCATACTGGGGGAGGAGAAGAGAGAAGGACGAGTGATCATACTGGGGGAGAAGAGAGAAGGACGAGTGATCATACTGGGGGAGGAGAAGAGAGAAGGACGAGTGACCATACTGGGGGAGGAGAAGAGAGAAGGACGAGTGACCATACTGGGGGAGGAGAAGAGAGAAGGACGAGTGACCATACTGGGGGAGGAGAAGAGAGAAGGATGAGTGATCATACTGGGGGAGGAGAAGAGAGAAGGACGAGTGACCATACTGGGGGAGGAGAAGGGAGAAGGACGAGTGACCATACTGGAGGAGAAGAGAGAAGGACGAGTGACCATACTGGGGGAGGAGAAGAGAGAAGGACGAGTGATCATACTGGGGGAGGAGAAGAGAGAAGGACGAGTGACCATACTGGGGGAGGAGAAGAGAGAAGGACGAGTGATCATACTGGGGAAGGAGAAGAGAGAAGGACGAGTGACCATACTGGGGGAGGAGAAGAGAGACGGACTAGTGACCATACTGGGGGAGGAGAAGAGAGAAGGACGAGTGACCATACTGGGAGGAGAAGAGAGAAGGACGAGTGACCATACTGGGGGAGGAGAAGAGAGAAGGACGAGTGATCATACTGGGGGAGAAGAGAGAAGGACGAGTGATCATACTGGGGGAGGAGAAGAGAGAAGGACGAGTGACCATACTGGGGGAGGAGAAGAGAGAAGGACGAGTGACCATACTGGGGGAGGAGAAGAGAGAAGGACGAGTGATCATACTGGGGGAGGAGAAGAGAGAAGGACGAGTGACCATACTGGGGGAGGAGAAGAGAGAAGGACGAGTGATCATACTGGGGGAGGAGAAGAGAGAAGGACGAGTGACCATACTGGGGGAGGAGAAGAGAGAAGGACGAGTGACCATACTGGGGGAGGAGAAGAGAGAAGGACGAGTGACCATACTGGGGGAGGAGGAGAGAGAAGGACGAGTGACCATACTGGGGAGGAGAAGAGAGAAGGACGAGTGACCATACTGGGGGAGGAGAAGAGAGAAGGACGAGTGATCATACTGGGGGAGGAGAGAGTAGGACGAGTGATCATACTGGGGGAGGAGAAGAGAGAAGGACGAGTGAGCATACTGGGGGAGGAGAAGAGAGAAGGACGAGTGACCATACTGGGGGAGGAGGAGAGAGAAGGACGAGTGACCATACTGGGAGGAGAAGAGAGAAGGACGAGTGACCATACTGGGGGAGGAGAAGAGAGAAGGACGAGTGACCATACTGGGGGAGGAGAAGGGAGAAGGACGAGTGACCATACTGGGGGAGGAGAAGAGAGAAGGACGAGTGATCATACTGGGGGAGGAGAAGAAAGAAGGACGAGTGACCATACTGGGGGAGGAGAAGAGAGAAGGACGAGTGACCATACTGGAGGAGAAGAGAGAAGGACGAGTGACCATACTGGGGGAGGAGAAGAGAGAAGGACGAGTGATCATACTGGAGGAGAAGAGAGAAGGACGAGTGATCATACTGGGGGAGGAGAAGAGAGAAGGACGAGTGACCATACTGGGGGAGGAGAAGAGAGAAGGACGAGTGATCATACTGGGGGAGGAGAAGAGAGAAGGACGAGTGATCATACTGGGGGAGGAGAAGAGAGAAGGACGAGTGACCATACTGGGGGAGGAGAAGAGAGAAGGACGAGTGACCATACTGGGGGAGGAGAAGAGAGAAGGACGAGTGACCATACTGGGGGAGGAGAAGAGAGAAGGACGAGTGATCATACTGGAGGAGAAGAGAGAAGGACGAGTGATCATACTGGGGGAGGAGAAGAGAGAAGGACGAGTGACCATACTGGGGGAGGAGAAGAGAGAAGGACGAGTGATCATACTGGGGGAGGAGAAGAGAGAAGGACGAGTGATCATACTGGGGGAGGAGAAGAGAGAAGGACGAGTGATCATACTGGGGGAGGAGAAGAGAGAAGGACGAGTGATCATACTGGGGGAGGAGAAGAGAGAAGGACGAGTGATCATACTGGGGGAGGAGAAGAGAGAAGGACGAGTGACCATACTGGGGGAGGAGAAGAGAGAAGGACGAGTGACCATACTGGGGGAGGAGAAGAGAGAAGGACGAGTGATCATACTAGGGGAGGAGAAGAGAGAAGGACGAGTGATCATACTGGGGGAGGAGAAGAGAGAAGGACGAGTGACCATACTGGGGGAGGAGAAGAGAGAAGGACGAGTGATCATACTGGGGGAGGAGAAGAGAGAAGGACGAGTGACCATACTGGGGGAGGAGAAGAGAGAAGGACGAGTGACCATACTGGGGGAGGAGAAGAGAGAAGGACGAGTGACCATACTGGGGGAGGAGGAGAGAGAAGGACGAGTGACCATACTGGGGAGGAGAAGAGAGAAGGACGAGTGACCATACTGGGGGAGGAGAAGAGAGAAGGACGAGTGATCATACTGGGGGAGGAGAGAGTAGGATGAGTGATCATACTGGGGGAGGAGAAGAGAGAAGGACGAGTGAACATACTGGGGGAGGAGAAGAGAGAAGGACGAGTGACCATACTGGGGGAGGAGGAGAGAGAAGGACAAGTGACCATACTGGGAGAAGAAGAGAGAAGGACGAGTGACCATAATGGGGGAGGAGAAGAGAGAAGGACGAGTGACCATACTGGGGGAGGAGAAGGGAGAAGGACGAGTGACCATACTGGGGGAGGAGAAGAGAGAAGGACGAGTGATCATACTGGGGGAGGAGAAGAAAGAAGGACGAGTGACCATACTGGGGGAGGAAAAGAGAGAAGGACGAGTGACCATACTGGAGGAGAAGAGAGAAGGACGAGTGACCATACTGGGGGAGGAGAAGAGAGAAGGACGAGTGATCATACTGGAGGAGAAGAGAGAAGGACGAGTGATCATACTGGGGGAGGAGAAGAGAGAAGGACGAGTGACCATACTGGGGGAGGAGAAGAGAGAAGGACAAATGACCATACTGGGGGAGGAGAAGAGAGAAGGATGAGTGACCATACTGAGGGAGGAGAAGAGAGAAGGACGAGTGACCATACTGGGGGGGGGAGAAGAGAGAAGGATGAGTAATCATACTGGGGGAGGAGAAGAGAGAAGGACGAGTGACCATACTGGGGGAGGAGAAGAGAGAAGGACGAGTGACCATACTGAGGGAGGAGAAGAGAGAAGGACGAGTGACCATACTGGGGGAGGAGAAGAGAGAAGGACGAGTGACCATACTGGAGGAGAAGAGAGAAGGACGAGTGATCATACTGGAGGAGAAGAGAGAAGGACGAGTGACCATACTGGGGGAGGAGAAGAGAGAAGGACGAGTGACCATACTGGGGGAGGAGAAGAGAGAAGGATGAGTGACCATACTGGGGGAGGAGAAGAGAGAAGGACGAGTGACCATACTGGGGGAGGAGAAGAGAGAAGGACGAGTGACCATACTGGGGGAGGAGAAGAGAGAAGGACGAGTGATCATACTGGGGGAGGAGAAGAGAGAAGGACGAGTGACCATACTGGGGGAGGAGAAGGGAGGACGAGTGACCATACTGGAGGAGAAGAGAGAAGGACGAGTGACCATACTGGGGGAGGAGAAGAGAGAAGGACGAGTGTTCATACTGGGGGAGGAGAAGAGAGAAGGACGAGTGACCATACTGGGGGAGGAGAAGAGAGAAGGACGAGTGATCATACTGGGGAAGGAGAAGAGAGAAGGACGAGTGACCATACTGGGGGAGGAGAAGAGAGAAGGACGAGTGACCATACTGGGGGAGGAGAAGAGAGAAGGACGAGTGACCATACTGGGAGGAGAAGAGAGAAGGACGAGTGACCATACTGGGGGAGGAGAAGAGAGAAGGACGAGTGATCATACTGGGGGAGGAGAAGAGAGAAGGACGAGTGATCATACTGGGGGAGGAGAAGAGAGAAGGACGAGTGATCATACTGGGGGAGGAGAAGAGAGAAGGACGAGTGACCATACTGGGGGAGGAGAAGAGAGAAGGACGAGTGACCATACTGGGGGAGGAGAAGAGAGAAGGACGAGTGATCATACTGGGGGAGGAGAAGAGAGAAGGACGAGTGACCATACCGGGGGAGGAGAAGAGAGAAGGACGAGTGATCATACTGGGGGAGGAGAAGAGAGAAGGACGAGTGACCATACTGGGGGAGGAGAAGAGAGAAGGACGAGTGACCATACTGGGGGAGGAGAAGAGAGAAGGACGAGTGACCATACTGGGGGAGGAGGAGAGAGAAGGACGAGTGACCATACTGGGGGAGGAGGAGAGAGAAGGACGAGTGATCATACTGGGGGAGGAGAAGAGAGAAGGACGAGTGACCATACTGGAGGAGTTGAAGAGAGAAGGACGAGTGATCATACTGGGGGAGGAGAAAAAACTTCACTTTACACTGAATTTTGATAGATTGTAAGACTAACAGAGTTTCTTTCTCGTACATCACGGGACACAGAGCGGCATAGTCATTACTATGTGGGTTATATGGTTTACCTTCAGGTGCTGGCACTGGCAACTTCCAAACCGGAAGTACCCTCCCCTATATAAGCCCCTCCCATCCGGGAGCACCTCAGTTTTTTGCCAATGTCTAAGGTGTTGGCCAAAGAGTAACATGTGTTTTCCTGGGCTTGCGTACAGGTTCTTTTACGGGCCTTAGTAAGCTGTTCCGGATCCCACCAAAAAAGCTTCATAGCTAAACGGTCGGTACCCGGGCCTTGCAGCAGAAGAGCAAGGTTTTGCCTGTAATGCCTCTCTTAGGAGGGCTGGACCCTGGGATCCAGAGCTCTGGTCATACCCACGACCAAGATGTTGTCTGTGCAGGGTGCTATACAGGTCCAGGGGAGTGGAATCCTTGGGAACCCGGTCCCTGAAGGTTTAATTACAATGCCTGCCGTGATAGGTGAAGTTTGGACTTCTGTGGACCAAACAAAGTCCTGCGGCGGGGATCAGGTAAGTGGGGGCCCCCAGGAACTTGGTTCTATTGGGGGACCCCCAAGCCTACTTTGTCTTTCTGTCTGTTACCTAACGGTATTCCCGCTAAATATCTGTGTATGCCTGTAACTACTGAAAATGTAAAATTTTGATAGTAGTCAAGAAAAAAAAAAAAAAAAAAGGGGACCGCGGTACCTGTGTTAAACCACTAGAGGCCGCTGTAGTCCATTTTTCTTGTCATGTGGATCTTTGGTTTTTTCAAGTCAAAAGATCCAGGCAGTTGGTAAGTTTCTCTGTGGGAATCCACTTCCTCTGCCCTGTTGCTGCGCTCATCCACCGCACAGGCCCTCCGGCAAAAAGGGCCCTGGCTCCTAGTCCCTGTTTGATTTCGAAAAGGGCGCCAATGGCGCACGGGCGCGCGCACGCGCCTCCTATGAAAAAAAAGGGGCGGGGCGGGTGGATGACGCTCGATGCGCGCCGCGGCGCTTCTGCGCATGTGCAGGCGTCCCAGCATGGTTAAAAGACACAGTACAAGTGTCAGCTGGATGCAAACAGAGCTAGCAACAAACAGTGGCACACAGAGGCGGTTGATGCAGGCATCCCCATAGAAAGGCACTTTAGTGGACACCAGCTGGTATATAGCAGCAACTGTGTTAGACTATTACCAGCAAAATTGGTGTATGACGACGGGAATACCTCAGCTTTGTTCTTAAAGGATATGTCGTCCAGACGCTCCGGAAATAGATCTTCCAGGAAGCCAAAGGGGTCTCCATCGGGCTCTGAGGATATTGGGCATGCTTGTACTGCACCAATCTCCCCTGAGAATTCAGAGGTCAGTAGCCGTAGAAACCCCGCAGGAATGCCTGGTGCTGCGGCTGTCCCCAGTCCACCTGCTCCTGTATATATAACAGAGGAGGTTTTATCCTCAACTCTGGGAGGATTGGAAGAGAGATTAACAGCATTGATCGCTGCTTCCCTGTCACAGGAAAAGCGCGTCCGATCTCCGTCTCCTCCTTCAGAGTGCCTGTTAGTGGAGGAACAGCCCCACACAGAGATCGACCTACCTGAAGGGGATCAGGATGAGGTTGATTCAGTTATGGAGGAATCAACAGTGGAAGAACCTTTCTCAGCATCTCAGGCTGAAAGATTATGGGTTCAGTCTCTGACTAACATGGTCCGATCAGCATTTAAAATGCCTCTGGCGGAACCACCATCCACTACGGTTTCCTCGCTGGGGTCGCTAAAAGCTCCCCAGGCTGTCTGTTCCTTCCCAATCCACCCTTTATTAGAAGGGCTTATTTACCAGGATTGGGAGCATCCTGATAAAATATTTGCTCCCCCCAAGAGATTTCCGGTGATCTATCCCATGGAGGATAAGTTCATAAAAAAATGGAGGGTCCCTACAGTGGACACAGCCATCTCTTCTGTGAACAAATCACTGACATGTCCAGTAGATAATGTTCCAATGTTCAAAGACCCAATAGATAAAAAATTGGAGTCTTTACTAAAATCTGCTTTCTCTACAGCAAGCATGGTGACACAACCTGCGGTAGCAGCGATTGGAGTCTGCCAAGCAGTGAAAGATCAGTTGAAACAAGTCTTAAGGGACTTACCAGATCAGCAGGCTCTTGCCCTAGCTGACCTGCCTAGAGCCTTGTGTTTTGCGGTGGACGCCATAAAGGATACAATCCAACAGGCCTCCCGCTTTACGCTGTCTATAGTACATATGCGTAGGCTTCTGTGGCTCAAAAACTGGTCTGCTGAAGCTCCCTGTAAAAAACTGCTGGTTAGCTTCCCATTTCATGGAGAACGCTTATTTGGAGAAGATCTGGACAAATATATCCAGAAAATTTCTGCCGGTAAAAGTTCACTCTTACCGGTTAAGAACAAGGGTAGAAGTCCTTCTTTTAAGAGGCCTACTTCTCCAGTCCCGGGCACATCGGCTGTGAAGCAGTTCCGACGGCCTCCGCGGTCAAATTCACGGGGCGGAAATCAGGAACAATCACAGGGTAACAAGAAGCCCTGGATCAAGAGAGGTACAAAACCTCCCCCCAAGGCATGAAGCGTTGCCCCCACTCAATCGGGTGGGGGGAAGACTTCAGTTGTTCACAGAGACCTGGCGGGACACCATCAGAGACAGATGGGTGCTCTCCGCAGTAAGTCTGGGATACAAGCTGGAGTTAAAAGGCACTCCTCCTGCCCAATTTATGAGGTCAAACGTGCCAAGAGATCCCCAGAAGAGAGGATCCCTCCTTCTGGCACTAGAACAACTATTGCTCCAAGGTGTAATCATGAAGGTTCCCCTGGAAGAAAGCGGATTCGGGTTTTACTCGAACCTTTTCACAGTCCCCAAACCAAATGGGGACGTGAGGCCCATATTAAATCTAAAAGGGCTAAACAAGTTCCTAAATATCAGGACTTTTCAGATGGAGTCGATCCGATCGGTGGCCACCGCCCTACAAGGGCAGGAATGGTTAGCCTCGATCGACATAAAGGATGCTTATCTGCATATTCCCATCTTTCCGGCCCACCAGAAATTTCTACGCTTTGCAGTAGAAGGGCGCCATTTTCAGTTCAGAGCCTTACCTTTCGGTCTGGCCACAGCACCACGAGTGTTCACAAAAATTCTGGCCCCATTATTGGCCAATCTAAAAACACAGGGTGTAACGATAATGGCATATCTAGACGACCTGCTACTAATAGACCACTCAGTGGAAAAGCTGGAAGTAGCTATTCACAAGACAATCAAGTATCTGGAATATCACGGTTGGATTATCAACCGGGACAAGTCAGCTCTAAGACCAGTCAAAAGTCTGGAATACTTAGGGCTAAGGCTGGATTCAAATCAGAGAAAGATTTTCTTACCTCCAGAGAAGGTGTCGTCTTTAAAAGATTTGACCCACTTAGTGGGTACAAAAAGATAACCATCCATACGCCTCTGCATGAGGCTGCTGGAAAAAATGGTGGCTTCATTCGAAGCGGTACCCTACGGTCAATTCCATTCAAGGAATTTGCAAAGGGCCATACTGTCAGCCTGGAACAAAAAAGTTCAGGCTTTAGACTTACCAATGTCCCTGTCCCCTTCCGTTCGCAAGAGCCTCCATTGGTGGTTGGTGCCCCAGAATCTGGAAAAAGGGAAACCCTTCAGTCCGGTTTCTTGGAAGGTAGTCACTACAGATGCCAGCCTCATAGGCTGGGGGGCAGTACTGGAGCAATGGTCTCTCCAGGGCAAGTGGTCAGAAGCAGAAAAGGCCCTGCCCATCAATCTCTTAGAGATACGAGCAGCCCGGTATGCCCTAGTAGCATGGACATCCAAACTCCAAGGGTCCCCTGTCAGAATTCAATCAGACAATGCCACAGCAGTGGCATATATCAATCACCAGGGTGGCACCAGGAGTCGTGCAGCCCAGAGGGAAGCAAATTGCATCCTGGAGTGGGCAGAAAAATATGTCCCAGCCATATCCGCGGTTTTCATCCCAGGAGTGGAAAATTGGAGAGCGGACTTTTTAAGTCGCCAACAATTATGCCCGGGGGAATGGTCTCTTCACCCCGAGGTTTTCCAGGCAATATGCCAGCGGTGGGGAACACCGGATGTAGATCTGCTAGCATCCAGATTCAACGCAAAGGTGGACAGATTTGTGTCTCGCACAAGGGATCCCCTAGCTTGCGGCTCGGATGCCCTAGTGTTCCCTTGGGATCAGTACAAGCTGATATATGCATTCCCACCGCCACAATTGTTACCGCGATTACTCCGCAGAATCAGGGTAGAAAAGAAACCAGTGATTCTGGTGGCTCCAGCATGGCCCCGAAGGGCATGGTACGCGGAGATTGTAAAAATGTCAGTGAGGAGTCCTTGGACCCTCCCACATCGTCCGGACCTGCTGTCGCAGGGACCGATATATCACCCTTCCTTACCAGCCCTAGGTTTGACGGCCTGGCTATTGAAGCCCACATTCTGAAAAAGAGAGGGCTCTCTAATTCTGTGGTATCTACCATGATCAATGCCAGGAAGCCGGTATCCAGGCAGATCTATTATAGGATCTGGAAAGCGTACATTAAGTGGTGTGAGGCCAAGAAATGGCATCCACGTAAGTACGTGATAGGGAGGATTTTGGACTTCCTACAGTGGGCTGTAGATAGGAAGCTGGCCTTGAGTACTATCAAGGGTCAGATTTCGGCCTTGTCAATATTTTTTCAAAGGCCCTTGGCTTCGCATTCACTAGTCAAAGTTTTCATACAAGGAGTGATGCGTATTAGCCCTCCGGTTAGTATTCCCATATGTCCTTGGGACTTAAACCTGGTTCTGTCAGTTCTACAGAAACAACCGTTTGAACCATTGCTACACATTTCCTTGGTTCTTCTCACCAGGAAATTGATTTTCTTAGTAGCCGTTTGTTCGGCTAAAAGAGTATCGGAATTAGCCGCCTTGTCCTGTAAGGAGCCATATCTGGTTGTCCATAAGGACAGAGTAGTATTACGTCCTCATCCAGCCTTTCTTCCTAAGGTGGTATCGAGGTTTCATTTGAACCAAGATGTGGTTCTTCCTTCTTTTTTCCCCAAACCTAGCTCGGTAGAGGAAAAGTTATTACATTCCTTGGATGTAGTAAGAGCAATTAAAGCTTATCTAAAAGCCACTGCTCAGATTCGCAGAACGGATACTTTGTTTATTCTGCCGGGAAGGCCCTAAAAAGGGTCAGGCAGCATCAAAATCCACTTTAGCCAAGTGGATTCGACAGGTCATAATACAAGCCTATGGCTTGAGAAAGAGACCGCCTCCGTTCAAAGTTAGGGTGCACTCCACAAGAGCAGTTGGAACTTCATGGGCAGTGCATCACCAGGCCTCCCTGGCTCAAGTATGTAAGGCCGCAACATGGTCTTCGGTACACACGTTTACTAGATTCTACCAGGTAGACGTTAGAAGTCAGGAGGATGTCGCCTTTGGGCGCAGTGTGTTGCAGGCCGCAAAAGATCCTCATGCCTGATGGCGCCCAGCTTATGTATCCCTCCCCTCATTTGGCATTGCTTTGGGACGTCCCATTAGTAATGACTAAGTCGCTCTGTGTCCCGTGATGTACGAAAAAGAAAAAGGGATTTTTATAACAGCTTACCTGTAAAATCCTTTTCTTGGAGTACATCATGGGACACAGAGCTCCCACCCCTCTTTTTGGGACACTTATTGCTTGGCTACAAAACTGAGGTGCTCCCGGATGGGAGGGGCTTATATAGGGGAGGATACTTCCGGTTTGGAATTGGCCAGTGCCAACACCTGAAGGTAATCTATATAACCCATTAGTAATAACTAAGTCGCTCTGTGTCCCGTGATGTACTCCAAGAAAAGGATTTTACAGGTAAGCTGTTATAAAAATCCCTTTTTTGTGGAAGGGACATGTTGGAAAACCAGCAGCCAATGGTTGCTGGTGCTGCTCGGTGTATTCTATCGGGAGGGGGAGGTCCTCCTGTCAGAATACAATAGCACAGCGGCAGAGGCGGCTCTGGGCTTTGTGAGGCAAATCTTAGACATGAGGCCCCACTCACACCCAAAATGGAAATAATAATTCAAGCAATAGAAATGAACTGTATAAATTGCATATATTAAGAACCTTAAATCCTATAAAATATGAATTCACGGTTTCTAGAATTTTCTCTAACCAATTACCCTTTAATCAAATATCATTAAACATATATATATCAATTACAGGCACACAAATATATATAGAATTTGTGCAGCTGCTACTAGCAATGTGTTATAACAAAAGTCACACCCCATATTTCTCTATTTACATGAAGGTGAGGTAATATAACTCAGCACAGAGTTCCCCCTTACATCAGTCTTACCCCTTACAGTGCATGTAAAGTGGAACGCTGCGGATCATGATGTAAAGTGGAACGCTGCAGATCATGATGTAAGGGGGAACGCTGCGGATCATGATGTAAAGTGGAACGCTGCGGATCATGATGTAAGGGGGAATGCTGCGGATCATGATGTAAGGGGGAATGCTGCGGATCATGATGTAAGGGGGAATGCTGCGGATCATGATGTAAGGGGGAATGCTGCAGACTTTGGTGTAAAGGGAACTCTGATGTAATGGGGGGGCTCTGGTGACCAGAGATGACCTTATATCAGAGTGCACAGCATTCCCCTTTACATCAGGGTCCGCAGAGTTCCAACTTGCATTTAAAACAGGAACCGTAATGTGGGGAGGGGGGGGGCTCTGGTGACTCCAGAGCACATTCCGCAGAGTGAATGCACTAAGGTAAGGGGGGGTTACTGATATAAGGGGGAACCTTTATATTAGTGCCCCCTTACCTTACTGTATTCACTCCCCCTTACATCAGTGATCTCCCCTTCAGACAGGCCTTGCACCGCTGTCACTGATCTCCTTTCAGGTGCAGGGCTCAGTCGGACGGTCCTCTCTGGGCTCCAGCTTAGTGGTTCTGGTTTCATCCGATATTATCCTCTCCACAGTCCACACACATCTGACTATTCCCATGACCCCCGTCCTAGCAGCACTCCCGCTCTTGACCCTTCTGTAGGCTACCCCCGAGAGACTGCAGACATGATACAGGAGATAGTTAGAGACTGCAGACCTACTACAGGAGATGGTCAGAGACTGCAGACATACTACAGGAGATGGTCAGAGACTGCAGACATACTACAGGAGATGGTCAGAGACTGCAGACATACTACAGGAGATGGTCAGAGACTGCAGACATGCTACAGGAGATGGTCAGAGACTGCAGACATACTACAGGAGATGGTCAGAGACTGCAGACATACTACAGGAGATAGTCAGAGACTGCAGACATACTACAGGAGATGGTCAGAGACTGCATATATATGATACAAGATATGGTCTTATTATGGTAATGACAAGCAAACTCTCACCTGACTAACAGGGTAACACCACATTGCTACAGCAGCCACCAAATACTAGAGCCAAAGACAGAAGATCCTTCTATACACTCCCCTGTCCCCTACCACAAGCAGGAGAAGCAGACACATTCGCTTTGAGCGCCCTGCTGAGCATTCTGGGAGGTGTAGTCTCTGCAGAGCGCAGGCACCAGCGGGCCAAGTCTAGTGTGTGGTGTGGAGAAATACAACTCCTGCCATGCAATGTGGTGCCACCTTTGGGAAAAAGCTAGGACGGCAGTAGAGCCTGATATTGGCTGCAGCTGATGAGATGTTCTCCATGTGAGGGGGGTGTTACAGCTGGCTGGAACCTCCATTGCTTTACCCCAGTGTGTGCTAACCCGCTCACCCCGCCAGCCTGGGGACACCTAGGGCTATCTTTATATTGATTGGACCCAGGGCAAACATTTTTCTGGGCCCCCCCCCCCCACCCCTAGAAATTTCACTCTCAACCCCAACATCCCAAAAAACAAACACGCACATAGACTTATCTAAAAAAAAAACACTTTAATAATGTAAACATAAAGATCTGGTTCACACTGATTACTCCAAGCTCACTGATTGGTTGCTAGAGGTTACAGCACATTATTACTTCTCAGTGGGTGACAGATCAGTATTGTGGCGTGGGGTGCAACTGTTGGGGTACAGTTGGTTGGATGACAGGATGCAGTTTGGGGTGATGGTGGCATCATTGGAGTGAGAGGCTAAAATCATATCTCCCCTATAATGATAGGGGGTAGGATGATAGAATTCCAGAGGTGGGGTACAGGAGGGGTGAGCATGATAATGACAGAGGGAAGGGTGGTAAGATGCTAGAGGTGGGGTAGAGAGGAATGATGGGGATGTTGAAGACCATGGGTGGGGTGGTAGGATATCAGCAGAGGGGGATAATGATGACAGTGGGGAGGGTGGTAGCTAGCTGGTAGTGGGGTACAGGGGAGGTGAAGGTAAGGATGATGATGGGATAGGGTGATTAGGATGCTAGAGGTGAGATACAGGGGGATGATGGGAATGTTGATGACAGGGGACAGGGTGGTAGGATGTCAGAGGTGGGGTGCGGGTATGATGATGATGATTATGATGATAGTGGGTGGGGTGGCAGGAAGCTAAAAGTGGGGTACAGGGGGTGAAGATTAGAGGGGGTGGGAAACTGGCAGAGGAGTGCAGGGGGTGAAGATGACAGAGGGTGGGGTGGTAGGATGCCAGGCACAGGGGGATTGTGATGAGGATGGAGATAATTATGACAAGGAGTGTGTGGTAGAAAGCTGACAGTGGGGTACAGGGGGATGAAGATGACAGGGGATGGGTGTAAGGAAGCTAGCAGAGAGGTACTGGGGGGATAAAGATGACAGGGGTAGGGTGGTAGGAAGATGGCAGAGGGGTGAGGGGGGATAAAGATGACAGGGGTGGGGTGGTAGGAAGATGGCAGAGGGGTGCAGGGGGGGTAAAGATTAGAGGGGGTGGGGTGGTAGGAAGATGGCAGAGGGGTGCAGGGGGGATAAAGATGACAGGGGGTGGCGTGAAAGGAAGCTAGCAGAGGGGTACTGGGGGGATAAAGATGAAAGGGGGTGGGGTGGTAGGATGCCAGGCACAGGGGGATTGTGATGAGGATGACAGGGGGTATGTTGGTAGTGCTGACAGTGTGGGATACGGGGGAGATAAGTAAAATGACAGGAGGTTATGTGGTGGGATGCCAGGAACAGGGGGATGAGGATGACAGGGGGTGGGGCTGTAGGATGCCAGGCACAGGGGGATTGTGATGAGGATGACAGGGGGTGGGGTGGTAGGATGCCAGGCACAGGGGGATTGTGATGAGGATGACAGGGGGTATGTTGGTAGTGCTGACAGTGTGGGATAAGGGGGGAGATGATAAGTAAAATGACAGGAGGTTATGTGGTGGGATGCCAGGAACAGGGGGGATGAGGGTGAAAGGGGGTGGGGATGGTAGGATGCCAGGCACAGGGGGATTGTGATGAGGATGACAGGAGGTTATGTGGTGGGATGCCAGGAACAGGGGGGATGAGGATGAAAGGGGGTGGGGTGGTAGGATGCCAGGCACAGGGGGATTGTGATGAGGATGACAGGGGGTATGTTGGTAGTGCTGACAGTGTGGGATAAGGGGGGAGATGATAAGTAAAATGACAGGAGGTTATGTGGTGGGATGCCAGGAACAGGGGGGATGAGGATGAAAGGGGGTGGGGTGGTAGGATGCCAGGCACAGGGGGATTATAATGAGGATGACAGGGGGTATGTTGGTAGTGCTGACAGTGTGGGATACGGGGGAAGATAAGTAAAATGACAGGAGGTTATGTGGTGGGATGCCAGGGACAGGGGGGATGAGGATGACAGGGGGTGGGGTGGTAGGATGCCAGGCACAGGGGGATTGTGATGAGGATGACAGGGGGGTATGTTGGTAGTGCTGACAGTGTGGGATAAGGGGGGAGATGATAAGTAAAATGACAGGAGGTTATGTGGTGGGATGCCAGGAACAGGGGGATTGTGATGAGGATGAAAGGGGGTGGGGTGGTAGGATGCCAGGCACACGGGGATTTGTGATGAGGATGACAGGGGGGTATGTTGGTAGTGCTGACAGTGTGGGATAAGGGGAGAGATGATAAGTAAAATAACAGGAGGTTATGTGGTAGGATGCCAGGAACAGGGGGGGTGAGGATGAAAGGGGGTGGGGTGGTAGGATGCCAGGCACAGGGGGATTATAATGAGGATGACAGGGGGTATGTTGGTAGTGCTGACAGTGTGGGATACGGGGGAAGATAAGTAAAATGACAGGAGGTTATGTGGTGGGATGCCAGGGACAGGGGGGATGAGGATGACAGGGGGTGGGGTGGTGGGATGCCAGGAACAGAGGGGATGAGGATGACAGGGGGTGGGGTGGTAGGATGCCAGGCACAGGGGGATTGTGATGAGGATTGTTGTGGAGATTTTTATGGAGATGTATTTAATATGTATTGTCATAGTGTCACCCAGTGTTAGTACTTCCGCAACCCGCTCTAAAAGAGCTGATTGGGGTAGTCTGAGGCTGGTTGAATCCCGTCTGATAGGGGAAAACGTTTTGAGTGTGATGTTTGCAGGGTGCGGATATGTCCGCCAACGGGGGCCCTCTGTGCATAGGCATGGACGATCGTTAAGGAGGGGATATGCTCGCTCTGCAATGACATCATTGGTTATAGGCGGATGGGCGCTCTTGTCTCTGCTATGTCTGATCAACATTGGTTGGAATTCATAGCGCGCGTCTGCAGATAGCCTCCCTCCCCCATTCAATAATAGTATAATCTTAATATGCGTTATTCTATGGAATAGCGCAGAATAAGAATTCCTATCAACGGTAACTTTAGCCATCCTACGTTATTGTATTCATGTATGACATCTCCTGTTGGAAGGAATGTCCAGGTATTGTCATTCTCATGTGGAAGGAACATCCTGTGATGTTCCCGCCCATGGGAGGAGGTGACTGGTTGCTGCAACCAATCACCTCCTGTCTTGAGATCTTTTGAGTTTAATAAAAGCCTATGATTAGGCGTCGGCTGAACAGTCTATGCTGGGATGGCCTGACGATAAGATCTATGTGTGAGCCTTGCTTCTTGGATGGATGATGGGATGAACGGTGAGTGGATTTTAGCAAACTTACAGATAGCATTATTGCAGAAAGATGAATCTAAAGTGTGTGCTTAGATAGCACAGGAATTATAGGCTGTGTGCTCTGTAAACAGCAGCCTGGAATTCCACAACAGAATGGCGACTCACGGTTGGGACCAATTGCGGCCTCTTTGAGCATCAGATCAGCAGAGGAGGAGAGTGGACCTGCGATGTGATTGATGCGTAAAGAGGCTGTACTTTGAAACGAACAAAAAAAAAATTTGTCTTTTTGAAATAATGCTTGCAGTATGAGAGATGCGTGTGTGCGTGTATGTCTGTGAATCCGATTGTGTGTGTGTGTTTTTGTTGGGAGAGAGACCATATGATTCCTGGATGTTTGTGTGAGAGAAGCTGAAAATGGCTGCCCCCATGAGGTTTAGCGGGGGAGGGGCAGGCAACATGGCTATCACTGCCAACATGTTTGAAAGTTGTGTATCTATTGACTTTCCAATTTTCATTACAAAGTTGTGTGTAGTGTTTGTGCCTGTGTGAATGCTGATGGAAACTGTATATTGTGTATGAAATGAAGGTATAGATGTGTCTGCAATGTGTGTGTTTGGGTGAGCTTTTTGTATTTCTCAGAGGTTTGTTTGTGAGATATGTGCTTGAATGGGGGAAGGGCTTGCCCACTGTTTTGTGTTGCAGGGGCTGTGCCCTGAGGGAAAGACACTCTAAGCAAATGTTACAAGCAACAATATACTGTATGTGTGTGGTGTTTGTGATTTCTATGAAAAATAGAAATGGATAAATTGTGATTTTTGCCTTTATAGGGGACAAAGACACATGTCCCCATAAGTGTAAAAATATTTTAACAAAAGTGTTTGGTTTTAAAGTTGAAAGTTCCCGCCGCATATCCAAGTGGCCAGGCATTGCTAGAAGCCAGACAATAGTAGCTGTTTGTTGAAAGGAATACGCCCTTTGAATGGTTGCAGGCTGTTTTGGATGCTAGCATTGAGGAGGTATGTCTCTGCAATGGCTTGTTATGGAAGCTGAGGCCACTGTGTGTGAACTTTAGGTAGAGAAAAGTGGTGAATATCTCAGAGTATATGAACTTAGAGAAATGAATATGTTTTTAATATTGTCATGTAACTCACATTTATTGAATGTGCTGTTTAGTTGGCAAAAGGGAGGCTAAGTTTGTAAGTGTACATGTGGTCCTTGTAGAGTGTAGCTGACACCTTTTTTAGTGGATTTTGATGATAATTTAGAAAAGTTTCAATGGTGTAGTCAGTCTTTGTGGAGAAAAACATTTTTTTTAAAGAGATGCTGGTTTTGGCGGGAAAAAGTAATGGCGCCATTCTTGGCTTTTGTTAGCCTTGCAGGTTTGTCTGCCATTTTGAGGCACAGTTTTTCCTTAGCCTGTGGGTATCCTATAAGGGAAGGTGCAGCCACCTTTCTTTTGGGCACTATACCATGTGGCATTCGTCTGCTATTTCGCTGGTGGAATTTCTCAGCCTTTGGGGCAGATTTTGATGTTTGGTGCGAATATAGTGCGATCTATTCTGCGTGGAACCTGGTGGAGGCAATTTGTGTTTTTCTTTGTGTAGGGGAACCAATGTGGTGTTCATTGTGACGTCCCATGCTGGTTTTGGCGGGAAAAATTGCATGCGTCAATGGCGCAATTTTTGTTGTCCATGAGGTGCTGTGGTGGGTCATCCACCATTTTGTAGTCCTGGCTTGTCGGCCATTTTGAGAGACGTTTACAGTTTGAGATAGGAAGTTCCAGTTTAGCAAACACGGCTCCTGAATATGCTGTATTGGCATTTGTTGATTGGCGCAGTTTTGTCTCTGGTTTAAATTGCTTTTCTAAGCATCACCTTTTGAGGTGAGTTGAGAGGTATCTTAAAATAGCGCGGTTTTTCCCCGAGGGGCCACAACGTGCTTGCGGACACACGCACATGCTGGGGCCTATTTATGGATGGGATCTGCCTGGCCTACCAGCAGTTGGAGTGTGGGAGGAGGCCAACGCAGACACAGGGAGGACATGTAAACTCCATGCACATGATGTTAGGTTGGGGATTTCTCTGTTTTCATTTGGGTGAGTGTTGGCTATTGCAGGATCGGCTGACTTAGCAGTATATGAGCAGGGGTTTGGGGTTTTGGATTTTGGTTTTAAGAAAAAAACTTCACTTTACACTGAATTTTGATAGATTGTAAGACTAACAGAGTTTTTGTACAATGATGTGTTTTTATGTTTAAATATTTGGGAGTTTCCCAGAGAGCAATTCATTTTTTGGAACTTGTACTGTATAGCCATCTTTTGGCAGGAGTTTGTATTTTGAGTCCCAACTTATGGTTTGACTTCCAGGGAATGTGGGTCAGGGGGGATTCCCTCCCATTTGCAAAGGGGGGTTTTACTCCATCATTTCCTTGACAAGGTTTTAAATGGTTGAAATATATAATGTGTAGCCATGGATTTTTTTGAAGTCTTGATAGACAAGGCGATTATGGCTAACGCCTCCCCTCCCCCTCCCTCTTCCTGAACAATTGATATGTAAATAAACCAGTTTGGTTTTTTATAAGAGCTGAGCATAACCGGAAGTTTCTTTTCAGCATTTATATATCAGCAGAAAGTTAGTGGGAGGAGCTTGGGGTTTTTAAAGGTGAGCAATGAGATTTGTGTCTGGAAGGAAAATGGAAAGCATTTTGGCGTTTAAAAGTATTTTATATTTTGTTCCAGTTTTGTGAAGTTTTGTACTGTAATACAGTTTTGGGTAGAGAGCAAACAGGGGGTATCACCATTATTTTATCATCTAGATACAGAGAGAGAAGCCACATTGTTCTGCAGGTGGTAAACTGGCGTAAGTGTTCTGTGAGGTTTAGTCTGACAACGCAGTGTATGGGTGTATAGCGGAAAATGCTTGTGTATGCATGCACTGTGAGGGGTAGAGGCCTAATTCGGGGGTTGATCTGTGGTTGTTGCTGTAGTTCCAAAAGTGTTGGGACAACAAGTCATAGAGTTGACGCCTCGGTTAGGGTTTCTAGTTGGAGGACTTGACCATATAGTGGTTGTAGTTCTGCAATTCACCGTATAAGAAGACACCGGGCGGTGATCTCCGAAATGGGTGCAACGGTTTAACCTGGACGCAGGTTTAAGACGATAAGCCGATTCGAATCGCCATGGACACAAGGAGGTCTGTGCAAAGGGAAGGAATGGAGGCTTCCCATAGTCAGACGGTCACACAGTGCACGAAGCCTAGTTTTGGGGCAAAGGCCTTTGAACCCCAAAAAGATTAACATAGGTGGTCCAAGGATACTATTTTGGGTATCCCTCTGGAATGGATGTAGTTGAGCTGCCGCTTCAGAAATCTGTAATGATGAGTGTTGATGGAGGTGTTGTCTCATGCCCGTTTGTTTGAACCTTGTATGGCTGGTACATGGAAGGTTCTCGAGTTGCTCTCATGGTTGTCCCATTGTATTTTTTCCTATTGCTGAAAGAGTGAAGGTAGAATTCTGGCTGTTTTTGTGTTTTTTCATTTGTGGTTTTGGAAACTGGGAAGTATTTCCCCCACGTTTGTATCGGAATGTTTGCATGTAGTAACGTGAATATGTTCGAACTTACCGCGGCGATCCTCCGATGCGTCGCGGCTGTTGTATTTTTGTAGGAACGGGAAAAGTAAGGGTTACAGAGGGTTTTGTTTGAATCGGTTTTGAAAGAATGTCATTGACAATTTACCAATGTACAGGAATGTCATTATTGTTTACCATTCTTTGCAGGTTAAATATGAAGAATAGAGTAATGATTTTGTTTATAAGTATTTTTCAGGTCCAAGGAGTTTTTACACAGAGAACAGGTGTATGTTGACAGCTGTACATATGGATAAATCTAAGGGAGGTAAAAGTATCATAGGCTATTTCATTGTTTCTTTTTTCCTGCACCACGCATTTCTTCCTTCAGTCTGTAATGAGGAAGAAAAGGGGGGAGAAGTGATAAATGTAAGAGTGACATTTTTTTTTTGTCAAACTAATAATAACCTCTGTAATTATAACCAAGTTTGTGCCAAGACTGTCTTTCTTTAATAGAATTTGAATCGGCAAGCAGCAGTCTGGTGAAGTAGGTTCCCATCCCAGAGGCTAAGAACCTTTTATCAATGGCTCCAGGTATTGTAAGCCACGCACAGGTTATGCAGTGACCACAGTCCCGATGTCTGTGTTATTGTCATATGAGGGTTGTTTGGAGGTCAGTCAAAACCATAGTCGTACTCTCCTCATTAGCTGTCACTTATATTCTCGGCTGATGGGGTGGGTGCGATCGTTGTGACATGAACTTCAAAATGTCCACCAAAAGGTTTTCACGAGTCTCTCCTGGACCCGACTCAATAATCAGTTTACATTCTTTCCAACCAGGTGACTGGGTCGTTGTAAAGAAGCTTGAGGGATGAGACCACGCCAGCCACTGCAAGAAGCGGCTCAACCACACCAAAGAATGAGGAGTATCTTTGTTTATTTATATTTTTGTTGTTTAGTAAATTTTAGCGAGGGTAACGATGAAGCATCCCAAGTTATTATTTAAAGTGTATGTCCTGACTAGCTCAGAAAGCGAACAGGACCGATGGTCTGTTCTGAGTCTTCACCGAGTTTTAGTCCCCAGCGATGACAGCGGTACATGTCATTTATGATGTTATTATGGGTATGAGGAGTTTTAGTCCCCAGCGATGACAGCGGTACATGCCATTTATGATGTTATTATGGGTATGAGGAGTTTTAGTCCCCAGCGATGACAGCGGTACATGTCATTTATGATGTTATTATGGGTATGAGGAGTTTTAGTCCCCCAGCGATCACAGAGGTACATGACATTTATGATGTTATTATGGGTATGAGGAGTTTTAGTCCCCAGCGATGACAGCGGTACATGCCATTTATGATGTTATTATGGGTATGAGGAGTTTTAGTCCCCAGCGATGACAGCGGTACATGTCATTTATGATGTTATTATGGGTATGAGGAGTTTTAGTCCCCAGCGATGACAGCGGTACATGTCATTTATGATGTTATAATGGGTATGAGGAGTTTTAGTCCCCAGCGATGACAGCGGTACATGCCATTTATGATGTTATAATGGGTATGAGGAGTTTTAGTCCCCAGCGATGACAGCGGTACATGTCATTTATGATGTTATTATGGGTATGAGGAGTTTTAGTCCCCAGCGATGACAGCGGTACATGTCATTTATGATGTTATAATGGGTATGAGGAGTTTTAGTCCCCAGCGATGACAGAGGTACATGTCATTTATGATGTTATTATGGGTATGAGGAGTTTTTGACAAACTAGTGAAGACTCCAGACAGACACTTGTCAATGGAATCTAACGATGTATTTTTAGAGGGTAAAATTGGTTTTAGTTTTAATGGCTCTGTCTCTTGTCGGTTTGGGTATCTAGGTAGCTCACAAGTGTGTTTGAACTTTAGTTTGGTGTTTATGCGGATCTGCAGCTTATAAAGGTAATTCCCCCAAAGCAAGAGGTTCATGCGTGATAGTGAAGCTGTCCCAACATTTTAGGTCGCGGCCAATCGCGAGGATCTGATGGCGCAGGAAATTAAGAATGGCAGGGACAGCTAGAAGGGATTTGTTCACCAATCCCGACCAGGTCTGGGCATGGGGTCCTGCATGTACAAGGTGGGGGGGGCTCGGGCTTGGGATACGATTGAACAATTCTCAACCGTTAAGGATAGGGTTCTTCATGTAATTGTTGAAGCCAGAGCTGTAGCTAAGTGAAGGTTGGGAGTCCTTTTTAAGGGTCTGGGAATCTTTGGGGATCTAATTTTTTATTTTACAGCGGATCATGGTTAAAGGAAGTGGGAATATATATACTCATGTCGTTTTTATTTCTATTCTTTCTATGTCGTGACGAGGTGCTCCTGTTGCCTGATTTGACGCGTGGCCAGAGTTTCCTTGATGAGACGCCCCGAAGCCGGACCCATATACAAAACAGAGAATCACAGACGGATCGGCGATTACTACAGCTCACCATGTCGTGTCCTCCTTTATAAGTCATGCCCCTGAAGAGTAGAGTCTACATGTCAAGCCGTGTTTTCCTTTTTATGGACTAAGAACTGATTCATTTCCAGGTGTAAGAAGCATATCAACTCTCATCGAGGGACACATGGGGTGCATATGACAAAAAAGGGAGGACTGTTGTGGAGATTTTTATGGAGATGTATTTAATATGTATTGTCATAGTGTCACCCAGTGTTAGTACTTCCGCAACCCGCTCTAAAAGAGCTGATTGGGGTAGTCTGAGGCTGGTTGAATCCCGTCTGATAGCCTATAAGGCTGGCATCTGTAGTGACCACCTTCCAAGAAATCGGACTGAAGGATTTCCTTTTTTCCAGATTCTGGGGAACCAACCACCAACGGAGGCTCTTGCGAACGGAAGGGGACAAGGACATTGTAAGTCTAGGGCCTGAACTTTTTTGTTCCAGGCTGACAGTATGGCCCCTTGCAAATTCCTTGAATGGAATTGACCGTAGGGTACTGCTTCGAATGATGCCACCATTTTTCCCAGCAGCCTCATATACAGGCGTATGGACGGCTGTCTTTTTTGTACCCACTAAGTGGATCAAATCTTTCAAAGACAACACCTTTCCTCGAGGCAAGAATATTTTTCTCTGGCCTGAATCCAAACTTAGCTCCAAGTATTCCAGACTTTTGACTGGTTTTTAGGGCTGACTTGTCTCGGCTGATAATCCAACCGTGAGATTCCAGATACTTGATCGTCTTGTGAACGACCACGTCTAGTTTTTTCACTGAGTGGTCTATCAGCAACAAAGCCTGACGATAAGATCTATGTGTGAGCCTTGCTTCTTGGATGGATGATGGGATGAACGGTGAGTGGATTTTAGCAAACTTACAGATAGCATTATTGCAAAAAGATGAATCTAAAGTGTGTGCTTATAGAGCACAGGAAATATAGGCTGTGTGCTCTGCAAACAACCCATATTTCTACGACAGGATGACAGGGGGGTATGTTGGTAGTGCTGACAGTGTGGGATAAGGGGGGAGATGATAAGTAAAATGACAGGAGGTTATGTGGTGGGATGCCAGGAACAGGGGGATTGTGATGAGGATGAAAGGGGTGGGGTGGTAGGATGCCAGGCACACGGGGATTTGTGATGAGGATGACAGGGGGTATGTTGGTAGTGCTGACAGTGTGGGATAAGGGGGGAGATGATAAGTAAAATAACAGGAGGTTATGTGGTGGGATGCCAGGAACAGGGGGGATGAGGATGACAGGGGGTGGGGTGGTAGGATGCCAGGCACAGGGGGATTGTGATGAGGATGACAGGGGATATGTTGGTAGGATGCCATGCACAGGGGGATTGTGATGAGGATGACAGGGGGTATGTTGGTAGTGCTGACAGTGTGGGATAAGGGGGGAGATGATAAGTAAAATAACAGGAGGTTATGTGTTGGGATGCCAGGAACAGGGGGGATGAGGGTGACAGGGGGTGGGATGGTAGGATGCCAGGCACAGGGGGATTGTGATGAGGATGACAGGGGGTATGTTGGTAGTGCTGACAGTGTGGGATAGGGGGAGATGATAAGTAAAATTACAGGAGGTTATGTGGTGGGATGCCAGGAACAGGGGGGGTGAGGATGAAAGGGGGTGGGGTGGTGGGATGCCAGGAACAGGGGGGATGAGGATGACAGGGGGTGGGGTGGTAGGATGCCAGGCACAGGGGGATTGTGATGAGGATGACAGGGGGTATGTTGGTAGTGCTGACAGTGTGGGATAAGGGGGGAGATGATAAGTAAAATGACAGGAGGTTATGTGGTGGGATGCCAGGAACAGGGGGATGAGGATGACAGGGGGTGGGGTGGTAGGATGCCAGGCACAGGGGGATTGTGATGAGGATGACAGGGGGGTATGTTGGTAGTGCTGACAGTGTGGGATAAGGGGGGAGATGATAAGTAAAATTACAGGAGGTTATGTGGTGGGATGCCAGGAACAGGGGGGGTGGGGTGGTGGGATGCCAGGAACAGGGGGGATGAGGATGACAGGGGGTGGGGTGGTAGGATGCCAGGCACAGGGGGATTGTGATGAGGATGACAGGGGGTATGTTGGTAGTGCTGACAGTGTGGGATAAGGGGAGAGATGATAAGTAAAATAACAGGAGGTTATGTGGTGGGATGCCAGGAACAGGGGGGGGGTGAGGATGAAAGGGGGTGGGGTGGTGGGATGCCAGGCACAGGGGGATTGTGATGAGGATGACAGGGGGTATGTTGGTAGTGCTGACAGTGTGGGATAAGGGGGGAGATGATAAGTAAAATAACAGGAGGTTATGTGGTGGGATGCCAGGAACAGGGGGGATGAGGATGACAGGGGGTGGGGTGGTAGGATGCCAGGCACAGGGGGATTGTGATGAGGATGACAGGGGGGTATGTTGGTAGTGCTGACAGTGTGGGATAAGGGGGGAGATGATAAGTAAAATTACAGGAGGTTATGTGGTGGGATGCCAGGAACAGGGGGGGTGAGGATGAAAGGGGTGGGGTGGTGGGATGCCAGGAACAGGGGGGATGAGGATGACAGGGGGTGGGGTGGTAGGATGCCAGGCACAGGGGGATTGTGATGAGGATGACAGGGGGTATGTTGGTAGTGCTGACAGTGTGGGATAAGGGGAGAGATGATAAGTAAAATAACAGGAGGTTATGTGGTGGGATGCCAGGAACAGGGGGGGTGAGGATGAAAGGGGGTGGGGTGGTGGGATGCCAGGCACAGGGGGATTGTGATGAGGATGACAGGGGGTATGTTGGTAGTGCTGACAGTGTGGGATAAGGGGGGAGATGATAAGTAAAATAACAGGAGGTTATGTGGTGGGATGCCAGGAACAGGGGGGATGAGGAGGATAATGATGTAGGTGGCATAACTATAGGCTGTGTGTGAGGTCACAGGCAGCCGGCAGCTGTGATTTCCGGGGCGCCCTTGCTCGTGAGACTCAGTGTCACCATAATCCAATACCTTGAGGATCTGACTGTCAGACGGGCTCCTCGATGAGGCGGCGGTGCCAGCTCTGGCAGGTCCATCATGCCGTGGACAGTAGTCCAGGGAGCTGCTCGGCCGCTGCAGCTGCACACATTATCCCAGCTCTGCACATGGCGTGATAGCAGATATCCAGGGAGCGCGGCAGAAGGAGCGGAGCTGGGGAGGGGAGTACATAGAGCCACCCACTGACCTCGGGCAGTGCTGAAGTGGTCAGTCCGCTCCTGGCCAGGGAAATCTACCGGTATTTACAGGCACTGCGGCCGCGAGTCCCGCATTAAGGACGGCTCTGGGGACACTGAACAGGGACATTCAGTACCACTGTCTCACACACACATTAGGCAAATTAGGCGACCACGAGGCCCCTAAAAGTGCGGGGCCTTAGGCAACCGCCTAATTTGCCTAATTAGAGAGCCGCCTCTGCCCAGTGGGAGAGATCACCACACCAACATCACTTTGTGTTAGTACGGAGATCTGTCAGTTTTTTTTATTCAACACACTGGTTACATGAAAAAAAATACCAGTGTGTACTGGTCTTAAAGCCGGGACCAGCCTCTTTGCAGCTGTCTGAGAACCATCAGGACTGTGCAGCAGCTAAGACGTTGTCACGGCTTTACTCAGCCACACACACAACTACATTCCAGCCTCTTTGCTGCTGTGTATGAAGAAACAGGACTGTGCAGCTGCAGAGTATTCCATTGTTTGCAGCAGTGATGTTAGCCCGGGCCTTACTTAGTCACATGCAGTGTCCTGTCTGCGTCTTTAGATATAGCAGCAAAGAAGACATTGGCTCGTCCTTACTAAGATACATGGACACAACTACATTCCAGCCTCTTTACTGCTGTGTATGAAGAAACAGGACTGTGCAGCTGCAGAGTATTCCATTGTTTGCAGCAGTGATGTTAGCCCGGGCCTTACTTAGTCACATGCAGCGTCCTGTCTGCGTCTTCAGATATAGCAGCAAAGAAGACATTGGCTCGTCCTTACTAAGATACATGGACACAACGCAATGGCCGCCTCTTTACTGCTGTGTATGAAGAAACAGGACTGTGCAGCTGCAGAGTATTCCATTGTTTGCAGCAGTGATGTTAGCCCGGGCCTTACTTAGTCACATGCAGCGTCCTGTCTGCGTCTTTAGATATAGCAGCAAAGAAGACATTGGCTCGTCCTTACTAAGATACATGGACACAACGCAATGGCCGCCTCTTTACTGCTGAGTATGAAGAAATAGGACAGCGCAGCAGAAGAGGCTGATATTTAGTTGTGTGCATGTGGCTAGGGAAGGATAAAGTCTTTAATCTGCTGCACAGTCCTGTTCCTTGTTCAGATATAGCAGCAGACATTGACCCGGCTTAACCCAGCCATGTGCACACAACTAAATGCCGGCCTCTTTGCTGCTGCATCTGAATAAACAGGACTGTGCAGCAGAAAAGAGGCTGACATTCTGTGGTGTGCATGTGGCTGGGAAAGTCTGGGCCAACGTCTTCACTACTGCACAGTCCTGTTTATTCAGACACAGCAGCAAAGAGCCTGCTATTCTGTAGACTTGACGTTACTCTGCTACATGCAGACAACATCTTTGAACATGCAAACAGTTTTTGTGCATGTGGCTGAGTGTGCAGCATCTTAGTTGTGGGTCCAGCTTTAGTCCTGTTGCATGTTCGAGAGAGTAACTGTATTGCCCCATCATCCCTCTTTATACTTACTGTGACAGGAGTCCCTTTGGGCGGGGGGCCCGTGGAACCAGAGACCTTTGGAGAGGTCGGGAAACCCTTATTTCAGCTCCCCCGACACCTCCTATGTGTAAGTTACCCTGTGTCTATTAGGAGCACAGAGTGACCGAGAACCCCAGTCTGATCTGTACTAATCGGACTCACTGTACAACCACACTGGAATGTTGTGTATATATATATATATATTGTGACAGCAGGAAGGTAAAGTCACCTGGTTGCATCCAGGGGGGTAGATATATTTCGCCCAGATTCAGGCTTTACGCCGACTTATACAACTAGGTGGAGAGTTGTATAAGCCCAGCTGAGGCTAGTGGGCTCATGGATGACTCATACCTCTAGGGAGAGTGTGGGGCGTCGTGCAGACAGGGAGTTGATGAGACCAGCTGAAGCTTGTCAGCTCATTTAGGCCTCTATAAGAACTCCCAGATTCATTAGGTGTTAGCTCATGCCTGGACCCAGACCTGTGTGGACTGTCTAGGGAGAGTGAACCCCTGTGCGGTGAGACAAGGCCTGTGTGGCTATTTGCTTGGACATTTAAAACCAGGGACTTAGGGACTAGGACAGCACTAGGCTGATCCCAGTTGTTAGTTAGGAAACCTGTATGTTTAGTCAGAGGTCAAGTTGACCAGGATTTATTTTGTTTATGTTTCTTTTGCTTTGCTGTGTTTTGTCACTGTAAATAGAAAATAAACCGCACCTTTTTGATTTTGAAAACCACAACCTCCGTTTGCTGGGCCTGTTTTTGTGTGGGGAGCCCATCCCGGGGGTCACACACACCCGCTGCCGAGCTAACCCCCTCACAATATATATATATATTGTATATTGTCTCATACTATGGTGTGCTCTCTGTTGGGGCATTTGGGGTGTGGCTGTATTCCATTGTTCTATTATGTCTGTCTTCCTTGGGAGAAAGGTATTATGGGATGTGTATTTGCTGTGAGGAGGGAGGGGGGAATTCCTCCAACAGCTCTCCCTGCTGATTGGACAGTCTACCCCGCCCCAAAATGTAAAGGGAGGGCAGATTGTCCCAAGTGTTTCAATAAACAGTTCATGTTCAGCAGCCAAAACGAGTTCTGCCCTGTTATTGGTTGTCAGCGGTTGGAATATCTGATATCTTTATTCAGACTGGGTGGAAGTGGTATATGATGGAAGCACTTAAGAGGAGTGTGCAACGTTTTGTTACATTGGTGGCAGAGGTGGAATGCTTCCTGCAGTCTGGGACATCCAAACCTCCCCCGGGATCGAAGATCAGGATAGCAGACTTCGGTCACACCAGTGGAGATATGGATCTGGCATCAGAGTACACGGGGCTAATGCAGAGAGACATGTCATCCCAGCAGCCAGATGAGGGTAAGGGGAATGGAGCAAGCAGCTCCCCTTCCCAGCAGCAAACAGCACCCCAGAATGATGCCAGCAACCCAGCAGAAGGGCTGGTGACAGGGCAAAGTTCTGCTGGCCTCTGCCCTCAACTAACAAAAGATGCGGTATCCACCTGTATACTCCAGGGATGGGGGGCATTCGGCCCAGATCCCCAACAGCATGATGAAGTGAGCCCAGTCACCCTGTCTTCTTTCCAGCGGCTGAAAGGACTCCAGGGAGAAGGGCCAGTCTGCACTTCTCCCCAGCGGCAGGTATGTTCTCTGAGAAAGGCAGAGGTTGGCTGGGTGAGTAATGCTCTGTTTGGGACAATTTATTTGGGGTACTGTGTGGGTACGGGCATTGGGGGACTGGAACTCTGGACTAACTTCAGAGTCAATCCGTCTGGGGTCTCCTGTGTAAGTCTCCTGCCGAAAGAGGAGATGTGTGACGGGGGTCACTTTGGGCGGGGGGCCCATGTCTTTTAGGGGCACAGGGTGACCGAGAACCCCAGTCTGATCTGTACTAATCTGTACAACCACACTGGAATGTTGTATATATATATATTGTATATTGTCTCATACTATGGTGTGCTCTCTGCCGGGTCGTTTGGGGTGTGGCTGTATTCCATTGTTCTATTGTGTCTGCCTTGGGAGAAAGGTATTATGGGATGTGTTTGTGTATTTGCTGTGAGGAGGGAGGGGGGGAAATCCTACCACAGCTCTCCCTGCTGATTGGACAGTCTACCTCGCCCTGAATGAAGGGGAGGGGGGATTGTCCCGAGTGTTACCTCTGTGTACCTGTGTTTCTATAAACAGTTCATGTTCAGCAGCCAGTACTGTGTAGTTCTTGGTTGTCAGCGGATGGAACATCTGATATCTATATTCAGACTGGAGGAAGCGGCATATGATGAAAGCACTCAAGCGGAGTGTGGGACGTTTTGTTACACTTACCTGAGTCCTATCATGATCCAGGCGATGTGCCCATCTACAGCAGCCCTCTCCTCTCTCTCTGCTCACAGAGGCAGCAGCGGGAGACATTGGCTCATGTTGCTGTCTATCAAATCATGGGAACAGAAAGTGAGGGACGGGTTGAGCAGCACTGTGTGCATCAATAGACAAACACTGCATGGCACAGGATTGAGCTGCAGGTGTGCCCCCATAGAAAGTGGCACTGCTATGCAGACACTGGCATTCCAGTGTGAGTGGCTGGGGAAGCCTGGGTCAATGTCTAGCTGCTGCACAGTCCTGTTTCTTGTTCAGACTTAGCAATAGAGAAGAGGCCGGTATAGTGTGAATATGTTAGAGTGTGTCTGAGTCAGAGACAACATCCTAGCCACTGCACAGTCCCATTACTAGTTCAGGAATATCAGCAGCGAGGAGGCCGGTATCTGATATGTGGGGGTAAAATGGTCCTACCTTACATCACAGGGTGTCCTTGGTACTTCCTCCCATAGTCCAATCCAGGAGAAGTCCTCTGTAGATGACGGGACGTCTCTGACATCTGTCAGGGAAGGCAGATCACAGCTTCTTTCTTCTCTGTCCTCAGAAGGCTCTTCACTCCACAGACCATGTGAAAGGTGACGGTATTCTGGGTCAGAGAAAAACCTCATAAGACAGGGAGTTCCCCTGAGATGACAGAAATAAGCTGAACACAGAGTCTGGGGGGGGGGGGGGGGGGGGAGGGAAGCCAGTCCTTTGGGATTGCTGCCTCCTGACTCTCACCAGAGTCTCTAACCCAAAGAATGGAGATTGTGAATTCTTACTTTACTGGCTGAGGACCGCAGGGGGACTCCGAATTACAGCTTTTCCCTAAAGAAAGTCCTCTTCCAAAATCAGGAGGTCCTCCATAAAATAGTGTCCTCTGTGGATGGGACACGTTGTGCATCCAGGGCACACCCCCTAGGCTCCGCCCCTGACTCCACCCCCTTTGCCCTGTCCTTGTAACATGTGACCTACCTGACCTATACACTGACCCACCCACCTACCTGACCCATACACTGACCCACCTACCTGACCCATACACTGACCTACCTACCTACCTGACCTATACACTGACCCACCTACCTGACCCAAACACTGACCTACCTACCTACCTGACCCATACACTGACCTACCTACCTACCTGACCCATACACTGACCCACCTACCTACCTGACCCATACACTGACACACCTACCTGATACATACACTGACCCACCCACATACCTGACCTATACACTGACCCACCTACCTACCTGACCCATACACTGACCCACCTGACCCATACACTGACCCACCTACATACCTGACCCATACACTGGCCCACCTACCTACCTGACCCATACACTGACCCACCTACCTGACCCATACACTGACACACCTACCTGATACATACACTGACCCACCCACCTACCTAACCTATACACTGACCCACCTACCTACCTGACCCATACACTGACCCACCTACATACCTGACCCATACACTGGCCCACCTACCTACCTGACCCATACACTGACCCACCTACCTGACACACCTACCTGATACATACACTGACCCACCCACCTACCTGACCTATACACTGACCCACCTACCCACCTGACCCATACACTGACCCACCTACATACCTGACCTATACACTGACCCACCTACCTGACCTATACACTGACCCACCTACCTACCTGACCCATACACTGACCCACCTGACCCATACACTGACCTACCTACCTTACCCATACACTGACTCACCTACCTACCTGACAAATACACTGTCCCACGTACCTACCTGACCCATACACTGACCCACGTACCTACCTGACCCATACACTGACCCACCTACATACCTGACCCATACACTGACCCACCTACCTGACCCATACACTGACCCACCTACCTACCTGACCCATACACTGACCCACCTGACCCATACACTAACATACCTACCTACCTACCTTACCCATACACTGACCCACCTACCTACCTGACCCACACACTGACCCACCTACCTACCTGACCCATACACTGACCCACCTACATACCTGACCCATACACTGGCCCACCTACCTACCTGACCCATACACTGACCCACCTACCTGACACATACACTGACCCACCTACCTACCTGACCCATACACTGACCCACCTGACCCATACACTGACCTACCTACCTACCTTACCCATACACTGACCCACCTACCTACCTGACCCATACACTGACCCACCTACCTGACCCATACACTGTTTCACCTACCTGATACATACACTGACCCACCTACCTACCTGACCCATACACTGGCTCACCTACCTGACCCATACACTGACCTAGCTACCTGATCCATACACTGGCTCACCTACCTGATACATACACTTACCTACCTACCTAACCCACCTACCTGATACATACTCCTCACCGTCACATCCGGGCTCTCCTCACCTCTGGGCGGGCAGTATTGATTGGGTGGGAGGTCGCTGTACCTCTCGATGCTCATAATGATCTCCACGGAGCCCCGCCCCTGCGCTGCTCACACACAGACACACAGCGCCGCACCAGAGGGACACGCTGGAGCAAAAGAGTCCCGGAGCGGCGCTGTGTGAGGAGATCGTCCCGCCGATTCCTTCCCGATCACCGGATTGTACTAAGGAGAAATATTATATTCTGTGCGGGATCTTCAGAGGGAGTCATACCAAGTTCAGCCACCAGATGGCAGTATTATTATGTCCTATATATAGATAGATAGCGTAGAAATACGGTGTGCTACCACATTCATCCACAAGGCGGCATGAGAGTAGCTCTGTATAGAAAATCAATGTGAGCGTTACCAGAATTAGCCAGCAGATGACAGTGTTTGCATGAGATACAGCGCATGCTCAGGCCGCCGCAATTTTATGGCCGAAAATAGTTTTTGGTCTTCAAGAAAATGGCGGCGCGGCGGACGTTTCGTTTTAATGTACTGCGCATGACCAGACCAGCTGCCTTTTAGGCGAGCAGTAATCTGATAGAACACCGACAACGCTCAATGCGAACATCGCCGAAAACCTATCTGCTGCAGTCGCAGTTTCGTCAAATTTGGCGACCCGTCAGAATTGTTAACGAAAGTGACGTTCCGTCGCCGCCATTTTGCTACACCCAGCACGACTCCATAGTAAGGATACAGTGAGAAGTGGGAAAGCGGACATCTTGTTACACCCACCGAAGTTTTCCATGTCACACTTATTTGTAAAAGGAAAGTGAGTTTATATAGTGAAATAAAGTGCTTAGAAGTCCGTCTGACTGGTTAGATATTGAATTTTAAAAGCAGCGAACTTCTGTCAGATTAGCAAACCTGTGAGATGAGCAGGCTTGTCTCTGCTTCTAAAATTCAACATCATAACAGTCAGACGGAGTTCTAAGTCCTGGATTTCACTATATAAACTCACTTTACTGTTACATAGAAGTGTAGAATGTAAAACTCCGGTGGGTGTAACAAGATGTCCGCTTTCCCCCTTCTCTGGGTATCCTTACTAATGAGGAGTGCGGGGTGTAGCAAGATGGCGGCGACTGGACGTCACTTCTGTTACCAATTCTGACGGGTCGCCATATCTGGCGAAACACCGCCATTTTCTCGAAGAGCACTGCAAATTTCTCCACTCCAAAATGGTCGCACAAACATGCGCAGTAGTATACAAAACAGGGATACTCTGATGCCCCTGGTGGTTTGACTTGGTAGCACACCTACGATATAACAGGTACTCAACAATTCTCTCTGGTGGTTATAACTGGTAAGACATCTCTGATGATATCAAACACAAATTATTAACGGTACGCCAATGCCCCCTGGTGGTTATAACTGGTAAGATATCAAACACAAATTATTAACGGTACTCCAATGCCCCCTGGTGGTTGTAACTGGTAAGACACTTCTGATGATATCAAACACAAAATATTACAGGTACTCTGTTGCCCCCTGGTGGCTGTAACTGGTAATACTTTTCTTATGATATCAAACACAAAATATTACGGTACTCTAATGCCCCCGGTGGCTATAACTGGTAAGACACCTCTTATGATATCAAACACAAAATATTCCCAGGTACTCCAATGCCCCCTGGTGGTTATAACTGGTAAGACACCTCTTCTTATGATATCAAACACAAAATATTACGTACTCTAATGTCCCCTGGTGGTTATAACTGGTAAGACACCTCTGATGATATCAAACATAAAATATTACTGTACTCTAATGCCCCCTTGTGGCTATAACTGGTAAGACACTTATGATATCAAACACAAAATATTACTGTACTCTAATGCCCCCTGGTGGTTATAACTGGTAAGACACCTCTTATGATATCAAACACAAAATATTACCGGTACTCCAATGCCCCTGGTGGTTATAACTGGTAAGACACCTCTTATGATATCAAACACAAATTATTACCAGGTACTACGATGCCCCTGATGGTTGTAACTGGTAGGACACCCCCAATGATATCAAATACACAAAATTATCGATCTTACCAGTTACAACTACCAGGGGCGAATATAAATGGGGGGAAGGGAAGCACTCACAATGCCACATCCGCAATAATACTGAATGAAAAAATAGGGAAAACTCTAGAAGGAGAAATACCCAAAAAGGCCGGACTTTAAAGGCAATGACACAGTAGATAGACAAAAAATAATAATTTATTTATATGGGCAAAAAACACAGTAACTACATGATTAGAAATAATTAAAATGTCACAAGATGGAAAATGTGGTCCCTTATGCATCAACGCGTTTCGCCACGAGGCTTCTTCAGGATGACTCAAGGATAGCAAGAGAAAACACAGGACTTGCTATCTTGGGACTGGCGGGGTATACGTTAACCCTTGTCAGAAAGAGTGCAATCATGCACAGATCCAATATAAAAAAGAGAGAATCATTCACATCTCAATGGTTCCAGAATAGGGTTCAAGGTGCTTCTTATGGCTATATGAAGGAGTCGTTTGACTCAACACGCCAACAGAGCCCCCAATAGTAAATGTACAGAGATACACTGTATGGGGACAGTTGTGGGTAGACCAGAGCTATCAGCACAAAGTGCAGCCAGGCATAAGGGCAGTTATATCCCTACAATCGATCAGATATACGCCAGACAAGCAGGAAAAGTAGCCATGCAGTTGTGGCCGCAACTGGTCTAAAACAAACATACAGATGTCCCTGGAGACAGCTCAATGCTGTACACTGGGGGCATCAGAGTACCGGTAATATTTTGAAAGTAGTACCAACATCACCCATTAGATGGCAGAATAGTTACTGGATCACAAATTGTGCATGCTCCGTACACCGCCATTTTATATATGACATATATGCTTCGGTCTTCAAGAAGATGGCGGCCACAGAGGAGATTAATTCTTTATATAGCTGACATTGAGGAGACAAACATGTCCTGGTCGTCAAGAATATGACGTGTACTGTACATGGACCTCGCTCTTAGGACACTTCTGTCATTTTTTTTTCCAATGTGAGTTTCTGGAATGAATGAACATTATGGATGACTTTCACAGACACAGAATTGTACGGAAAGTGCACTCAGCATAGGACGCCGCTCAGCGACCCGTCAGATTTGGTAACGGAAGTGACGTTCCGTCAGCCACTACCAGGTTGCCTAATCTGACGGAACACCTGCACTCAGATGATAAGAGATCGGAATCACTCCAATGAACAGGAAAGACCTTACAGGGAAGAGAACAATGGACCAAGAACACCTAAACCATGGTGCCGAAACAAAAATAATCCTAAACCTTGGTCCAAATCAAAACAATGGGAATAGAAATAACCAAAAACCCCGGAACCAGCCATATAATCAACATGGGAATACAGGGGAAATGATTATGGAAACCAAGGAAACTCCTATTATTATAATCAGGACAGAAGAGATATGAGGGACAATCCACAACATCAAACTCAACAATATTATCAACAAGGTGGTCATGGTTACCATGATCAATATCAGTATGAGCCCAGAAGAAGCCCGATACACACTCAGAATAGAGAAAGGGATATCACCGCTCCTGGAAGTTCAAACAAAACTTTCCTCCAGATTAGAAGCCCCAGGTGCTGGCAATGCATGTAACAATGCAAAAATGGGAAGAAATTCTGGACAGCCGCACTCCCAAAAAGTTTTTGCCTTTTATTCAAAAATGGACATAAAAAATACATGCCACAGCAGAACAGAAGGGACAGAAGAGCTGACGCGTTTCACACGCGTTAGTCATGACTAACCACTGTTTGTTAGTGTGAAACGCGTCAGTTCTTCTGTTCATTCTGTTCTGCTGTGGCATGTATTTTTGATGTCCATTTTTGAATAAAAGGCAAAAACTTTTTATGAGTACGGCTGTCCAGAATTTCTTCCCATTTTTGCACACACTCAGAATAGATATGAAGCGTTAAGAGATTACAGAGATGATGACCAGTCGCGGTCTTTTTCAGATCATCGCAGGAGTGAGAGGACTCCTCCACGACACGAAAGAATGACAAATGCAAGAAGTCCAAACACAAGAGAGGATGTCGAGGAGGATTAAAGATCCAAAAGAAAAAGAGAATAGTTGGGGAAGGGATCCATAACTTAAGTGGAGTAGAACTTACAAGAACTGAAATGTTAATGTAACGCTACCCCCAGTTAAGAGAGCCGCTGGTTTGATTTCGGGCCCTGTGTACAGCACCGCCAACCCCCGGCAATCTTACTCGACCCACTCTGGCACAGCTAGTCTAGGGATTATACTTATCACAATCAACAGTATTGCAAGGAGTAATCTCTTTGCAGTAAGACAAGACACTGAGGCGAGGGATCAAATATAATAGTTTTACTTTTATATCAAAAGGGCATAGGCAGAACAGAACACATGCAACTTGCTTACAGAGCCCTGTAGCAATAGGTGTAGCACACAACAATGGCCCAGCGCGGTAACCCACCGCGCGCAGCTATTATGGTGTACGCGCCATGTGGCGCACTAAACAATATCACTCTCTCCCTTCCCTGGTCAGGCCTGACATAGAAGAAATCTCAGTCTTTTCACTTAGGATTTCTTCGCATGCAAACTTTCGGTGGTGCACTTGATGAAACAGTATTTGTAATCCACAAGTAGGCAGTCCCAAGGAACACTATACTGGAGACCCTTTAACTCTGTCCTGCTACTGGTCTCCTAATGGAACAACAAAAAAACGGTAGATGGGCCAAGGCAGTCTATAGGCCTAAACACGGTACGGTCTATTGGCTTGAGCAAGTGCTCGCTCACCACTCCGGACGCGATCCCAGTCCGGGACTTCCACCCGATGTGTCTCCGCACACAGCGTCTGCAACGATCGGGTTCCCGATCCACTGATGTCCTCACTCGACAAGTCAGGCGCCACCCAGGCTCCGCAGTGGGGTGGAAGGCTCTTCGGAAGTTGCGCAAGGCCCCAGGCTTCAGGCCTTGCACTGCAGCAGATCCGCACAGGAAGAAACTGTTGCTTGCAGCGTGCTGTCCAAAGAGAGCGATCTCCGCCTCGCCTCCTTCTTAAATAGCCCCTCCCATGAGTCTCTGCGGTGGCCAATTGCACTCTGGGTGCCGAACAGGGTTCTGGGTAACGTAGTCCCGGGCCCTTAAAGGAGACCCCGCTACATTAACATTGGATAAAGTTTTGAAATACGCTCCCAAACTAAATTTTAATAAATTCAAAATTTATGTGGATATACAGAAATACACGAGAAAATTAAATATAAAAAAATATATGTTGATTGTTGAATAAAATAGGGGGTGATATATGCAGCGCTACATATAGGCCAGAAAAACTGAACTATATCAAAAAATGATGTGACCATGTGATATGGCACAAACAAAAAGGGGGGGGGAGGCTAGGCAATAAACACCCGGCAAAATATATTGTGTGAATCAACCCACAAAGTGTCTACTATATAAACCAAATTTCAATGTGATATAGTGTCCCAATACAAAAATAAGTTATCATTAGGGATGAGCTTCGAGTTCGAGTCGAACTCATGTTCGACTCGAACATTGCCTGTTCGCCCGTTCGCCGAACAGCGAACAAATTGGGGTGTTCGCGGCAAATTCGAAAAATCTATGGGAGAAATCTAAAGTGCTAATTATAAAGGCTTATATGCAAGTTATTGTCCTAAAAAGTGTTTGGGGACCGGGGTCCTGCCCCAGGGGACATGTATCAATGCAAAAAGAAGTTTTAAAAACGGCCGTTTTTTCGGGAGCAGTGATTTTAATAATGCTTAAAATGAAAAAATAAAAGTGAAATATTCCTTTAAATTTCGTACCTGGGGGGTGTGTATGATATGCATGTAAAGTGGCGCATGTTTCCCGTGCTTAGAACTGTCCCTGCAAAAAAAGTCATTTTTGAAAGAAAAAAATGCATTTAAAACTGACTCGCGGCTATTAATGAATTGTCGGCTCCCGGCAATACATACAAAAGTCATTGATAAAAAAAAAAAAAAAAAAGCGTGGGGGTTCCCCAGAATTCAATTACCAGGCCCTTCAGGTCTGGAATGGATATTAAGGGGAACCCCGCCGCAAATTTAAAAAAAAAATTGACGTGGGGTTCCCCCAAATATCCATTCCAGGCCCTTCAGATCTGGCATGGATTTTAAGGGGAACTCCACCCCAAATTTTTTAAAAAAATGGCGTGGAGTCCCCCTAAAAATCCATACCAGACCCCTTATCCGAGCACGCAACCTGGCCGGCCGCAGGGGAAAAGGGGGGGACGAGAGCGGCCCCCCCTCCCTCCTGAACTGTACCAAGCCACATGCCCTCAACATGGGGAGGATGTCCCCATGTTGATGGGGACAAGGGCCTCATCCCCACAACCCTTGCCCGGTGGTTGTGGGGGTCTGCGGGCGGGGGGCTTATCGGAATCTGGAAGACCCCTTTAACAAAGGGGACCCCCAGATCCCGCCCCCCCCCTATGTGAATTGGTAAGGGGTACATTGTACCCCTACCATTTCACGAAGAAAGCGTAAAAAAAATGTTTAAAAAAAACACACAAACACCTTGAAAAAGTCCTTTATTTAAAAAAAAAACAAAAACATTCCAGTGGTGAAATCCAGTGTCCCGCGGCGATCCCGATGTCCAGCGCTGTCCTTCATTGGTTGTGCCTGAGCGGACCTGATGGGGAACTCCCTCTCAGTATTTTAAATGTATAGACCCGCCCCTTCTAAAGTTCCCCATCAGGTCCGCTCAGCGGACGAGATGCGGAACATGAGAAGGGGCGGGTCTATACATGTATTACCACAGTGAGAGCAGTTCCCCATCAGGTCCGCCCCCTCGGTATGTCGGACCCGCCTACGTCATTGGCTTGAGCGGGGAACTTCCTTCACTGTGTAAATTTAAATTACACAGTGAAGGAAGTTCCCCGCTCAAGCCAATGACGTAGGCGGGTCCGACATACCGAGTAGGCGGACCTGATGGGGAACTGCTCTCACTTTGGTAATACATGTATAGACCCGCCCCTTCTCATGTTCCGCATCTGGTCCGCTGAGCGGACCTGATGGGGTACTTTAGAAGGGGCGGGTCTATACATTTAAAATACTGAGAGGGAGTTCCCCATCAGGTCCGCTCAGGCACAACCAATGAAGGACAGCGCTGGACATCGGGATCGCCGCGGGACACTGGATTTCACCGCTGGAATGTTATTTTATTTTATTTTTTTAAATAAAGGACTTTTTCAAGGTGTTTGTGTGTTTTTTAAAACATTTTTTTACGCTTTCTTCGTGAAATGGTATTGGTACAATGTACCCCTTACCAATTCACATGGGGGGGCCCGGGATCTGGGGGTCCCCTTTGTTAAAGGGGTCTTCCAGATTCCGATAAGCCCCCCGCCCGCAGACCCCCACAACCACCGGGCAAGGGTTGTGGGGATGAGGCCCTTGTCCCCATCAACATGGGGACATCCTCCCCATGTTGAGGGCATGTGGCCTGGTACGGTTCAGGAGGGAGGGGGGGCCGCTCTCTCGTCCCCCTCTTTTCCCCTGCGGCCGGCCAGGTTGCGTGCTCGGATAAGGGGTCTGGTATGGATTTTTAGGGGGACTCCACGCCATTTTTTTTTTAAATTTGGGGTGGAGTTCCCCTTAAAATCCATGCCAGATCTGAAGGGCCTGGAATGGATATTTGGGAGAACCCCACGTCAATTTTTTTTTTAATTTGCGGCGGGGTTCCCCTTAATATCCATTCCAGACCTGAAGGGCCTGGTAATTGAATTCTGGGGAACCCCTACGCTTTTTTTTTTTATCAATGACTTTTGTATGTATTGCCGGTAGCCGACAATTCATTAATAGCTGCGAGTGAGTTTTAAATGCATTTTTTTCTTTCAAAAATGACATTTTTTGCAGGGACAGTTCTAAGCACGGGAAACATGCGCCACTTCACATGCATATCATACACACCCCCCAGGTACGAAATTTAAAGGAATATTTCACTTTTATTTTTTCATTTTAAGCATTATTAAAATCACTGCTCCCGAAAAAACGGCCGTTTTTAAAACTTCTTTTTGCATTGATACATGTCCCCTGGGGCAGGACCCGGGTCCCCAAACACTTTTTAGGACAATAACTTGCATATTAGCCTTTATAATTAACACTTTAGATTTCGAACGTTCGAGTCCATTGTATTTAATAGGGTTCTAAAGTTTACACGAACATTTTGTCTGTTCGCAGGTTCTGGTGCGAACCGAACAGGGGGGTGTTCGGCTCATCCCTGGTTATCATCAAGTGGATGAAGAACTCCCGACACTAGTCTTCAAGTAAACGATGACATGCATAGGCGCTTACCGGAAACGTTGGACCCGAATGTCATACGACACCGGATCTATCGAACTTAAAGGTATCCCAAACGACTGCTACATGAAGGTGTCACCAGGAATCTGGAAGATGCTGTAGTTCCCTTCCTTGGCAGTCAGATGTCAACAGTCCTGGTAGGACGGATAGGCCCGAGATTCGTCAGCCACCAATAGCATTCAACACTGAAGATCCTACTGGGAAGTTGATATGTGGATCATGGTAATCCACCAGACATTCAGGTGAATCAGGCTTGAGAGAATGGTGACTAGGGATGAGCTTCGTGTTCGAGTCGAACATACGTTCGACTCGAACATCGGCTGTTCGATCGTTCGACGAAGATCGAACGATTTGGGCCGTTCGCGCCAAATTTGAGTGACGCGAACGGCCCACAATGCACTACGCCATCGCAGTGTCATCCAGGCGCTGTGATTGGCCAAGCATGCACTGTGACCCCGCATGCTTGGCCAATTACAGCGCCGGCAGCGAGGAGAGCAATGATTGGCCACAGGCAGGATGCCTGTGGCCAATTATTGCTGAGGGGGTTTAGTACACGCCCCACACTATAAAAGGCCGCCAGCGCGGCGGCCTTGTGTAGTGTGTTCCGGAGCAGGGAAAGAGAAGCATAGGCAGGGACATTTTTTTTCCTTTGCTAATCCTGGATTCCTTGTGTTTAGGGACAAATAAGGATAGGTAGGGAGAGTGTCAATGTGTTATTCTGTGCTAAACCTTGTTTGTAGGGACAGAGAGGTACAGTGAGGGAAAGTGACAGTGTGCTATTCTGTTCTAAACAAATCTTGCTGAACCATATTTTCAATCCTTGAGTTTAGGGACAGAGAAGGACACTCGTGGAAACTATCAGTGTGCTATTCTGTGCTAAATCTTGTTTGTAGAGAGGGACAGAGTAGGACAGTGAGGGAAAGTGTCAGTGTGCTATTCTGTTCTAAACCAATTTTGCTGTTCCATATTTGAAATCCTTGAGTTTAGGGACAGAGAAGGACACTCGTGGAAACTATCAGTGTGCTATTCTGTGCTAAATCTTGTTTGTAGGGAGGGACAGAGTAGGACAGTGAGGGAAAGTGTCAGTGTGCTATTCTGTTCTAAACCAATTTTGCTGTTCCATATTTGAAATCCTTGAGTTTAGGGACAGAGAAGGACACTCGTGGAAACTATCAGTGTGCTATTCTGTGCTAAATCTTGTTTGTAGGGAGGGACAGAGTAGGACAGTGAGGGAAAGTGTCAGTGTGCTATTCTGTTCTAAACCAATTTTGCTGAACCATATTTGAAATCCTTGAGTTTAGGGACAGAGAGGTACAGTGAGTGAAACTGACAGTGTGCTATTCTGTTCTAAACCAATTTTGCTGTTCCATATTTGAAATCCTTGAGTTTAGGGACAGAGAAGGACACTCGTGGAAACTATCAGTGTGCTATTCTGTGCTAAATCTTGTTTGTAGGGAGGGACAGAGTAGGACAGTGAGGGAAAGTGTCAGTGTGCTATTCTGTTCTAAACCAATTTTGCTGAACCATATTTGAAATCCTTGAGTTTAGGGACAGAGAAGGACACTCGTGGAAACTATCAGTGTGCTATTCTGTGCTAAATCTTGTTTGTAGGGAGGGACAGAGTAGGACAGTGAGGGCAAGTGTCAGTGTGCTATTCTGTTCTAAACCAATTTTGCTGTTCCATATTTGAAATCCTTGAGTTTAGGGACAGAGAAGGACACTCGTGGAAACTATCAGTGTGCTATTCTGTGCTAAATCTTGTTTGTAGGGAGGGACAGAGTAGGACAGTGAGGGAAAGTGTCAGTGTGCTATTCTGTTCTAAACCAATTTTGCTGTTCCATATTTGAAATCCTTGAGTTTAGGGACAGAGAAGGACACTCGTGGAAACTATCAGTGTGCTATTCTGTGCTAAATCTTGTTTGTAGGGAGGGACAGAGTAGGACAGTGAGGGAAAGTGTCAGTGTGCTATTCTGTTCTAAACCAATTTTGCTGTTCCATATTTGAAATCCTTGAGTTTAGGGACAGAGAAGGACACTCGTGGAAACTATCAGTGTGCTATTCTGTGCTAAATCTTGTTTGTAGGGAGGGACAGAGTAGGACAGTGAGGGAAAGTGTCAGTGTGCTATTCTGTTCTAAACCAATTTTGCTGTTCCATATTTGAAATCCTTGAGTTTAGGGACAGAGAAGGACACTCGTGGAAACTATCAGTGTGCTATTCTGTGCTAAATCTTGTTTGTAGGGAGGGACAGAGTAGGACAGTGAGGGAAAGTGTCAGTGTGCTATTCTGTTCTAAACCAATTTTGCTGAACCATATTTGAAATCCTTGAGTTTAGGGACAGAGAGGTACAGTGAGTGAAACTGACAGTGTGCTATTCTGTTCTAAACCAATTTTGCTGTTCCATATTTGAAATCCTTGAGTTTAGGGACAGAGAAGGACACTCGTGGAAACTATCAGTGTGCTATTCTGTGCTAAATCTTGTTTGTAGGGAGGGACAGAGTAGGACAGTGAGGGAAAGTGTCAGTGTGCTATTCTGTTCTAAACCAATTTTGCTGAACCATATTTGAAATCCTTGAGTTTAGGGACAGAGAAGGACACTCGTGGAAACTATCAGTGTGCTATTCTGTGCTAAATCTTGTTTGTAGGGAGGGACAGAGTAGGACAGTGAGGGCAAGTGTCAGTGTGCTATTCTGTTCTAAACCAATTTTGCTGTTCCATATTTGAAATCCTTGAGTTTAGGGACAGAGAAGGACACTCGTGGAAACTATCAGTGTGCTATTCTGTGCTAAATCTTGTTTGTAGGGAGGGACAGAGTAGGACAGTGAGGGAAAGTGTCAGTGTGCTATTCTCTTCTAAACCAATTTTGCTGTTCCATATTTGAAATCCTTGAGTTTAGGGACAGAGAAGGACACTCGTGGAAACTATCAGTGTGCTATTCTGTGCTAAATCTTGTTTGTAGGGAGGGACAGAGTAGGACAGTGAGGGAAAGTGTCAGTGTGCTATTCTGTTCTAAACCAATTTTGCTGTTCCATATTTGAAATCCTTGAGTTTAGGGACAGAGAAGGACACTCGTGGAAACTATCAGTGTGCTATTCTGTGCTAAATCTTGTTTGTAGGGAGGGACAGAGTAGGACAGTGAGGGAAAGTGACAGTGTGCTATTCTGTTCTAAACCAATTTTGCTGAACCATATTTGAAATCCTTGAGTTTAGGGACAGAGAGGTACAGTGAGTGAAACTGACAGTGTGCTATTCTGTTCTAAACCAATTTTGCTCTTCCATATTTGAAATCCTTGAGTTTAGGGACAGAGAAGAACACTCGTGGAAACTATCAGTGTGCTATTCTGTGCTAAGTCTTGTTTGTAGGGAGGAACAGAGTAGGACAGTGAGGGAAAGTGTCAGTGTGCTATTCTGTTCTAAACCAATTTTGCTGTTCCATATTTGAAATCCTTGAGTTTAGGGACAGAGAAGGACACTCGTGGAAACTATCAGTGTGCTATTCTGTGCTAAATCTTGTTTGTAGGGAGGGACAGAGTAGGACAGTGAGGGAAAGTGTCAGTGTGCTATTCTGTTCTAAACCAATTTTGCTGTTCCATATTTGAAATCCTTGAGTTTAGGGACAGAGAAGGACACTCGTGGAAACTATCAGTGTGTTATTCTGTGCTAAATCTTGTTTGTAGGGAGGGACAGAGTAGGACAGTGAGGGAAAGTGTCAGTGTGCTATTCTGTTCTAAACCAATTTTGCTGAACCATATTTGAAATCCTTGAGTTTAGGGACAGAGAGGTACAGTGAGTGAAACTGACAGTGTGCTATTCTGTTCTAAACCAATTTTGCTGTTCCATATTTGAAATCCTTGAGTTTAGGGACAGAGAAGGACACTCGTGGAAACTATCAGTGTGCTATTCTGTGCTAAATCTTGTTTGTAGGGAGGGACAGAGTAGGACAGTGAGGGAAAGTGCCAGTGTGCTATTCTGTTCTAAACCAATTTTGCTGAACCATATTTGAAATCCTTGAGATTAGGGACAGAGAGGTACATTGAGTGAAACTGACAGTGTGCTATTCTGTTCTAAACCAATTTTGCTGTTCCGTATTTGAAATCCTTGAGTTTAGGGACAGAGAAGGACACTCGTGGAAACTATCAGTGTGCTATTCTGTGCTAAATCTTGTTTGTAGGGAGGGACAGAGTAGGACAGTGAGGGAAAGTGTCAGTGTGCTATTCTGTTCTAAACCAATTTTGCTGTTCCATATTTGAAATCCTTGAGTTTAGGGACAGAGAAGGACACTCGTGGAAACTATCAGTGTGCTATTCTGTGCTAAATCTTGTTTGTAGGGAGGGACAGAGTAGGACAGTGAGGGAAAGTGTCAGTGTGCTATTCTGTTCTAAACCAATTTTGCTGTTCCATATTTGAAATCCTTGAGTTTAGGGACAGAGAAGGACACTCGTGGAAACTATCAGTGTGCTATTCTGTGCTAAATCTTGTTTGTAGGGAGGGACAGAGTAGGACAGTGAGGGAAAGTGTCAGTGTGCTATTCTGTTCTAAACCAATTTTGCTGTTCCATATTTAAAAACCTTGAGTTTAGGGACAGAGAAGGACACTCGTGGAAACTGACAGTGTGCTATTCTGTGCTAAATCTTGTTTGTAGGGAGGGACAGAGTAGGACAGTGAGGGAAAGTGTCAGTGTGCTATTCTGTTCTAAACCAATTTTGCTGTTCCATATTTGAAATCCTTGAGTTTAGGGACAGAGAAGGACACTCGTGGAAACTATCAGTGTGCTATTCTGTGCTAAATCTTGTTTGTAGGGAGGGACAGAGTAGGACAGTGAGGGAAAGTGTCAGTGTGCTATTCTGTTCTAAACCAATTTTGCTGAACCATATTTGAAATCCTTGAGTTTAGGGACAGAGAGGTACAGTGAGTGAAACTGACAGTGTGCTATTCTGTTCTAAACCAATTTTGCTCTTCCATATTTGAAATCCTTGAGTTTAGGGACAGAGAAGGACACTCGTGGAAACTATCAGTGTGCTATTCTGTGCTAAATCTTGTTTGTAGGGAGGGACAGAGTAGGACAGTGAGGGAAAGTGTCAGTGTGCTATTCTGTTCTAAACCAATTTTGCTGTTCCATATTTAAAAACCTTGAGTTTAGGGACAGAGAAGGACACTCGTGGAAACTGACAGTGTGCTATTCTGTGCTAAATCTTGTTTGTAGGGAGGGACAGAGTAGGACAGTGAGGGAAAGTGTCAGTGTGCTATTCTGTTCTAAACCAATTTTGCTGTTCCATATTTGAAATCCTTGAGTTTAGGGACAGAGAAGGACACTCGTGGAAACTATCAGTGTGCTATTCTGTGCTAAATCTTGTTTGTAGGGAGGGACAGAGTAGGACAGTGAGGGAAAGTGTCAGTGTGCTATTCTGTTCTAAACCAATTTTGCTGAACCATATTTGAAATCCTTGAGTTTAGGGACAGAGAGGTACAGTGAGTGAAACTGACAGTGTGCTATTCTGTTCTAAACCAATTTTGCTCTTCCATATTTGAAATCCTTGAGTTTAGGGACAGAGAAGGACACTCGTGGAAACTATCAGTGTGCTATTCTGTGCTAAATCTTGTTTGTAGGGAGGAACAGAGTAGGACAGTGAGGGAAAGTGTCAGTGTGCTATTCTGTTCTAAACCAATTTTGCTGTTCCATATTTGAAATCCTTGAGTTTAGGGACAGAGAAGGACACTCGTGGAAACTATCAGTGTGCTATTCTGTGCTAAATCTTGTTTGTAGGGAGGGACAGAGTAGGACAGTGAGGGAAAGTGTCAGTGTGCTATTCTGTTCTAAACCAATTTTGCTGTTCCATATTTGAAATCCTTAAGTTTAGGGACAGAGAAGGACACTCGTGGAAACTATCAGTGTGCTATTCTGTGCTAAATCTTGTTTGTAGGGAGGGACAGAGTAGGACAGTGAGGGAAAGTGTCAGTGTGCTATTCTGTTCTAAACCAATTTTGCTGTTCCATATTTGAAATCCTTGAGTTTAGGGACAGAGAAGGACACTCGTGGAAACTATCAGTGTGCTATTCTGTGCTAAATCTTGTTTGTAGGGAGGGACAGAGTAGGACAGTGAGGGAAAGTGTCAGTGTGCTATTCTGTTCTAAACCAATTTTGCTGTTCCATATTTGAAATCCTTGAGTTTAGGGACAGAGAAGGACACTCGTGGAAACTATCAGTGTGCTATTCTGTGCTAAATCTTGTTTGTAGGGAGGGACAGAGTAGGACAGTGAGGGAAAGTGTCAGTGTGCTATTCTGTTCTAAACCAATTTTGCTGTTCCATATTTGAAATCCTTGAGTTTAGGGACAGAGAAGGACACTCGTGGAAACTATCAGTGTGCTATTCTGTGCTAAATCTTGTTTGTAGGGAGGGACAGAGTAGGACAGTGAGGGAAAGTGTCAGTGTGCTATTCTGTTCTAAACCAATTTTGCTGTTCCATATTTGAAATCCTTGAGTTTAGGGACAGAGAAGGACACTCGTGGAAACTATCAGTGTGCTATTCTGTGCTAAATCTTGTTTGTAGGGAGGGACAGAGTAGGACAGTGAGGGAAAGTGTCAGTGTGCTATTCTGTTCTAAACCAATTTTGCTGTTCCATATTTAAAAACCTTGAGTTTAGGGACAGAGAAGGACACTCGTGGAAACTGACAGTGTGCTATTCTGTGCTAAATCTTGTTTGTAGGGAGGGACAGAGTAGGACAGTGAGGGAAAGTGTCAGTGTGCTATTCTGTTCTAAACCAATTTTGCTGTTCCATATTTGAAATCCTTGAGTTTAGGGACAGAGAAGGACACTCGTGGAAACTATCAGTGTGCTATTCTGTGCTAAATCTTGTTTGTAGGGAGGGACAGAGTAGGACAGTGAGGGAAAGTGTCAGTGTGCTATTCTGTTCTAAACCAATTTTGCTGAACCATATTTGAAATCCTTGAGTTTAGGGACAGAGAGGTACAGTGAGTGAAACTGACAGTGTGCTATTCTGTTCTAAACCAATTTTGCTCTTCCATATTTGAAATCCTTGAGTTTAGGGACAGAGAAGGACACTCGTGGAAACTATCAGTGTGCTATTCTGTGCTAAATCTTGTTTGTAGGGAGGGACAGAGTAGGACAGTGAGGGAAAGTGTCAGTGTGCTATTCTGTTCTAAACCAATTTTGCTGTTCCATATTTAAAAACCTTGAGTTTAGGGACAGAGAAGGACACTCGTGGAAACTGACAGTGTGCTATTCTGTGCTAAATCTTGTTTGTAGGGAGGGACAGAGTAGGACAGTGAGGGAAAGTGTCAGTGTGCTATTCTGTTCTAAACCAATTTTGCTGTTCCATATTTGAAATCCTTGAGTTTAGGGACAGAGAAGGACACTCGTGGAAACTATCAGTGTGCTATTCTGTGCTAAATCTTGTTTGTAGGGAGGGACAGAGTAGGACAGTGAGGGAAAGTGTCAGTGTGCTATTCTGTTCTAAACCAATTTTGCTGAACCATATTTGAAATCCTTGAGTTTAGGGACAGAGAGGTACAGTGAGTGAAACTGACAGTGTGCTATTCTGTTCTAAACCAATTTTGCTCTTCCATATTTGAAATCCTTGAGTTTAGGGACAGAGAAGGACACTCGTGGAAACTATCAGTGTGCTATTCTGTGCTAAATCTTGTTTGTAGGGAGGAACAGAGTAGGACAGTGAGGGAAAGTGTCAGTGTGCTATTCTGTTCTAAACCAATTTTGCTGTTCCATATTTGAAATCCTTGAGTTTAGGGACAGAGAAGGACACTCGTGGAAACTATCAGTGTGCTATTCTGTGCTAAATCTTGTTTGTAGGGAGGGACAGAGTAGGACAGTGAGGGAAAGTGTCAGTGTGCTATTCTGTTCTAAACCAATTTTGCTGTTCCATATTTGAAATCCTTAAGTTTAGGGACAGAGAAGGACACTCGTGGAAACTATCAGTGTGCTATTCTGTGCTAAATCTTGTTTGTAGGGAGGGACAGAGAAGGACAGTGAGGGAAAGTGTCAGTGTGCTATTCTGTTCTAAACCAGTTTTGCTGAACCATATTTGAAATCCTTGAGTTTAGGGACAGAGAGGTACAGTCAGTGAAACTGACAGTGTGCTATTCTGTTCTAAACCAATTTTGCTGTTCCATATTTGAAATCCTTGAGTTTAGGGACAGAGAAGGACACTCGTGGAAACTATCAGTGTGCTATTCTGTGCTAAATCTTGTTTGTAGGGAGGGACAGAGTAGGACAGTGAGGGAAAGTGTCAGTGTGCTATTCTGTTCTAAACCAATTTTGCTGAACCATATTTGAAATCCTTGAGTTTAGGGACAGAGAGGTACATTGAGTGAAACTGACAGTGTGCTATTCTGTTCTAAACCAATGTTGCTGTTCCATATTTGAAATCGTTGAGTTTAGGGACAGAGAAGGACACTCGTGGAAACTATCAGTGTGCTATTCTGTGCTAAATCTTGTTTGTAGGGAGGGACAGAGTAGGACAGTGAGGGAAAGTGTCAGTGTGCTATTCTGTTCTAAACCAATTTTGCTGTTCCATATTTGAAATCCTTGAGTTTAGGGACAGAGAAGGACACTCGTGGAAACTATCAGTGTGCTATTCTGTGCTAAATCTTGTTTGTAGGGAGGGACAGAGTAGGACAGTGAGGGAAAGTGTCAGTGTGCTATTCTGTTCTAAACCAATTTTGCTGTTCCATATTTGAAATCCTTGAGTTTAGGGACAGAGAAGGACACTCGTGGAAACTATCAGTGTGCTATTCTGTGCTAAATCTTGTTTGTAGGGAGGGACAGAGTAGGACAGTGAGGGAAAGTGACAGTGTGCTATTCTGTTCTAAACCAATTTTGCTGAACCATATTTGAAATCCTTGAGTTTAGGGACAGAGAGGTACAGTGAGTGAAACTGACAGTGTGCTATTCTGTTCTAAACAAATTTTGCTGTTCCATATTTGAAATCCTTGAGTTTAGGGACAGAGAAGGACACTCGTGGAAACTATCAGTGTGCTATTCTGTGCTAAATCTTGTTTGTAGGGAGGGACAGAGTAGGACAGTGAGGGAAAGTGTCAGTGTGCTATTCTGTTCTAAACCAATTTTGCTGTTCCATATTTGAAATCCTTGAGTTTAGGGACAGAGAAGGACACTCGTGGAAACTATCAGTGTGCTATTCTGTGCTAAATCTTGTTTGTAGGGAGGGACAGAGTAGGACAGTGAGGGAAAGTGTCAGTGTGCTATTCTGTTCTAAACCAATTTTGCTGTTCCATATTTGAAATCCTTGAGTTTAGGGACAGAGAAGGACACTCGTGGAAACTATCAGTGTGCTATTCTGTGCTAAATCTTGTTTGTAGGGAGGGACAGAGTAGGACAGTGAGGGAAAGTGTCAGTGTGCTATTCTGTTCTAAACCAATTTTGCTGTTCCATATTTGAAATCCTTGAGTTTAGGGACAGAGAAGGACACTCGTGGAAACTATCAGTGTGCTATTCTGTGCTAAATCTTGTTTGTAGGGAGGGACAGAGTAGGACAGTGAGGGAAAGTGTCAGTGTGCTATTCTGTTCTAAACCAATTTTGCTGAACCATATTTGAAATCCTTGAGTTTAGGGACAGAGAGGTACAGTGAGTGAAACTGACAGTGTGCTATTCTGTTCTAAACCAATTTTGCTGTTCCATATTTGAAATCCTTGAGTTTAGGGGCAGAGAAGGGCACTCGTGGAAACTATCAGTGTGCTATTCTGTGCTAAATCTTGTTTGTAGGGAGGGACAGAGTAGGACAGTGAGGGAAAGTGTCAGTGTGCTATTCTGTTCTAAACCAATTTTGCTGAACCATATTTGAAATCCTTGAGTTTAGGGACAGAGAGGTACAGTGAGTGAAACTGACAGTGTGCTATTCTGTTCTAAACCAATTTTGCTGTTCCATATTTGAAATCCTTGAGTTTAGGGACAGAGAAGGACACTCGTGGAAACTATCAGTGTGCTATTCTGTGCTAAATCTTGTTTGTAGGGAGGGACAGAGTAGGACAGTGAGGGAAAGTGTCAGTGTGCTATTCTGTTCTAAACCAATTTTGCTGAACCATATTTGAAATCCTTGAGTTTAGGGACAGAGAAGGACACTCGTGGAAACTATCAGTGTGCTATTCTGTGCTAAATCTTGTTTGTAGGGAGGGACAGAGTAGGACAGTGAGGGAAAGTGTCAGTGTGCTATTCTGTTCTAAACCAATTTTGCTGTTCCATATTTGAAATCCTTGAGTTTAGGGACAGAGAAGGACACTCGTGGAAACTATCAGTGTGCTATTCTGTGCTAAATCTTGTTTGTAGGGAGGGACAGCGTAGGACAGTGAGGGAAAGTGACAGTGTGCTATTCTGTTCTAAACCAATTTTGCTGAACCATATTTGAAATCCTTGAGTTTAGGGACAGAGAGGTACAGTGAGTGAAACTGACAGTGTGCTATTCTGTTCTAAACCAATTTTGCTGTTCCATATTTGAAACCCTTGAGTTTAGGGACAGAGAAGGACACTCGTGGAAACTATCAGTGTGCTATTCTGTGCTAAATATTGTTTGTAGGGAGGGACAGAGTAGGACAGTGAGGGAAAGTGTCAGTGTGCTATTCTGTTCTAAACCAATTTTGCTGTTCCATATTTGAAATCCTTGAGTTTAGGGACAGAGAAGGACACTCGTGGAAACTATCAGTGTGCTATTCTGTGCTAAATCTTGTTTGTAGGGAGGGACAGAGTAGGACAGTGAGGGAAAGTGTCAGTGTGCTATTCTGTTCTAAACCAATTTTGCTGTTCCATATTTGAAATCCTTGAGTTTAGGGACAGAGAAGGACACTCGTGGAAACTATCAGTGTGCTATTCTGTGCTAAATCTTGTTTGTAGGGAGAGACAGAGTAGGACAGTGAGGGAAAGTGTCAGTGTGCTATTCTGTTCTAAACCAATTTTGCTGAACCATATTTGAAATCCTTGAGTTTAGGGACAGAGAGGTACAGTGAGTGAAACTGACAGTGTGCTATTCTGTTCTAAACCAATTTTGCTGTTCCATATTTGAAATCCTTAAGTTTAGGGACAGAGAAGGACACTCGTGGAAACTATCAGTGTGCTATTCTGTGCTAAATCTTGTTTGTAGGGAGCGACAGAGTAGGACAGTGAGGGAAAGTGTCAGTGTGCTATTCTGTTCTAAACCAATTTTGCTGAACCATATTTGAAATCCTTGAGTTTAGGGACAGAGAGGTACAGTGAGTGAAACTGACAGTGTGCTATTCTGTTCTAAACCAATTTTGCTGTTCCATATTTGAAATCCTTGAGTTTAGGGACAGAGAAGGACACTCGTGGAAACTATCAGTGTGCTATTCCGTGCTAAATCTTGTTTGTAGGGAGGGACAGAGTAGGACAGTGAGGGAAAGTGTCAGTGTGCTATTCTGTTCTAAACCAATTTTGCTGACCCATATTTGAAATCCTTGAGTTTAGGGACAGAGAGGTACAGTGAGTGAAACTGACAGTGTGCTATTCTGTTCTAAACCAATTTTGCTGTTCCATATTTAAAATCCTTGAGTTTAGGGACAGAGAAGGACACTCGTGGAAACTATCAGTGTGCTATTCTGTGCTAAATCTTGTTTGTAGGCAGGGACAGAGTAGGACAGTGAGGGAAAGTGTCAGTGTGCTATTCTGTTCTAAACCAATTTTGCTGTTCCATATTTGAAATCCTTGAGTTTAGGGACAGAGAAGGACACTCGTGGAAACTATCAGTGTGCTATTATGTGCTAAATCTTGTTTGTAGGGAGGGACAGAGTAGGACAGTGAGGGAAAGTGTCAGTGTGCTATTCTGTTCTAAACCAATCTTGCTGAACCATATTTGAAATCCTTGAGTTTAGGGACAGAGAAGGACACTCGTGGAAACTATCAGTGTGCTATTCTGTGCTAAATCTTGTTTGTAGGGAGGGACAGAGTAGGACAGTGAGGGAAAGTGTCAGTGTGCTATTCTGTTCTAAACCAATTTTGCTGAACCATATTTGAAATCCTTGAGTTTAGGGACAGAGAGGTACAGTGAGTGAAACTGACAGTGTGCTATTCTGTTCTAAACCAATTTTGCTGTTCCATATTTGAAATCCTTGAGTTTAGGGACAGAGAAGGACACTCGTGGAAACTATCAGTGTGCTATTCTGTGCTAAATCTTGTTTGTAGGGAGGGACAGAGTAGGACAGTGAGGGAAAGTGTCAGTGTGCTATTCTGTTCTAAACCAATTTTGCTGAACCATATTTGAAATCCTTGAGTTTAGGGACAGAGAGGTACAGTGAGTGAAACTGACAGTGTGCTATTCTGTTCTAAACCAATTTTGCTGTTCCATATTTGAAATCCTTGAGTTTAGGGACAGAGAAGGACACTCGTGGAAACTATCAGTGTGCTATTCTGTGCTAAATCTTGTTTGTAGGGAGGGACAGAGTAGGACAGTGAGGGAAAGTGTCAGTGTGCTATTCTGTTCTAAACCAATTTTGCTGAACCATATTTGAAATCCTTGAGTTTAGGGACAGAGAGGTACAGTGAGTGAAACTGACAGTGTGCTATTCTGTTCTAAACTAATTTTGCTGTTCCATATTTGAAATCCTTGAGTTTAGGGACAGAGAAGGACACTCGTGGAAACTATCAGTGTGCTATTCTGTGCTAAATCTTGTTTGTAGGGAGGGACAGAGTAGGACAGTGAGGGAAAGTGTCAGTGTGCTATTCTGTTCTAAACCAATTTTGCTGAACCATATTTGAAATCCTTGAGTTTAGGGACAGAGAAGGACACTCGTGGAAACTATCAGTGTGCTATTCTGTGCTAAATCTTGTTTGTAGGGACAGAGAAGGACAGTGAGGGAAACTGTCAGTGTGCTGTTCTGTGCTAAACCAATCTTGCTGAAGCATATTGCAAATCCTTGTGATTAGGGACAGAGAAGGATAGGCAGGGGACAGTGTCAGTGTCATTGTTGCTAAGCCTCCTGCACAGTATACACCTGAAGGTAGCCCTTATTGCTCTTTTTCCCATCTCCCTGCAGGCCATCCATTAAAATGTCTGGAAGGCAAACAAGGAGAGGCAGACAGTCAGGAGGCAAAAAAAGAGGGCAAGCAGGCTCTGTGTCTGGGGGCAACAGTGCTGGTCGTGGACGCGGTGCATTGTCATCAGCACATGGCCATGGGACACGCTTGTCCTTCTTTTCGGCAGCTGGACATGTTGAGCCACATCATGCCGAAGACTTGGTAGAGTGGATGACCAAGCCCACCTCATCCTCCTCATCCTCTCTCACACAGGCTCAGGGTACTGACAAAGCAGCTGCCAAAGCGTCCTCTTCTCTGGTATCATTATCTTCATTAGTCAATCCTTCCCTAGACCCACCATGTCCTCCTCCTGAGGAGTCCCCCGAACTGTTTGAGCACAGTGTTGGGTACATGCTCCAGGAGGATGCCCAGCGTTTCGAAGGATCTGATGATGATACCCAGCTAGAGGAAGGCAGTAGCGTGAGAGCAGAGAGAGGGGATGCTCAAGAAGGACACCAATCTGGCAGTCATGTAAAAACAAGGAAACCCTCGCGCTAGCTGAATGGTGAAAATACGTGTAGGGTGGTACAAGGAAATTGGGAAGGGAATGGAATACTGCAGCAATCACCGGGAGGTCTGGTCCAAGTCAACAGTGAAACAATAAATATCGTGATGGTGACTGCGCTGTGGTGACTAAATAATATAAATAAAATTAAAATTATCAAAAGAGTGAGAGTGTAATGGGGAAGGGAAGGGAAAAGAAAAGGGGATAGGTGAATCATAGGCTACAATGTAGCTAAATAGCAATGTTGTGCAATGTGCACAGTGACACGAATGAACTTACAAGTGTAATGTGTAAAAAAACTAATAAACATATAAACAGATTCTCAACTCTCCAATATTGCAAACATGATGGAGATTCAGAAAAAATTCCTAAGGTATACTGATAATAAACAACCAATAACCATAAATCAAATAAAACACACAAAGTGCATCTGCGACCTTAAACCAATAGGAACAAAAAATGTCAAAAAAGCCTCAAAAAAACTCCCGGATAGGTATGATAAATATACATGAAGTCATATATAAAAATAGAAAAAATATAGTCCCATCACCAAAAGTGTGCTTGGAAGTTTTCCTGTAATGTCCACCCAGTGATCAGTAAGTCACAAAACGCTTACCTCCCTCCTAGGAGGGGGAGCAGTATATGATGGATCTAAATGATGAAGGGTGATGGAGCGTCCTTGTAATGCAGTCTTTATTTCACAATTTCTTTATAGCTCATTGGGATGCATATGAAAAGATATAAAGCAGAGAGACATCAATAGCACAACGTTGTGGGTGCGGCAAAGTGAATCGCTGAAGAATATATATTCACACACTCACTTGAATAATAGTGAGCGTGGACCTCAATCCAAACGAGCACCGCGCTCGTGCCAATGGAACAGTGGATTGGCGTCTTAATGCAAACAATGCAGTGCGATCCTCAGGTGTCCGCAGCAGCAATCACAAAGTTGTGGTGATAAAAAAGAAGGGACACAACTTTGTGATTGCTGCTGCGGACACCTGAGGATCGCACTGCATTGTTTGCATTAAGACGCCAATCCACTGTTCCATTGGCACGAGCGCGGTGCTCGTTTGGATTGAGGTCCACGCTCACTATTATTCAAGTGAGTGTGTGAATATATATTCTTCAGCAATTCACTTTGCCGCACCCACAACGTTGCGCTATTGATGTCTCTCTGCTTTATATCTTTTCATATGCATCCCAATGAGCTATAAAGAAATTGTGAAATAAAGACTGCATTACAAGGACGCTCCATCACCCTTCATCATTTAGATCCATCATATACTGCTCCCCCTCCTAGGAGGGAGGTAAGCGTTTTGTGACTTACTGATCACTGGGTGGACATTACAGGAAAACTTCCAAGCACACTTTTGGTGATGGGACTATATTTTTTCTATTTTTATATATGACTTCATGTATATTTATCATACCTATCCGGGAGTTTTTTTGAGGCTTTTTTGACATTTTTTGTTCCTATTGGTTTAAGGTCGCAGATGCACTTTGTGTGTTTTATTTGATTTATGGTTATTGGTTGTTTATTATCAGTATACCTTAGGAATTTTTTCTGAATCTCCATCATGTTTGCAATATTGGAGAGTTGAGAATCTGTTTATATGTTTATTAGTTTTTTTACACATTACACTTGTAAGTTCATTCGTGTCACTGTGCACATTGCACAACATTGCTATTTAGCTACATTGTAGCCTATGATTCACCTATCCCCTTTTCTTTTCCCTTCCCTTCCCCATTACACTCTCACTCTTTTGATAATTTTAATTTTATTTATATTATTTAGTCACCACAGCGCAATCTGGCAGTCATGCTCCAGCAGCTGCAGCATACTGCCAGATTGGCTCCAGTGATGAGGAGGGAGGGGATGATGAGGTCACTGACTCCACGTGGGTGCCTAATAGGAGAGAGGAGGAGGAGGAGGATGAGGAGGAGGCACATCTCCAACGAGGCAGGATGCCCTTGAGTGGCCAGCGTATGGGCAGCACACCGACGGAATCACACCGCAGAGCTCCGCCTGTGCAGGGTGCTGCCTCTGCCCGTCATTCAAAAAGTTCTTTGGTGTGGGCCTTTTTTGAGACGAGTGCATCAGATCGCACAGCTGCTGTTTGCAACATATGTCTCAAGCGTATATCGCGTGGCCAAAACATCAGCCGCTTGGGCACCACATGCTTGATCAGACATATGTTGACCTGCCATGCAGCTCGGTAGCAAGCCTACCTTAAAGACCCACACCAAAGAACAAAGCTGACCTCTTCTTGCACCGCATCAGCTGGGATCTCCAACCCCACTATACCTTCAGTCCTCTCTGAAACCTGCTCTGAGAGGAATGAAGGTGTAGAATTAGGTGTGTCACAGCCAAGTACTTGCGGGCACTCTGCTAGCAGTACACCGACGTCCGATTCTAGCAGGCAAATTTCCCTGCCCCAGCTGCTGGACCGTCGAAAGAAGTTCACTCCCAGCCATCCACATGCCCAGCGGTTGAATGCTAGCTTGGCTAAATTGCTAGCTCTTCAACTGCTGCCTTTTCAGTTGGTAGACTCGGCCCCCTTCCGTGAGTTTGTGCAATGTGCGGTTCCTCAGTGGCAGGTTCCCAAACGCCACTTTTTCGCACGGAAGGCGATTCCGGCTCTCTACAGGCATGTGGAAGGCAATGTCTTGGCCTCGCTGGACAGGGCGGTCAGGGGTAAGGTGCATATTACCGCTGACTCATGGTCCAGCAGGCATGGACAGGGACGTTACCTTTCTTTCACGGCCCATTGGGTCACTCTTTTGGCAGCTGGGAAGGATGCAGGACAAGGTGCAGTAGTGTTGGAGGTTGTTCCACCGCCATGCCTCCAAAATGCTACTACTGGTTGTGACACACCTCTCTCCTCCACCCCCTCCTCTTCTTCTTCCTCCATGGCCTCTTCCTGTGGTTTGTCCTCGGAACCAGCGGTGCTCCGTAGGCGTTCAAGGGGCTACGCAAGTACGCAGGCAAAAAGATGCCATGCCGTGCTTGCGCTGGTGTGTTTGGGGGACAGGAGCCACACTGGGGCAGAGGTCCTGTCTGCTCTGCAGGGGCAGGCCGAGAGGTGGTTGACGCCACGCCAGCTTAAGCCAGGAATGGTGGTTTGCGACAATGGCACCAACCTCCTCTCCGCCCTCCGACAGGGACAACTGACCCATGTGCCCTGTATGGCTCACGTCCTTAACCTGGTGGTGCAGCGGTTCTTGGGCAGGTACCCGGGCTTACAGGTTGTCCTGAGGCAGGCCAGGAAAGTCTGTGTGCATTTCCGCAGATCTTATAATGCCAGTGCTCGCCTGGCTGAGCTGCAAAAGGAGTTGAACCTGCCCAAGAACCGCCTTATATGTGACATGCCCACCAGGTGGAACTCAACGTTGGCCATGCTGCAGCGGCTGCACACGCAGCAGAGGGCCATCAATGAGTACCTGTGCGACTACGGCACCAGGACAGGGTCAGGGGAGCTCTGGTTTTTTTCACCACGCCAGTGGGGCATGATCAGGGATGCATGCACTGTCCTGGCACCATTTGAGGAGGCCACGAGGATGGTGAGCAGTGATAGTGCATGCATCAGTGACACTGTACCTCTTGTCCACCTGTTGGAGCACACGCTGCATGGAATAATGGACAGGGCACTTGAGGCAGAACAGAGGCAGGAAGAGGAGGACTTCCTTGCCTCTCAAGGCCTCCTTTACCCAGACAGTGTTCCTTCTGTCCCACCCATCGCACAGGAAGAGGAGGAGGAGGAGGAGGAGGATTGTGTCAGCATGGAGGTGGAGGCTGGCACTCAGCATCATCAGCAGCAGTCTTTTAGGGATGATTTACAGTCCCAAGAAACCAGTGGACTTGTACGTGGCTGGGAGGAGGTGGCTGCGGATCATGTCGTCCTTAGTGACCCAGAGGACTCCGGACTGAATGCCTCAGCTAACCTACGCTGCATGGCCTCCCTGATCCTGCAAAGTCTGCGGAAGGATCCTCGTATTCTTCGGATCAAGGAGAGGGACCATTACTGGCTGGCCACTCTCCTTGATCCACGGTACAAGGGTAAGGTTGCGGACCTTATCTTACCGTCGCAGAGGGAGCAGAGGATGAGACAACTCCGGGAGGCCTTGCAGAAAGGTCTGTGCAACGCGTTCCCAGAGACTGGGAGGTTACAAACTCCTGGTCCTGGACAACGAGTTGCTGAGGCTTCGGGCAGTCAAAGAAGGAGCGGTGGGGAAGGTGGCCATCTGACCGATGCGTTCAGACAATTCTTTAGTCCGCAGCCCCAAAGTATGATCGGTTCCAGCAACCATCGCCAGCGTCTGATATACATGGTCCAGGAATACCTAGGGGCAAGGTCAGACTTGGACACCTTCCCCACCGAAAATCCTCTGGCTTACTGGGTCTTGAGGATGGATCACTGGCCAGAGCTTGCACAGTATGCAATTGAGCTACTGGCCTGTCCTGCATCCAGCGTTCTTTCAGAACGCACATTCAGTGCTGCTGGAGGATTTGTCACGGATCACAGGGTGCGCCTGTCCACCGACTCGGTTGATCGACTGACTTTCATCAAGATGAACCAGTCTTGGATCACCACCAGCTACCACACACCTGATGCTGATATAACAGACTAATTGATTTTAAAATGTCACATCCCTTCAAGACTGATGCTGATGCTGAGTGCCTGTGCTGTTATGTTGACTGGCTATCCTCCTCCTCCTCCTCAATGATACGATTAATGATGATAGCTTGGAAGATCATTTTGGTTTATGGGTGACGCCACCAGTGGCTAAGGCCCAATTTTTCAGCCCCTGTTTAACAGGGGCGTGTAATTAAAATTTTGGATGCAATACTTTGCAACAGGCCTCATTGCTGTGCTCCAAGTACAGTATCTGTGAGGGGTTGCAGTGTTGTGCCACCAGTGCCTAAGGCCCAATTTTTCAGCCCCTGTTCAACAGGGGCATGCAATTATAATTATTGATCTAATAATTCACAGCAGGGCCCATTGCTGCGCCCACCAAGAGTAACTGTCAGGCCTTACAGTGTTGTGGCACCAGCACCACCATCACCACCACCACCACCAAAGGCCTAATTTTTCAGCCCCTGTTCAACAGGGGCATGCAATTATAATTATTGATCTAATAATTCACAGCAGGGCCCATTGCTGCGCCCACCAAGAGTAACTGTCAGGCCTTACAGTGTTGTGGCACCAGCACCACCATCACCACCACCACCACCACCAAAGGCCCAATTTTTCAGCCCCTGTTCAACAGGGGCATGCAATTATAATTATTGATCGAATAATTCACAGCAGGGCCCATTGCTGCGCCCACCAAGAGTAACTGTCAGGCCTTACAGTGTTGTGGCACCAGCACCACCATCAAAGGCCCAATTTTTACTACCACTGATCAACAATTATATGTTATTACAATTCCTGATATAATAGTTTACAGCAGGGCGTTCCAGCACCCACCAAGAGTAACTGTGAGTGCTTACAGTGTTGTGCCAACACCAACACCTAAGGGGCCAATTTCTGCAGAGTATATACGGCAGGTCCCTACTTTCAAACATCAAACTTACAAACGACTACTACTTGCAAACGGAAGAAGACAACAGGAAGTGAGAGGAAATCTACCCCTTGGAAGGAAAATTCTCTCCTGTAAGAATTAATATGGGAGAAAGGTGTCTCCTCTCTACTGATGCTTTATCACCAATCCTTGTTTCAATAAAAACACCACATTTCAAAAACAGTTGTCATTGGGACGCAAAGTGAGGTGAAATGTTCTGAACAGGGGCACAGACAGCAAAAAAAATGTGACAGGGGTGATAACCGTTCCCTATGTTTTCCAAAAAGCTAAAAAAAGGAATTTGGCATGGAGCTACACTTAAACAATGCAGCTGTTCAAAATTACAAACAGATTCTACATAAGAACAAACCTACAGTCCCTGTCTTGTATGCACCGCCTGTATACGGCTGTTCAGAGTATATAGGGCCTTTTTTATTTTGTGTGCGGGGTTCCCCTTAATATCCATACAAGACCCAAAGGGGCTGGTAATGGGCTGGGGTAGGGGGGGGGGGTTGATGGGGTAGCTATGCCATTTCTCCTAAAGATTTTCATCCATATTACCGGGACCAGACATTGCATTAAAGCCGCAAGCAGTTTTAAATGGCTTTTTTTTCCTTTAGAAATGTTATTTTGTGCAGGGACAGTTCTAAACACGGGAAACACGTGGCACTTCACAGGCATACTTTAGACACCCCCCAGGTACAATATTTAAAGGAATATTTGACTTTTTTTTTTTCACTTTATGCATCATTAAAATGACTGCTCCCGGAAAACGTCCGTTTTTAAAACTTCTTTTTGCATTGATACATGTCCCCTGGTGCAGAACCCGGGTTCCCAAACTCTGTTTCGGACAATAACATGGATAATAGTCGTTATAATTAGCACTTTAGAATCCGAACGTTCGCATCCATTGTATTTAATAGGGTTCTAATGTTCGTGCAAACTTTCGGTCCGTTCGCGGGTTCTGGTGCGAACCGAACCCGGGGGTGTTCGGCTCATCACTAATGGTGACCCTAACCAGGGTGTTGGAAGAACCAGCTGGAGAAAACTGAAAGCCCATGCTATGCATTTTGCTCCCCATATTGCCTTTTAAATATACTTTGAACTGTGATCACTTTTATTTTCTATGCTGGCTTTTTTGATTAAAATCCATCAATGACCTGCACCATTGGAGCCCCCTATTTTTTTTTTCCTTTCTTTGCATGAATCTGCGAAAGACAAGGCTTTTTTCAGTTTTTTCCAGTTTTTCCTCAGTTTAGGCCGATACGTATTCTTCTACATATTTTTGGTAAAAAAAATCACAATCGGAGTTTATTGATTGGTTTGCGCAAAAGTTATAGCGTTTACAAAATAGGGGAACATTTTTATGGCATTTTTATATATATTTTTTTTTTTACTAGTAATGGCGGCGATCAGCGATTTTTTTCATGACTGTGACATTATGGCGGACACATCGGACACTTTTGACACATTTTTTGGGACCATTCACATTTATACAGCGATCAGTGCTATATAAATGCACTGGTTACTGTAAAAATGACACTGGCAGTGAAGGGGTTAACCACTAGGGGCGCTGAAGGGGTTAAGTGTGCCTAAAGGAGTGACTACTACTGTTAGGGGGCGTGGCTACGAGTGACACGTGACCGATCTCCGCTCTGATTACACAGAGCGGAGATTGGTGACAGTGTCAGTAGGCGAGTGGGGAGGTGTTGTGTTTACACTAAGATCTCCCCGCTCCATGCCTCCGTGAGATGATCGCGGGGATCCCCGCGGTGGTCGAGTCCGCGGGACCCGCGGTCCGACTCACGGGGAAGGCAGGGGGTTGCAAAAGTGCCGCCGGCCACGATGTCGGGCAGTTAAAGGGGACGTACAGGTACGTGATTGTGCCTGTACGAGCCATTCTGCCGACGTATATATACAGTGGCTGGTCCTTAAGTGGTTAACTTACCAGTTCATAACAATGAACATATAGAAGTAAGAAAAATAAAAAGAAACTGCGCTAAAGCCCTGTACACACTATCAGATTTCCTATGGTTTTTTAACCAATGGATTTTTCCATCGGAAATCCGATGAAGCTGACTTTCATCAGTCTTGCCTACACACCATCAGTCAAAAAACCGACCGTTCCAAACGCCGTGACGTAAAACACTCCGATGAGCCGAGAAAAATGAAGTTCAATGCTTCTGAGCATGCGTCGACTTGATTCTGAGCATGCGTGGGTTTTTTATCCGATGGAGTTCCCCACAGACAATAGTAATTTGCTATCGTTTTTTAACCATCGGATAAATTTAAAACATGTTCTATTTTTAAACACCGATGGAAAAAAGACCGATGGGGCCCACACACGATCGGTTTGTCCGATGAAAAAAGTCCATCGCACTGTTTTCATCGGTTAAACCTATCGTGTGTACACGGCATAAGAGTGAAATTATAAAAAAGGATTCCTACTCTGTAGGAAGATGTAAGTTAATACCAGTGCAGAGCTGCGGCTTTCTGCGATGCATAAACCAGTAAACAACATAAAAAAGAATAATAAAGCCGCGCTGCCAATAATTGAAAATTCAGTGAAAAATATAAAATGCTCAAATTGTGTAACATATGAATTACCCAAACTTGTGCACATTCACAAATGATGCTGTGACACAAATATACAAATGAATTGACCTAGGTGAATGAAAAATGTCCCAAATTGAAATCCAAAGAATATATCCTCGAGTCTTCCTCAAGATATATATATACACAATTGATAAAATCCACCCGTGTAAAAGGTCTAATATTGGTGACAGTCCACACTCTGTAGTAATAGAGTAGTAAACGAAAAGATTATCCACCACCAATCAGGGGCGGATCCAGAGTCTTTTCTCGGGGGGGGGGGGCACTGCCAAAAAATATGTTTTAAATTCACCAGAGAAATTACCGTTTAACATTGGAGTCTATGGAAGGGGTGCCCGGCTTTAAAAAATCAGTGCTCCCCGGCCGTAGGTTTTCCAGACACCAAACTTTGCACACTTGTAGAAGAGACATTGGGCTACATGTGTGCCAAGATTGGGGTCCAGAAGACCTACGACCGGCCGGTACCGGGTCCGCAAATTCACCAGAGAAATTACAGTTTAACATTGGAGTCTATGGAAGGGGTGCCCGGCTTTAAAAAATCAGTGCTCCCCGGCCGTAGGTTTTCCAGACACCAAACTTTGCACACTTGTAGAAGAGACATTGGGCTACATGTGTGCCAAGATTGGGGTCCAGAAGACCTACGACCGGCCGGTACCGGGTCCGCAAATTCACCAGAGAAATTACAGTTTAACATTGGAGTCTATGGAAGGGGTGCCCGGCTTTAAAAAATCAGTGCTCCCCGGCCGTAGGTCCCCCAGACACCAAACTTTGCACACTTGTAGAAGAGACATTGGGCTACATGTGTGCCAAGATTGGGGCAGCAGCAGCTGCAGAACAAGTACTGTATATACTCGAGTATAAGCCGACCCGTGTATAAGCCGAGGCACCTAATTTTACCCCAAAAAACTGGGAAAACTTATTGACTTGATGTGACAGGAGGGTCACTTTGGACACAGGGTGAGCCAGGAAAAAATGGACATTAAGAAATATCTCTTGGGCTACCTAAAATCGGTCTGTAATATTTATCCACCATATCCCCAAGGATATCTGTGAAGGACTATTTACTGTTTCTGAACTCAACAGGTTAATTGAGAGATGCTGATGTGTCACCTATCTGCTTGTGTAATGCTAATGAGCCTCACCTAGGCTACAGGTCCTTTCATTGTGATGATGTGGATTGGAGCTTAGTAGACCGTCTGGCTGCCTATTATTATGGGATGTTTAAGTGTCTTCTGTGAGGGGGGGGAAATCACCCCTCCTGCTAAGACTGGTTATCAAAGGAGAAGTTTGAACACACCTGACCTGTATCACCATTGTCATTGGATAGTTTAACCCGCCCTGTTCCCCCAAGGATGGGAGGGAAGGGTTTTGAAGAGAAATGTGTTACCATGTGTTTTGAAAATAAAGTTATTCCCTGTTTTGGAACTTGAAATACAGAGCGTTATCTCGTATCTCTGGAAGGATTAATCCTATGGGAAGTGGTCGCCTGGCTGTGGAGGGTCGATAGTGGTTGTGTGTTCAGAGAGGGAATATTCTAAATGGCGTATACCCCTTTCATATTGGGGGGTGCCGTTACATTGGTTGGCAGCAGCGGGATTTTCCCTCCAGTTCCTGGGACACTCCAAACCACCACAGTGAATGACCAGCTATGCAGCCGGCAGGAAAGCCACGCTGAAAGACTTACTTGAGAGCCGTGGAGGGTCCGGTGGGACAAAGAACAAGGCCATCTTGATCAGGGAGCTAACCGAGATGGATCAGAGGGTTGGTGATGCAGGACCCCGGTCAGTTGAAGACCTGTTTCAGCAACGTGTTCAACAGCGGTTGGCATTATATGGTGCTAACTCATCAGAGACCGCCATACAGGAAGCCATTAAAGGCATCCAGCTGCAGGATGCGCGACGAGAAAAAGAACGACAGCGACAAGAAAAAGAACAACAGCGACAAAAGAGAGAACTAGAGCGACAAGAGAGAGAACTAGAGCGGCAACATGAGTGGAGAATGGCGGAAATACGACAATCGGAGATCGCCTACAGACAGCTGCTAGAATCTGCTCAGCAGCAGGGTGGGGCTCCCTTTGCCTGGGACTATCAGGAAATACCAGTTGACAACTATGAAATCCTGGCTGAAGAATCAGCAGTGGAAAATCTGAAGATTGCCATCCCTAAAGCCGAAGTGAATGATACGGAGTTCAAGGGAACTAGCCTGGCTGAAGAATCGGCAGTGGAAAATCTGAAGATTACCACCCTTAAAGCCGAAGTGGATGATATGGAGTTCCAGGGAGCTAGCCTGGCTGAAGAATCGGCAGTGGAAAAGCTGAAGATTGCCCTCCCTAAAGCCAAAATGGATGATATGGAGTTCCAGGGAGCTAGGGCAGTTGGCTCATCTCCCCAGCCACAGATTACAGAAGGTATGGATTTAAGGGACTATTCAGAGGATGTTAGGGATTATGCATCGCCTGCCCAAGTACTGGCAGCAGGACAGAGTACTGCAGACCCCTGCTCTACACCCGTGGCAGTTTTGGAGGCCCGAGGTGAGAAGGTGATGGTTCCTCTTTCCCAGGGGATTTCAGAGATGCAGGGGGGAGAAGCAGCCCTTTTCCCTCCCCAACAGTTAGCCAGAGCAGATGGTGTGGAGTCCCCAGCAGAAGTGCTGGCAACAGGGCAGAGTGATAGCAACCTCTGCCCAGCACCGGAAACAACTGTGGAGTTTCAGGGAGCCGGGGCAGTTGGCCCCCCTCTCCAGCAACAAGCTGAGGTGGTAAAGCTTTTACCCCCAGCTGAACCACTGGTAGCAGGGCAGAATGCTACTGGCCGCTGCACACAACTGCCACTTGAGCGGATATCGGTGGATGGGACTGCGGTCTCCACTCACAGCGACCCAGCACAAGAGCTGGCAACAGAGCAGAGTGCCGCGGGCCTCTGCTCTCAACTAACAGAAGAGGGAGTTCCTGTGGTACTGGATGGGACTTCGGTCCTCACTGACACAACCCCAGAAAATGGTGTGACACTGGGACAGGAGGATGTCAGCCTTGCTTTGCAAGCACTGGGGTATTTTCACCTACCACAAGGGGATGGGACTTCAGTCTCCACTTGTATACCCCAGGGATGCTGGGCAGTCCGCCCAGATCCCCAACAGCATGACGGATTGAGCCCAGTCACCCTGTCTTCTCCCAAGCGGCGGGTATGTTCTCTGAGAGAGGCAGAGGTTGGCTGGGTAAGTAATGCTCTGTTTGGAGCAATTTATTTGGGGTACTGTGTGGCTACCGGCATTAGAAGAATGGACCTATGGACTAACTTCGGAGTCAACCCGTCTGGGGTCACCTCCTTTGTTAGTCTTCTGCCGAAAGGGGAGATGTGTGACAGGAGGGTCACTTTGGACACAGGGTGAGCCAGAAAATAATGGACATTAAGAAATATCTCTTGGGCTACCTAAAATGGGTCTGTAATATTTATCCACCATATCCCCAAGGATATCTGTGAAGGACTATTTACTGTTTCTGAACTCAACAGGTTAGTTGAGAAATGCTGATGTGTCACCTATCTGCTTGTGTAATGCTAATGAGCCTCACCTAGGCTACAGGTCCTTTCATTGTGATGATGTGGATTGGAGCTTAGTAGACCGTCTGGCTGCCTATTATTATGGGATGTTTAAGTGTCTTCTGTGAGGAGGGGGGGGGGGAAATCACCCCTCCTGCTAAGACTGGTTATCAAATGAGAAGTTTGAACACACCTGACCTGTATCACCATTGTCATTGGATAGTTTAACCCGCCCTGTTCCCCCAAGGATGGGAGGGAAAGGGTTTTGAAGAGAAATGTGTTACCATGTGTTTTGAAAATAAAGTTATTCCCTGTTTTGGAACTTGAAATACAGAGCGTTGTCTCGTATCTCTGGAAGGATTAATCCTATGGAAAGTGGTCGCCTGGCTGTGGAGGGTCGATAGTGGTTGTGTGTTCAGAGAGGGAATATTCTAAACGGCGTATACCCCTTTCATATTGGGGGGTGCCGTTACACTTGAGTATAAGCTTAGGGTTTCCATCTGCATGCCTCACTGTGCCTCACTTTGCCTCACTGTGCCCATGCCTCACTGTGCCCACGCTTCACTGTGCCCATGACTAGACTGATGTTTAACATAGGAGTCTATGGAAGGAGTGCCCGGCTTTGAAAAATCGGATCTTACCGGCCGTCGGTCCCCCGGAAACCAAACTTTGCACACTTATAGAAAAGACATGGGGCTACATGTGTGCCAAGTTTGGGGTCCAGGGGACCAACAACCATCCGGTACCCGGTCCGCAAATTCACCGGAGAAATTACCGTTTAACATTGGAGTCTATGGAAGGGGTGCCCGTCTTTAAAAAATCTGTTCTCCCCGGCTGTAGGTCCCCCAGACACCAAGCTTTGCACACTTGTAGAAGAGACATGGGGCTACATGTGTGCCAAGATTTGGGTCCAGGAGACCTACGACCGGCCGGTACCGTGTCCGCAAAGTCACCGGAGAAATTACAGTTTAACATTGGCGTCTATGGAAGGGGTGCCCGGCTTTAAAAAATCAGTGCTCCCCGGCCATAGGTCCCCCAGACACCAAACTTTGCACACTTGTAGAGGAGACATGGGGCTACATTTGTGCCAAGTTTGGAGTCCAGGGGACTTACGGCGGGCCGGTACCGGGTCCCCAAAGTCCGGGAGATCAGGCGCAAAAAAAAAAAACAGAGCAAGCAAGTGAGTGTGACAGATGGTCTCGGGGGGGGCAATTGCCCTGTTGCCCCCCCCTGGATCCGCCACTGCCACCAATGAAGGGGATCCGCTTACCAGAACCCCGTGGTCCCCTATTACGGAGGACCCAGGGAAGCGTTGGGTACAAGTACTGCTGGGCTGCTGGGCTGGATGACTCCAAACAGCTCCACACCTGCTATACTCCACCCTCCAGGGCAGTGGGTCCCGATGGATAATGTGACATGTGACGCAACGCGTCGGGAGGAGCCAGTGACGACATCTATCGTGTCCTAACATAGCAGATGTGGAGTTCGCTACATTGCATCTGATCGTTCTATACAAACGCGCTGGTTGTATGACCAAATGTGAGTCAAACTTTTAACACTCCAGACCTTGTGATCAGTTTTAACATATTGCGCTATGATCGATCTCTCTGTTTTCTTTTGAGAATCGTTCTATATGAGGAAACCAGAGAGGAACTAATGAGAGATCACCTGAAGGCTAATCATCAAATGGATTGTGGACAGGTTTGCTCTATATAGGAAAACAACAGGAATATATAATCTTTGGGATTTTAACTGACCAGGCTAACAAATCTAATCAGTTTGTTTGCACTCTGGATTGGTTCTATCCTGGATGTTTTTTCACAGATTGTGCACATTAATAAGTTGGATTTATAATCACGTTTTTCGAAGTGTCTAAAGTATTTATATTTATTTTGTGCTTCATAACAGGAGGTTGGTATTAGCACACCATCACATATAAACATACTGCTAAGGCTGTGCTGAGGGGAACCGATAAAGTGGTCGTTGTGACAGGAGGGTCACTTTGGACACAGGGTGAGCCAGGAAACCATGGACATTAAGAAATATATCTTGGATTACCTAAAATGTAATATTTATCAACCATATTCCCAAGGATATCTGTAAAGGACTATTTGTTGATTCTGAGCTCAACAGGTTAAGTGAGAGATACTGATGTGTTCAGCCTCAATCACCTGTCTGCCTAGTGTAGTGCTAATGAATCGCAGCTTCTAAGGGACCTGTTCATTGTTTGTGGTGATGTGGATTGGGGAAATTGAGTCTGTCCTTGTGTGTATTGTAGAGTAACAGACAGTCTGGTGAATATAAAGGTCATGCATAGTTATTTAAACATAACGGGATTAGAACCTGTTGTCTCCTAACAGGTGTCAAAATAATGTGTATTGGGTCTGGTTGTGTTGTGGGTGGAGCTGGACCATTGTTCGTTTTAGATTAATGCAGTATTGGATGTGTATAAAAGTTACAATGTTTTTGGCAATAAAGTCAGTCTATCCATAGAAAGATACAGAGTGTGTCTCGTTCTTTCAGAAGGATTAATTCCTATGGGAAGTGGTCGTCTGGCTATGGAGGATCAACAGTGAATTTGTGTCCAGGAGAGGGAAGATATCTAAACGGTGTTAAACCCCTTTCGTATTTGGGGTGCCGTTACATTGGTTGGCAGCGGCGGGATTTTCCCTCCAGTTCCTGGGACACTCAAAACCACCACAGTGAATGACCAGCTATGCAGCCGGCAGGAAAGCCACACTGAAAGACCTACTTGAGAGCCCTGGAGGGACCAGTGGGACAAAGAACAAGGCCACCTTGATCAGGGAGCTAGCCGAGATGGACCAGAAGGATGGTGATGCAAGACCCCGGTCAATTGAAGATTTGTTTCAGCAACGAGTTCGAGAGCGGATGGCATTATATGGTGCTAACCCATCAGAGACCGCCATACAGGAAGCCATTAGAGGCATCCATCTGCAGGATGAGCGACAAGAGAAAAAACTACAGCGAAAAAAGAGAGAACTAGAGCGACAACATGAGCAGAGAATGGCGGAAATACGGCAATTGGAGACAACACCTAAAGAAGCAGCACCAACTGAAAGGAGAGGAGAGATACAGATACCAGCCGACATGGAAAATGAATTCAGAAGGAGGTTGCAAGAGATGCAGATACAGCATAGAGGACCAGTATCAGAGGAGGTCCTGCTGGGATGGTCTGATTCAATCCGCTGCGAACTCTGGAAGAAAGCGCTAGCTCTCGAGTAGGGATGAGCCGAACACCCCCGGGTTCGGTTCGCACCAGAACCTTCGAACGGACCGAAAGTTTGCGCGAATTTTCGAACCCTATTCGTTATAATGGACGTGAACGTTCGAAATCAAAATTGCTAATTACAACGGCCAATATGCATGTTAATGTCATAAAACAGGTTTGGGGACCCGGGTCCTGCCCCAGGGGACATATATCAATGCAAAAAGAAATTTTAAAAACTAAAGTTTTTTCGGGAGCAGTCATTTTAATGATGCATAAAGTGAAAAAAAAAAAGTGAAATTTTCCTTTAAATATGGTACCTGGGGGGTGTCTAAAGTATGCCTGTGAAGTGGCATGTGTTTCCCGTGTTTAGAACTGTCCTTGCACAAAATGACATTTGTAAAGGAAAAAAAGAAGCCATTTAAAACCACTTGCGGCTTTAATGTCATGTCTTGTCCTGGCCGCCATATGGCTGAAAATCCTTGAGAAAAATGGCATGGCTACCCCATCACCCCCCCCACCCCAGCCCCTTTGGGACTTGTATGGATATTAAGGGGGACCCCGCACCCAAAATAAAACCCTATACCTACAACCCTATATATACTCTGAACAGCAATATATAGGTGGTGCAAACAAGACACGGACTGTAGGTTTGTTCTTAAGTAGAATCTGAACAGGTACATTATGAAGTGTAGCTCCATCCCAAAAAAATCTATTTTTAAGCTTTTTGGAGAACATAGGGAGGGGTTATCACCCCTGTAACATTTGCTGTCTTTGCACATCTGTTCAGAACATGTCACCTCACTTTCCCAATGACAAATGTTTTTGGAAAAGTGGGGTTTTAATTGAAACAAGGATTGGTGATAAAGCATCAGTAGAGAGGAGATACCTTTTTCCCAAATTAAATCTAACAGGATAGAATTTCCCTTCCTAGGGGTAGATTTCCTCTCACTTCCTGTTTTCTCTTGCCGTTTGCAAGTAGGAGTCGTTTGTAAGTTGGATGTTTGAAAGTAGGGGCCTGCCGTATATACTCTGCAGAAATTTGCCCTATTAGATGTTGGTGTAGCCACAAGACTGGTGGGCACAGGAATGGGCCCTGCTGTGAGTTAATAGATCAAGATTTGTACTTGCATGCACCTGTTGAACCGGGCAGAAAAATTGGGCCTTTGGTGGTGGTGGTGGTGGACGGTGTTGCCACAAGACTGTAAGCCCTCACAGTTACTCTTGGTGGGTGCAGGAATGGGCCCTGCTGTGAGTTATTAGATCAAGATTTGTAATTGCATGCACCTGTTGAACAGGGCAGAAAAATTGGGCCTTTGGTGGTGGTGGTGGTGGTGGTGGTGGACGGTGTTGCCACAAGACTGTAAGCCCTCACAGTTACTCTTGGTGGGTGCAGGAATGGGCCCTGCTGTGAGTTATTAGATCAAGATTTGTAATTGCATGCACCTGTTGAACAGGGCAGAAAAATTGGGCCTTTGGTGGTGGTGGTGGTGGTGGATGGTGTTGCCACAAGACTGTAGGCCCTCATAGTTACTCTTGGTGGGCGCAGGAATGGGCCCTGCTGTGAACTATTAGATCAAGATTTGTAATTACACGCCCCTGTTAAACAGGGGCTGAAAAATTGTGCCTTAGGCATTGGTGCTGGTGCCACAACACTGCAACCCCTCACAGATACTGTACTTGGAGCACAGCAGTCACACCTGTTGCGAAGCATCTTTTTAAAAAATTGTAATTACACGCCCCTGTTATACAGGGGCTGAAAAATTGTGCCTTAGGCACTGGTGTGGTGGCATGGATCATTGAGGAGGAGGAAGAGGATAGTCAGTGAACATAACAGGACAGTCACTCAGCATCAGCATAGGCTGTCTTGAAGGGATGTGACATTATAAATTATTCCGTTATATCCGCTTCAGGTGTCTGGTAGCTGGTGGTGATCCAAGACTGATTCATTTTTATGAAGGTCAGTCGATCAACCGAGTCGGTGGACAGGCGCACCCTATGATCGGTGACAAATCCTCCAGCAGCACTGAATGTGCGTTCGGAAAGAACGCTGGATGCAGGACAGGCCAGTAGCTCAATTGCATACTGTGCAAGCTCTGGCCAGTGATCCATCCTCAGGACCCAGTAAGCCAGAGGATTTTCGGTGGGAAAGGTGTCCAAGTCTGACCTTGCCCCTAGGTATTCCTGCACCATGTATATCAGACGCTGGCGATGGTTGCTGGAACCGATCATACCTTGGGGCTGCGGACTAAAAAATTGTCTGAACGCATCGGTCAGACGTCCACCTTCCCCACCGCTCCTTCTGCTACTGACCGAAGCCTCAGCAACTCGTCGTCCAGGACCAGGAGTTTGTAACCTCCCAGTTTCTGGGAACGCGTTGCACAGACCTTTCTGCAAGGCCTCCCTGAGATGTCTCATCCTCTGCTCCCTCTGCGACGGCAAGATAAGGTCCGCAACCTTACCCTTGTACCGTGGATCAAGGAGAGTAGCCAGCCAGTAATGGTCCCTCTCCTTGATCCGAAGAACACGAGGATCCTTCCGCAGGCTTTGCAGGATCAGGGAGGCCATGCAGCGTAGGTTAGCTGAGGCATTCGGTCCGGAGTCTTCTGGGTCACTGAGGATGACATGATCGCCAGCCACCTCCTCCCAGCCACGTACAAGTCCACTGGTTTGTTGGGACTGTACATCATCCCTAAAAGACTGCTTCTGCTGATGCTGAGTGCCAGGCTCCACCTCCATGCTCACACAATCCTCCTCCTCTTCCTCCTCCTCATCCTCATCCTCTTCCTGTGTGATGGGTGGGACAGAAGGAACACTGTCTGGATAAAGGGGGCCTTGAGAGGCAAGGAAGTCCTCCTCTTCCTGCCTCTGTTCTGCCTCAAGTGCCCTGTCCATTATCCCACACAGCGTATGCTCCAACAGGTGGACAAGAGGTACAGTGTCACTGATGCATACACTGTCACTGCTCACCATCCTCGTGGCCTCCTCAAATGGTGAGAGGACAGTGCATGCATCCCTGATCATGCTCCACTGGCGTGGGGAAAAAAAGCCAAGCTCCCCTGACCCTGTCCTGGTGCCGTAGTCACAAAGGTACTCATTGATGGCCCTCTGCTGCGTGTGCAGTCGCTGCAGCATGGCCAACGTTGAGTTCCACCTGGTGGGCATGTCACATATTAGGCGGTTCTTGGGCAGGTTCAGCTCCTTTTGCAGCTCAGTCAGCCGAGCACTGGCATTATAAGATCGGCGGAAATGCACACAGACTTTCCTGGCCTGCCTCAGGACATCCTGTAAGCCTGGGAACCTGCCCAAGAACCGCTGCACCACCAGGTTGAGGACGTGAGCCATACAGGGCACATGGGTGAGCTGCCCCTGTCGCAGGGCGGAGAGGAGGTTGGTGCCATTGTCAGAAACGACCATTCCTGGCTTAAGCTGGCGTGGCGTCAACCACCTCTCGGCCTGCCCCTGCAGAGCTGGCAGAACCTCTGGCCCAGTGTGGCTCCTGTCCCCCAAACACACCAGCGCAAGCACGGCATGGCATCTTTTTGCCTGCGTACTCGCGTAGCCCCTTGTACGCCTACGGAGCACCGCTGGTTCCGAGGACAGAGCACTCGAAGAGGACATGGAGGAAGAAGAAGAGGAGGGGGTGGAGGAGAGAGGTGTGTCACAACCAGTAGTAGCATTTTGGAGGCGTGGTGGCGGAACAACCTCCAACACTACTGCACCTTGTCCTGCATCCCTCCCAGCTGCCAATAGAGTGACCCAATGGGCCGTGAAAGAAAGATAACGTCCCTGTCCATGCCTGCTGGACCATGAGTCAGCGGTAATATGCACCTTACCGCTGACCGCCCTGTCCAGGGAGGCATGGACATTGCCTTCCACATGCCGGTAGAGAGACGGAATCGCCTTCCGTGAGAAAAAGTGGCGTTTGGGAACCTGCCACTGAGGAACCGCACATTGAACAAACTCACGGAAGGGGGCCGAGTCTACCAACTGAAAAGGCAGCAGTTGAAGTGCTAGCAATTTAGCCAAGCTAGCATTCAACCGCTGGGCATGTGGATGGCTGGGAGTATACTTCTTTCGACGGTCCAGCAGCTGGGGCAGGGAAATTTGCCTGCTACAATCGGACGTCGGTGTACTGCAAGTACTTGGTTGTGACACACCTAATTCTACACCTTCAGTCCTCTCAGAGCAGCTTTCAGAGAGGACTGAAGATATAGTGGGGATGGAGATCCCAGCTGATGAGGAGCAAGGAGAGGTCCGCTTTGTTCTTTGGTGTGGGTCTTTTATGTGTGCTTGCCAACGAGCTGCATGGCAGGTTGACATATGTCTGCTCATGCTTGTGGTGCCCAAGCGGCTGATGTTTTGGCCACGCGAGATACGCTTGAGACAAATATTGCAAATAGCAGTGGTGCGATCTGATGCACTCGTCTCAAAAAAGGCCCACACCAAAGAACTTTTGTGATAACGTGCAGAGGCAGCGCCCTGCACAGGCGGAGCTCTGCGGTGTGGTACAGTTGCTGTGCTGGCCTCTAGCTGGCCTCCAGGGGGCATCCTGCCTCATTGGACATGTGACGCCACATCCTCCTCCTCCTCCTCCTCCTCCTCCTCTCTCCCTTCAGGCACCCACGTGGAGTCAGTGACCTCATCATCCCCTCCCTCTTCACCACTAGAGCAAACCTGGCAGTAAGCTGCAGCTGGTGGAACAGTACTGCCAGATTGCTGTCCTTCAGCATCCCCTCTCTCTGCGCGCACACTACTGACTTCCTCAAGCTGGGTATCATCATCCGAGCCTTCGAATCGTTGGGCATCCTCCTGGAGCATGTACCCAACACTGTGCTCAAACAGTTCGGGGGACTCCTCAGGAGGACATGGTGGGTCTAGGGAAGGGGTGGCTGATGATGCCATTGAGTACGCATTGGCAGCTGCTCTGCCAGTACCCTGAGCCTGGGTGAGAGAGGATGAGGAGGATGAGGAGGGCTTGGTCATCCATTCTACCAAGCCTTCGGCATGATGCGGTTCCACATGTCCAGCTGCCGAAAACAAAGACAAGCGTGTCCCATGGCCACGTGCTGATGACGATGCACGACCACGTCCACGGCCAGCACTGTTGTCTCTAGAAACAGAGCCTGCCTGCCCTGTGTTCTTGCCTCGGCCCGCTCTGCCTCTCCTTGGCGGTCTTCCAGCCATTGTAGTCGGTAGTGTATATAGTATAAAAAATAGAGCGCCTATGTGTGCTCACAACACACTGTAGGTCCTATGGGTGCTGACACTAACACACTATAGGTACTAAGTGTGCTGCTGACAAGAAAATATAGGAGCTCTGTTTGCTGCCACTAACACACTAGAAGTCCTATGGGTGCTGCTGAGAAGAAAATATAGGAGCTCTGTGTGATGCCACTAACACACTAGAAGTCCTATGGGTGCTGCTGAGAAGAAAATATAGGAGCTCTGTGTGATGCCACTAACACACTAGAAGTCCTATTGGTGCTTCTGAGATGAAAATATAGGAGCTCTGTGTGATGCCACTAACACACTAGAAGTCCTATGGGTGCTGCTGAGAAGAAAATATAGGAGCTCTGTGTGATGCCACTAACACACTAGAAGTCCTATGGGTGCTTCTGAGAAGAAAATATAGGAGCTCTGTGTGATGCCACTAACACACTAGAAGTCCTATGGGTGCTGCTGAGAAGAAAATATAGGAGCTCTGTGTGATGCCACTAACACACTAGAAGTCCTATGGGTGCTTCTGAGATGAAAATATAGGAGCTCTGTGTGATGCCACTAACACACTAGAAGTCCTATGGGTGCTGCTGAGAAGAAAATATAGGAGCTCTGTTTGCTGCCACTAACACACTAGAAGTCCTATGGGTGCTGCTGAGAAGAAAATATAGGAGCTCTGTGTGATGCCACTAACACACTAGAAGTCCTATGGGTGCTTCTGAGATGAAAATATAGGAGCTCTGTGTGATGCCACTAACACACTAGAAGTCCTATGGGTGCTTCTGAGAAGAAAATATAGGAGCTCTGTGTAATGCCACTAACACACTAGAAGTCCTATGGGTGCTGCTGAGAAGAAAATATAGGAGCTCTGTGTGATGCCACTAACACACTAGAAGTCCTATTGGTGCTTCTGAGATGAAAATATAGGAGCTCTGTGTGATGCCACTAACACACTAGAAGTCCTATGGGTGCTGCTGAGAAGAAAATATAGGAGCTCTGTGTGATGCCACTAACACACTAGAAGTCCTATTGGTGCTTCTGAGATGAAAATATAGGAGCTCTGTGTGATGCCACTAACACACTAGAAGTCCTATGGGTGCTGCTGAGAAGAAAATATAGGAGCTCTGTTTGATGCCACTAACACACTAGAAGTCCTATTGGTGCTTCTGAGATGAAAATATAGGAGCTCTGTGTGATGCCACTAACACACTAGAAGTCCTATGGGTGCTGCTGAGAAGAAAATATAGGAGCTCTGTGTGATGCCACTAACACACTAGAAGTCCTATTGGTGCTTCTGAGATGAAAATATAGGAGCTCTGTGTGATGCCACTAACACACTAGAAGTCCTATGGGTGCTGCTGAGAAGAAAATATAGGAGCTCTGTGTGATGCCACTAACACACTAGAAGTCCTATGGGTGCTTCTGAGAAGAAAATATAGGAGCTCTGTGTGATGCCACTAACACACTAGAAGTCCTATGGGTGCTGCTGAGAAGAAAATATAGGAGCTCTGTGTGATGCCACTAACACACTAGAAGTCCTATTGGTGCTTCTGAGATGAAAATATAGGAGCTCTGTGTGATGCCACTAACACACTAGAAGTCCTATGGGTGCTGCTGAGAAGAAAATATAGGAGCTCTGTGTGATGCCACTAACACACTAGAAGTCCTATGGGTGCTTCTGAGAAGAAAATATAGGAGCTCTGTGTGATGCCACTAACACACTAGAAGTCCTATGGGTGCTGCTGAGAAGAAAATATAGGAGCTCTGTTTGCTGCCACTAACACACTAGAAGTCCTATGGGTGCTGCTGAGAAGAAAATATAGGAGCTCTGTTTGCTGCCACTAACACACTAGAAGTCCTATGGGTGCTGCTGAGAAGAAAATATAGGAGCTCTGTGTGATGCCACTAACACACTAGAAGTCCTATGGGTGCTGCTGAGAAGAAAATATAGGAGCTCTGTGTGATGCCACTAACACACTAGAAGTCCTATGGGTGCTGCTGAGAAGAAAATATAGGAGCTCTGTGTGATGCCACTAACACACTAGAAGTCCTATGGGTGCTGCTGAGAAGAAAATATAGGAGCTCTGTGTGATGCCACTAACACACTAGAAGTCCTATGGGTGCTTCTGAGAAGAAAATATAGGAGCTCTGTGTAATGCCACTAACACACTAGAAGTCCTATGGGTGCTGCTGAGAAGAAAATATAGGAGCTCTGTGTGATGCCACTAACACACTAGAAGTCCTATTGGTGCTTCTGAGATGAAAATATAGGAGCTCTGTGTGATGCCACTAACACACTAGAAGTCCTATGGGTGCTGCTGAGAAGAAAATATAGGAGCTCTGTGTGATGCCACTAACACACTAGAAGTCCTATTGGTGCTTCTGAGATGAAAATATAGGAGCTCTGTGTGATGCCACTAACACACTAGAAGTCCTATGGGTGCTGCTGAGAAGAAAATATAGGAGCTCTGTTTGATGCCACTAACACACTAGAAGTCCTATTGGTGCTTCTGAGATGAAAATATAGGAGCTCTGTGTAATGCCACTAACACACTAGAAGTCCTATGGGTGCTGCTGAGAAGAAAATATAGGAGCTCTGTGTGATGCCACTAACACACTAGAAGTCCTATGGGTGCTGCTGAGAAGAAAATATAGGAGCTCTGTGTGATGCCACTAACACACTAGAAGTCCTATTGGTGCTTCTGAGATGAAAATATAGGAGCTCTGTGTGATGCCACTAACACACTAGAAGTCCTATGGGTGCTGCTGAGAAGAAAATATATGAGCTCTGTGTGATGCCACTAACACACTAGAAGTCCTATGGGTGCTTCTGAGAAGAAAATATAGGAGCTCTGTGTGATGCCACTAACACACTAGAAGTCCTATGGGTGCTGCTGAGAAGAAAATATAGGAGCTCTGTTTGCTGCCACTAACACACTAGAAGTCCTATGGGTGCTGCTGAGAAGAAAATATAGGAGCTCTGTTTGCTGCCACTAACACACTAGAAGTCCTATGGGTGCTGCTGAGAAGAAAATATAGGAGCTCTGTGTGATGCCACTAACACACTAGAAGTCCTATGGGTGCTGCTGAGAAGAAAATATAGGAGCTCTGTGTGATGCCACTAACACACTAGAAGTCCTATGGGTGCTTCTGAGATTAAAATATAGGAGCTCTGTGTGATGCCACTAACACACTAGAAGTCCTATGGGTGCTGCTGAGAAGAAAATATAGGAGCTCTGTTTGCTGCCACTAACACACTAGAAGTCCTATGGGTGCTGCTGAGAAGAAAATATAGGAGCTCTGTGTGATGCCACTAACACACTAGAAGTCCTATGGGTGATGCTGAGAAGAAAATATAGGAACTCTGTGTGATGCCACTAACACACTAGAAGTCCTATGGGTGCTTCTGAGATGAAAATATAGGAGCTCTGTTTGCTGCCACTAACACACTAGAAGTCCTATGGGTGCTGCTGAGAAGAAAATATAGGAGCTCTGTGTGATGCCACTAACACACTAGAAGTCCTATGGGTGCTTCTGAGATGAAAATATAGGAGCTCTGTGTGATGCCACTAACATACTAGAAGTCCTATGGGTGCTTCTGAGATGAAAATATAGGAGCTCTGTTTGCTGCCACTAACACACTAGAAGTCCTATGGGTGCTTCTGAGATGAAAATATAGGAACTCTGTGTGATGCCACTAACACACTAGAAGTCCTATGGGTGCTGCTGAGAAGAAAATATAGGAGCTCTGCGTGATGCCACTAACACACTAGAAGTCTTATGGGTGCTTCTGAGAAGAAAATATAGGAGCTCTGTGTGATGCCACTAACACACTAGAAGTCCTATGGGTGCTGCTGAGAAGAAAATATAGGAGCTCTGTGTGATGCCACTAACACACTAGAAGTCCTATGGGTGCTTCTGAGATGAAAATATAGGAGCTCTGTGTGATGCCACTAACACACTAGAAGTCCTATGGGTGCTGCTGAGAAGAAAATATAGGAGCTCTGTTTGCTGCCACTAACACACTAGAAGTCCTATGGGTGCTGCTGAGAAGAAAATATAGGAGCTCTGTGTGATGCCACTAACACACTAGAAGTCCTATGGGTGCTTCTGAGATGAAAATATAGGAGCTCTGTGTGATGCCACTAACACACTAGAAGTCCTATGGGTGCTTCTGAGAAGAAAATATAGGAGCTCTGTGTAATGCCACTAACACACTAGAAGTCCTATGGGTGCTGCTGAGAAGAAAATATAGGAGCTCTGTGTGATGCCACTAACACACTAGAAGTCCTATTGGTGCTTCTGAGATGAAAATATAGGAGCTCTGTGTGATGCCACTAACACACTAGAAGTCCTATGGGTGCTTCTGAGATGAAAATATAGGAGCTCTGTGTGATGCCACTAACACACTAGAAGTCCTATGGGTGCTTCTGAGAAGAAAATATAGGAGCTCTGTGTGATGCCACTAACACACTAGAAGTCCTATGGGTGCTTCTGAGATGAAAATATAGGAGCTATGTGTGATGCCACTAACACACTAGAAGTCCTATGGGTGCTGCTGAGAAGAAAATATAGGAGCTCTGTTTGCTGCCACTAACACACTAGAAGTCCTATGGGTGCTGCTGAGAAGAAAATATAGGAGCTCTGTGTGATGCCACTAACACACTAGAAGTCCTATTGGTGCTTCTGAGATGAAAATATAGGAGCTCTGTGTGATGCCACTAACACACTAGAAGTCCTATGGGTGCTTCTGAGATGAAAATATAGGAGCTCTGTGTGATGCCACTAACACACTAGAAGTCCTATGGGTGCTTCTGAGATGAAAATATAGGAGCTCTGTGTGATGCCACTAACACACTAGAAGTCCTATGGGTGCTTCTGAGAAGAAAATATAGGAGCTCTGTGTAATGCCACTAACACACTAGAAGTCCTATGGGTGCTGCTGAGAAGAAAATATAGGAGCTCTGTGTGATGCCACTAACACACTAGAAGTCCTATTGGTGCTTCTGAGATGAAAATATAGGAGCTCTGTGTGATGCCACTAACACACTAGAAGTCCTATGGGTGCTGCTGAGAAGAAAATATAGGAGCTCTGTGTGATGCCACTAACACACTAGAAGTCCTATTGGTGCTTCTGAGATGAAAATATAGGAGCTCTGTGTGATGCCACTAACACACTAGAAGTCCTATGGGTGCTTCTGAGATGAAAATATAGGAGCTCTGTGTGATGCCACTAACACACTAGAAGTCCTATGGGTGCTGCTGAGAAGAAAATATAGGAGCTCTGTGTGATGCCACTAACACACTAGAAGTCCTATGGGTGCTTCTGAGATGAAAATATAGGAGCTCTGTTTGCTGCCACTAACACACTAGAAGTCCTATGGGTGTTGCTGAGAAGAAAATATAGGAGCTCTGTGTGATGCCACTAACACACTAGAAGTCCTATGGGTGCTTCTGAGATGAAAATATAGGAGCTCTGTTTGCTGCCACTAACACACTAGAAGTCCTATGGGTGCTGCTGAGAAGAAAATATAGGAGCTCTGTGTGATGCCACTAACACACTAGAAGTCCTATGGGTGCTTCTGAGATGAAAATATAGGAGCTCTGTGTGATGCCACTAACACACTAGAAGTCCTATGGGTGCTTCTGAGATGAAAATATAGGAGCTCTGTGTGATGCCACTAACACACTAGAAGTCCTATGGGTGCTTCTGAGATGAAAATATAGGAGCTCTGTGTGAAGCCACTAACACACTAGAAGTCCTATGGGTGCTGCTGAGAAGAAAATATAGGAGCTCTGTTTGCTGCCACTAACACACTAGAAGTCCTATGGGTGCTGCTGAGAAGAAAATATAGGAGCTCTGTTTGCTGCCACTAACACACTAGAAGTCCTATGGGTGCTTCTGAGATGAAAATATAGGAGCTCTGTGTGATGCCACTAACACACTAGAAGTCCTATGGGTGCTTCTGAGATGAAAATATAGGAGCTCTGTTTGCTGCCACTAACACACTAGAAGTCCTATGGGTGCTGCTGAGAAGAAAATATAGGAGCTCTGTGTGATGCCACTAACACACTAGAAGTCCTATGGGTGCTGCTGAGAAGAAAATATAGGAGCTCTGTGTGATGCCACTAACACACTAGAAGTCCTATGGGTGCTTCTGAGATGAAAATATAGGAGCTCTGTGTGATGCCACTAACACACTAGAAGTCCTATGGGTGCTGCTGAGAAGAAAATATAGGAGCTCTGTGTGATGCCACTAACACACTAGAAGTCCTATGGGTGCTTCTGAGATGAAAATATAGGAGCTCTGTTTGCTGCCACTAACACACTAGAAGTCCTATGGGTGCTGCTGAGAAGAAAATATAGGAGCTCTGTGTGATGCCACTAACACACTAGAAGTCCTATGGGTGCTGCTGAGAAGAAAATATAGGAGCTCTGTGTGATGCCACTAACACACTAGAAGTCCTATGGGTGCTGCTTAGAAGAAAATATAGGAGCTCTGTTTGCTGCCACTAACACACTAGAAGTCCTATGGGTGCTGCTGAGAAGAAAATATAGGAGCTCTGTGTGATGCCACTAACACACTAGAAGTCCTATTGGTGCTTCTGAGATGAAAATATAGGAGCTCTGTGTGATGCCACTAACACACTAGAAGTCCTATGGGTGCTTCTGAGATGAAAATATAGGAGCTCTGTGTGATGCCACTAACACACTAGAAGTCCTATGGGTGCTTCTGAGATGAAAATATAGGAGCTCTGTTTGCTGCCACTAACACACTAGAAGTCCTATGGGTGCTTCTGAGATGAAAATATAGGAACTCTGTGTGATGCCACTAACACACTAGATGTCCTATGGGTGCTGCTGAGAAGAAAATATAGGAGCTCTGCGTGATGCCACTAACACACTAGAAGTCTTATGGGTGCTTCTGAGAAGAAAATATAGGAGCTCTGTGTGATGCCACTAACACACTAGAAGTCCTATGGGTGCTGCTGAGAAGAAAATATAGGAGCTCTGTGTGATGCCACTAACACACTAGAAGTCCTATGGGTGCTTCTGAGATGAAAATATAGGAGCTCTGTGTGATGCCACTAACACACTAGAAGTCCTATGGGTGCTGCTGAGAAGAAAATATAGGAGCTCTGTTTGCTGCCACTAACACACTAGAAGTCCTATGGGTGCTGCTGAGAAGAAAATATAGGAGCTCTGTGTGATGCCACTAACACACTAGAAGTCCTATGGGTGCTTCTGAGATGAAAATATAGGAGCTCTGTGTGATGCCACTAACACACTAGAAGTCCTATGGGTGCTTCTGAGAAGAAAATATAGGAGCTCTGTGTAATGCCACTAACACACTAGAAGTCCTATGGGTGCTGCTGAGAAGAAAATATAGGAGCTCTGTGTGATGCCACTAACACACTAGAAGTCCTATTGGTGCTTCTGAGATGAAAATATAGGAGCTCTGTGTGATGCCACTAACACACTAGAAGTCCTATGGGTGCTTCTGAGATGAAAATATAGGAGCTCTGTGTGATGCCACTAACACACTAGAAGTCCTATGGGTGCTTCTGAGAAGAAAATATAGGAGCTCTGTGTGATGCCACTAACACACTAGAAGTCCTATGGGTGCTGCTGAGAAGAAAATATAGGAGCTCTGTTTGCTGCCACTAACACACTAGAAGTCCTATGGGTGCTGCTGAGAAGAAAATATAGGAGCTCTGTGTGATGCCACTAACACACTAGAAGTCCTATTGGTGCTTCTGAGATGAAAATATAGGAGCTCTGTGTGATGCCACTAACACACTAGAAGTCCTATGGGTGCTGCTGAGAAGAAAATATAGGAGCTCTGTTTGCTGCCACTAACACACTAGAAGTCCTATGGGTGCTGCTGAGAAGAAAATATAGGAGCTCTGTGTGATGCCACTAACACACTAGAAGTCCTATGGGTGCTGCTGAGAAGAAAATATAGGAGCTCTGTGTGATGCCACTAACACACTAGAAGTCCTATGGGTGCTTCTGAGAAGAAAATATAGGAGCTCTGTGTGATGCCACTAACACACTAGAAGTCCTATGGGTGCTGCTGAGAAGAAAATATAGGAGCTCTGTGTGATGCCACTAACACACTAGAAGTCCTATTGGTGCTTCTGAGATGAAAATATAGGAGCTCTGTGTGATGCCACTAACACACTAGAAGTCCTATGGGTGCTGCTGAGAAGAAAATATAGGAGCTCTGTGTGATGCCACTAACACACTAGAAGTCCTATGGGTGCTTCTGAGAAGAAAATATAGGAGCTCTGTGTGATGCCACTAACACACTAGAAGTCCTATGGGTGCTGCTGAGAAGAAAATATAGGAGCTCTGTTTGCTGCCACTAACACACTAGAAGTCCTATGGGTGCTGCTGAGAAGAAAATATAGGAGCTCTGTTTGCTGCCACTAACACACTAGAAGTCCTATGGGTGCTGCTGAGAAGAAAATATAGGAGCTCTGTGTGATGCCACTAACACACTAGAAGTCCTATGGGTGCTGCTGAGAAGAAAATATAGGAGCTCTGTGTGATGCCACTAACACACTAGAAGTCCTATGGGTGCTGCTGAGAAGAAAATATAGGAGCTCTGTGTGATGCCACTAACACACTAGAAGTCCTATGGGTGCTGCTGAGAAGAAAATATAGGAGCTCTGTGTGATGCCACTAACACACTAGAAGTCCTATGGGTGCTTCTGAGAAGAAAATATAGGAGCTCTGTGTAATGCCACTAACACACTAGAAGTCCTATGGGTGCTGCTGAGAAGAAAATATAGGAGCTCTGTGTGATGCCACTAACACACTAGAAGTCCTATTGGTGCTTCTGAGATGAAAATATAGGAGCTCTGTGTGATGCCACTAACACACTAGAAGTCCTATGGGTGCTGCTGAGAAGAAAATATAGGAGCTCTGTGTGATGCCACTAACACACTAGAAGTCCTATTGGTGCTTCTGAGATGAAAATATAGGAGCTCTGTGTGATGCCACTAACACACTAGAAGTCCTATGGGTGCTGCTGAGAAGAAAATATAGGAGCTCTGTTTGATGCCACTAACACACTAGAAGTCCTATTGGTGCTTCTGAGATGAAAATATAGGAGCTCTGTGTAATGCCACTAACACACTAGAAGTCCTATGGGTGCTGCTGAGAAGAAAATATAGGAGCTCTGTGTGATGCCACTAACACACTAGAAGTCCTATGGGTGCTGCTGAGAAGAAAATATAGGAGCTCTGTGTGATGCCACTAACACACTAGAAGTCCTATTGGTGCTTCTGAGATGAAAATATAGGAGCTCTGTGTGATGCCACTAACACACTAGAAGTCCTATGGGTGCTGCTGAGAAGAAAATATATGAGCTCTGTGTGATGCCACTAACACACTAGAAGTCCTATGGGTGCTTCTGAGAAGAAAATATAGGAGCTCTGTGTGATGCCACTAACACACTAGAAGTCCTATGGGTGCTGCTGAGAAGAAAATATAGGAGCTCTGTTTGCTGCCACTAACACACTAGAAGTCCTATGGGTGCTGCTGAGAAGAAAATATAGGAGCTCTGTTTGCTGCCACTAACACACTAGAAGTCCTATGGGTGCTGCTGAGAAGAAAATATAGGAGCTCTGTGTGATGCCACTAACACACTAGAAGTCCTATGGGTGCTGCTGAGAAGAAAATATAGGAGCTCTGTGTGATGCCACTAACACACTAGAAGTCCTATGGGTGCTTCTGAGATTAAAATATAGGAGCTCTGTGTGATGCCACTAACACACTAGAAGTCCTATGGGTGCTGCTGAGAAGAAAATATAGGAGCTCTGTTTGCTGCCACTAACACACTAGAAGTCCTATGGGTGCTGCTGAGAAGAAAATATAGGAGCTCTGTGTGATGCCACTAACACACTAGAAGTCCTATGGGTGATGCTGAGAAGAAAATATAGGAACTCTGTGTGATGCCACTAACACACTAGAAGTCCTATGGGTGCTTCTGAGATGAAAATATAGGAGCTCTGTTTGCTGCCACTAACACACTAGAAGTCCTATGGGTGCTGCTGAGAAGAAAATATAGGAGCTCTGTGTGATGCCACTAACACACTAGAAGTCCTATGGGTGCTTCTGAGATGAAAATATAGGAGCTCTGTGTGATGCCACTAACATACTAGAAGTCCTATGGGTGCTTCTGAGATGAAAATATAGGAGCTCTGTTTGCTGCCACTAACACACTAGAAGTCCTATGGGTGCTTCTGAGATGAAAATATAGGAACTCTGTGTGATGCCACTAACACACTAGAAGTCCTATGGGTGCTGCTGAGAAGAAAATATAGGAGCTCTGCGTGATGCCACTAACACACTAGAAGTCTTATGGGTGCTTCTGAGAAGAAAATATAGGAGCTCTGTGTGATGCCACTAACACACTAGAAGTCCTATGGGTGCTGCTGAGAAGAAAATATAGGAGCTCTGTGTGATGCCACTAACACACTAGAAGTCCTATGGGTGCTTCTGAGATGAAAATATAGGAGCTCTGTGTGATGCCACTAACACACTAGAAGTCCTATGGGTGCTGCTGAGAAGAAAATATAGGAGCTCTGTTTGCTGCCACTAACACACTAGAAGTCCTATGGGTGCTGCTGAGAAGAAAATATAGGAGCTCTGTGTGATGCCACTAACACACTAGAAGTCCTATGGGTGCTTCTGAGATGAAAATATAGGAGCTCTGTGTGATGCCACTAACACACTAGAAGTCCTATGGGTGCTTCTGAGAAGAAAATATAGGAGCTCTGTGTAATGCCACTAACACACTAGAAGTCCTATGGGTGCTGCTGAGAAGAAAATATAGGAGCTCTGTGTGATGCCACTAACACACTAGAAGTCCTATTGGTGCTTCTGAGATGAAAATATAGGAGCTCTGTGTGATGCCACTAACACACTAGAAGTCCTATGGGTGCTTCTGAGATGAAAATATAGGAGCTCTGTGTGATGCCACTAACACACTAGAAGTCCTATGGGTGCTTCTGAGAAGAAAATATAGGAGCTCTGTGTGATGCCACTAACACACTAGAAGTCCTATGGGTGCTTCTGAGATGAAAATATAGGAGCTATGTGTGATGCCACTAACACACTAGAAGTCCTATGGGTGCTGCTGAGAAGAAAATATAGGAGCTCTGTTTGCTGCCACTAACACACTAGAAGTCCTATGGGTGCTGCTGAGAAGAAAATATAGGAGCTCTGTGTGATGCCACTAACACACTAGAAGTCCTATTGGTGCTTCTGAGATGAAAATATAGGAGCTCTGTGTGATGCCACTAACACACTAGAAGTCCTATGGGTGCTTCTGAGATGAAAATATAGGAGCTCTGTGTGATGCCACTAACACACTAGAAGTCCTATGGGTGCTTCTGAGATGAAAATATAGGAGCTCTGTGTGATGCCACTAACACACTAGAAGTCCTATGGGTGCTTCTGAGAAGAAAATATAGGAGCTCTGTGTAATGCCACTAACACACTAGAAGTCCTATGGGTGCTGCTGAGAAGAAAATATAGGAGCTCTGTGTGATGCCACTAACACACTAGAAGTCCTATTGGTGCTTCTGAGATGAAAATATAGGAGCTCTGTGTGATGCCACTAACACACTAGAAGTCCTATGGGTGCTGCTGAGAAGAAAATATAGGAGCTCTGTGTGATGCCACTAACACACTAGAAGTCCTATTGGTGCTTCTGAGATGAAAATATAGGAGCTCTGTGTGATGCCACTAACACACTAGAAGTCCTATGGGTGCTTCTGAGATGAAAATATAGGAGCTCTGTGTGATGCCACTAACACACTAGAAGTCCTATGGGTGCTGCTGAGAAGAAAATATAGGAGCTCTGTGTGATGCCACTAACACACTAGAAGTCCTATGGGTGCTTCTGAGATGAAAATATAGGAGCTCTGTTTGCTGCCACTAACACACTAGAAGTCCTATGGGTGTTGCTGAGAAGAAAATATAGGAGCTCTGTGTGATGCCACTAACACACTAGAAGTCCTATGGGTGCTTCTGAGATGAAAATATAGGAGCTCTGTTTGCTGCCACTAACACACTAGAAGTCCTATGGGTGCTGCTGAGAAGAAAATATAGGAGCTCTGTGTGATGCCACTAACACACTAGAAGTCCTATGGGTGCTTCTGAGATGAAAATATAGGAGCTCTGTGTGATGCCACTAACACACTAGAAGTCCTATGGGTGCTTCTGAGATGAAAATATAGGAGCTCTGTGTGATGCCACTAACACACTAGAAGTCCTATGGGTGCTTCTGAGATGAAAATATAGGAGCTCTGTGTGAAGCCACTAACACACTAGAAGTCCTATGGGTGCTGCTGAGAAGAAAATATAGGAGCTCTGTTTGCTGCCACTAACACACTAGAAGTCCTATGGGTGCTGCTGAGAAGAAAATATAGGAGCTCTGTTTGCTGCCACTAACACACTAGAAGTCCTATGGGTGCTTCTGAGATGAAAATATAGGAGCTCTGTGTGATGCCACTAACACACTAGAAGTCCTATGGGTGCTTCTGAGATGAAAATATAGGAGCTCTGTTTGCTGCCACTAACACACTAGAAGTCCTATGGGTGCTGCTGAGAAGAAAATATAGGAGCTCTGTGTGATGCCACTAACACACTAGAAGTCCTATGGGTGCTGCTGAGAAGAAAATATAGGAGCTCTGTGTGATGCCACTAACACACTAGAAGTCCTATGGGTGCTTCTGAGATGAAAATATAGGAGCTCTGTGTGATGCCACTAACACACTAGAAGTCCTATGGGTGCTGCTGAGAAGAAAATATAGGAGCTCTGTGTGATGCCACTAACACACTAGAAGTCCTATGGGTGCTTCTGAGATGAAAATATAGGAGCTCTGTTTGCTGCCACTAACACACTAGAAGTCCTATGGGTGCTGCTGAGAAGAAAATATAGGAGCTCTGTGTGATGCCACTAACACACTAGAAGTCCTATGGGTGCTGCTGAGAAGAAAATATAGGAGCTCTGTGTGATGCCACTAACACACTAGAAGTCCTATGGGTGCTGCTGAGAAGAAAATATAGGAGCTCTGTGTGATGCCACTAACACACTAGAAGTCCTATGGGTGCTTCTGAGATGAAAATATAGGAGCTCTGTGTGATGCCACTAACACACTAGAAGTCCTATGGGTGCTGCTTAGAAGAAAATATAGGAGCTCTGTTTGCTGCCACTAACACACTAGAAGTCCTATGGGTGCTGCTGAGAAGAAAATATAGGAGCTCTGTGTGATGCCACTAACACACTAGAAGTCCTATTGGTGCTTCTGAGATGAAAATATAGGAGCTCTGTGTGATGCCACTAACACACTAGAAGTCCTATGGGTGCTTCTGAGATGAAAATATAGGAGCTCTGTGTGATGCCACTAACACACTAGAAGTCCTATGGGTGCTTCTGAGATGAAAATATAGGAGCTCTGTTTGCTGCCACTAACACACTAGAAGTCCTATGGGTGCTTCTGAGATGAAAATATAGGAACTCTGTGTGATGCCACTAACACACTAGATGTCCTATGGGTGCTGCTGAGAAGAAAATATAGGAGCTCTGCGTGATGCCACTAACACACTAGAAGTCTTATGGGTGCTTCTGAGAAGAAAATATAGGAGCTCTGTGTGATGCCACTAACACACTAGAAGTCCTATGGGTGCTGCTGAGAAGAAAATATAGGAGCTCTGTGTGATGCCACTAACACACTAGAAGTCCTATGGGTGCTTCTGAGATGAAAATATAGGAGCTCTGTGTGATGCCACTAACACACTAGAAGTCCTATGGGTGCTGCTGAGAAGAAAATATAGGAGCTCTGTTTGCTGCCACTAACACACTAGAAGTCCTATGGGTGCTGCTGAGAAGAAAATATAGGAGCTCTGTGTGATGCCACTAACACACTAGAAGTCCTATGGGTGCTTCTGAGATGAAAATATAGGAGCTCTGTGTGATGCCACTAACACACTAGAAGTCCTATGGGTGCTTCTGAGAAGAAAATATAGGAGCTCTGTGTAATGCCACTAACACACTAGAAGTCCTATGGGTGCTGCTGAGAAGAAAATATAGGAGCTCTGTGTGATGCCACTAACACACTAGAAGTCCTATTGGTGCTTCTGAGATGAAAATATAGGAGCTCTGTGTGATGCCACTAACACACTAGAAGTCCTATGGGTGCTTCTGAGATGAAAATATAGGAGCTCTGTGTGATGCCACTAACACACTAGAAGTCCTATGGGTGCTTCTGAGAAGAAAATATAGGAGCTCTGTGTGATGCCACTAACACACTAGAAGTCCTATGGGTGCTGCTGAGAAGAAAATATAGGAGCTCTGTTTGCTGCCACTAACACACTAGAAGTCCTATGGGTGCTGCTGAGAAGAAAATATAGGAGCTCTGTGTGATGCCACTAACACACTAGAAGTCCTATTGGTGCTTCTGAGATGAAAATATAGGAGCTCTGTGTGATGCCACTAACACACTAGAAGTCCTATGGGTGCTGCTGAGAAGAAAATATAGGAGCTCTGTTTGCTGCCACTAACACACTAGAAGTCCTATGGGTGCTGCTGAGAAGAAAATATAGGAGCTCTGTGTGATGCCACTAACACACTAGAAGTCCTATTGGTGCTTCTGAGATGAAAATATAGGAGCTCTGTGTGATGCCACTAACACACTAGAAGTCCAATGGGTGCTTCTGAGATGAAAATATAGGAGCTCTGTGTGATGCCACTAACACACTAGAAGTCCTATGGGTGCTGCTGAGAAGAAAATATAGGAGCTCTGTTTGCTGCCACTAACACACTAGAAGTCCTATGGGTGCTGCTGAGAAGAAAATATAGGAGCTCTGTGTGATGCCACTAACACACTAGAAGTCCTATTGGTGCTTCTGAGATGAAAATATAGGAGCTCTGTGTGATGCCACTAACACACTAGAAGTCCTATGGGTGCTTCTGAGATGAAAATATAGGAGCTCTGTGTGATGCCACTAACACACTAGAAGTCCTATGGGTGCTTCTGAGAAGAAAATATAGGAGCTCTGTGTGATGCCACTAACACACTAGAAGTCCTATGGGTGCTTCTGAGAAGAAAATATAGGAGCTCTGTGTGATGCCACTAACACACTAGAAGTCCTATGGGTGCTTCTGAGATGAAAATATAGGAGCTCTGTGTGATGCCACTAACACACTAGAAGTCCTATGGGTGCTGCTGAGAAGAAAATATAGGAGCTCTGTGTGATGCCACTAACACACTAGAAGTCCTATTGGTGCTTCTGAGATGAAAATATAGGAGCTCTGTGTGATGCCACTAACACACTAGAAGTCCTATGGGTGCTTCTGAGATGAAAATATAGGAGCTCTGTGTGATGCCACTAACACACTAGAAGTCCTATGGGTGCTTCTGAGATGAAAATATAGGAGCTCTGTTTGCTGCCACTAACACACTAGAAGTCCTATGGGTGCTGCTGAGAAGAAAATATAGGAGCTCTGTGTGATGCCACTAACACACTAGAAGTCCTATGGGTGCTGCTGAGAAGAAAATATAGGAGCTCTGTGTGATGCCACTAACACACTCGAAGTCCTATGGGTGCTGCTGAGAAGAAAATATAGGAGCTCTGTGTGATGCCACTAACACACTAGAAGTCCTATGGGTGCTTCTGAGATGAAAATATAGGAGCTCTGTGTGATGCCACTAACACACTAGAAGTCCTATGGGTTCTGCTGAGAAGAAAATTTAGGAGCTCTGTTTGCTGCCACTAACACACTAGAAGTCCTATGGGTGCTGCTGAGAAGAAAATATAGGAGCTCTGTGTGATGCCACTAACACACTAGAAGTCCTATTGGTGCTTCTGAGATGAAAATATAGGAGCTCTGTGTGATGCCACTAATACACTAGAAGTCCTATGGGTGCTTCTGAGATGAAAATATAGGAGCTCTGTGTGATGCCACTAACACACTAGAAGTCCTATGGGTGCTTCTGAGATGTAAATATAGGAGCTCTGTTTGCTGCCACTAACACACTAGAAGTCCTATGGGTGCTGCTGAGAAGAAAATATAGGAGCTCTGTGTGATGCCACTAACACACTAGAAGTCCTATGGGTGCTTCTGAGATGAAAATATAGGAGCTCTGTGTGATGCCACTAACACACTAGAAGTCCTATGGGTGCTTCTGAGATGAAAATATAGGAGCTCTGTTTGCTGCCACTAACACACTAGAAGTCCTATGGGTGCTTCTGAGATGAAAATATAGGAACTCTGTGTGATGCCACTAACACACTAGAAGTCCTATGGGTGCTGCTGAGAAGAAAATATAGGAGCTCTGCGTGATGCCACTAACACACTAGAAGTCTTATGGGTGCTTCTGAGAAGAAAATATAGGAGCTCTGTGTGATGCCACTAACACACTAGAAGTCCTATGGGTGCTGCTGAGAAGAAAATATAGGAGCTCTGTGTGATGCCACTAACACACTAGAAGTCCTATGGGTGCTTCTGAGATGAAAATATAGGAGCTCTGTGTGATGCCACTAACACACTAGAAGTCCTATGGGTGCTGCTGAGAAGAAAATATAGGAGCTCTGTTTGCTGCCACTAACACACTAGAAGTCCTATGGGTGCTGCTGAGAAGAAAATATAGGAGCTCTGTGTGATGCCACTAACACACTAGAAGTCCTATGGGTGCTTCTGGGATGAAAATATAGGAGCTCTGTGTGATGCCACTAACACACTAGAAGTCCTATGGGTGCTTCTGAGAAGAAAATATAGGAGCTCTGTGTAATGCCACTAACACACTAGAAGTCCTATGGGTGCTGCTGAGAAGAAAATATAGGAGCTCTGTGTGATGCCACTAACACACTAGAAGTCCTATTGGTGCTTCTGAGATGAAAATATAGGAGCTCTGTGTGATGCCACTAACACACTAGAAGTCCTATGGGTGCTTCTGAGATGAAAATATAGGAGCTCTGTGTGATGCCACTAACACACTAGAAGTCCTATGGGTGCTTCTGAGAAGAAAATATAGCAGCTCTGTGTGATGCCACTAACACACTAGAAGTCCTATGGGTGCTTCTGAGATGAAAATATAGGAGCTCTGTGTGATGCCACTAACACACTAGAAGTCCTATGGGTGCTTCTGAGATGAAAATATAGGAGCTCTGTTTGCTGCCACTAACACACTAGAAGTCCTATGGGTGCTGCTGAGAAGAAAATATAGGAGCTCTGTGTGATGCCACTAACACACTAGAAGTCCTATTGGTGCTTCTGAGATGAAAATATAGGAGCTCTGTGTGATGCCACTAACACACTAGAAGTCCTATGGGTGCTTCTGAGATGAAAATATAGGAGCTCTGTGTGATGCCACTAACACACTAGAAGTCCTATGGGTGCTTCTGAGATGAAAATATAGGAGCTCTGTGTGATGCCACTAACACACTAGAAGTCCTATGGGTGCTTCTGAGAAGAAAATATAGGAGCTCTGTGTGATGCCACTAACACACTAGAAGTCCTATGGGTGCTGCTGAGAAGAAAATATAGGAGCTCTGTGTGATGCCACTAACACACTAGAAGTCCTATGGGTGCTGCTGAGAAGAAAATATAGGAGCTCTGTGTGATGCCACTAACACACTAGAAGTCCTATTGGTGCTTCTGAGATGAAAATATAGGAGCTCTGTGTGATGCCACTAACACACTAGAAGTCCTATGGGTGCTGCTGAGAAGAAAATATAGGAGCTCTGTGTGATGCCACTAACACACTAGAAGTCCTATTGGTGCTTCTGAGATGAAAATATAGGAGCTCTGTGTGATGCCACTAACACACTAGAAGTCCTATGGGTGCTTCTGAGATGAAAATATAGGAGCTCTGTGTGATGCCACTAACACACTAGAAGTCCTATGGGTGCTGCTGAGAAGAAAATATAGGAGCTCTGTGTGATGCCACTAACACACTAGAAGTCCTATTGGTGCTTCTGAGATGAAAATATAGGAGCTCTGTGTGATGCCACTAACACACTAGAAGTCCTATGGGTGCTGCTGAGAAGAAAATATAGGAGCTCTGTGTGATGCCACTAACACACTAGAAGTCCTATGGGTGCTTCTGAGATGAAAATATAGGAGCTCTGTTTGCTGCCACTAACACACTATAAGTCCTATGGGTGCTGCTGAGAAGAAAATATAGGAGCTCTGTGTGATGCCACTAACACACTAGAAGTCCTATGGGTGCTTCTGAGAAGAAAATATAGGAGCTCTGTGTGATGCCACTAACACACTAGAAGTCCTATGGGTGCTGCTGAGAAGAAAATATAGGAGCTCTGTGTGATGCCACTAACACACTAGAAGTCCTATTGGTGCTTCTGAGATGAAAATATAGGAGCTCTGTGTGATGCCACTAACACACTAGAAGTCTTATGGGTGCTTCTGAGATGAAAATATAGGAGCTCTGTGTGATGCCACTAACACACTAGAAGTCCTATGGGTGCTGCTGAGAAGAAAATATAGGAGCTCTGTGTGATGCCACTAACACACTAGAAGTCCTATTGGTGCTTCTGAGATGAAAATATAGGAGCTCTGTGTGATGCCACTAACACACTAGAAGTCCTATGGGTGCTGCTGAGAAGAAAATATAGGAGCTCTGTGTGATGCCACTAACACACTAGAAGTCCTATGGGTGCTGCTGAGAAGAAAATATAGGAGCTCTGTGTGATGCCACTAACACACTAGAAGTCCTATGGGTGCTTCTGAGATGAAAATATAGGAGCTCTGTGTGATGCCACTAACACACTAGAAGTCCTATGGGTGCTGCTGAGAAGAAAATATAGGAGCTCTGTTTGCTGCCACTAACACACTAGAAGTCCTATGGGTGCTGCTGAGAAGAAAATATAGGAGCTCTGTGTGATGCCACTAACACACTAGAAGTCCTATTGGTGCTTCTGAGATGAAAATATAGGAGCTCTGTGTGATGCCACTAACACACTAGAAGTCCTATGGGTGCTTCTGAGATGAAAATATAGGAGCTCTGTGTGATGCCACTAACACACTAGAAGTCCTATGGGTGCTTCTGAGATGAAAATATAGGAGCTCTGTTTGCTGCCACTAACACACTAGAAGTCCTATGGGTGCTGCTGAGAAGAAAATATAGGAGATCTGTGTGATGCCACTAACACACTAGAAGTCCTATGGGTGCTTCTGAGATGAAAATATAGGAGCTCTGTTTGCTGCCACTAACACACTAGAAGTCCTATGGGTGCTGCTGAGAAGAAAATATAGGAGCTCTGTGTGATGCCACTAACACACTAGAAGTCCTATGGGTGCTTCTGAGATGAAAATATAGGAGCTCTGTGTGATGCCACTAACACACTAGAAGTCCTATGGGTGCTTCTGAGATGAAAATATAGGAGCTCTGTTTGCTGCCACTAACACACTAGAAGTCCTATGGGTGCTTCTGAGATGAAAATATAGGAACTCTGTGTGATGCCACTAACACAATAGAAGTCCTATGGGTGCTGCTGAGAAGAAAATATAGGAGCTCTGCGTGATGCCACTAACACACTAGAAGTCTTATGGGTGCTTCTGAGAAGAAAATATAGGAGCTCTGTGTGATGCCACTAACACACTAGAAGTCCTATGGGTGCTGCTGAGAAGAAAATATAGGAGCTCTGTGTGATGCCACTAACACACTAGAAGTCCTATGGGTGCTTCTGAGATGAAAATATAGGAGCTCTGTGTGATGCCACTAACACACTAGAAGTCCTATGGGTGCTGCTGAGAAGAAAATATAGGAGCTCTGTTTGCTGCCACTAACACACTAGAAGTCCTATGGGTGCTGCTGAGAAGAAAATATAGGAGCTCTGTGTGATGCCACTAACACACTAGAAGTCCTATGGGTGCTTCTGAGATGAAAATATAGGAGCTCTGTGTGATGCCACTAACACACTAGAAGTCCTATGGGTGCTTCTGAGAAGAAAATATAGGAGCTCTGTGTAATGCCACTAACACACTAGAAGTCCTATGGGTGCTGCTGAGAAGAAAATATAGGAGCTCTGTGTGATGCCACTAACACACTAGAAGTCCTATTGGTGCTTCTGAGATGAAAATATAGGAGCTCTGTGTGATGCCACTAACACACTAGAAGTCCTATGGGTGCATCTGAGATGAAAATATAGGAGCTCTGTGTGATGCCACTAACACACTAGAAGTCCTATGGGTGCTTCTGAGAAGAAAATATAGGAGCTCTGTGTGATGCCACTAACACACTAGAAGTCCTATGGGTGCTTCTGAGATGAAAATATAGGAGCTCTGTGTGATGCCACTAACACACTAGAAGTCCTATGGGTGCTGCTGAGAAGAAAATATAGGAGCTCTGTTTGCTGCCACTAACACACTAGAAGTCCTATGGGTGCTGCTGAGAAGAAAATATAGGAGCTCTGTGTGATGCCACTAACACACTAGAAGTCCTATTGGTGCTTCTGAGATGAAAATATAGGAGCTCTGTGTGATGCCACTAACACACTAGAAGTCCTATGGGTGCTTCTGAGATGAAAATATAGGAGCTCTGTGTGATGCCACTAACACACTAGAAGTCCTATGGGTGCTTCTGAGATGAAAATATAGGAGCTCTGTGTGATGCCACTAACACACTAGAAGTCCTATGGGTGCTTCTGAGAAGAAAATATAGGAGCTCTGTGTGATGCCACTAACACACTAGAAGTCCTATCGGTGCTTCTGAGATGAAAATATAGGAGCTCTGTGTGATGCCACTAACACACTAGAAGTCCTATGGGTGCTGCTGAGAAGAAAATATAGGAGCTCTGTTTGCTGCCACTAACACACTAGAAGTCCTATGGGTGCTGCTGAGAAGAAAATATAGGAGCTCTGTGTGATGCCACTAACACACTAGAAGTCCTATGGGTGCTTCTGAGATGAAAATATAGGAGCTCTGTGTGATGCCACTAACACACTAGAAGTCCTATGGGTGCTTCTGAGAAGAAAATATAGGAGCTCTGTGTAATGCCACTAACACACTAGAAGTCCTATGGGTGCTGCTGAGAAGAAAATATAGGAGCTCTGTGTGATGCCACTAACACACTAGAAGTCCTATTGGTGCTTCTGAGATGAAAATATAGGAGCTCTGTGTGATGCCACTAACACACTAGAAGTCCTATGGGTGCTTCTGAGATGAAAATATAGGAGCTCTGTGTGATGCCACTAACACACTAGAAGTCCTATGGGTGCTTCTGAGAAGAAAATATAGCAGCTCTGTGTGATGCCACTAACACACTAGAAGTCCTATGGGTGCTTCTGAGATGAAAATATAGGAGCTCTGTGTGATGCCACTAACACACTAGAAGTCCTATGGGTGCTGCTGAGAAGAAAATATAGGAGCTCTGTTTGCTGCCACTAACACACTAGAAGTCCTATGGGTGCTGCTGAGAAGAAAATATAGGAGCTCTGTGTGATGCCACTAACACACTAGAAGTCCTATGGGTGCTGCTGAGAAGAAAATATAGGAACTCTGTGTGATGCCACTAACACACTAGAAGTCCTATGGGTGCTTCTGAGATGAAAATATAGGAGCTCTGTTTGCTGCCACTAACACACTAGAAGTCCTATGGGTGCTGCTGAGAAGAAAATATAGGAGCTCTGTGTGATGCCACTAACACACTAGAAGTCCTATGGGTGCTTCTGAGATGAAAATATAGGAGCTCTGTGTGATGCCACTAACATACTAGAAGTCCTATGGGTGCTTCTGAGATGAAAATATAGGAGCTCTGTTTGCTGCCACTAACACACTAGAAGTCCTATGGGTGCTTCTGAGATGAAAATATAGGAACTCTGTGTGATGCCACTAACACACTAGAAGTCCTATGGGTGCTGCTGAGAAGAAAATATAGGAGCTCTGCGTGATGCCACTAACACACTAGAAGTCTTATGGGTGCTTCTGAGAAGAAAATATAGGAGCTCTGTGTGATGCCACTAACACACTAGAAGTCCTATGGGTGCTGCTGAGAAGAAAATATAGGAGCTCTGTGTGATGCCACTAACACACTAGAAGTCCTATGGGTGCTTCTGAGATGAAAATATAGGAGCTCTGTGTGATGCCACTAACACACTAGAAGTCCTATGGGTGCTGCTGAGAAGAAAATATAGGAGCTCTGTTTGCTGCCACTAACACACTAGAAGTCCTATGGGTGCTGCTGAGAAGAAAATATAGGAGCTCTGTGTGATGCCACTAACACACTAGAAGTCCTATGGGTGCTTCTGAGATGAAAATATAGGAGCTCTGTGTGATGCCACTAACACACTAGAAGTCCTATGGGTGCTTCTGAGAAGAAAATATAGGAGCTCTGTGTAATGCCACTAACACACTAGAAGTCCTATGGGTGCTGCTGAGAAGAAAATATAGGAGCTCTGTGTGATGCCACTAACACACTAGAAGTCCTATTGGTGCTTCTGAGATGAAAATATAGGAGCTCTGTGTGATGCCACTAACACACTAGAAGTCCTATGGGTGCTTCTGAGATGAAAATATAGGAGCTCTGTGTGATGCCACTAACACACTAGAAGTCCTATGGGTGCTTCTGAGAAGAAAATATAGGAGCTCTGTGTGATGCCACTAACACACTAGAAGTCCTATGGGTGCTTCTGAGATGAAAATATAGGAGCTCTGTGTGATGCCACTAACACACTAGAAGTCCTATGGGTGCTGCTGAGAAGAAAATATAGGAGCTCTGTTTGCTGCCACTAACACACTAGAAGTCCTATGGGTGCTGCTGAGAAGAAAATATAGGAGCTCTGTGTGATGCCACTAACACACTAGAAGTCCTATTGGTGCTTCTGAGATGAAAATATAGGAGCTCTGTGTGATGCCACTAACACACTAGAAGTCCTATGGGTGCTTCTGAGATGAAAATATAGGAGCTCTGTGTGATGCCACTAACACACTAGAAGTCCTATGGGTGCTTCTGAGATGAAAATATAGGAGCTCTGTGTGATGCCACTAACACACTAGAAGTCCTATGGGTGCTTCTGAGAAGAAAATATAGGAGCTCTGTGTAATGCCACTAACACACTAGAAGTCCTATGGGTGCTGCTGAGAAGAAAATATAGGAGCTCTGTGTGATGCCACTAACACACTAGAAGTCCTATTGGTGCTTCTGAGATGAAAATATAGGAGCTCTGTGTGATGCCACTAACACACTAGAAGTCCTATGGGTGCTGCTGAGAAGAAAATATAGGAGCTCTGTGTGATGCCACTAACACACTAGAAGTCCTATTGGTGCTTCTGAGATGAAAATATAGGAGCTCTGTGTGATGCCACTAACACACTAGAAGTCCTATGGGTGCTTCTGAGATGAAAATATAGGAGCTCTGTGTGATGCCACTAACACACTAGAAGTCCTATGGGTGCTGCTGAGAAGAAAATATAGGAGCTCTGTGTGATGCCACTAACACACTAGAAGTCCTATGGGTGCTTCTGAGATGAAAATATAGGAGCTCTGTTTGCTGCCACTAACACACTAGAAGTCCTATGGGTGTTGCTGAGAAGAAAATATAGGAGCTCTGTGTGATGCCACTAACACACTAGAAGTCCTATGGGTGCTTCTGAGATGAAAATATAGGAGCTCTGTTTGCTGCCACTAACACACTAGAAGTCCTATGGGTGCTGCTGAGAAGAAAATATAGGAGCTCTGTGTGATGCCACTAACACACTAGAAGTCCTATGGGTGCTTCTGAGATGAAAATATAGGAGCTCTGTGTGATGCCACTAACACACTAGAAGTCCTATGGGTGCTTCTGAGATGAAAATATAGGAGCTCTGTGTGATGCCACTAACACACTAGAAGTCCTATGGGTGCTTCTGAGATGAAAATATAGGAGCTCTGTGTGAAGCCACTAACACACTAGAAGTCCTATGGGTGCTGCTGAGAAGAAAATATAGGAGCTCTGTTTGCTGCCACTAACACACTAGAAGTCCTATGGGTGCTGCTGAGAAGAAAATATAGGAGCTCTGTTTGCTGCCACTAACACACTAGAAGTCCTATGGGTGCTTCTGAGATGAAAATATAGGAGCTCTGTGTGATGCCACTAACACACTAGAAGTCCTATGGGTGCTTCTGAGATGAAAATATAGGAGCTCTGTTTGCTGCCACTAACACACTAGAAGTCCTATGGGTGCTGCTGAGAAGAAAATATAGGAGCTCTGTGTGATGCCACTAACACACTAGAAGTCCTATGGGTGCTGCTGAGAAGAAAATATAGGAGCTCTGTGTGATGCCACTAACACACTAGAAGTCCTATGGGTGCTTCTGAGATGAAAATATAGGAGCTCTGTGTGATGCCACTAACACACTAGAAGTCCTATGGGTGCTGCTGAGAAGAAAATATAGGAGCTCTGTGTGATGCCACTAACACACTAGAAGTCCTATGGGTGCTTCTGAGATGAAAATATAGGAGCTCTGTTTGCTGCCACTAACACACTAGAAGTCCTATGGGTGCTGCTGAGAAGAAAATATAGGAGCTCTGTGTGATGCCACTAACACACTAGAAGTCCTATGGGTGCTGCTGAGAAGAAAATATAGGAGCTCTGTGTGATGCCACTAACACACTAGAAGTCCTATGGGTGCTGCTGAGAAGAAAATATAGGAGCTCTGTGTGATGCCACTAACACACTAGAAGTCCTATGGGTGCTTCTGAGATGAAAATATAGGAGCTCTGTGTGATGCCACTAACACACTAGAAGTCCTATGGGTGCTGCTTAGAAGAAAATATAGGAGCTCTGTTTGCTGCCACTAACACACTAGAAGTCCTATGGGTGCTGCTGAGAAGAAAATATAGGAGCTCTGTGTGATGCCACTAACACACTAGAAGTCCTATTGGTGCTTCTGAGATGAAAATATAGGAGCTCTGTGTGATGCCACTAACACACTAGAAGTCCTATGGGTGCTTCTGAGATGAAAATATAGGAGCTCTGTGTGATGCCACTAACACACTAGAAGTCCTATGGGTGCTTCTGAGATGAAAATATAGGAGCTCTGTTTGCTGCCACTAACACACTAGAAGTCCTATGGGTGCTTCTGAGATGAAAATATAGGAACTCTGTGTGATGCCACTAACACACTAGATGTCCTATGGGTGCTGCTGAGAAGAAAATATAGGAGCTCTGCGTGATGCCACTAACACACTAGAAGTCTTATGGGTGCTTCTGAGAAGAAAATATAGGAGCTCTGTGTGATGCCACTAACACACTAGAAGTCCTATGGGTGCTGCTGAGAAGAAAATATAGGAGCTCTGTGTGATGCCACTAACACACTAGAAGTCCTATGGGTGCTTCTGAGATGAAAATATAGGAGCTCTGTGTGATGCCACTAACACACTAGAAGTCCTATGGGTGCTGCTGAGAAGAAAATATAGGAGCTCTGTTTGCTGCCACTAACACACTAGAAGTCCTATGGGTGCTGCTGAGAAGAAAATATAGGAGCTCTGTGTGATGCCACTAACACACTAGAAGTCCTATGGGTGCTTCTGAGATGAAAATATAGGAGCTCTGTGTGATGCCACTAACACACTAGAAGTCCTATGGGTGCTTCTGAGAAGAAAATATAGGAGCTCTGTGTAATGCCACTAACACACTAGAAGTCCTATGGGTGCTGCTGAGAAGAAAATATAGGAGCTCTGTGTGATGCCACTAACACACTAGAAGTCCTATTGGTGCTTCTGAGATGAAAATATAGGAGCTCTGTGTGATGCCACTAACACACTAGAAGTCCTATGGGTGCTTCTGAGATGAAAATATAGGAGCTCTGTGTGATGCCACTAACACACTAGAAGTCCTATGGGTGCTTCTGAGAAGAAAATATAGGAGCTCTGTGTGATGCCACTAACACACTAGAAGTCCTATGGGTGCTTCTGAGATGAAAATATAGGAGCTCTGTGTGATGCCACTAACACACTAGAAGTCCTATGGGTGCTGCTGAGAAGAAAATATAGGAGCTCTGTTTGCTGCCACTAACACACTAGAAGTCCTATGGGTGCTGCTGAGAAGAAAATATAGGAGCTCTGTGTGATGCCACTAACACACTAGAAGTCCTATTGGTGCTTCTGAGATGAAAATATAGGAGCTCTGTGTGATGCCACTAACACACTAGAAGTCCAATGGGTGCTTCTGAGATGAAAATATAGGAGCTCTGTGTGATGCCACTAACACACTAGAAGTCCTATGGGTGCTGCTGAGAAGAAAATATAGGAGCTCTGTTTGCTGCCACTAACACACTAGAAGTCCTATGGGTGCTGCTGAGAAGAAAATATAGGAGCTCTGTGTGATGCCACTAACACACTAGAAGTCCTATTGGTGCTTCTGAGATGAAAATATAGGAGCTCTGTGTGATGCCACTAACACACTAGAAGTCCTATGGGTGCTTCTGAGATGAAAATATAGGAGCTCTGTGTGATGCCACTAACACACTAGAAGTCCTATGGGTGCTTCTGAGAAGAAAATATAGGAGCTCTGTGTGATGCCACTAACACACTAGAAGTCCTATGGGTGCTTCTGAGAAGAAAATATAGGAGCTCTGTGTGATGCCACTAACACACTAGAAGTCCTATGGGTGCTTCTGAGATGAAAATATAGGAGCTCTGTGTGATGCCACTAACACACTAGAAGTCCTATGGGTGCTGCTGAGAAGAAAATATAGGAGCTCTGTGTGATGCCACTAACACACTAGAAGTCCTATTGGTGCTTCTGAGATGAAAATATAGGAGCTCTGTGTGATGCCACTAACACACTAGAAGTCCTATGGGTGCTTCTGAGATGAAAATATAGGAGCTCTGTGTGATGCCACTAACACACTAGAAGTCCTATGGGTGCTTCTGAGATGAAAATATAGGAGCTCTGTTTGCTGCCACTAACACACTAGAAGTCCTATGGGTGCTGCTGAGAAGAAAATATAGGAGCTCTGTGTGATGCCACTAACACACTAGAAGTCCTATGGGTGCTGCTGAGAAGAAAATATAGGAGCTCTGTGTGATGCCACTAACACACTCGAAGTCCTATGGGTGCTGCTGAGAAGAAAATATAGGAGCTCTGTGTGATGCCACTAACACACTAGAAGTCCTATGGGTGCTTCTGAGATGAAAATATAGGAGCTCTGTGTGATGCCACTAACACACTAGAAGTCCTATGGGTTCTGCTGAGAAGAAAATTTAGGAGCTCTGTTTGCTGCCACTAACACACTAGAAGTCCTATGGGTGCTGCTGAGAAGAAAATATAGGAGCTCTGTGTGATGCCACTAACACACTAGAAGTCCTATTGGTGCTTCTGAGATGAAAATATAGGAGCTCTGTGTGATGCCACTAATACACTAGAAGTCCTATGGGTGCTTCTGAGATGAAAATATAGGAGCTCTGTGTGATGCCACTAACACACTAGAAGTCCTATGGGTGCTTCTGAGATGTAAATATAGGAGCTCTGTTTGCTGCCACTAACACACTAGAAGTCCTATGGGTGCTGCTGAGAAGAAAATATAGGAGCTCTGTGTGATGCCACTAACACACTAGAAGTCCTATGGGTGCTTCTGAGATGAAAATATAGGAGCTCTGTGTGATGCCACTAACACACTAGAAGTCCTATGGGTGCTTCTGAGATGAAAATATAGGAGCTCTGTTTGCTGCCACTAACACACTAGAAGTCCTATGGGTGCTTCTGAGATGAAAATATAGGAACTCTGTGTGATGCCACTAACACACTAGAAGTCCTATGGGTGCTGCTGAGAAGAAAATATAGGAGCTCTGCGTGATGCCACTAACACACTAGAAGTCTTATGGGTGCTTCTGAGAAGAAAATATAGGAGCTCTGTGTGATGCCACTAACACACTAGAAGTCCTATGGGTGCTGCTGAGAAGAAAATATAGGAGCTCTGTGTGATGCCACTAACACACTAGAAGTCCTATGGGTGCTTCTGAGATGAAAATATAGGAGCTCTGTGTGATGCCACTAACACACTAGAAGTCCTATGGGTGCTGCTGAGAAGAAAATATAGGAGCTCTGTTTGCTGCCACTAACACACTAGAAGTCCTATGGGTGCTGCTGAGAAGAAAATATAGGAGCTCTGTGTGATGCCACTAACACACTAGAAGTCCTATGGGTGCTTCTGGGATGAAAATATAGGAGCTCTGTGTGATGCCACTAACACACTAGAAGTCCTATGGGTGCTTCTGAGAAGAAAATATAGGAGCTCTGTGTAATGCCACTAACACACTAGAAGTCCTATGGGTGCTGCTGAGAAGAAAATATAGGAGCTCTGTGTGATGCCACTAACACACTAGAAGTCCTATTGGTGCTTCTGAGATGAAAATATAGGAGCTCTGTGTGATGCCACTAACACACTAGAAGTCCTATGGGTGCTTCTGAGATGAAAATATAGGAGCTCTGTGTGATGCCACTAACACACTAGAAGTCCTATGGGTGCTTCTGAGAAGAAAATATAGCAGCTCTGTGTGATGCCACTAACACACTAGAAGTCCTATGGGTGCTTCTGAGATGAAAATATAGGAGCTCTGTGTGATGCCACTAACACACTAGAAGTCCTATGGGTGCTTCTGAGATGAAAATATAGGAGCTCTGTTTGCTGCCACTAACACACTAGAAGTCCTATGGGTGCTGCTGAGAAGAAAATATAGGAGCTCTGTGTGATGCCACTAACACACTAGAAGTCCTATTGGTGCTTCTGAGATGAAAATATAGGAGCTCTGTGTGATGCCACTAACACACTAGAAGTCCTATGGGTGCTTCTGAGATGAAAATATAGGAGCTCTGTGTGATGCCACTAACACACTAGAAGTCCTATGGGTGCTTCTGAGATGAAAATATAGGAGCTCTGTGTGATGCCACTAACACACTAGAAGTCCTATGGGTGCTTCTGAGAAGAAAATATAGGAGCTCTGTGTGATGCCACTAACACACTAGAAGTCCTATGGGTGCTGCTGAGAAGAAAATATAGGAGCTCTGTGTGATGCCACTAACACACTAGAAGTCCTATGGGTGCTGCTGAGAAGAAAATATAGGAGCTCTGTGTGATGCCACTAACACACTAGAAGTCCTATTGGTGCTTCTGAGATGAAAATATAGGAGCTCTGTGTGATGCCACTAACACACTAGAAGTCCTATGGGTGCTGCTGAGAAGAAAATATAGGAGCTCTGTGTGATGCCACTAACACACTAGAAGTCCTATTGGTGCTTCTGAGATGAAAATATAGGAGCTCTGTGTGATGCCACTAACACACTAGAAGTCCTATGGGTGCTTCTGAGATGAAAATATAGGAGCTCTGTGTGATGCCACTAACACACTAGAAGTCCTATGGGTGCTGCTGAGAAGAAAATATAGGAGCTCTGTGTGATGCCACTAACACACTAGAAGTCCTATTGGTGCTTCTGAGATGAAAATATAGGAGCTCTGTGTGATGCCACTAACACACTAGAAGTCCTATGGGTGCTGCTGAGAAGAAAATATAGGAGCTCTGTGTGATGCCACTAACACACTAGAAGTCCTATGGGTGCTTCTGAGATGAAAATATAGGAGCTCTGTTTGCTGCCACTAACACACTATAAGTCCTATGGGTGCTGCTGAGAAGAAAATATAGGAGCTCTGTGTGATGCCACTAACACACTAGAAGTCCTATGGGTGCTTCTGAGAAGAAAATATAGGAGCTCTGTGTGATGCCACTAACACACTAGAAGTCCTATGGGTGCTGCTGAGAAGAAAATATAGGAGCTCTGTGTGATGCCACTAACACACTAGAAGTCCTATTGGTGCTTCTGAGATGAAAATATAGGAGCTCTGTGTGATGCCACTAACACACTAGAAGTCTTATGGGTGCTTCTGAGATGAAAATATAGGAGCTCTGTGTGATGCCACTAACACACTAGAAGTCCTATGGGTGCTGCTGAGAAGAAAATATAGGAGCTCTGTGTGATGCCACTAACACACTAGAAGTCCTATTGGTGCTTCTGAGATGAAAATATAGGAGCTCTGTGTGATGCCACTAACACACTAGAAGTCCTATGGGTGCTGCTGAGAAGAAAATATAGGAGCTCTGTGTGATGCCACTAACACACTAGAAGTCCTATGGGTGCTGCTGAGAAGAAAATATAGGAGCTCTGTGTGATGCCACTAACACACTAGAAGTCCTATGGGTGCTTCTGAGATGAAAATATAGGAGCTCTGTGTGATGCCACTAACACACTAGAAGTCCTATGGGTGCTGCTGAGAAGAAAATATAGGAGCTCTGTTTGCTGCCACTAACACACTAGAAGTCCTATGGGTGCTGCTGAGAAGAAAATATAGGAGCTCTGTGTGATGCCACTAACACACTAGAAGTCCTATTGGTGCTTCTGAGATGAAAATATAGGAGCTCTGTGTGATGCCACTAACACACTAGAAGTCCTATGGGTGCTTCTGAGATGAAAATATAGGAGCTCTGTGTGATGCCACTAACACACTAGAAGTCCTATGGGTGCTTCTGAGATGAAAATATAGGAGCTCTGTTTGCTGCCACTAACACACTAGAAGTCCTATGGGTGCTGCTGAGAAGAAAATATAGGAGATCTGTGTGATGCCACTAACACACTAGAAGTCCTATGGGTGCTTCTGAGATGAAAATATAGGAGCTCTGTTTGCTGCCACTAACACACTAGAAGTCCTATGGGTGCTGCTGAGAAGAAAATATAGGAGCTCTGTGTGATGCCACTAACACACTAGAAGTCCTATGGGTGCTTCTGAGATGAAAATATAGGAGCTCTGTGTGATGCCACTAACACACTAGAAGTCCTATGGGTGCTTCTGAGATGAAAATATAGGAGCTCTGTTTGCTGCCACTAACACACTAGAAGTCCTATGGGTGCTTCTGAGATGAAAATATAGGAACTCTGTGTGATGCCACTAACACAATAGAAGTCCTATGGGTGCTGCTGAGAAGAAAATATAGGAGCTCTGCGTGATGCCACTAACACACTAGAAGTCTTATGGGTGCTTCTGAGAAGAAAATATAGGAGCTCTGTGTGATGCCACTAACACACTAGAAGTCCTATGGGTGCTGCTGAGAAGAAAATATAGGAGCTCTGTGTGATGCCACTAACACACTAGAAGTCCTATGGGTGCTTCTGAGATGAAAATATAGGAGCTCTGTGTGATGCCACTAACACACTAGAAGTCCTATGGGTGCTGCTGAGAAGAAAATATAGGAGCTCTGTTTGCTGCCACTAACACACTAGAAGTCCTATGGGTGCTGCTGAGAAGAAAATATAGGAGCTCTGTGTGATGCCACTAACACACTAGAAGTCCTATGGGTGCTTCTGAGATGAAAATATAGGAGCTCTGTGTGATGCCACTAACACACTAGAAGTCCTATGGGTGCTTCTGAGAAGAAAATATAGGAGCTCTGTGTAATGCCACTAACACACTAGAAGTCCTATGGGTGCTGCTGAGAAGAAAATATAGGAGCTCTGTGTGATGCCACTAACACACTAGAAGTCCTATTGGTGCTTCTGAGATGAAAATATAGGAGCTCTGTGTGATGCCACTAACACACTAGAAGTCCTATGGGTGCATCTGAGATGAAAATATAGGAGCTCTGTGTGATGCCACTAACACACTAGAAGTCCTATGGGTGCTTCTGAGAAGAAAATATAGGAGCTCTGTGTGATGCCACTAACACACTAGAAGTCCTATGGGTGCTTCTGAGATGAAAATATAGGAGCTCTGTGTGATGCCACTAACACACTAGAAGTCCTATGGGTGCTGCTGAGAAGAAAATATAGGAGCTCTGTTTGCTGCCACTAACACACTAGAAGTCCTATGGGTGCTGCTGAGAAGAAAATATAGGAGCTCTGTGTGATGCCACTAACACACTAGAAGTCCTATTGGTGCTTCTGAGATGAAAATATAGGAGCTCTGTGTGATGCCACTAACACACTAGAAGTCCTATGGGTGCTTCTGAGATGAAAATATAGGAGCTCTGTGTGATGCCACTAACACACTAGAAGTCCTATGGGTGCTTCTGAGATGAAAATATAGGAGCTCTGTGTGATGCCACTAACACACTAGAAGTCCTATGGGTGCTTCTGAGAAGAAAATATAGGAGCTCTGTGTGATGCCACTAACACACTAGAAGTCCTATCGGTGCTTCTGAGATGAAAATATAGGAGCTCTGTGTGATGCCACTAACACACTAGAAGTCCTATGGGTGCTGCTGAGAAGAAAATATAGGAGCTCTGTTTGCTGCCACTAACACACTAGAAGTCCTATGGGTGCTGCTGAGAAGAAAATATAGGAGCTCTGTGTGATGCCACTAACACACTAGAAGTCCTATGGGTGCTTCTGAGATGAAAATATAGGAGCTCTGTGTGATGCCACTAACACACTAGAAGTCCTATGGGTGCTTCTGAGAAGAAAATATAGGAGCTCTGTGTAATGCCACTAACACACTAGAAGTCCTATGGGTGCTGCTGAGAAGAAAATATAGGAGCTCTGTGTGATGCCACTAACACACTAGAAGTCCTATTGGTGCTTCTGAGATGAAAATATAGGAGCTCTGTGTGATGCCACTAACACACTAGAAGTCCTATGGGTGCTTCTGAGATGAAAATATAGGAGCTCTGTGTGATGCCACTAACACACTAGAAGTCCTATGGGTGCTTCTGAGAAGAAAATATAGCAGCTCTGTGTGATGCCACTAACACACTAGAAGTCCTATGGGTGCTTCTGAGATGAAAATATAGGAGCTCTGTGTGATGCCACTAACACACTAGAAGTCCTATGGGTGCTTCTGAGATGAAAATATAGGAGCTCTGTTTGCTGCCACTAACACACTAGAAGTCCTATGGGTGCTGCTGAGAAGAAAATATAGGAGCTCTGTGTGATGCCACTAACACACTAGAAGTCCTATTGGTGCTTCTGAGATGAAAATATAGGAGCTCTGTGTGATGCCACTAACACACTAGAAGTCCTATGGGTGCTTCTGAGATGAAAATATAGGAGCTCTGTGTGATGCCACTAACACACTAGAAGTCCTATGGGTGCTTCTGAGATGAAAATATAGGAGCTCTGTGTGATGCCACTAACACACTAGAAGTCCTATGGGTGCTTCTGAGAAGAAAATATAGGAGCTCTGTGTGATGCCACTAACACACTAGAAGTCCTATGGGTGCTGCTGAGAAGAAAATATAGGAGCTCTGTGTGATGCCACTAACACACTAGAAGTCCTATGGGTGCTGCTGAGAAGAAAATATAGGAGCTCTGTGTGATGCCACTAACACACTAGAAGTCCTATGGGTGCTTCTGAGAAGAAAATATAGCAGCTCTGTGTGATGCCACTAACACACTAGAAGTCCTATGGGTGCTTCTGAGATGAAAATATAGGAGCTCTGTGTGATGCCACTAACACACTAGAAGTCCTATGGGTGCTTCTGAGATGAAAATATAGGAGCTCTGTGTGATGCCACTAACACACTAGAAGTCCTATGGGTGCTTCTGAGATGAAAATATAGGAGCTCTGTGTGATGCCACTAACACACTAGAAGTCCTATGGGTGCTTCTGAGAAGAAAATATAGGAGCTCTGTGTGATGCCACTAACACACTAGAAGTCCTATGGGTGCTTCTGAGATGAAAATATAGGAGCTCTGTGTGATGCCACTAACACACTAGAAGTCCTATGGGTGCTGCTGAGAAGAAAATATAGGAGCTCTGTTTGCTGCCACTAACACACTAGAAGTCCTATGGGTGCTGCTGAGAAGAAAATATAGGAGCTCTGTGTGATGCCACTAACACACTAGAAGTCCTATGGGTGCTTCTGAGATGAAAATATAGGAGCTCTGTGTGATGCCACTAACACACTAGAAGTCCTATGGGTGCTTCTGAGATGAAAATATAGGAGCTCTGTGTGATGCCACTAACACACTAGAAGTCCTATGGGTGCTTCTGAGAAGAAAATATAGGAGCTCTGTGTGATGCCACTAACACACTAGAAGTCCTATCGGTGCTTCTGAGATGAAAATATAGGAGCTCTGTGTGATGCCACTAACACACTAGAAGTCCTATGGGTGCTGCTGAGAAGAAAATATAGGAGCTCTGTTTGCTGCCACTAACACACTAGAAGTCCTATGGGTGCTGCTGAGAAGAAAATATAGGAGCTCTGTGTGATGCCACTAACACACTAGAAGTCCTATGGGTGCTTCTGAGATGAAAATATAGGAGCTCTGTGTGATGCCACTAACACACTAGAAGTCCTATGGGTGCTTCTGAGAAGAAAATATAGGAGCTCTGTGTAATGCCACTAACACACTAGAAGTCCTATGGGTGCTGCTGAGAAGAAAATATAGGAGCTCTGTGTGATGCCACTAACACACTAGAAGTCCTATTGGTGCTTCTGAGATGAAAATATAGGAGCTCTGTGTGATGCCACTAACACACTAGAAGTCCTATGGGTGCTTCTGAGATGAAAATATAGGAGCTCTGTGTGATGCCACTAACACACTAGAAGTCCTATGGGTGCTTCTGAGAAGAAAATATAGCAGCTCTGTGTGATGCCACTAACACACTAGAAGTCCTATGGGTGCTTCTGAGATGAAAATATAGGAGCTCTGTGTGATGCCACTAACACACTAGAAGTCCTATGGGTGCTGCTGAGAAGAAAATATAGGAGCTCTGTGTGATGCCACTAACACACTAGAAGTCCTATTGGTGCTTCTGAGATGAAAATATAGGAGCTCTGTGTGATGCCACTAACACACTAGAAGTCCTATGGGTGCTGCTGAGAAGAAAATATAGGAGCTCTGTGTGATGCCACTAACACACTAGAAGTCCTATTGGTGCTTCTGAGATGAAAATATAGGAGCTCTGTGTGATGCCACTAACACACTAGAAGTCCTATGGGTGCTTCTGAGATGAAAATATAGGAGCTCTGTGTGATGCCACTAACACACTAGAAGTCCTATGGGTGCTTCTGAGATGAAAATATAGGAGCTCTGTGTGATGCCACTAACACACTAGAAGTCCTATGGGTGCTTCTGAGAAGAAAATATAGGAGCTCTGTGTGATGCCACTAACACACTAGAAGTCCTATGGGTGCTGCTGAGAAGAAAATATAGGAGCTCTGTGTGATGCCACTAACACACTAGAAGTCCTATTGGTGCTTCTGAGATGAAAATATAGGAGCTCTATGTGATGCCACTAACACACTAGAAGTCCTATGGGTGCTTCTGAGATGAAAATATAGGAGCTCTGTGTGATGCCACTAACACACTAGAAGTCCTATGGGTGCTTCTGAGAAGAAAATATAGCAGCTCTGTGTGATGCCACTAACACACTAGAAGTCCTATGGGTGCTTCTGAGATGAAAATATAGGAGCTCTGTGTGATGCCACTAACACACTAGAAGTCCTATGGGTGCTTCTGAGATGAAAATATAGGAGCTCTGTTTGCTGCCACTAACACACTAGAAGTCCTATGGGTGCTGCTGAGAAGAAAATATAGGAGCTCTGTGTGATGCCACTAACACACTAGAAGTCCTATTGGTGCTTCTGAGATGAAAATATAGGAGCTCTGTGTGATGCCACTAACACACTAGAAGTCCTATGGGTGCTTCTGAGATGAAAATATAGGAGCTCTGTGTGATGCCACTAACACACTAGAAGTCCTATGGGTGCTTCTGAGATGAAAATATAGGAGCTCTGTGTGATGCCACTAACACACTAGAAGTCCTATGGGTGCTTCTGAGAAGAAAATATAGGAGCTCTGTGTGATGCCACTAACACACTAGAAGTCCTATGGGTGCTGCTGAGAAGAAAATATAGGAGCTCTGTGTGATGCCACTAACACACTAGAAGTCCTATGGGTGCTGCTGAGAAGAAAATATAGGAGCTCTGTGTGATGCCACTAACACACTAGAAGTCCTATTGGTGCTTCTGAGATGAAAATATAGGAGCTCTGTGTGATGCCACTAACACACTAGAAGTCCTATGGGTGCTGCTGAGAAGAAAATATAGGAGCTCTGTGTGATGCCACTAACACACTAGAAGTCCTATTGGTGCTTCTGAGATGAAAATATAGGAGCTCTGTGTGATGCCACTAACACACTAGAAGTCCTATGGGTGCTTCTGAGATGAAAATATAGGAGCTCTGTGTGATGCCACTAACACACTAGAAGTCCTATGGGTGCTGCTGAGAAGAAAATATAGGAGCTCTGTGTGATGCCACTAACACACTAGAAGTCCTATTGGTGCTTCTGAGATGAAAATATAGGAGCTCTGTGTGATGCCACTAACACACTAGAAGACCTATGGGTGCTGCTGAGAAGAAAATATAGGAGCTCTGTGTGATGCCACTAACACACTAGAAGTCCTATGGGTGCTTCTGAGATGAAAATATAGGAGCTCTGTTTGCTGCCACTAACACACTAGAAGTCCTATGGGTGCTGCTGAGAAGAAAATATAGGAGCTCTGTGTGATGCCACTAACACACTAGAAGTCCTATGGGTGCTGCTGAGAAGAAAATATAGGAGCTCTGTGTGATGCCACTAACACACTAGAAGTCCTATTGGTGCTTCTGAGATGAAAATATAGGAGCTCTGTGTGATGCCACTAACACACTAGAAGTCTTATGGGTGCTTCTGAGATGAAAATATAGGAGCTCTGTGTGATGCCACTAACACACTAGAAGTCCTATGGGTGCTGCTGAGAAGAAAATATAGGAGCTCTGTGTGATGCCACTAACACACTAGAAGTCCTATCGGTGCTTCTGAGATGAAAATATAGGAGCTCTGTGTGATGCCACTAACACACTAGAAGTCCTATGGGTGCTGCTGAGAAGAAAATATAGGAGCTCTGTTTGCTGCCACTAACACACTAGAAGTCCTAAGGGTGCTGCTGAGAAGAAAATATAGGAGCTCTGTGTGATGCCACTAACACACTAGAAGTCCTATGGGTGCTTCTGAGATGAAAATATAGGAGCTCTGTGTGATGCCACTAACACACTAGAAGTCCTATGGGTGCTTCTGAGAAGAAAATATAGGAGCTCTGTGTAATGCCACTAACACACTAGAAGTCCTATGGGTGCTGCTGAGAAGAAAATATAGGAGCTCTGTGTGATGCCACTAACACACTAGAAGTCCTATGGGTGCTTCTGAGATGAAAATATAGGAGCTCTGTGTGATGCCACTAACACACTAGAAGTCCTATGGGTGCTTCTGAGAAGAAAATATAGCAGCTCTGTGTGATGCCACTAACACACTAGAAGTCCTATGGGTGCTTCTGAGATGAAAATATAGGAGCTCTGTGTGATGCCACTAACACACTAGAAGTCCTATGGGTGCTTCTGAGATGAAAATATAGGGGCTCTGTTTGCTGCCACTAACACACTAGAAGTCCTATGGGTGCTGCTGAGAAGAAAATATAGGAGCTCTGTGTGATGCCACTAACACACTAGAAGTCCTATTGGTGCTTCTGAGATGAAAATATAGGAGCTCTGTGTGATGCCACTAACACACTAGAAGTCCTATGGGTGCTTCTGAGATGAAAATATAGGAGCTCTGTGTGATGCCACTAACACACTAGAAGTCCTATGGGTGCTTCTGAGATGAAAATATAGGAGCTCTGTGTGATGCCACTAACACACTAGAAGTCCTATGGGTGCTTCTGAGAAGAAAATATAGGAGCTCTGTGTGATGCCACTAACACACTAGAAGTCCTATGGGTGCTGCTGAGAAGAAAATATAGGAGCTCTGTGTGATGCCACTAACACACTAGAAGTCCTATGGGTGCTGCTGAGAAGAAAATATAGGAGCTCTGTGTGATGCCACTAACACACTAGAAGTCCTATGGGTGCTTCTGAGAAGAAAATATAGGAGCTCTGTGTAATGCCACTAACACACTAGAAGTCCTATGGGTGCTGCTGAGAAGAAAATATAGGAGCTCTGTGTGATGCCACTAACACACTAGAAGTCCTATTGGTGCTTCTGAGATGAAAATATAGGAGCTCTGTGTGATGCCACTAACACACTAGAAGTCCTATGGGTGCTTCTGAGATGAAAATATAGGAGCTCTGTGTGATGCCACTAACACACTAGAAGTCCTATGGGTGCTTCTGAGAAGAAAATATAGCAGCTCTGTGTGATGCCACTAACACACTAGAAGTCCTATGGGTGCTTCTGAGATGAAAATATAGGAGCTCTGTGTGATGCCACTAACACACTAGAAGTCCTATGGGTGCTTCTGAGATGAAAATATAGGAGCTCTGTTTGCTGCCACTAACACACTAGAAGTCCTATGGGTGCTGCTGAGAAGAAAATATAGGAGCTCTGTGTGATGCCACTAACACACTAGAAGTCCTATTGGTGCTTCTGAGATGAAAATATAGGAGCTCTGTGTGATGCCACTAACACACTAGAAGTCCTATGGGTGCTTCTGAGATGAAAATATAGGAGCTCTGTGTGATGCCACTAACACACTAGAAGTCCTATGGGTGCTTCTGAGATGAAAATATAGGAGCTCTGTGTGATGCCACTAACACACTAGAAGTCCTATGGGTGCTTCTGAGAAGAAAATATAGGAGCTCTGTGTGATGCCACTAACACACTAGAAGTCCTATGGGTGCTGCTGAGAAGAAAATATAGGAGCTCTGTGTGATGCCACTAACACACTAGAAGTCCTATGGGTGCTGCTGAGAAGAAAATATAGGAGCTCTGTGTGATGCCACTAACACACTAGAAGTCCTATTGGTGCTTCTGAGATGAAAATATAGGAGCTCTGTGTGATGCCACTAACACACTAGAAGTCCTATGGGTGCTGCTGAGAAGAAAATATAGGAGCTCTGTGTGATGCCACTAACACACTAGAAGTCCTATTGGTGCTTCTGAGATGAAAATATAGGAGCTCTGTGTGATGCCACTAACACACTAGAAGTCCTATGGGTGCTTCTGAGATGAAAATATAGGAGCTCTGTGTGATGCCACTAACACACTAGAAGTCCTATGGGTGCTGCTGAGAAGAAAATATAGGAGCTCTGTGTGATGCCACTAACACACTAGAAGTCCTATTGGTGCTTTTGAGATGAAAATATAGGAGCTCTGTGTGATGCCACTAACACATTAGAAGTCCTATGGGTGCTGCTGAGAAGAAAATATAGGAGCTCTGTGTGATGCCACTAACACACTAGAAGTCCTATTGGTGCTTCTGAGATGAAAATATAGGAGCTCTGTGTGATGCCACTAACACACTAGAAGTCTTATGGGTGCTTCTGAGATGAAAATATAGGAGCTCTGTGTGATGCCACTAACACACTAGAAGTCCTATGGGTGCTGCTGAGAAGAAAATATAGGAGCTCTGTGTGATGCCACTAACACACTAGAAGTCCTATTGGTGCTTTTGAGATGAAAATATAGGAGCTCTGTGTGATGCCACTAACACACTAGAAGTCCTATGGGTGCTGCTGAGAAGAAAATATAGGAGCTCTGTGTGATGCCACTAACACACTAGAAGTCCTATGGGTGCTGCTGAGAAGAAAATATAGGAGCTCTGTGTGATGCCACTAACACACTAGAAGTCCTATAGGTGCTGCTGAGAAGAAAATATAGGAGCTCTGTTTGCTGCCACTAACACACTAGAAGTCCTATGGGTGCTGCTGAGAAGAAAATATAGGAGCTCTGTGTGATGCCACTAACACACTAGAAGTCCTATGGGTGCTTCTGAGATGAAAATATACTAGCTCTGTGTGATGCCACTAACACACTAGAAGTCCTATGGGTGCTTCTGAGAAGAAAATATAGGAGCTCTGTGTAATGCCACTAACACACTAGAAGTCCTATGGGTGCTGCTGAGAAGAAAATATAGGAGCTCTGTGTGATGCCACTAACACACTAGAAGTCCTATTGGTGCTTCTGAGATGAAAATATAGGAGCTCTGTGTGATGCCACTAACACACTAGAAGTCCTATGGGTGCTTCTGAGATGAAAATATAGGAGCTCTGTGTGATGCCACTAACACACTAGAAGTCCTATGGGTGCTTCTGAGAAGAAAATATAGGAGCTCTGTGTGATGCCACTAACACACTAGAAGTCCTATGGGTGCTTCTGAGATGAAAATATAGGAGCTCTGTGTGATGCCACTAACACACTAGAAGTCCTATGGGTGCTGCTGAGAAGAAAATATAGGAGCTCTGTTTGCTGCCACTAACACACTAGAAGTCCTATTGGTGCTTCTGAGATGAAAATATAGGAGCTCTGTGTGATGCCACTAACACACTAGAAGTCCTATGGGTGCTTCTGAGATGAAAATATAGGAGCTCTGTGTGATGCCACTAACACACTAGAAGTCCTATGGGTGCTGCTGAGAAGAAAATATAGGAGCTCTGTGTGATGCCACTAACACACTAGAAGTCCTATTGGTGCTTCTGAGATGAAAATATAGGAGCTCTGTGTGATGCCACTAACACACTAGAAGTCCTATGGGTGCTGCTGAGAAGAAAATATAGGAGCTCTGTGTGATGCCACTAACACACTAGAAGTCCTATTGGTGCTTCTGAGATGAAAATATAGGAGCTCTGTGTGATGCCACTAACACACTAGAAGTCCTATGGGTGCTTCTGAGATGAAAATATAGGAGCTCTGTGTGATGCCACTAACACACTAGAAGTCCTATGGGTGCTGCTGAGAAGAAAATATAGGAGCTCTGTGTGATGCCACTAACACACTAGAAGTCCTATTGGTGCTTCTGAGATGAAAATATAGGAGCTCTGTGTGATGCCACTAACACACTAGAAGTCCTATGGGTGCTGCTGAGAAGAAAATATAGGAGCTCTGTGTGATGCCACTAACACACTAGAAGTCCTATGGGTGCTTCTGAGAAGAAAATATAGGAGCTCTGTGTGATGCCACTAACACACTAGAAGTCCTATGGGTGCTGCTGAGAAGAAAATATAGGAGCTCTGTGTGATGCCACTAACACACTAGAAGTCCTATGGGTGCTTCTGAGATGAAAATATAGGAGCTCTGTGTGATGCCACTAACACACTAGACGTCCTATGGGTGCTGCTGAGAAGAAAATATAGGAGCTCTGTGTGATGCCACTAACACACTAGAAGTCCTATGGGTGCTGCTGAGAAGAAAATATAGGAGCTCTGTTTGCTGCCACTAACACACTAGAAGTCCTATGGGTGCTGCTGAGAAGAAAATATAGGAGCTCTGTTTGCTGCCACTAACACACTAGAAGTCCTATGGGTGCTTCTGAGATGAAAATATAGGAGCTCTGTGTGAAGCCACTAACACACTAGAAGTCCTATGGGTGCTGCTGAGAAGAAAATATAGGAGCTCTGTTTGCTGCCACTAACAAACTAGAAGTCCTATGGGTGCTGTTGGGGTGCAATGCTGTGCTAACAGCACTGCGGTTGGTACTACTGCAATACTGTACTAACAGTAAGCACGCACCAGACTAATCCCCAGTGTTGTGGAAATTTTATTATATAAGATTTATGTGGACATTTTATTCTAGGATGTGCGTTTTATAGATTGTCATCTGTCTCCCTGTGTCTGATGTTTAATCGAGGAGCGCTCTAGCAGAGCGCACTTGGGTTGAATCGAGACCAGCGGTAAAAACGGTCAGTATGAAAACCTTCTTATGGGATTGAAACGTGTTCTCTGCGTGTGTGGGCGTTTGTTGGTTTGTAGATATCAAGCGCAATGTGCTGGACTGCATGCTTTCCAATGGCTATACACTTTAGAGAAGCGAAGTCCGCATAATGAGAGAAACCCATTAATTCTCTCTTGCGGACTTCGTTATCCGCTGTATGGATACATATCTGTATTTATAAGAGGACATTGATATCTGCCTTGTCGGTGTACTTGTACCGTATATTGACAACAGCAGTAGCAATGTCCCCGCAGATTGTCCCAAAACTATAAGAACAAGTAGAATGATCTCACTAGATACTGTTTACTTTGAACAGTATTGTGTGGGCTCCATGCTGATTAAGATGGGGGGTGTGCACTTCCTCCCCTTTCCCTCCTGTGAGTGCCCTCCCCTTTACTGTTTGTCATTTCCTGTGATGTCATTTTGTATTAAGGGAAGTGATTGGCTGTTGGGGCCATCACTTCCTGTTTTGTTATCCTTTTGTTTCCAATGAATAAAATAATCCGGGTGGCTGAGCTCTGCCCAGACGCTTGAGACTCCAGCTTGAAGCAGCATCGTTTCTGATTCTACCTGGTGCCATTGAAGTACTTCAAATTCCTTGTACCAAAGAGCTTGATACAAACGTGCTTTTAAGCACGAAGGAATTGTTTTGTGCTTTGTGTGCATTTAGACGCTGGAAGTCCACATTTAGGCGCGGTGTGGATTTGCGTACAAAGCCCAAGGGAATTCTTCCACGACATTTCGGCGAGCCAGCTTGGAGCCAACGTAGTTCCAGCACAGCGATCCGAGAGGAGAGATTGGGTCCGCGGTTCTGGGACAGGAAAAGGCCGGCAAAGTTTGGTAAGACAGACTCCATTTCAACTTTTGAAATTTTTGTTGTTCTAGAACCGGAATCTGGTCTCTCTGCTCGCTGTTGCAGGTAACTCCGCTTAGCAAAAGAACACATTTTTGCGGTTTCACTCTTTGTGTACAAGGACAGGGATTTATATTTGTACTGGGAGGGATAGCTGTATTGGCTTGGGATAGAAGTCTATATTACTGTCCTCTGTAGACCCCATAGTCAATACAGCCTAGAGGGTCTTTGTATGGGGTTTATGTTAAATGTAAAACCATTTCCTGTTGTACAACGTGACGGTATGCATGGAGTGTGTTAGTTGATGTTTTAAATGTGCGGCAGAGATTGAATGACATAGCATTGTGTGTCTGAGTTATTTCATAGTGCTGGTCATCGTGTGAAATAACTTTTGTAAAGTGTGTAGCTATTTCGTCTAACATTTAGTATGATTTAAGTAGCACAGTCTGTTTTGTGTTAAAACAGTGATTTTTGTTTGTAAGAGGCACGGTTTGGTCTTGTTTTGAAGACACCATTTTGTTTTACTTTGTGTGTGTTCAGCCATGTGGTCTGAGGACACCATCTTGTTTTGAAGACACCATTTTGTTTTCCTTTGTGTTTGTTCAGCCATGTGGTCTGAGTCACCATTTTTGTTTTTCTTTGTATGAATCCAATCTTCAGGTTTAGTTATTTTTTGCATATTTTTTGTAAAACGATTGTGTTTTCTTTTGGTTTTAATTTCAGTTTAAAGTGAAGACTGCTTTACACTGAATTTCAATAGATAGTAAAACTAACTTTAACTGAGTTTTTGTTCTCTTAACGGGGTGTGTGTGTTTTAATTTTTTTTTTATTTTAATTTTTAATTGTTTGGGCATTTTCTTTGAGTTTCTCAGAAGGCAATTCATGCCACTCCCCCATTGTTTTTGGTTTTAGAGCTGCATCTTTTATTGTATAGCTTGCGGTAGGAAAGAAAGGCTTTGGTTTTAAAACTCGCTTTATATTCACTTTTATTGTTAATTGAGTTACTTTTGCGCAGCAAGTAGTCAATTTTTTTGTTTACGCTCAGACTGTTAGTTTATTAGTTTGATCGTGTAACTACTGAGACATCGTACAACTGCTGAAATAGACAACAGAAGGCTATCCCCATTTAATTTTTTTATTTTATTTTTGTGATTATTTAGAGAAGCCACATTGCTCTGTAGCGAAAATAAACGGAAGTGTGCTGTGCAGTTTAATCTGATGACGCAGTGTACAGTCGTACAGAGGTATGTATGCATACACTGTATGTCTCTACCCCTTACAGTGTATGCATACATACCTCTGTACAGTCGTACAGAGGTATGTATGCATACACTGTAAGGGGTAGAGACATAATTTGGGGGGTGGTCTGTGGTTGTTGACTAATCATTGGGCATAGTTATTACGAGTATTGCGGTGTAAAAGAGTAGTACTCTGTAGTTCTGTGCCAAAAGTGTTGGGGCAACAAGCCATATAGTTAATAACACCTCGGTTAGGTTTTCTAGTTGGGGGACTGGACCAGATATAGTGGTTGCAGTCCGTCAATCCACCGTAGAAGAAGGCACCTGACGGTGCTCTCCTAAATAGGTGCAGGGGTTTTTCCTGGACGCAGGAATAAGACTATAAGCCGATTCGAATCGCCATGGGCAATTTGAAGTCCATGCAAGGGAAGGAATGTGAGGCTTCCCAGAGTCAGACGGCTGCACAGTACATGAAATCTAGCTTTGGGGCAAAGGTCATGAAACCTCTAAAGGAATGGCATAGTTGGTCCAAGGATACTACTTGGGCTATTCCTCTAGAGGGGACATTTGATGCCTGGAGGTGGGAGAAATTCATAACTGAGTTTAAACCCAGGCTCTGGGCAGCAAAAACCTTAGATGTAGCTGAGCTGTGGCTTCAGAAGTCTATTATGGTAAGCAGGCAGGGTATACAGAAGGCAGTTTCAGTCCGGAAGAACCGCATTATGTACACCTGGCCTGAGGGGATAGCAGTGACTGGTGATCCAATGCTGGAAGTGGAAGAGGCTCTTTCTGGGCTAACTCTGCTGAGGCAGGCTGGATCCACCAACACTAGATCTGTTGTAGTTTCCTCTGATGCTTCTGCCATCACCAATCTAACCAACCCTACTCTGCACTCTCCAACTAACATCTCTCTCTCTCCCACGTCTCCATCTAACCATGTCACCTCTGACGCTAAACCTCAAGCTAACCCTCTCTATCAGTCGCCTTTCCCCATATCTGGGGCATTTTCTCTGCCGATTGCGGCTGATTATGAATCATTTTCAACTGGTGATCTACAGATGCTATGTGAGTCTAAGGGAATTGAGACCAGACTAAGGAACCGTGGGGATTGCATAACTGCGCTGAGAGCTTTTGACTCAGTCATACCTACCATCTACCCTTCATTGGTTGGCTTCCAGACAGGGAACGTTGTGGGCAAGGTAGCACACATTAGCCAACCAATGAAGCCACAACCTCCAAAGTACACACCTAGCCCCACTTATGTCACTGAACCTGGTACTTACCCAGTCCGGGTACAACAATATGAGGGTGTTCCAAATACCAACGGTGAAAGGACTTTGGGGGAAAGGGTGGTATGGCATGTCCCTTTTGCTTCCTCAGAAATCAGGACCATACTGGCCGAACTGCCTGACTATAGAACAAATCCACGAGGGTTCGCGAGAATGTTTTGTCAAAATCAATTTAGCTACGGCATGAGTGGAACAGATTGTGCCCAGGTTCTGAGGGCGAAAGTAGGAGAAGAACTGGCAAGGGTTATAATCTCCCGTTGCGGCATTGTCACCCACGAACAAGCCACTTCTGGAGGTAAGCAATTCTGTGTAGCCCTGCTAGCCAAACTTCCAGAGTTGTATGGTGCATCTTCTACCACAGATGTGATGAAACTCAGTCAAAACCCAGGCGAGGAATGTGCTTGTTTCTGGCGTCGCCTGAAACAAGCTGCATTGGATGCAGATCTGGAGGTTGGTCCGGATGTGCCAACCGACGGAGGTAAGTTATCCGCCATTCACCTTTTGCTAAGAGCCAAATTTTTAGAAGGCATCCATATGAAAATTCGAGACCGGCTATTATTAGCCAGACCCGAATTTAATGAAATGACAATACCTGCCATTCTATCCACTCTCTCCGCTATAGAGAGAGAGATGGATAGGAAGAAACAGGACAAAGCATCCAAAATCCTTGTGTCTCAAGCCCCTTCTGCAGGACAAACGGGCCAGGATGGTGGGAAAAAGACACAACGCTGGAAAGCCCGAACTTGTTACATCTGTGGAAAGGAAGGACATCTAAGGAGCGACTGTCCTAACAGACCCAAGGGTAAGTGGCAGTTCATCCCAGACGATCCGGTACCAGGCTCACGCGATCCAACAACTTCAGTTGTAGCGATGGCCAGCCACGACTATGATTCTTCATAGGACATTGGCAAAGCGGTGTCAGGACATATCAACCTGTTTATCGAGGAATTAAAATATCCCCTCCCTTGCCTCATTGACACCGGTGCCGTTGGAACTGTTCTGAGATCCAAAGATCTCAGAGGCAAGGTCCCCCTTTCTGGGGAGACTATACCCACTGTGGGTCTAACAGGTCAGACAGTGTCTCTACATACCACCAAACCACTCCATTGTAGGTTGGGCCAACACACAGAAGCCATTAAGTCGGTACTGGTATCGGATGATGTTCCCATCAACCTATTGGGAGCTGATATTTTATCTGAGATACAAGCGGTCATTGAGTACACTCCAACAGGTGTTGTGGTTAGCAGTGCATTGACGGATGAGCGCCTATGTGCAATGGTGGCTCTACCGTATATGATAGAACCTGGTTGTTTTCTGGGGTTGGATGTGCTAGCAGAAGTGGATCCCAAACTTTGGGCGTTTGATAAGTATGATGTGGGTCTTCTGCCGGTCCCGCCAACCACAGTAAACATCAGACCAGGGAGTATTTTGCCCCAATTACCACAATACCCTTTGAGTGTGGCTCAGATGGATAGCCTTAAAATCCAAATAGACCGGTACCTGCTGATAAAAGTTCTTACACCAACCAAATCCCCCTGTAACACCCCTTTGTTTCCAGTGGCTAAAAAGTCTGTCAAGGGTCAGGAAATAACTTTCCGTTTAGTACATGATTTAAGGGCTATCAATAAAATCATTATCAGCGATGCCCCTTTGGTACCCAACCCACACACCTTGTTGGCCTCTATACCACCTAACGCAATTTTCTTCAGTGTTATTGATCTGACTAATGCATTTTTTTCGGTACCACTGGACCCCCAGTGCCAGTACCTTTTTGCTTTTTCATTCCAGGGTCGACAACTGACTTGGACACGTCTCGTTCAGGGGTCTGCGACTAGTCCCTCGGAGTACAGTTGCAAACTTAAAATAGTGTTGGATCAATGGACCCCAACGAATCCAGAGGTGGTGCTGATCCAGTATGTTGATGACTTGCTGCTTTGTTGCCCTGCAAGGGATGTCTGTTATCAGCATACTGTCTCATTGCTTAACCATCTGGCGTCCACGGGGAATAAAGCTAGCAAGGGGAAATTGCAGTTTTGTAGGGAGAAGGTCACCTTTTTAGGACATTGTATATCTCAGGGTACTCGACACCTGACAACCCAGAGAATTCAGACACTGAAAGACTTCCCGAAACCCCGAAACGCACGACAAACGAGAGCCATTCTCGGTCTTATCAACTACTGTAGAGACTGGGTCCCTAACATCTCTTCGACTTTAGGACCCCTTTACGAAATCCTATCCCAAACTCCCTTTCAACTGACTGATGATAACTGGTCAACCCTACAGGACTTGATCCAAGAACTCTCCAAAGCACCTGCTTTAGGTTTGCCCAACTATGACCTCCCCTTCTACCTTTTCTGCTATGAAAGCAAAGGCCACGCCACTGGAGTACTGACCCAACTACATGGGTCCAGGTACCGACCCATCATGTATCTATCAACTGCCCTAGATCCAGTCATTCGAGGTTCACCAGGTTGTGTACGAGCCGTAGCCGCCTGCGCTGTATTGTTACAGAAGGTAGGTGACATAGTCTTGGACTCCCCACTGACCCTCTATACTCCACATTCAGTGCAGGAAATCCTAAATCAAGTTCAGACAAAACACCTCTCTGCTGCCAGATTGACTAAGTACGAAGTGGCTCTCCTAACCCCTACTAACCTGACTTTAAGACGATGCACCATTTTAAACCCAGCTTCTCTTCTTCCTACTGAGGAGGAAGAGAAGGGGGGAGATAATGGTGTTAAAAATGATACTCAAACCTTCCAGACTAACAATACCAACCTCTCTACCTCTAACCAACTTGTTAATTTAGAAGGACAACATGCTGATGATCACCACGACTGTGTTTCTCTGATGGAACTCGAGTCAACAACCATCAGCCCGGTGAAGGAGACCCCCATCCCAAACGCTAAAAACCTTTTTGTCGATGGTTCCAGGTATTACACCCCAGATGGTAAGCCACACACAGGTTATGCAGTGACTACAGTCAGTGAAATTGTGGAAAAGGGTTCATTGAGTTCCAACATGTCTGCACAGGAAGCTGAGCTGTGGGCACTGGCAAGAGCCTGTGAGACCCAAGAGGGTCAAAGGATCAATATCTACACGGATTCTAGGTATGCTTTTGGGATAGCCCATGATTTTGGTCCTATCTGGAAAGCAAGAGGCTTTCTGACTAGTTCAGGGAAGCCTGTGAAACATGTGCAGTTAATCAACAGGTTATTCGTTGCTTTCAACCTGCCGCGTGAGATAGCCATTCTAAAAGTTAAGGCCCACACGACTGATAGGACTTTGGAGGCCGATGGCAATGCCTTGGCAGATAGAGCTGCCAAAGAAGGTGCTCTGCACCCTCCTGTGAAAACCCTGATGCTAGCCATCCCCTCTGATGTGTCTCTGGAAGAGTTTAAGAGACTACAGTCACAAGCGGAATTACATGAAAAGAGGAGATGGACAGCACTAGGGGCCATGAGAGGTCCAGATGACATCTGGGGTCTTGGTAAAAAATGGTGTCTGCCAAGATCGCTTTTTCCAATGATGGCCCATTCGGCTCATTATCCAGGGCATCAGTCAAAGATGGTTATGTGTGCGCAGGTGGATGAGCATTGGATCGCCCCTGGATTTACTACTGCAGCTGCTAATTTTTCAGCAGCCTGCCTGGTTTGCGCATTGCACAATCCAGGTAGGACGGTACCAGTACCCAAACGACATTCCCCCCGACCAGAATATCCATTTCAGTGCATCCAGATAGACTACATTACATTGCCAAGGAGTGGGCCGTACGAACACGTCTTAGTCTGTGTAGATATGTTTTCAGGTTGGCCAGAGGCATGGCCGATTCAGAAAGCAAACGCCACAACCACAGCCAAAAAGATCCTGTCCGAAATAGTGTGTCGCTGGGGCCTACCTGAAACGATCGAGTCGGATCGAGGCTCCCACTTCACTGGTCAAATATTTGCAGAAGTGTGTAAAGCCCTCCATATCAATCAGGGATTACACACTCCTTATCACCCCCAAAGTAGTGGTAAGGTTGAAAGGTTAAACGGAACCCTTAAAAACAAAATCTCCAAAATAATAGCTGATACTGGGAAACCTTGGCCTGAATGTCTCCCCATAGCTCTCCACTCCATCAGAAATGCACCTAGACGACCTCACGGGTTATCTCCATATGAGGTTTTGTTCGGATGTCAACCAAAAACAGGGTTGTACTTTCCCCAGCAGCTGTCGTCTTTACATTCTCAACTGACGGGGTATGTGCAGTCACTACAACGTGAGCTAAAAAAAATCCACTACAGGGTTCATGAGTCCCTTCCAGACCCTGACTCAATAACCAGTTTACATTCTATCCAGCCAGGTGACTGGGTCGTTGTAAAGAAATACCAGAGGACAGGACTAGAATCGAGATACGTCGGACCATTCCAGGTTCAGCTGACCACGCCGACCTCACTAAAGCTTGAAGAACGGGACAACTGGATCCACGCCAGCCACTGCAAGAAGCTGCTCAACTACATCAAAGAATGAGGAGTATCTTCTTTATTTATAGTTTTAGTTTAGTGTATTTTAGCAAGGGTAATGATGAAAAGCATCCCAATTTATTGTTTAAAATGCATCTCCAGCTGGCAAAAATGGCGAACAGGACCAACTGCTGGGTATGCTCCAAACCCCCACCAAGCCTTGATGCCCCGGCAATGGCAGCAGTACATGCGATATATGATGTCCGTATCGGTATGAGGAAACTAAAGACTCCAAACAGACACTTGTCAATAGAACTTAATGATACATTCCTAGAGGGTAAAATTAGTTATAGTTTTAACATTAGCTCTGGCTTTTGCCCCTCCCTCACAAAACCAGTATGGGTATCGGGACAACTAGGTAGCCCACAAGTGTGCTTCAACTTTAGTTTCGGTAGAGGGGATAACTTTGTTGGGTCCACCACCTGTAAAGAAGGTATAACAGTTAATCTAACCAACGAAACCCCCGTCTTCTTTAATAACACTAATAGACCAGATTACATCTGTTGGAAGGAAGGGTGTGACGTTCAGACCGAGGGAGCAATCCCCCAGTCTATCCTGTTACTACTCAATGCACGTAACCGTCAGAGTGGTTCCCCCTGTGCGACTCTGACTGGCCCCTACTACTTCTTATGCGGTACCTCAGCTTATAAGGTAATCCCCCCTAATGCAAGAGGTTCATGCGTCCTGGTTAAACTAGTCCCAGCATCTTACATCGCGGATGATCGAGAGGATCTGATGGCACGAGAGAAGGTAAGAACGTCAGGAAAAGCTAGAAGGGAATTGTTCACCAACTCTGACCAGGCCTGGGCATGGTTTCCTGCTTGGACGGGTTGGGGGATTGAACTTATGAAACGATTGAATAATTTCTCATCCATTGTGGATGGGATATTCAATGAAACCGTATAGGCTGTAAAGGAAATCTCACAGGAACAACGGCAGATCAGGACCCTTCTTTTACAGGAAAAGATGGCCCTTGATTATCTGTTAGCATCCAAGGGGGGTTTCTGTGAATTCATAGGTGAAGATTGTTGTACCTGGATTGAGGATACCAATGACAAAGTTCAGGCCCATATGGATAAGGCTAGATCCCTGCAAGGCAAAGCCAGAGCTATAGCTAGTGAGGGTTGGAATCCTTTTAAGGGTTTGGGAAACTTTGGGGATTTTTTATTTTCCATTGGATCGTGGTTGAAGGAAGTAGGGGTGTATATACTCATGTCATTTTTGTTTCTGTTCCTTCTATATGTCGTGATGAGGTGCTCCTGTTGCCTGATTGGACGCGTGACCAGAGCCCGAGCAGATGACCACATTTTCCTCAATGAGATAAGACGCCCCGAAGCCCAACCAACGTATCAGATGCAGAGGATTCCAGACCGATCGGCGATTACTACAGCTCACCATTTCGTACCCTCCTTATAAGTCATGTCTCCTGAAGAACAGAATCTACATGTCAAGCCGCGTTTTCCTTTTTATGGATTGTAAGGACTGATTCATTTCCAGGTGTAAGAAGATCAAGTTTTGAGAGACACATGGGAGCATATGACAAAAAGGAGGGACTGTTGTGGAAATTTTATTATATAAGATTTATGTGGACATTTTATTCTAGGATGTGCGTTTTATAGATTGTCATCTGTCTCCCTGTGTCTGATGTTTAATCGAGGAGCGCTCTAGCAGAGCGCACTTGGGTTGAATCGAGACCAGCGGTAAAAACGGTCAGTATGAAAACCTTCTTATGGGATTGAAACGTGTTCTCTGCGTGTGTGGGCGTTTGTTGGTTTGTAGATATCAAGCGCAATGTGCTGGACTGCATGCTTTCCAATGGCTATACACTTTAGAGAAGCGAAGTCCGCATAATGAGAGAAACCCATTAATTCTCTCTTGCGGACTTCGTTATCCGCTTTATGGATACATATCTGTATTTATAAGAGGACATTGATATCTGCCTTGTCGGTGTACTTGTACCGTATATTGACAACAGCAGTAGCAATGTCCCCGCAGATTGTCCCAAAACTATAAGAACAAGTAGAATGATCTCACTAGATACTGTTTACTTTGAACAGTATTGTGTGGGCTCCATGCTGATTAAGATGGGGGGTGTGCACTTCCTCCCCTTTCCCTCCTGTGAGTGCCCTCCCCTTTACTGTTTGTCATTTCCTGTGATGTCATTTTGTATTAAGGGAAGTGATTGGCTGTTGGGGCCATCACTTCCTGTTTTGTTATCCTTTTGTTTCCAATGAATAAAATAATCCGGGTGGCTGAGCTCTGCCCAGACGCTTGAGACTCCAGCTTGAAGCAGCATCGTTTCTGATTCTACCTGGTGCCATTGAAGTACTTCAAATTCCTTGTACCAAAGAGCTTGATACAAACGTGCTTTTAAGCACGAAGGAATTGTTTTGTGCTTTGTGTGCATTTAGACGCTGGAAGTCCACATTTAGGCGCGGTGTGGATTTGCGTACAAAGCCCAAGGGAATTCTTCCACGACACCAGCAGCAGCTAATAACACACTAACTGTGCAATCAGCAGCAATGAACGATCAATGACTTAGGTAGCAATGGTTTAGCAAAGAAATAGCCAATGGTTTAGCAAAGAAGAGCAAATCTTTCAGTATCAAGCAAAGACAGAATCAGCAGACTGATCTCTCCTAAAGCCGGAACTCATGTGACCGGGGCCGACGGCGTGGCGGCCTTTTAAATGGTGGGGCGTGTACTAAAGCCCCTGAGCTGTAATTGGCTACAGGCGTCCTGCCTGTAGCCAATTATTGCTCTCCGAGTTTCGGGCGCTGTGATTGGCCAAGCATGCGGGGTCACAGTGCATGCTTGGCCAATCATCAGCCAGCAATGCACTGCGCCGGCCGCGCCGGCCGCAATGCATTGCGGGGCCGCTCGCATCACACGAATGTGATGCGAACGGCCCAAATAGTTCTGGGCTCGCCGAGCGAGCGAACGCCCGGTGCTCGATTCGAACGTGGGTTCGAATCGAGCACCGGGCCCATCCCTACTCTCGAGCAGCATCACCAGGGAAAAGTTCTCCCCTCCATCCATGTAAGGTACTGGTCGCAGTATGAAGTACGAATGCTGTTATTGGGGGAACAACCGAAGCAGGAGAGGACAGCTGAGTTAAGCAGGCTGATCCGGGCAGAGATGCGGTTGGACGAGAGCTACAGAGCCCTCCGATGGTATGTAGCCCAAGAGTGCCAGTGGTCAGCGGATGACAGCCCCACGGAAGGCTTTGACTATAATGGCCTGGGATTGTTGTATTGGAGGCTGTCCGAGGACCCTGACTTTGGGAGTGATCGGGAGTGGCGTTTGGAGGAAATAATGGAGCACAGAGAGCAAAGACTGAATGTCTCGGAAGGGCACTGGGCACAGGAAGATTTGGAGTTTCTGGCCGTTCAGGAATGGGAGCTGGAGATTGCCTACAAACAGCTGCTAGAATCTGCTCAGCAGCAGGGTGGGGCTACCTTTGCCTGGGACTATCAGGAAATACCAGTTGACAACTATGAAATCCTGGCTGAAGAATCGGCAGTGGAAAATCTGAAGATTGCCATCCCTAAAGCCGAAGTGGATGATATAGAGTTCCAGGGAGCTAGGGCAGTTGGCTCATCTCCCCAGCCACAGATTACAGAAGGTATGGACTTACTGGGCTGTTCAGAGGATGTTAGGGATTATGCATCGCCTGCCCAAGTACTGGCAGCAGGACAGAGTACTACAGACCCCTGCTCTACACCCATGGCAGTTTTGGAGGCCCGAGTTGAGAAGGTGATGGTTCCTCTTTCTGAGTGGATTTCAGAGATGCAGGGAGGAGAAGCAGCCATTTTCCCTCCCCAACAGCTAGCCAGAGCAGATGGTGTGGAGTCCCCAGCAGAAGTGCTGGCAACAGGGCAGAGTGATAGCAACCTCTGCCCAGCACCGGAAACAACTGTGGAGTTTCAGGGAGCCGGGGCAGTTGGCCCCTCTCTCCAGCAACAAGCTGAGGTGGTAAAGCTTTTACCCCCAGCTGAATCACTGGCAGCAGGGCAGAATGCTACTGGCCTCTGCACACAACTGAAACTTGAGCTGATATCGGTGGATGGGACTGCGGTCTCCACTCACAGCAACCCAGCAGAAGAGCTGGCAACAGAGCAGAGTGCCGCGGGCCTCTGCTCTCAACTAACAGAAGAGGGAGTTCCTGTGGTACTGGATGGGACTTCGGTCCTCACTGACACAACCCCAGAAAATGGTGTGACACTGAGACAGGAGGATGTCAGCCTTGCTTTGCAAGCACTGGGGGATTTTCACCTACCACAAGTGGATGGGACTTCAGTCTCCACTTGTATACCCCAGGGATGCTGGGCAGTTGGCCCAGATCCCCAACAGCATGACGGACTGAGCCCAGTCACCCTGTCTTCTCCCCAGCGGCGGGTATGTTCTCTGAGAGAGGCAGAGGTTAGCTGGGTAAGTAATGCTCTGTTTGGAGCAATTTATTTGGGGTACTGTGTGGATACCGTCATTAGAAGAATGGACCTATGGACTAACTTCGGAGTCAACCCGTCCGGGGTCACCTCCTGTGTTAGTGTCCTGCCGAAAGGGGAGATGTGTGACAGGAGGGTCACTTTGGACACAGGGTGAGCCAGGAAACCATGGACATTAAGAAATATATCTTGGACTACCTAAAATGTAATATTTATCCACCATATTCCCAAGGATATCTGTAAAGGACTATTTGCTGATTCTGAGCTCAACAGTTTAATTGACAGATACTGATGTGTTCAGCCTCGGTCACCTGTCTGCCTAGTGTAGTGCTAATGAGTCGCAGCTTCTAAGGGACCTGTTCATTGTTTGTGGTGGTGTGGATTGGGGAAATTAAGTCTGTCCTTGTGTGTATTGTAGAGTAACAGACAGTCTGGTGAATATAAAGATCATGCATAGTTATTTAAACATAAGGGGATTAGAACCTGTTGTTTCCTAACAGGTGTCAAAATAATGTGTATTGGGTCTGGTTGTGTTGTGGGTGGAGCTGGACCATTGTTCATTTTAGATTAATGCAGTATTGGATGTGTATAAAAGTTACAATGTTTTTGGCAATAAAGTCAGTCTATCCAGAGAAAGATACAGAGTGCGTCTCGTTCTTTCAGAAGGATTAATTCCTATGGGAAGTGGTCGTCTGGCTGTGGAGGATCGACAGTGAATTTGTGTCCAGGAGAGGGAAGATATCTAAATGGTGTTAAACCCCTTTCGTATTTGGGGTGCCGTTACAGTCGTTAATATTTATTTTTGTAATTTAATTCTGCATAAAACATTTAAGTGTCATTTCATGAGATAATTTATGAGGGTGTGATTAGGGGCAGAATTAGGGGCGTGGCAGGTTAGGGGTTGGGTGGGGCAACTGGTGGTGAGTAACCCCTGAGGCCTGGCTAGTAGCTCAGGACTTGAAATTTTGAGCCCTGTCATAGGATATTATGCAATTAATATTACCGGTACTCTAATGCCCCCAGTGGTTGGAACTGGTAGGACACCTTATAGGATATTAGGTGAGAAAATTGGAGTGATCGTCCGATAATCGATTTGTTAGTACACGGCTTTCAAGAGATGATCATGATAGTTCATAGGAAAATATCTGAAGGGGCAAGCACGAAAATGTCTCCTTGTAAGATAAAAGAATGAATGACTTTCGTGTCATTTGTTTAGTATTTGTACAAAAAAATCGAGTGACCAAGACCGGGCATGCTGGGGAACAAAAGAATATAATACATGACCTCACTTCCCAAGTTGTATTCTGTCATAAGAAATATTTCCTAACTTTCGGGGGTTGCTTAGAATTGCATGTTCATCTGCGCCACTCTGACCTCAGCCCTCCTGACACTCTAGGTTCAGACATATTGTATGTACCTTTAAATAACAGACAGACACAATGTATATTGATTAGCTCCTGTCTGATGGTGGCCCCTTGGTGGCTTCTTCTCTCACTTGCAGTGTGATCACCCAAGCAACTACCCCTTCTGCTAGGGGCAACTCTTCTTCCTGGAAACAGGCAGGTATCTCTTCCTGCCACTCCATCAACACCCGAACATAATAAAGAGTGAATTCTACCTCCACATCCAGGATGTAGGCCCTCTGTTCTGTAACTAAAGCTCTTACCCACTGTCGGGATCTCCTTCTCAGTGCCCTCACTTCCCGAGATCTCCAGATTAGTGCTTTGCTCCATTTGAGCTCCTTGTGCTCTCCCCCAGATGACTGCAGCAGCTGAGTCCATCTCTCTCTCTCTTGTTGTGGCTCTTGTCTGGACTGGCTAGGGCCTGCAGCAGAGAACATCCCGGACGAGCCCCCAAATGTAGCATCGCCCCCTTGGGGGTTGCTTACAATTGCATGTTCATCTGCACCACTCTGACCCTGTGAACTTTTCAGCCCTCCTAACACTCTAGGTTCAGACATATTGTATGTACCTTTAAAAAACACACAGACACAATGCAGATTGATTAGCTCTCGGAATTTCCTTGTTCAAATGGAGAGTCAAGTAACAGGGTTTTGGTCAACTAAGTCCTGGGTAAACAGCCAAAACTCAGTTAAAAAGGTCCTCTGAGATAATTAAACAACTTGGAATCACAGGTATAAAATAGCAATGCACATAGGAACAGACAATAAATTAATGAATATCTAAAGAACACCACTAGTTGTTGTATATACTATCACTGCAAAAAGGGGAACCCAATGGTGGCCTATTATACCTTTCATCCTAATGAGAGACTGGAAATTCTAGATCTTAGGAGTGTGTCCCATTAAATGGCAATAGTATAACAATGTCCAGGATGCAAGGCCTCACAATGATCTTCACCAGCAAGTTGGAGCCCATAGAATAAGAATCCTGAATGTAGCACAGCGGTATGTGGTCAAAGCAAAACAGCTGTGCCTGGCTAGTTGTATTCCTTAGAGTAAATCCAGGTGTAAGGAGTCTGTATACACTGTTCTGTGAGCTAAGATAAGGCAATTCCAGGTGTGAGGTGTCTATATACAGTGTTCTGTGAGATAAGATAAGGCAATTCCAGGTGTGAGGTGTCTGTATACAGTGTTCTGTGAGATAAGATAAGGCAATTCCAGGTGTGAGGTGTCTGTATACAGTGTTCTGTGAGATAAGATAAGGCAATTCTAGGTGTGAGGTGTCTATATACAGTGTTCTGTGAGATAAGATAAGGCAATTCCAGGTGTGAGGTGTCTATATACAGTGTTCTGTGAGATAAGATAAGGCAATTCCAGGTGTGAGGTGTCTATATACAGTGTTCTGTGAGATAGGATAAAGCAAAGATTGTATTGGCGAGTGGATACCCTCTCACCAAACTGAAGAACAACACAGGAACCTCCTGAAGAGCGATTCAAGTCAATGCATTTTTCTGCAGAACGAGCGGAGATGCCATAAAGCTGCTGGGACCATGAGTTGTCTGATCTAGCTGGTTACAGTGATGCTGTGGTGATGTACCCTTGTGTAGAAAGCGGTGTTAGACCCGCCTGGGTCAGAGCTGGGGTTGCCATGTCGCCGCGTGGTAGTCTAATGACCCCTTTTAAAGCCTCTCCCAGAGTTCCTTCTTTGGGGCAGATGACATGCTGGGATAGGTAGTCCAGAAATAGTTCTGCAGAATCAGGATGTCTGTTCAGGAGACTACAGTCCCCACACTGCTCTCTGCTGGGCTCAGAAAGATGATGCAAGTAATTTCAACCCCTAGAGCAGGGATCTCCAAACTACGGCCCTCCAGCTGTTGCAGAACTACATGCCCCATGAGGCTTTGTAAAACTCTGACATTCAGAGACATGACTGGGCATGATGGGAATTGTAGTTCCTGAACAACTGGAGGGCTATAGTTGGGAGACCCCTGCCCTAGTGGAACTAGAGGAACACAGAGACGGTCAAAGAAGGAAGAGGGTAAATCTGCAGTGCCAGAGATATGAGATACGAGATGAGCGATTATTGGTTCGATCTTCTCATGATGTGTATGAGGCTTAGGACATCTCCTCCATGGCTGCCATTTTCCAGGGGTAATGCATCTGCTCCGCTACTAAAAAAAAGGATTGCTTCCATTGGTGGACATGTGATTTCTGGTCCTGGTAGGACTGCCACAATCTGTACACAACACTACCGAGGGGTTTATGAGAAGATTAGATGGGGATTTGTAGTATAGGGATGAATAGACGGATAGGTAGGAATGGATGGATGGGAATAAATGGACGTGAATGGATGGATGGGAATGAGTGGATTGATAGGAATAAATGGATGGAGGGGAATAGATGGATGGGAATGGATAAATGGGGATGGATGGATGGAAATGAATGAATGAATGGGAATGGATGAATAGATTGATTGATGGGAATGGATGGGAAGGAATGGATGGATGGGAATGAATGAATTGAATGATTGATGGGAATGGATAGGAATGAATGGAATGATTGATGGGAATGGATGGGAATGAATGGATGGATGGGATTGAATGAATGGAATGATGGGAATGGATGGGAATGGATGGATGGGAATGGTTGGATGGGAATGGGAATGGATGAATTAAATGATTGATGGGAGCGCACAGCCAAATCTCCTGTCTCTAATAAGCACACATTTCGTCTAATGATATAATGCATCTTACCTATCACCAATGGGAATGGGAATGGATGAATGGGATGATTAATGGGAATGGGTGGCAATGGATGGATGGGAATGGGGATGGATGAATAGAATGATTGATGGGAAAGGATGAATGAATTGATTGATGGGAATAGATGAATGGAATGATTGATCAGAATATATGGGAACGGATGGATGGATGGGAATAGGGTTGGATGGGAATGGGAATGGATGAATATAATGCTTGATAGGAATGGGTGGGAATGGATGGATGGCAATGTATGGATGAGAATATATAGATGGGGATGGATGGGAATGGATGGGAATGAACTGATGGGAATGGATGAATGGAATGATTGATGGGAATGGATGGCAATGGATGAATGGAATGATGGATGTGATTAGATGGGAATGAATGGATGGATGGGAATGGATGAATGGAATGATTGATGGGAATGGATAATTGAAATGATTGATGGGAATGGATAAATGGAATGAGTGATGTGAATGGATGGGAATGACTGGATGGGAATGGATGGATGGGAATGGGAATGGATGAATGGAATGATTGATGGGAATGAATGGATGGGAATGGATGAATGGAATGATTGATGTGAATGGATGGTAATGAATGGATGGATGGGAATGGATGAATGGAATGATTGATGTGAATGGATTGGAATGACTGGATGGGAATGGATTAATGGGAATGGCTGGATGGGAATGGATGAATGGAATGATTGATGGGAATGGATGGGAATGACTGGATGGGAATGGATTAATGGAAATGGATGGATGGGAATGGATGAATGGAATGATTGATGGGAATGAATGGATGGGAATGGATGGATGGAAATGGATGGATGGGAATGTATGAATGGAATGATTTATGGGAATGGATGGGAATGAATGGATGGGAATGGAGATATGGATGGGAATGGATAAATGGAATAATTGATGGGAATATATGGGAATGGATGGATAGGAATGGATAAATGGAATGATTGATGGGAATGGATGGGAATGAATGGATGGGAATGGATAGATGGATGGGAATGGATGAATGGATGGGAAAGAATGTGTGGGAATGGATGAATGGGTGTGAATGTCATGATTGATGGGAATGGATGTGAATGGATGAATGGAATGATTGATGGGAAGGGATGAATGGAATTATTAAAGTGAATGGATGGGGATGAATGGATGGGAATGGATGAATGGCTGGGAATGGATGAATGGAATGATTGATGGCAATGGATGTGAATGGATGAATGGAATGATTGATGGGAATGGATGAATGGAATGATTGATGGGAATGGATGAATGGAACTATTGATGTGAATGGATGGGAATGAATGGATGGGAATGGATGGATGGGAATGGATGGATAGGAATGGATGGATGGATGGGAATTAATGGATAGGAATGAATGGATGGATGGGAATGGATGGGTGGGAATGAATGAATGGATGGGAATGGATGAATCGAATGATTGATGGGAATGGATGTAAATGGATGAATCGAATGATTGATGGGAAGTGATGTAAATGGATGAATGGAATGATTGATGTGAATGGATGTGAATGGATGAATTGATGGGAATAGATGAATGGAATGATTGATGGGAATGGATGGGAATGGATGAATGGAATGATTGATGGGAATGGATGAATGGAATGATTGATGTGAATGGATGGGAATAAATGGATGGGAATGGATGGATGGGAATAGATGGATAGGAATAGATGGATGGGAATGAATGGATAGGAATGAATGGATGGATGGGAATCGATGGGTGGGAATGGATGAATGGATAGGAATGGGAATGGATTAATGGAATGATTGATGGGAATGGATGAATGGAATGATTGATGGAAATGGATGTGAATGGATGAATGGAATGATTGATGGGAATGAATGGATGGGAATGGAAGGAATAGGAATGAATGGATGGATGGGACTGGATGAATGGAAGGATTGATGGGAATGGATGGGGATGAATGGATGAATGGAATGATTGATGGGAATGGATGGATGAATGGGAATGGATGGGTGGGAATGGATGAATGGATAGGAATGGGAATGGATTAATGGAATGATTGATGGGAATGGATGAATGGAATGATTGATGGAAATGGATGTGAATGGATGAATGTAATGATTGATGGGAATGAATGGATGGGAATGGAAGTAATAGGAATAGATGGATAGATGGGACTGGATGAATGGAAGGATGGATGGGAATGGATGGATGGATGGGAATGGATGGGAATGACTGGATGGGAATGGATTAATGGAAATGGATGGATGGGAATGGATGAATGGAATGATTGATGGGAATGAATGGATGGGAATGGATGGATGGAAATGGATGGATGGGAATGTATGAATGGAATGATTTATGGGAATGGATGGGAATGAATGGATGGGAATGGAGATATGGATGGGAATGGATAAATGGAATAATTGATGGGAATATATGGGAATGGATGGATAGGAATGGATAAATGGAATGATTGATGGGAATGGATGGGAATGAATGGATGGGAATGGATAGATGGATGGGAATGGATGAATGGATGGGAAAGAATGTGTGGGAATGGATGAATGGGTGTGAATGTCATGATTGATGGGAATGGATGTGAATGGATGAATGGAATGATTGATGGGAAGGGATGAATGGAATTATTAAAGTGAATGGATGGGGATGAATGGATGGGAATGGATGAATGGCTGGGAATGGATGAATGGAATGATTGATGGCAATGGATGTGAATGGATGAATGGAATGATTGATGGGAATGGATGAATGGAATGATTGATGGGAATGGATGAATGGAACTATTGATGTGAATGGATGGGAATGAATGGATGGGAATGGATGGATGGGAATGGATGGATAGGAATGGATGGATGGATGGGAATTAATGGATAGGAATGAATGGATGGATGGGAATGGATGGGTGGGAATGAGTGAATGGATGGGAATGGATGAATCGAATGATTGATGGGAATGGATGTAAATGGATGAATCGAATGATTGATGGGAAGTGATGTAAATGGATGAATGGAATGATTGATGTGAATGGATGTGAATGGATGAATTGATGGGAATAGATGAATGGAATGATTGATGGGAATGGATGGGAATGGATGAATGGAATGATTGATGGGAATGGATGAATGGAATGATTGATGTGAATGGATGGGAATAAATGGATGGGAATGGATGGATGGGAATAGATGGATAGGAATAGATGGATGGGAATGAATGGATAGGAATGAATGGATGGATGGGAATCGATGGGTGGGAATGGATGAATGGATAGGAATGGGAATGGATTAATGGAATGATTGATGGGAATGGATGAATGGAATGATTGATGGAAATGGATGTGAATGGATGAATGGAATGATTGATGGGAATGAATGGATGGGAATGGAAGGAATAGGAATGAATGGATGGATGGGACTGGATGAATGGAAGGATTGATGGGAATGGATGGGGATGAATGGATGAATGGAATGATTGATGGGAATGGATGGATGAATGGGAATGGATGGGTGGGAATGGATGAATGGATAGGAATGGGAATGGATTAATGGAATGATTGATGGGAATGGATGAATGGAATGATTGATGGAAATGGATGTGAATGGATGAATGTAATGATTGATGGGAATGAATGGATGGGAATGGAAGTAATAGGAATAGATGGATAGATGGGACTGGATGAATGGAAGGATGGATGGGAATGGATGGATGGATGGGAATGGATGAATGGGAATGCATGGATGGATGGGAATGGATGAATAGAATGATTGATGGGAATGGATGGATGGGAATGGATGGATGGGAATGGATGAATGGAATGATTGATGGGAATGGATGGATGGATGGGAATGGATGAATGGAATGATTGATGGGAATGAATGGATGGGAATGGAAGGAATAGGAATGGATGGATGGATGGGACTGGATGAATGGGAGGATTGATGGGAATGGATGGGAATGGATGAATGGAATGATTGATGGGAATGGATGGATGGATGGGAATGGATAAATAGAATGATTGATAGGAATGGATGGATGGGAATGGATGAATGGAATGATTGATGGGAATGGATGGATGGGAAGGGATAAATAGAATGATTGATGGGAATGGATGGGACTGGATGAATGGAAGGATTGATGGGAATGAATGGGAATGAATGGATGGGAATGGATGAATGAAATGGTTGATGGGAATGGATGGATGGGTATGGATGAATGGAAGGATTGATGGGAATGGATGGATAGGAATGGATGAATGGAATGATTGATGGGAATGGATGGATGGATGGGAATGGATAAATAGAATGATTGATGGGAATGGATGGGACTGGATGAATGGATGGATTGATGGGAATGAATGGGAATGAATGGATGGGAATGGATGAATGGAATGGTTGATGGGAATGAATGGATGGGAATGGATGGGAATGGATGAATGGAAGGATTGATGGGAATGGATGGATGGATGGATGAATGGAAGGATTGATGGGAATGAATGGGAATGAATGGATGGGAATAGATGAATAGAATGATTGATGGGAATGGATGGATGGGAATGGATGAATGGATGGGAATGGATGAATGGAAGGATTGATGGGAATGAATGGATGGGAATGGATGGATGGGAATGGATGAATGGAAGGATTGATGGGAATGGATGGGAATGGATGGATGGATGGGAATGGATGAATGGAAGGATTGATGGGAATGAATGGATGGAATGGATGGATGGATGGGAATGGATGAATGGAAGGATTGATGGGAATGAATGGGAATGAATGGATGGGAATGGTTGAATGGAATGATTGATGGGAATGGATGGATGGGAATGGATGAATGGAAGGATTGATGGGAATGAATGGATGGGAATGGATGGATGGATGGGAATGGATGAATGGAAGGTTTGATGGGAATGAATGGATGGTAATGGATGGATGGGAATGGATGAATGGAAGGATTGATGGGAATGAATGAATGGAATGATTGATGGGAATGGATGGATGGGAATGGATGGATGGATGGGAATGGATGAATGCAAGGATTGATGGGAATGAATGGATGGGAATGGATGGATGGGAATGGATGAATGGAAGGATTGATGGGAATGGATGGAATGAATGGATGGGAATGGGTGGATGGATGGGAATGGATGAATGGAAGGATTGATGGAATGAATGGATGGGAATGGATGGATGGGAATGGATGAATGGAATGGTTGATGGGAATGGATGGATGGGAATGGATGAATGGAAGGATTGATGGAAATGGATGGATGGGAATGGATGGATGGATGGGAATGGATGAATGGAAGGATTGATGGGAATGGATGGATGGGAATGGATGGATGGATGGGAATGGATGAATGGAAGGATTGATGGGAATGGATGGATGGGAATGGATGGATGGATGGGAATGGATGAATGGAATGATTGATGGGAATGGATGGATGGATGAGAATGGATAAATAGAATGATTGATGGGAATGGATGGGACTGGATGAATGGAAGGATTGATGGGAATGAGATGGAATGATGGATGGGAATGGATGAATGGAAGGATGATGGGAATGATGGATGGGAATGGATGGATGGAATGGATGAATGATGATGATGAATGGAGGATGGGAATGGATGAATGGAAGGAATGGATGGGAATGAATGGAATGGATGGATGGAATGGAAGATGATGGATGGATGGATGGGAATGGATGAATGGAAGGATGATGGAATGATGATGGGAATGGAAGGATGGATGGGAATGGATGAATGGAAGGATTGATGGGAATGATGGGAATGAATGGATGGGAATGGATGGAATGACTGGATGGATGATGAATGGAAGGATGGATGGGAATGGATGAATGGATGGATGAATGGAATGATGGATGGATGGATGATGGAATGGAATGGATGATGATGGATGGATGGATGGATGGGAATGGATGAATGGAAGGATTGATGGGAATGGATGGATGGGAATGGATGGATGGATGGGAATGGATGAATGGAAGGATTGATGGGAATGAATGGATGGAATGAGGATGGATGGGAATGATGAATGAAGGATGATGGAATGGATGATGGAATGATGGATGGGAATGGATGATGGAATGGATGGAATGGATGAATGGAAGGATTGATGGGAATGATGATGGGAATGGATGGATGGGAATGGATGAATGGAAGATTGATGGAATGAGATGGGAATGATGATGGAAGGATGATGGGAATGGATGGAATGGATGGATGGATGGGAATGGATGATGGAAGGATTGATGGGGAATGGATGGAATGGAATGGATGAATGGAATGAATGGAAGGATTGATGGAATGATGATGGGAAGGATGGATGGGAATGGATGAATGAAGGATGATGGAATGATGATGGGAATGGATGGAATGGATGATGGATGATTGATGAAAGGAATGGATGGATGGGAATGGATGATGGAATGATTGATGGGAATGACTGGATGGGATGAATGGATGATGGGAATGGATGAATGGAATGGTTGATGGGAATGAATGGGATGGTGAATGGAAGGATTGATGGAATGATGGATGGGAATGGATGGATGATGGGAATGGATGAATGGAAGGATTGAATGAATGGATGGAATGGATGGGAATGGATGAATGGAAGGAATGCTGGAATGGATGGATGGGAATGGATGGATGATGGGAATGGATGAATGGAAGATTGATGGGAATGGACTGGATGAATGGAATGATTGATGGGAATGGATGGACTGATGAATGGAAGGATTGATGGGAATGAATGGGAATGAATGGATGGGAATGGATGAAGGAATGGATGATGGGATGATGGATGGAATGGATGGATGGATGGGAATGACTGGATGGGAATGAATGGATGGATGGATGGGAATGGAGAATGGAAGGATTGATGGGAATGAATGGATGGGAATGATGGAATGGATGGGAATGGCTGAATGGGAGATGGGATGGCTGCTGGATGGGAATGGATGAATGGAAGGATTGATGGGAATGGATGGATGGGAATGAATGGATGGATGGGAATGGATGAATGGAAGGATTGATGGGAATGATGGGAATGACTGGATGGGAATGGATGAATGGAAGGATTGATGGGAATGGATGGAATGGAATGGATGGAATGGATGGGAATGGATGAATGGAAGGATTGATGGGAATGGATGGGATGGGAATGGAATGAATGGAAGGATTGATGGGAATGGATGGGAATGGGATGGATGAATGGAATGATTGATGGGAATGGATGGATGGGAATGGATGATGGATGGAATGGATGAATGGAAGGATTGATGGGAATGAATGGATGGGAATGGATGGATGGATGGGAATGGATGAATGGAAGATGATGGAATGATGGGAATGAAATGGATGGGACTGGATGGGATGGATGGGAATGGATGAATGAGGATTGATGGGAATGAATGGATGGAATGGATGGATGGATGGAATGGATGAATGGAATGGTTGATGGGAAGGATGGATGGGAATGGATGAATGGAAGGATTGATGGGAATGGAATGGATGGGAATGGATGGATGGATGGGAATGGATGAATGGAAGGATTGATGGGAATGGATGGGAAGATGATGGATGGGAATGGATGAATGGAAGGATGATGGAATGAATGGATGGAATGGATGGATGGGAAGGCTGAATGGATTGGGAATGGATGGGAATGAATGATGGGAATGATGATGATTGATGGAATGATGGGAATGGATGGAATGAATGGAATGATTGATGGGAATGGATGGATGGGAATGGATGGATGGATGGGAATGGATGAATGGAAGGATTGATGGGAATGGAATGGATGGGAATGGATGGATGGATGGGAATGATGAATGGAAGGATTGATGGGAATGGATGGGGATGATGAATGGATGGGAATGGATGGATGGATGGAATGATGAATGGATTGATGGGAATGAATGGATGGAATGGATGGATGGATGGAATGGATGAATGGAATGGATGGGAATGGATGGATGGGAATGGATGAATGAAGGATTGATGGGAATGGAATGGATGGGAATGGATGGATGGATGGGAATGGATGAATGGAAGGATTGATGGGAATGGATGGATGGGAATGGATGGATGGAATGGATGAATGGAAAGGATTGATGGGAATGGATGGATGGGATGGGAATGGATGGAATGGGATGATGAATGGAATGATGGGAATGAATGGATGGGAGATGGAATGATGGATGGAATGATGGGATGGATGGGATATGGGAATGATGGATGGGAATGGATGAATGGAATGGATTGATGGGAATGATATGGATGGGACATGGATGGATGATGGGAATGCATGGATGGGAATGGATGGGAATGGATGAAGATTGATGGGAATGAATGGATGGGAGGGATGTAAGGGAAGGGGGAATGGATGG